>CM065724.1:15727388-15752388 GCA_033310375.1 Conus canariensis | reverse complement strand
GAGTTTGCTACGGACTCAGTTAGGAAGACTGGGACCACACAGTTGAGTTTCATCCACTTAATGGATGCGTTTCTGAGAGTGTTGCTCAAATTTCCTGACCAACACTGCAGGTGCCTGTATCTCTCGGGCCTGGTTGACGCTGGGATATATTATGAAAGGAAGCGTAGAGTACAGCCCTGTCATGTAGTCTCAGACCGAAATGGAAATCCGTAGCATCATCTTAATCATCCTCATTCTCATCGATCAGCATAAAAAAAAGTCTCAAATTCAGTGGCCCTTCATGCCCTGCTCTCATGGTGACCTCAATTTCGATGTCCTCTCCACATCTGTGATCTTGGTTTGGTTCCGTCGGGGTCACCAGTATCGGCGAATCCATGGGGGCTGTCATTGGACGGACGTGGTGGCGCCCTCCGGAGGGACAGCTCATTCACGCCGGCTCCGCGACTAAGCAATTATTGTCGTCAGTAGGGGGCTTAGTAGGTGGTGTCCTGCATATGCTAGATCAGAACAGGCGCTACTGAACACCACCGAAGTGACTCGGCAGCAGTGCAGTGTCTCCTCCGGTGGGTTGCCTCTTGACGACTTGACATTGACTGCTCCCTGTGGATTGCCGGTGCCGGGGCTGCGGCGGGGCCGACCGGGCTGTGGTTGTGGACGGGGGTGTCGGAATGAGCGGCGTAGGTGCACTGCCTCTGAGGTGGCGCAGAAGTTGGGACAGCCAAAAAAAAAAAAAAAAAAAAAACAGGAAAAAAAAGGAAAAAGAGCCCCTCAAAAGAAGGGAAAAGAGCCTCTCAGCAGGAGGGGAAAGAACCCCTCAAAAGAAGGCAAAAGAACCTCTCAAAAGAAGGCAAAAGAGCTCCTCAAAAGACGGGAAAAGAGCCCCTCCAAAGAAGAGAAAGAGCGCCTCAAAAGAAGGAGAAAAGCGCCTTAAATGGAGAAGAAGAGCCACTCAAAAGAAGGAGAAAAAGAGCACTCAAAAGAGGGGGGGGGGGCACTCAAAAGAAGGGAGAAAAAGAGCACTCAAAAGAGGGGGGGGGGAGGGCACTCAAAAGAAGGGAGAAAAAGAGCACTCAAAAGAGGGGGGGGGGGCACTCAAAAGAAGGGAGAAAAAGAGCACTCAAAAGGGGGGGGGGGGCACTCAAAAGAAGGGAGAAAAAGAGCACTCAAAAGGGGGGGGGGGGGGGGGCACTCAAATGAAGGGAGAAAAAGAGCACTCAAAAGAGGGGGGGGGGGGGGGGGCACTCAAAAGAAGGGAGAAAAAGAGCACTCACAAGAGGGGGGGGGGGGGGGGGGCACTCAAAAGAAGGGAGAAAAAGAGCACTCAAAAGAGGGGGGGGGGGGCACTCAAAAGAAGGGAAAAGAAATACTGACAAGAAGGCCAAAAGCCCCACTCACAAGAACGGGGAGAAAAGGGTCACTCACGCATTCTGGAGAAGCCAATGGATTGGCAGGTGGTGAGGTACGGGGAGGTGGCACAGAGCATCCACAGGCCCTGGGTGATCTTGGAGGTATCATCCTCAGTCACGACCCAGAAGGGTGAGGCATAGCCGGTGAGGTAACTCACACTGCACAGAATGATGATGATCATCCCGAATTTGTAGCCCGTTGAGCGACGCGCGAACAGAGCCATACTGAATTGACGGTCTTGTTTGTTTTTTTTTTCTTCTTTCTGTGAAGACCTTCTGCTGTCAAGGTCTCGCTAGAGTTTCTTCGTACTGATGGGATCTATTATACACGCCTGCTGGGCTTATAGGATAAAAAGTATTCGCTCAGAAAATCAAATAAGACAAATTGACACCGCGCGACCAAACGTCTGGTAAGTAACTGAGGATACGAATTAGATTATTATCCGATGAGTAATTTTTTGTTTGTTTGTTATTTTTGAGTCGACGGTACAGCTGATTATCTACCGACTTGCTACTAAAAGAGACGCAATCGGCAGCACTTGCAGAATGTTCCAAGCCACCGAGATATGATTTAAATGATCAATCAATTAATTAATTTTGAGTGTGCTTTTTCTACGCCGAACTGTAGGAAAAAATATAGTCAGCTGTTATGCGGTAAGAACGTTCACACAAAGAACTCTCTGGCCGAGGCTCACTGTTGACAAACAAACAAACAAAAGAACAAATAAACAAGTGAACGAACAAACAAACAAATAAATAAACAACCCCCCCAAACAAACAAACAGCAAAGAAACAAACAAAAGCTAGCAAAAAAAAAAAAAAAAAAAATCCCTGGCTTAAATCTGATCTGAAAAACTCCAACAACCTGATATGAGGAGAGGAAAAAAAAAAAAACAACAGGCCTATTCGTCACGTTAAACTCCACTATTCCACAGAATGTTCAGCAGATCTGAAGGTTCTCAGCAGCGCACAGAACATCAGGACACTCCAGGACCATGTCCACACCATCACCATCACCTCACAGGGACGGTGCAGTACAGAAGCTGACTGATTCAGGACTCCAAGCTTCACGCTGAGTGGCGGTGAACAGCACGCGAGACGTAGAGCACAGCCAACACAGAGGGGCAAGTCAGGTCAGACAACAAACAGGTCAGACAGGAGGGGGAGGGGGGTCGGGGGGAGGGTTGTCAGGGGGAGGGGTTGTCCCCCCACAGCCTCGGAGTCCCGCCACGTCACGGCTCAGAATGTTTTCCTGCTCTAGCTGTTCTCTCCCGGTTCCCTCTCCCCCCCACCCCCAATCCCCGCCTCTCCCATCCCTGCCTCCCCAGATGGTGAGGACCATCCAATATAGCGTCGGAGAGAGAGATTGAGAGGGGGGGGGGGGGAGGAAAAGCTGGAAGAAGGAAGGGTTACATTGTGGGCATGCCCTTGTCACCAGGTAGAAAATATTCCAACACGAAAACCCAACCCAACCGTCAAAAAAACAAAACAAGCACGAAAGAAAAAAACAAGCAACCCGCCCCCCCCCCCCCCCCCCCCCCCGCCAAAAAAAAGAAAGAAAAGAAAAAAGAAAAAGCGCGAAACGAATGCAGCAGACAGTAGTACATCATCATCATCATCATCATCATCATCATCATCATCACAACAGTAACAACAACAGCAACAACAACAACAATGATAACAGAAATAATAATAATGATAACGATGATGATAACGACTATTATAATGATAATGACGACGACGACGACGACGACGACGATGAGATGATGATGATGATGATGATGATGATGATAGTACCTGATGTGATCTTTGAATTTTTTTTTTAAAGATTAATATTTTTCATCTTATCTGAGATTTTACAGTGGAAAGATTTTTTAACAACATTTTGGGTGTGCTTTTAGAAGATTTATTTTAAAGGGTTGTTTGAATGAATGACTTGTGAGTTGACTTCAACGCGGTGACAGCCCTGATATTGCCCTTTGCGGTCGGCTGGGCTACAAGCAACATTACCTTACCTTACCTTCCTTGCCCCCTCTCCTGTCTTCTTTTTCCCCGTGTCTTCGCTATCAACAACAGCATTTTGTAAGTGTCCTGACCTTAATTAGAGCCACTCCCTCCGTCAGTTAAGCAACGACCACCTGCAGGTTTCTCTGGGTGCAAATTTCGCCCCTGCAATCCATTTCTATCAGACAGTTCGGTCTCAGTTCATTTTTCTTCAAATCACCCTTCATTTCCTTTTTTTAAAAGTATAAACTGGTCGCATAAATTTCTAGAAGGAGCAGCACAAGCAAACTGATGCACATTTGACAGAAGATTTTGACGCATCATATTTGACAGTTTGCTGAGTCTGGTCCACCAAATTAAGACATGCCAATGCAAAAGCTTACTTTTGATTGTTTTGGCAAAATCATTAATATCTTTAGTTTTATAACAAAACTTCTAAAGCGAGAAAGATTAAAGCTTCAATGCTGTTTCCCTTGTTTAATTTAACATGATGATAAATTTTATCGTTTTACTCGGCGATGCATGGTAAAATGTATCTATATGTACACTGTTGATTATATCTCCATGTCTGTTTGACAGAAATTGCGACAAACGATCCGATTGTAGCAGAGTGTCTTTAAATATTTCTCACAATATTTGCACATACTATCATTAAAGGAATTTTAATAATAATTGCACAATCACATCCTTTGTGATTTGGTGACATTTTATCACAATGAATGGTTGGTAAGATCTTAAAAACAATCATTGCTTTTTCCGAGTTTGCTGACGCCAATCCCTTGTACATGCTGAGAATATACAATAGTTCACATTTACTATGGACACATTATGCTCACAAACGCAAACATTCGCGCGCGCGCGCACACACACACACCACACATCCCAAACTCGACAGCCCTATGTGACACATGCCCAAACTCACCCGCCCTATGTGACACGCACCCAAACTCACACTCCCTACGTGACACGTGCCCAAACTCACACATCCTGTGTGACACGTGTCCACCCTCACTCACAATATGTGACACGCGCCCAACCTCACCAACAATATGTGACACGTGCCCAACCTCACTCACAATATGTGACACATGCCCAACCTCACCCAAAATATGTGACACGTGCCCAACCTCACTCACAATACGTGACACATGCCCAACCTCACGCACAATATGTGACACGGTCCCAACCTCACTCACAATTTGTGACACGTGAACAAACTCACTCACAATGTGTGACACGTGCCCAAACTCACTCACAATACGTGACACATGCCCAACCTCACCCACAATATAACACGTGCCCAACCTCACTCACAATATGTGACACGTGCCCAACCTCACAATATGTGACACGTGCCCAACTTCACTCACAATACGTGACACGTGCCCAAACTCTCTCACAATATGTGACACGTGCCCAACATCACACACCCTATGTGACACGTGCTCAGCGTGACTCACAATATGTGACACGTGCTCAACCTCACTCACAATATGTGGCACGTGCCCAGCCTCACACACTCTATGTGACACGTGCCCAAACTCATCCGCCCTGTGTGACACGTGTCCAACCTCACGTACCTTATGTGTGACACGTGCCCAAAACTCACATACCCTATGTGACACGTGCCCAACCTCACTCACAATATGTAACACGTGCTCAACCTCACCTACAATATGTGAAACGTGCCCAACCTCACTCACAATATGTGACACTGCCCAAACTCACGCACTCTATGTGACACGTGCCCAAACTCATCCACCCTGTGTGACACGTGCCCAAACTCACCCGCCCTCTGTGACACGTGCCCAAGATCACACACCCTATGTGACACGCGCCCAAACTCACACTACCCATGTGACACTTGCCCAAACTCACCCACCTTCTATGACACGTGCCTAAAATCACCCATCCCGTATGACACGTGCCCAAACTCACCCATCCTGTGTGACACGTGCCCAAACCCGCTCTGTGAGACAGGGAGGTAGAAATGGCCACGTGTCTATATTCACACCATGGGGTGTCTCTGGACTATGCCCCTAATCGTTCATGGAGGAAATGTTTAGGAACAGTATAGGAAGTAGTTCTGGCGCAGGTCCAGATTCCCTACCCCCCTCCCCCTCCCCTTCCCCACTCCCTTTCTCAAATTCAGGTGCAATATACTTTGATTGGTGTTTTACCGTTTGGCACACTTTGAGAATTTCGAGGGAGGGGAGAGATTTCAGAACCAAGGGGGAGGCAGGTCTGTTTAAAAAAAAAATTCTCCTACCAAATAGAAAATATTCACACACATTTATAGCATTTCACTTCACATCAGAATACGATTCACACCATTTATGTTTCAATAGCCAAACATTTACATTTTAACCAGATACCATAAACAATTTCCGTGCCATGTGTTAGCTTATTTGTAAGGCAGGATTTATCAAAAATTGATTAAATACAAATAGACAGCCAAAAACAAAGCAAAACAAACAATAGAGAGAGAGAGAGAGAGAGAGAGAGAGAGAGAGAGAGAGAGAGAGAGAGAGAGAGAGAGAGAGAGAGAGAGAGAGAGGATAAGACACCGGCAAAGCCACCAGGGGATCTAAACGTACATGCATATTTAGTGACATAGAGACAGACTAGTCCCTCAACACGTACATCAAGTCCAAAAGTTACAGATCTATCAAAGATTGGTATAACTGCCATTTTTCATGCAGTTTTTGACTGGACTTTACGCTTTTTGCAACTTGCTGTTCAAAATTATATCTTGTCTCTAAATAGTGTAGAAAGCTTATTACAATTGGAAGTTTTTTCTCACATTTGCATCTATAGATAAAATATTTTGCTTGAAGTAATATGAAGTCAAAGGTTTCATCACCTCTGAAATTATTTGAATGTCCAAATAATACTAATTCAACAGACAAATCTAAAGAATCCGCATGCTGACATTTTCCTTTTATTGTTGCTTGAAGTTGTTACCAAAAATGTGCCGCGTGTTCACAAGACCAAAATAGATGCTCAATGTTTTCTTTTTCTCTGTTACAAAATGTACAATGATCATTCAGTTCAATTCTCATTTTTGACAATATTTGTACCCAATATACGGTGTAAAATTCTTATCTGAAACCGTTTAAGTTTTATTTTTTTAATTTTTTGTACCTTTTTGAAAATGATATTCCATTCCAATTGCTGTTCAAGTTTTTCATTCCACTTATTGCAAAAAGCTTCTTTTATTTTTTGTACCTTTTTGAAAATGATATTCCATTCCAATTGCTGTTCAAGTTTTTCATTCCACTTATTGCAAAAAGCAGGGTTTATGTTGTCGCACAGAAAGGCATCATAATAAACACGTGCCCCTCTGCTGACTGTACAGGTAAGTTTCCACAATTTAGACCTTTCTTCATTCTTGTTATTTGTCCTTGTTACTGCAATTTTCCGAATATATGCGTTTACTTTCCTTAATAATCCAGTAAACGAAATAAAATCAATGCAAAATTCATATTTGTTATTGAACTCTCTATGTACCAAAAGCGTACCATCTTCTTTAATAATGAGTCCAATTGTGTATATATGTTTGTCGGACAGACTTTGATGAAAAATTGGTTTTTTGTTTATCTTAATATTTTCATGATAAAATATATTTTCGGAAGCCATTTCTTCGGAAATGCAAGGTATAGTCCTTCGGCCAAATTCTTTATATGCCTCAAATACATCAGCCCCAAATTTACTTTTGATAATTGGCCTAGAGGAAGACTAGAACCAATTTTTTTTCCAGATGATCTATTCTTGGACAACTTGCCAAAGTAATACTTTTCCACTTGTGAGATGATATTTTCTCATTTTTCTCATCCATGCAAGTTTTAATGCAAATATATGTTCTTTTATTTTTGGCACACCAAGTCCTCCATTCACTATGTTCTATCATCTCTCAACATAATGGCAAGGATTTCCACACACAAAATAAACATGTAGGGTGAAACTGGGTCACCCTGCCTGCACCCACGACCTACAGGAAACCAACCAGATGTCTAGCCATTCACAAGAACAGTTGACTTGATATTATTACAGAAAGTAGTTATCCATTTACGTATATCTGGTCCAAAACCGAATGCTACAAGTACTTTATTCCTGAATCCCCAGTCAAGTGAATCGAAGGTTTTCTCGAAATCTAAACATAAAAGCAAACCAGACAGTTGGTGTGTTTGTAAGTAGTTACTTAAGTCATAGATTAATCTAATATTTTCTCCGATATATCTGTTGGCCATAAATCCTGTTTGGTCTTCATCAATCAAACTTGGAAGAACCCTCATAAGTCTATTCGTAACACATGCTCCTTTCTTATAAACAACATTTAAAAGAGTAATTGACCTCCAGTTTTTAATGGCATCTCGAGATTTATCACCTTTAGGAATACAAACTAAAATTCCTTCCTTTTTTGTGGTGGACAACTCGCCTAGTCGAAAACCTTCATCTAAGGATCGGACAACGAGTATTCCAAGTGATGGCCAAAAAATGTTGAAGAACTCAATAGTAAATCCGTCTGATCCAGGGCTTTTATTGTTTTTCATCTGTTTAAGTGCATAGCCAGCCTCATCTATAGAAATTCCTCCTTCTAATTGTACCTTTTCTTGGTCTGTTAAGACATGAGGTAAGTTAACCATTTTAGATATTTCGCACTCCTCAACTTCGTTTGGCTGGTACAATTTTTCATAGAATTTCTTCACTTCTCGTTGGATCCTTTCGTCATCAAATATTTCTATACCATCATTTAATGTTAACTTTGTCATATTTTTGTTTTAAGAAGATTCTTTTCTCAAGCCATCAAAAATACTGATTGATGTTTCCCCCTTCTGCTATCCAACGTGCTATGATCGAATCAAAACCCCCTGCATTTTAGCTTCCCTAAGCCTGACTAGTTCCTCTTTGTCCTGCTCTAAATCGTGTCTTTCTTCATCAGTCAACTGTTCCGTCTTCTCTAACTTTTCAATATTCACTTGTAAACGCTTCTGCTTTTCATTACTTCTGCGTTTCTTTTCAGTTGCAAATGCTATAGTTTTACTTCTTATTTTCATTAATAAAACATCTAAAAACAGTTGATATGTACTAGTAAACTGAATTTCTGAACGCTCAATAAATGGTAATTGTTCCCTTGAATAGGGCAGCACTGCATATTCTTCTATTACAGCTTGAATTTCCTCGTAAATTTGATCAATGTACTGTTTGTCCTTCAACGACGAACAATCTAATTTCCAGAAGGGGTATCGTTTAGTTTCTTTAGCAAAGGTTCAAGTCAGAGTAATCGTTGAATGGACTGCCTTAATATCTGCATCCGTGAAAAAGGTGGACACATAATCTGAAACTAGAAAAAAATCAAGTCTACTTTGCAGCAGAGGGGAGGATCTGCGCCATGTGTATCTTTTCAATTCAGGATTCAACATTCTCCACATATCTATGAGATTTAGATTAAGCATCATCATGTCTTCAACTTGCTGTTGTGCTTTGACATTGTTATAATGCTTATAATTAAAACAAATTATTGAAAATCTTGTACCAGGTTCCAGGCCCCTCCAATTACAAAATTTTCAACACCCACATCCTTAATATGATCTTCTAACTCAACAAAAAAAATCAGGATTATCATGATTTGGTTCATACAAGTTAATGATCAACATCGTCTTATCCAAAAGGGATACGATAGCAAAAATATAGTTTCCACCTGTACCTTTGTAAACCTTCTTTACACAAAATTCAAAATTATTGTTAAAGAGAATGGCAGCACCTCTTGAATTTGACATATATGATGCAAAATATGCTTCATAGCCCCATTCTGCTCTGATACACATTTCAAGCTTGGGGTCAAAATGGGTATCCTGTAAAAGATACACTGAGCACGCTTTTTCTCTTAAATAGTGAAACACATCCCTCCTCTTTTTTTTGATCCGCTAGGCCTCGGCAGGTCATTGAATAAAACCTTACAGAGTTACTCATGTTATATCTTTATAAGTGGAGGCAGAAACACACATACCTTGCAATTGACACAATATCTAGCTGAAATACAGGCAGCTAAATACAGACAAAATCACCATTCCCCTATGTGACAGCAAACTCTCACTATCTTTCTCACAAAGAGAAAACAACATCTCATTCAACAAAGGATATCCTCCAGTTGAACATAACAAAGACCAAATGTATAGAAGAAAAACAAGCATGACATAAGACAAAACAAAAGATAGTAAGTAAAAAAAAAAATCAAGGCTATAACAGCAAAGCATTATCAAATTTTGGGGAGCAATGCGCTTACGTGCGCCGACAGCATTGAAGATATCATGAGAAATGGATGTAAGTGTGTATTAAGTACAGATGAAAACACGGTGGGAAAGAAGGAAGGACAGGACTGTAGCCATCTGTTCGCACTCGCGATATAGGAGCGTGTGCCGTTGCGCGTGCAATGAAACTTGTACGCGGCTTGCACGAGGATTTCTTCAACTCGTGAAGTCTTGTTTATGTACTATTAAAAGCGTGCATGTACTCAAGACCAGTTGCAATGGGGACAGCGGAGACAATGAAATCCATCATTTTTGTGATAATAGAGCTCTGAGGGATGTGACAGGAGAGGGGGGAGGATAAAGGTAGTAGAGAACTATAAAATAGGCATTCTGGCTCACCCGGCTCCGCTGTTGCTCCGCCGGCTTACCCAGAATGCCTATTTTATAGTTCTCTAATAGTAAACACTTTACAAACATACATAATGTGTAGGATTATCTGTTTTTAACACTAATTTAGAAAACTTTTGAGACTTAAGTTTTTGCTTAATCCTTCGTTTTTCTTGATCGTTTTCAATAACATCATTTTCACGCATACATTCATCAAATGCATCCTTATCTTTCATGTGGAATAAAACCACTGTCTTTAATTGCTCTCTAAAGTCTTTTAAAACTGAGTTATATTTCTGACATAAAATCCACACACTTATCCCAGCATGTCTTCCACTGAAAGCCAGTTTCGGCCGAACAGTCATCTATAATAAATAGTGTCTGCGTTCCCCCAAACAGTCTGTACTACCAGTCGGTTGACTGTCAGCTTTTTTGCAAGACCAAGACAACACAATTATAACGACGCAGTAAGTCAGCAGGCCGAGCGTCCTGTTTACAAACTGTGTGTCTCCCTATGTTCTGACCTAAAAATCAATAAAACACGCCTCGCGCGCCTACTGCGTTTCTTCTCTCACCGGGCTCGCGGCGCGCTTTGGCCAGGTCAACTTGCAACATTATTGCATCAGCAAATGTTCTTGAACATTCTCGAATGGGAAGCCACCACTTCGCCGTTTTCAGTGTGCGTGTCGGTTTGTTGGTGTGTGGGGTTTACGACTAACACAGACAAGAGGCCTTTGTTTACACAGAACACAGCACACAGTCAGTTAGTTGACAATGTACATACCTTCTTCACATCCAGTCAGCTGCCACACCGGCGTGGGTTTTTAGAGCAGCATGTATCTTTGGCGTCAACGCGATGGCTTGTGTAATAGAAATTGTCAGATTTGAGAGTTCCGGATATTTTTCAAAGAGTTCTGTCATCTTTCTTAGTTTATTAATCCAATAGGTCTGTCCGCACAGCGGGCGTGCGCTAACACGTTCTTTGCTATAGCGTGAGCTGCCTCTTTCTCTGTTCTTCATCGCGCTTAACTAGTAGTTGCAGGCCAGCCCGACAACGAATCACTGCTCAGCGCCCAGGCACATCCTGTTCAGTCACAAAGCAAGTGGCTGACATATCAAATGACAAGTGGTCCTACCAGTTCCACTTTTCACCCCAAGTCCTTAATTAAGTCACCCCAAGTCCTTAATTAAGTCACCCCAAGTCCTTAATTAAGTCACCCCAAGTCCTTAATTAAGTTCTTAATTAAGTCACCCCAAGTCCTTAATTAAGTTTCCCCAAGTCCTTAATTAAGTCACCCCAAGTTCTTAATCAAGTTACCCCAAATTCTTAATCTAGTTCTTAATCAAGTTACCTTAAGTTTTTAATCAAGTTACCTCAAGTTCTTATCAAGTTCTTATTTAAGTTTTCATCAAGTCGTCATGAAGTCGTTATCAAGTTCTTATTCAAGTCACTTATAATTATTTATTAAGTTCTTGAAATATTACTGCATATCAAATGGATCAAAATGATCTTTTGTTGTTGGCGGTTCTGGCATGCTTTTTTGTTCAGATTTTGTATTTAGCGGCTGTGATTTTTTGGGCTGCTTTGGTTTTTGCTGTCTTTCTTTATATGTTTTATAAACGTAATAACCACCCCCACCAACAGCAATGACGCCAAAAATGCCAACTCTTTTAATCCAAATAATCCATGATGATGTTGCGGGACTTGAAACAACTTGTTCTTGTTGTGGCTCTGGCACAACTGGTGTTTTTTCATTATGAGTTATATGTTGTAACTCTAATTTTCTTTTTTTGTTCCACTCTGCTAATTTTTTCCCTGCTTCAACGCGCCCAGGATTCTTTTCACGGGTCACTTTCTCCATCAACGTTTTCTGATTCTGCTCGGTCATTTTTAAGGGAAATAAAATCTATATGATTAAACGTAATTAACCCCATAATTACTGGCGACAATAATGTTCCAAATCTATAATATAGATCACATCCTAGAGACTCTAATGACTTTGTTAAAACTGGATCCTGCGTTAAATCATACATAAAATCTTGTTCAGAATCAATGGGCACAAATCTACTAACTAGTTTAGTGTACAAACTAAGAACAGTTTGTCCGACACTTTTGACCATTCTTGACCCCAGTTGCGCTTCATACCTGTTGTGATACTTTACAATGTCTTGCGGCGACATCTGTTGAATCTGTTCTATGCTGAATTCATTTCCGAGGTACTGTTTTGTTTTTCCACACGCCGCCAAAGAATACAGCCTTTCCTTTTGGCGCATAATAGCTTGGTCATCAACTTGATTATTTGTAATCATAAGTTCAGGAAGTAAATCATCGCAGTTCATGTTTTATTAATAATAAATATTATTTTATTTTTAAAAAATGAGCACCGAAAAAACTGTTGCCAACCTCGTATACCATTCTGCTGTTATTGGAGGTCTAAGTGTAGGATACACAATGCTTGGTAAAAGCTTGTTAAGAATAAAACCAGCAGATCTTGGCAAGCTAGATTTTGAAGACTCAGCAAAGTTGATTGCTGTCATTACAGCTTCGTTTGCTACGAAAGATTTTCTAGTTAAGCAAGGAATAATTCCAGAAAATATAAATATGTAAAAAAAAAAAACATTTATAAAAATGGCTTCACTCGTAATGATGATAGGCGGCGCAGTGGTCAACGCGCTTGCTTTCAGCGGAAGTAATTACGCGTTTAGTAAACTACAAAATAACGATGAGAGAAAAAGACATAACAGAGCT
Organism: Conus canariensis; assembly: GCA_033310375.1. Classification (NCBI taxonomy): domain Eukaryota; kingdom Metazoa; phylum Mollusca; class Gastropoda; order Neogastropoda; family Conidae; genus Conus; species Conus canariensis. The sequence continues at coordinate 15,739,591 of CM065724.1, read as the reverse complement.
ATGGAGCAACTAGCCGCTGCACAAGACACCTATGAAAAGCAAAGAATGGAGCAGTTAGATTTTATTAACGACAGACTTAAACAACAGGGACATGCAGCTTACACATTTAAAGATGTTGACCAGGCAATAAAAGAATATTTTCTAGTAACAGGCAAACAAGTTGAAACATTGCCCCCCACCAAAATTTAGCGATTACTATCAACCATCAGAAAAACAAAAGATGCAAGAAATATTGTTTATTGTCTTTGGCATGACCGCTGTGTATTTTGTTGCACAAAGTATTGGCTGAATAAAAATGTACAAAATCTATTATTCGCCAAAAGGATATTGGAAGGGAATCACAGCAATTAAAAAGTTAAGCCAAGCAGCAGGTGTCAGTGAACAAACAGCAAAGGAATGGTTATCTAAACAAGCGATTTGGCAAATTTATCTACCAGCGCCTAAACGAATACAGAGACCACACTTTGTGAATATAACACCAAACGACACCCATCAAATGGATCTTCTATATTTACCCCATGATACGATTAGACGAAAAAGATTTAAGTACGCACTTACAGTCATTGATATAGCTTCAAGATACAAAGATGCGGAACCATTAACACAAAAGAGTGCTTCTGCTGTTGCTGTTGCTATACAGCTGATATACCAACGAGGACCCTTAACTTATCCTCGCATGATTCAAGTCGATGACGGAAAAGAATTTAAAGGTCAAGTGAATCAATTATTGTTAAAACATAGAGTTACCATTAAAAGAGGCATTCCGGGTGTTCACAGATCACAGGGTTTGGTTGAAAACTTTAACAAACAGTTATCTGAAAGACTTTTCTCCTACCAGTATCACAGAGAGCTGATTGACAATTCTCGCAACACAGAATGGGTAAAAAGGTTGCCCTCAGTTTTGCGCGCAATGAATAATGAAGAATTTAAAGGGCTAAAACCAGTACAAGCAATCAAAACCAAATGAATAAATGTTGCTATTGAAGACTCATCCAGTAAACTATTACCATTTGGTTTAAAAGTGAGATACCTTTATTCACCGGGAGAAGCGGAAGGGGACACTCGCATCAGGGCAACAGATCCAGTTTGGAGTGTTGATCCATATGAGATAAAAAAAATTGTGAAAATGAATCCGCCCGTGTATTATTTACGAGAAACTGACACAACAAAACGACCAGCCCCCCAAAGATCTTTTGTGAAGGAAGAACTGCAGATAATCCCGCCAGACACAGTTCCAGTCGCTTAGTTAATTTAGGCAAATACATTTGAGTTTAAAATGGAAGCTCAAAAGAAAAAAGAGTTTTCAAAATTAATACGTCAATTATCTGCTTATAATATTATTATCAAAAAAATATTTAAGAACATTGACAATCTTATGCCAGACAATCGCTTACTACCCCAATCCCTAGATTCTGATATTTTGATATGGAAAAATCAAAATCTTGAAATGATAAAAAAAAAATTGAAGCACATTTAGCAGTAATGAATAATAATGATTTGGCTATACTGGATAATGATATAGTTGAGCTTCTGATAACACTTGACCAAACAGAAACTCCATGAAGACATATGATTATACTATTCTCCAGTGCCCAATTGCATATGAATACTCTGGATTAACAAATACTCTTTTCGTGTTTGTTCTATCTAATGACTTCTTTGTTACAACAGTTGTGTTAATCTCATGTAGATTAGATCGTAGTTTGTAATTGTCATGATGAAAAGTCTTTTTATTGAACAATGCTTCTTTGTAGTTGTCATGTGATATGTTTGATTGCACAACACTACGAGATATTCCCTTTGCTTTTTTGACAACTTTTTTTTGGCTTGAAAGACTGTACATTTTTGACCTTAAACCAATAAACTCCTTGATCACACCTCCAGATAATTCATCCTTCATCTTACCTAAAACCTTCTTATTAATAACTGAATGCAAAGGTGAATCTTTAGGGTAATCAGATGTGTCGTACCATCCCGCATGCCCTTTTGCTACTTCTAATTCCATGTCTTTGTAAAAATCTTCAGTAGGGATGTCGATTACAAAAGAATCTGTATCTGTGTACAGAACTCTGGACTCTGGATACAAGGGTTTAAAGTAGTCGTAAAGAAATTCTAACATCAAAAGCTTCGACAGCTCTAAAACAGTAAACCCAATAAAAACAGGTTTGTCCAATTTGACTTTCTTTTTTTCATCATTATACCAAAAAGCTGATCATGAAATTTTCTAAAGTCTTGGTAGTTGGGTTTTGACACCAGCTTAATTGCATCGTTTTCTCTAGTGACCAATCTGACATCTTTGCGCTTGTGCGGATTTTCCATAGTCTTTCCAAAACAGCTGTTGTTCATCAACTTGAAAAAGTCTTTTTCTGAAGCATCTGCGGATTTAGTTCTGAGATCAGTGTTCTTCATGATGTATGGTTTCATGAACTGTTCTTGATCAAATGCAATTATACGATGAACTGCTGTTAACTTTAAACCATGTCTTAAATAAAATTGGAGAAGTCTGTAATGACAGACATAATTTTTTTTGTCACGAAGATTAGGCACAAGTTTAGGCGGTTCTGTCATTGACACCTTTAGGGTTTCTGCCGCTAATGGATAGTCATTATGGTAATCATGAAGTTCATGAGGATATTCTAAATCAACTTCCAGAATAAAGCCCCGTTGTTGATCAGCTTCTAGAGTATGCAGCCATTTTAAAAACTTTTGAATGTCTTTTACACCTCCTGTGTACATTTTAAAGTTACGTAATGGAAGTGATTGACTCATAGCCCAACCATACAGATTGTTTGCATCTAAATACATAAGATAGTTAGACTTCCTACTTGGATCATAGTTGTCTAAGTATTTGTTGTTTGCTTTACAGTAATGGTGAGACGCCATACTAATTCCGCCACGCAATCCGTTTTCAATCATCTGAAGCATTGGCAGGTCAGACAACAGGTCAATCTGTACACCAGTAAATTTTAAGAAAGCGTCCCAACTCATCCCAGGCGCAGAAATATAATGCGCAGGATCTAGACTATAATGTTTCATGCAGGTCTTTCTGTAATTTTCAAAGATATCTGCCAACAAACAAGTATCCGCCATTAAATAGGAATCATGATAGTCTCCCATTGTTTTACACTCTAATTTCTGCCACGCTTCTTGAGCATGCTGGTAATCGCAGTCACTGATGTCTTTTCCTCTAAGACTAGAAAAGAACGCACCTTTAGGCGGAAGGGCTGGGTTATCAAACCTTTCCCAACTGTTCATGTACTCATAAGGATAAACGCCCTTTCTAACGAGCATTGGGTCAAAATATTCTTCCGTTATTGGGCAGGACTTTAAGGACATAGCCAGTGACTCTAATGAACCCATCAGGTGTTGCATAGAGTCATAAAAAGACAGGTTATTTAAAGTAAAACACATGTACTTTTCTGATGACTGCGCAATGCATGACACCCTGAAATCGCTAGTTACTGCTTGCAATATAAGATGAGAATCGTAACCTCGCAAGTTATGAAAGAATATAGGAAGTCTCCAAGTCCTAGGATCAAACTTTAGTTGAAGATTGCAATTGTTATGTGCTGCTCCTCTGAATTCTCCGCTAATGTGATCATGATCTCTTACTGTTGGGTTTAAACTTTTAGGTGTTAGCTCTAAACCACAAATCCAACAGTGAGTGGCTGAGTCATAGCGATCTTGATCTTCAGGGGTCATCTTAAGATCGGATAGGACTAGATTATTAGAACAGACATTACGAACTTCTTGCATGCGTTTTAAGAAATGTTTTGCTGCATGTGGTCCTCTGTATAATTCTGGCTTTGAATGTTCACCATCTGACCTGACAACAATGAAGGCAAATGAACAAATCTGGTGGTTATTCATTATAACTGTTTTTGGTAAATGTTTTGGAGCAGGTCCTTCATAAGGAACAATAAGCGATTCAAAGTCTGCGTAAACAACGTATGGAGACCTCTGGAGTTTTTTGTAATTCTTAAAACTAACCTTACTGCCTTCTCTTGGCATAATTAGTTCTGTATTGCAGTCAACTGGACTAAGACAATGTTTTACATGTTCACTCGCTGCTTGAACAGACGGAATTCTTGTTAAACATTTTCTACAAAATTCTTGTTTGCTATGTTGTTTTGTAGTATGCACTAGTAATCTACTCATTGTGCGTATTAGAGTGTAGTGCAACCCATTAAGGCTTTGCATCAGGAGTAAGTCTACATGAGTTTTGGTTGGTTCGCCTATTGTTGGACTGTTCTTTGACACTCTAATTGGCAGAAGGTTGGTTTCTTCAGACCATGCGTATACGTTAACAGTTATTGGGGGATTCTGTTCTTCAAACTGATCAATTTTGTCTACAGCCATAGGAAAGGTGAGTCCATCAAAGTTAAGATCATTGACCCAAGGTTGATAGTTAGATACTCTCTCTGCATTTTTTGGTAAAAAATGCAGCTTCGCAAGAACGCACCACATAAAACATTTGTCGTCTGAATTCTTTATGTTCAGAACTGCTCTCTTTGCAACTAATGTTGGAGGCAGTGGAATGTAAGACTTGCCTACAATTGGCTCATACTTAGCCTGTCTTAATCGGATGTCTAGGACTTCACCCTCTGACCAACCAGAGCCTCTCATTTTAGCTGCTTCAGAGGCTTCATTAAACTGTGTAAGAAGTTGATCTGCCCAACCGGGTGTTAAGTCATTATAAGAAAGAATAGTCTGCTGTTTAGTTGAGACCCAGACTTCTAGATTTTCTTCGTTTATTGTTATATAGTCGATTAAAACAACTAACCTTACTTTAACTGGAGGGTTTATTGTTAGTTTACTTGGAACTTGAGAAATAGCATGTACAACGCTTGCCTGCACGTTTGTTGGATCAATAACTTCTAAAACGACCTCATTTAAAGCTTTTGACAAACGCTCTTCCTCTTCCATTGCATCTAACCAAGAGTCAAAACTGTCATATATCTTATCCATGTTGAGCTTCTTTTCTAACTCAAAATATTTATTTAAATTAATTAATCAATATCAGAGGTCTTTTTGTGCTTAGACTCATAAACTAAAGTATAAACGCCCTTTGGTGTTGTTAATGTGATCTGTTTAGAACAGAGTTTAATGTCTCGTTTACTTTTTTAAGCATTCCTTTTTTATCTGGTCGGTGTCTGGCTGTTGAGAAAAAGTTGCCCTTGCCTTTCTTTGAAGATCAAACTTTTGTCTTTTGTAGTCCTCAAAATCAGCCTGTAGGCGACTAAATTCTTCATCCGTGATGTTCGAGTCGGCAAGTGCTTTATCAATTATCAGTTTGAAGGAACTAAGTTTAGCTGTTATTAGTTGAACCATAGCTGTGTGCTTTTGGAGTTTAGCTTTTATTTTTTTGCTGACAGCACTTACAGCCAATGAACACAGGCCAAGAGTTAAAGACAAACCGCCTAGAGGTAAAGCTGCCGGTGCACCTACGCCTGTTGCTAAGAGACCTACACTTGTTCCTGCTGATAGAGCACTAGTGATCGATGCTCCAGTATTAACATATGTAACAGCATTAAAGACAGCAGAATACCTTCGTTTGGTTTTACTGTATTTTGAAAGGTCCTGCTCTAGTTGGGTTTGCATTTGTGTAATGTTGGTTAATCTGAAAGTTTTTATGTCTACAGCAACAGAGTTGCCTACTATCTCTTCTTTGGGCACTTTTGGATAAACCTGAACAGACATGCTTTTTAAAAATAAAAATAATTTAGTATTGGATATCTTTTAATCTGTTATCTTGAATATTCAGCTGCGCATCATATATTAAAAACAAATGTACATTAAGTGGTTTATCACTCTCTTTTTCTTTATCAATTTGAATGTTTATTACGTCTTTAACTGTTTCTCCCACTCCCATGCAACTGATTATCTTCTGTTGACCTTAGGTCAATCCATAAACCGTATTTCGTTGTTAAATATTCATCAAGTCTAACACTGTGAAGGTGTAGATCTTTAGACACAAGGTCTACTGTTGGACTTCTAGACCTCCCGCCTCCAAACAATTTTCTTATTTCATCAAAATGATGATAAGGTTTAAGCCCACTACCGTAGACTTGGTTAGGACTACCCTCAATTGAACATTGTACTTTCGTTATTTTAGGATTGATAAACTTTTCACTTTGTCTTTGGTATGGTTCTTTATCATCTTCACACAGCAATAAAATACCTTTAAGTGATCGTGCTGTGGCACTAAAACTAAAATTCCATATAGTGTCTGCCCTGCTTTTAGGATATTTTGAATGATGAATCACTCTTTCGTAATATATTGCTAATTTTGACTGATATTGTTGCTCAATCAGCCTTGCTAAGTTAGGGTTGCTAACAATGTCAAACTCTAACGAGATGTCGAAAATGCTGTACTTGGAATCAGTGTCTGTAGATTTAATGACACGTTTGTATTCATTAAAAGTTAGTTCATATGACAATCTGTCTTTTAATGCTCCTTGAAAGTATGGCGCATGCGCTTTTAACAACTCAAAATCTAAGGGTATAGAAAAGCGATTTCCATAAGCAAAACTTACAGCTTCATACTTGTTACCGTCTTTAGCGTCTTCGGCGTCTATTCTGTGTTTTAGTGCTTCGTTATTTTCGATTCCTTGAAACGCAAGATCGGCCCTTTCATTATCGGTTAGCCATAGATCAGAATAGATTAGAAATATGTCTGCATTGTGTAAAGAAAATATTTCTTGCCCCTCAAGTTTTATAGAAATTTTCTTAACGATTGCCCGTCCCAGATTCTGAACTACTGTCCTATTTACGTCTGTTGCTGATTCGAGTTCTATTTTGAAAGTAAGCCGTGCAGATCCCGGCACAATCACTTCATCTGCTCCTAGGTCTGGAAATTTAACAGTAAGAATTTGATCTGAATCAATAGTAGATGGATTATTTGGAACAATAATATTCTGTTTATTTCCCTTCACGCCAAAGGGCTCTTTCAGTCTTCTATGCGGGTCAAGAATTGAGCCATATGCTTGTGACATTTTTTTTATAAAACAAAATAAAAAGTTAATTATTTTTAAAACATGGCAGGTATTGAAGATTATGATGTTTTTGATCCTGGAGACGACATGAGTGAAATGACACCTTTGACACATCCATTGCGCTCATTGCGACATGAATTAACAGAAAGTAAGGTCAGATCATTGTACCAAAGTTTAGGCCAAGAACCTCCCGAATTTATAGACCCTAATGATTTTGAAACAAAAGATGGCCATTTGTTTTTTAAAAACGAGCAAGGACAACCTGTACAGCTTACATCTAAACCAGACCCATCAAAGTTTTTAGCAAAGACTACAATTAGACAAAGGCTCAGTGTGAGCGATCAAAATCGCCTTGGCATTGCTAAACCGCGAAGATTAGACAGTGAGGCAGTTGCTAAACTTCAAAACACACTACAGGAACTCCCAACAGATAACCAAATACAAAACATGGAACTTAAAGATTTAAGCCCAACAGCAGACGAAATAATACAAGCAGAAACCAGTTTTTCAGAAGAAACAGCATTAAAAACTATGCACTATCCGCCGCTACCTATGAGAGAAATAACGGCCCTTGATCATGCTTTAGAAGCATCAGAGGCGAATTAACAAACAATTTAGCAAAACTGGGTGAACTAGATGAGCATATAAAAAGAGAAAAAGAAAAACTAGTTGAGGCTGATGACCACAACTTAGGACCTGGTGTTAAAGAAAGAATAACACAAAGACTAAAAGATCTTGAACAAGAGAGATCAGCAAGACTAGAAGTGTTGTCTACTAACCGAGAACAATTACGAACTCAAGTGAGCAGAATAAGAGAAACTATCCAAAGAATTTTATATGAAGACACAACGTTAGCAGAACGAATAAGAACACTGTTTAGAGAGCAAGGTGTCACATTAGCAAGTGTTATAACAGCCTTAGGATTTGCAATAAGTACACTGGTGTTGGCTATTACAGGCGGCGGTGGGCAAGGTTAGTGCCTCCGCCACCATCACCACCATCAGATAAATCATGGGTAAAAAAACAACTTGATCATCTTGCAAGTTTATTAAAAAAATTAGCCAGTAAGGCAATAGATTCTTTGCCTGGTATAATAGGTGGGATCGTTAGCTGGCTTTTGTCTGCCGCAAGTAAAGTAGTTGGCTTTATGGCTGAGCACTTATGGACATTAGTTGTCTTAATAGTTGGGTTACTTTATAGTAAGATAAAGACCAAGTAATCCTAGGGCAGTTAATCCAATAACAAGTGCCGTCTTTTCATATTCATGGTCATTATTTTTGGGCCACGGGATTGGATGGGTTTTGAGGGGGCTCGAGGATGGATGGGGTTTAGAGGGGGCCACGGGGATTGGGGCTTCTTTTTTTATTGCTATTGCTGGCTTAGAATTCATGTCGTTTTTTCCGACCTTCTCTTCTTTACCAGCCACAAGGATTTCATTATTATAGTTTATTATTGTTCCTATCTGGAGTCTGAGGTCAGAAGGCAGCATGTATAAACCAGTGCCGACAGCAAAGTCTACTTTCGATCTTGCGTATTGCAAAACATTTTGGTACCTTTTAATACTTGAAGGCAAATCAATTGCAGAATTAATAGAATCCTCTAAATTTGCTAATACTGTTTTGGGCGTCAAAGCCAGTAGAAGGATCAATTATGTTTGATCTCGTTTGTGCTTGCGAACCTAGCAAACACCAAACATAAGTACGAATAGAGTCGTTTATTCGTTCTATTCCCGCTTTTGTTAGGCCCTTAGAAGTATCCAAAATAAATGTTGTCCATGCTGTTTTATGTCTTTGCTCTATGGACCCGAGGTGAACAGTTGTGCCTGAAGAGAAAGATGTGTAAGGAGGATTGTAATCATAGTTATACTTTCTGTGCACGCCCCAAAAATAAGGGGTGCCTAAACCATGATTAAGATCCAACTTTTGTCTAAAGTCTGTCTTTGGGTCAATATCAAATTCGTTACAGATCCTTTCAAAAGCCTTGTAATCTATTCTGTTGCTGAATGGATTAAACGTTTTGTCATTTGGTAATGGCGCTTGCAGTTCAGATAAAATACGTCTGAAGGTGTAATAAAAATGAAATCTATACACTGACCTCACCAAAGGATCAGGATGATTTAAATGATCGGCATACGACACTCCACACCCAGTTGATGCACAAAACACAGCAAAGTTTAACTGGTTCTGATAAAACTGCATCGGATGACTGAACCACACTTTCGGGATGTAGTCGTTTTTGATAGGAGGGTTAAGATAACGATCCAATGGAGTACTAACCTTTACTTGAAAGGCGTCAGACTGAGTCACAGAAATGTCAAGGGTGTCAGTTGTTATATTTTTAAGATTGTAGTGCGGCCCGACAGAATATTTTGCATTAGTATATTTGAATGCACTCATTTTTAAATTTGTTTTAAAAATGTTTGTAACAATAACAACTCAAGACAGTCCTTCGTTTTTAGTATATGCTATTGATAATAACTGCGGAACCCAAAGGGTCGCACTCCATGAAATTTTTTACAAAGTCGTATGGTTTAATATAACTGAATCCAAGGAGAATAATAAGATTAAAAAATTTGATAATAGAGGAAACTTAGTTAGCCAGTTAACCATACCTGATGGTTATTACGGGTTTTGCTCGCTAAAAGAAGCAATGAGTAACTTCGACATTACTCTCAAACTTAACAATGCAAATTTGAAAATAATGTTGACATTCAAACCTGAAGAAGAAGTAGACCATTACCTTTTTGATGTAGAGCTAGCTAAAATGTTAGGCTTTGCAACTGACAATCATGGTTTTAGAGTTACATCAGACGAAACTACTTATGAGGGAGAATATCCGCTCGATCTTGCATTACATTCATTACTCTATGTTCATTTGGACGAGCTGAGCACTGATGAAAACTTATATGATGGAAGGCCCTCAACTGTTTTAAGAGCTCTTCCATCAGGGAAAGCTGCATATTGCGATTATGAAATTATACAATTCCCTAATTTACAGTTTAAAAGATTAGCTTGTGGGAGGGTCAGATCATTTAATATAAAGATCACAGATAAAACAGGGAAAGTCGTGAAATGTGATAACCTGCACATTGTTTTAGAAATAAAATAATAAGGTGTACTAAAAATAATGTCTCGTGGGCCAGAAGAATCAGGAGTTACATTAGCGCCTGAGAGGTGTGTAACTTTAGAATTAAAAGACCTTGCAGACGTTGAGGACTTTGAACAAAACGGTGAGATAGGCACTTTATATGGTTTTGAGTACACTAAAGATGGTTATTATAAACGCAAAGAGGTTGACGACAACAAAAGGTTTCCTAAACTAGAACAACTACGCAATGTAGAAGCAAATAATACAGGTCAGTATGAATATAAAATAGTTCGAAAAACTGACAACAAATGGCACTTAGAACCATATTTAGAATGGGACATAAAATTTGAATTCTTAAGCCCATTTACATTTTTTGACCGTCAAAAAAGTTTCAGAAAAGCATTGAACTCTGGCCCTTTACATGTAAGTCTTATGCCAGAGGACAACAGTCGGAAAGAGATCGAAATAAAGCCGTTTGGGGACAAACAGTACATCCTCCACAGAAGAGAATCGGTTTTAAAGAAAGCTTCTACAAAATTACAGTTCATTCCACGCACAAAATTAGGAGACACGTTCACAATGATATTTAAAATTTCTGTCTTAAAAGATGAGGCGAGAAATGGAGCTCTGGGCGTCAGTGACAATCTTATGAAAGGAATTCTTATTAGCTGGCAAAACTTAGACGTTGACAAACTTAAAGTTACTGTCGTCGTTCTTTACAATGGCGAGGATATTAAGGTCATAACAACAAGCAACAAAATTGATATTAGTCTAAATAGAAACGATCTTACAGAACTAAACTGGATTAATCTTACACATTTAGACCTTATAGGTTTTTATTATACTAAACAAGTTTTTACAGAGAGTATGATAAAAACAATAACTGGATTAGATTAAATTCTGTTTTAAAACTATGGAGCAGACGACTTTGGTGTCAATGCCGATGTTAAACTTTATGACAAAAACCCCTCATTGTTCATTGATTTGTGGACAGACTGGTTGTGGAAAAACAATATTTGTCCTCGACCTATTACAAACAGTTTATAGTTATAATTTTGATCATATTGTAATTTTCTGTCCAACACTCAAATGGAACAAAGCATATCACGACAGAAGGTTTATATGGATGGATGATGAAATCTATTTGATTGATCCCAGCAATAAACTGAGTGAGTGTTTAGAACACTTTTATAGACAGTTTGAGGGAACGCAGACACTATTTATTATTGATGACTGTTCGGCAGAAAGAGACATAGTTAGAAAAAGAAATACTTTATCAAAACTAGCTTTCAGTGGAAGACATGCTGGGATAAGTGTGTGGATTTTATGTCAAAAATATAACTCAGTTTTAAAAGACTTTAGAGAGCAATTAAAGACAGTGGTTTTATTCCACATGAAAGATAGAGACGCATTTGATGAATGTATGCGTGAAAATGATGTTATTGAAAACGATCAAGAAAAACGAAGGATTAAGCAAAAACTTAAGTCTCAAAAGTTTTCTAAATTAGTGTTAAAAACAGATAATCCTACACATTATGTATGTTTGTAAAGTGTTTACTATTAGAGAACTATAAAATAGGCATTCTGGGTAAGCCGGCGGAGCAACAGCGGAGCCGGGTGAGCCAGAATGCCTATTTTATAGTTCTCTGTAGTAGCAAAGCAAAGCGCAAGGCAGGCTGGGCCCTAATCTGCCGATGCCAACCTAATGGTAAGCTGCACACAAACACCATCCACTGAGCACTGTTCAAACGTTGAAAGCCGGCACCAACTATCAAGTATTTGAATATCACTTTGTAATTAAATATCTGCCAGATCAAACTCATTATGTCTATAAACAGCACATGAATGCATACCTCATTTTAAAAGTGAGTTGGACTCATTCATTTTTTTATCAATGATACATATGATAACACATTCAAAAAGAAATTTAATTGTCCATTCATGATATTTACACATAATTATGCTAAGAAATGCCAATAATTTTGTGTCACTGAGATTAAACAGGCCGAGCACACACACAAACCTTCACTCGGGCTCTCCCTCCCCCCCCTCCCATTCTTCCATCGACCCACCTAAATCGCAAATTAAAACAACAAATCAACTATTCTGTAATACATATAG
>CM065724.1:15712388-15722388 GCA_033310375.1 Conus canariensis | reverse complement strand
TAAGACATGAAATAAGTGGACCACAAAAGCGACGTAAAACAACAACAAAAATCCAAACTGAACACGACACGACACGACACTGCACAACACTACTTTACACTACACTACACTACTTTACACTACACTACACCATATCGACATCGGACTAAAGAAAATACAAAAAATACGGAGGAAAAATAAAGGGAGGAGTAATAAATCTGTTGGCTTTCACATCGGATTTCTTATGGAAATAAACATGCCAAATGTGCAGGTGCAGTACACACACATACACACACACACACACAGAGAGAGAGAGAGAGAGAGAGAGAGAGAGAGAGAGAGAGGAGAGAGAGAGAGAGAGAGAGAGAGAGAGAGAGATTTTATCAGCAGTAAGCAAATATGAACGCTTTTCTTCAAACCGCTCTGGATCAAAAGAAAAAAACGAATAGCAAATCGAGGCAATTAGGCTACATATAACAGGAACAGACAAACAACATGAACTTACACAATCGAACACAGATAAACAAGAGAGAGAGAGAGAGAGAGAGAGAGAGAGAGAGAGAGAGAGAGAGAGAGAGAGAGAGAGGATTTATTCAACAAGGCCATGGCCCCTGTTGAAGGAGACGCCTAAATATACAGGCACAAAAAGAAACGCACAGTTTTTTCGCTGAAAATATTAAGGAAAATTTTGACAGAAACATGCTCCGTATAGCAGGGAACTTTGTCCAGTGTGAATAGTCAGACAATGAATAGACATAACAGTAGATTGATGTCTTATTTTTTCTGTGGTTGTAATATTTTGAATGCTAAATGACGCATGAAATGACAAATAAAAATATGCGTTTCTTTTTGTGCATAGTATACCATAAAATACAGGCACAGGAAATGTTCACTATCAAAAAACAAAACTGGGGAAAGAGAGAGAGAGAGAGAGAGAGAGAGAGAGAGAGAGAGAGAGGCGCATAAACACCATAGACCACAGGCACAGGAAATGTTTACTATTAAAAAAAAAACGAAGATCGGAGAGAGAGAGAGAGAGAGAGAGAGAGAGAGAGAGAGAGGAGAGAGAAGTCCCATTCATCTTAACCTGTACGACAGAAACACCCACAGAGGCAGACCCCCCTTTCCAAGCTCTCTCAAAGTCATGTACTGGGTAACGTGTAAGTATGTGGTCGGCCTTGTGACCAACCGGCTTCTACGAATGACTGTCCTGGCGATAACTGGTTTTTCCTCCCCGACTCGGTAGAGAGACACTCCGTGTTCTTCATCATCAGTGTCCTCTCCTCTCACGCCCCCCCCCCCCCCCCCCCATCTCAAATCTCTTCACCCGGCATTTATTTAAAGACCTTCTGAGCAAACCTGTGCTATTCTTTTAGTTCTCTATGTCTGTCTGTAAGTATGCATGCATGTATGTATGTGTGTGTATGTACGTACGTATGTATGTATGCATTTATTATCCAAATGTATGTGTCTGCCTGTATATATCTATGATCTGAAGGTATGTATAAATGTATGTATATATGTATGTGTGTGTATGAATGTATGTAATTAGCTATCTTTTTATATAATTATCTGTCCGTGTCTAGCTCTTTTTCCCGAACTGCTCATGCATCAAAAGTACATTTGTATTCAACAGTTTATGGAAATGTTAAATGGTTTCCATTGTTTAGCCTTGAACCTTTTTTTTTTTTTTTTTAAATATTTTGTATGCGTATACACTTTACACACCTCTCATTCGTTTTTGTGCTTAATCATTCGTTCTTTCTTTAAGCAGATTAATTAGCATCCCCTCCCTGTCTTAACATCACCATTGTCTTCCCGTTATGGTATTTAGTTCATGCTCTTTATGACCAGATCGACCACGAGAAGAGGAGGGGGGGGGGGGGGGGGGGGGGGGGGGGGGGGGGGGAGAGAGAGAGTGTGTGAGTGAGCGAGTGTGTGTGTGTGCGTGCGTGCGTGTGTGCGTGCGTGTGTGTGTGAAAGCATGTAATGCGTCCGGCTTAATTCTTTATTTATGAATGCAGTTCCTAAAACGTCAGCGTTTCTCATTAATTAAAAAGATCAAAGAGACAAACTGTTTTTGCGGTGAAGTGTGTACTCGAGTTTTTTTTCCTCTTTGTCATTCGTCTTTTGGCTTTTTTTGTTTGTTTTTTTTGTTTTGTTAAAAATCGATTGTGACGCTGTTTTGGCCATACATTGTTAAAATGATGCTATTTTGGGGGACATGACACAGCCTCAAGACAGCCTCTAAAGAGAGTGGGTGGAGAGCGAGGTGGGGGGATGGGAAGTTGTAGCTTCACTAGTTAACATGGCTATCACTTGGCAAAGATGACAGCAGACAGGATAAGTATCCCCTTCTTTGGCCGGTTGGAATCCGATTGCGCACAGGATGCGGATGATGAACACGATGCTACGGGTTTCTAATGTGATCCGAGACTTGCATGACAGGTCTGTGCTCTATGCATTTCATAATATATCCCGCCGTTAACCAGGCCCGCGAAATACACTTGCAGGGCTGGTCGGGAAATTTGAGCAACAATCTCAGATACGTATCCATGGAGTCCATCGAGCGACATTTTGTACATGTGGGTGCAGAGTATCACCCGAGGTCACATTCTGATCGCAGGTGACTGTGCCGTAACAGAGGTCCGACAGATTCTCATAAAAAAATTGTATCCTGGAAAAAGATAGAAATAGTGAGCTGATCATGTTGTGATCTAATAAAACACAAACAAAAACGGAAACCATCCTTCAGACCGGTATCGATATTGCTGTGAAATCCATCTCACAGAAATTGATCTCGGGACATTTCCTTGAACGTCTAGGGATGTGTAGAGCTGTGACTGCTCGCTTTGCAAGATAGTTTGCAGACAGGATTCTTGACCCATACTTAAAATACAAGGTAACTTGTGTGTCGTCGATGATTCTGAATTCCCATTTCAACGATTCCATTATGTTGTAGCAAACAACACACACACATACACATGTGCGCGCACACCCACCCACACGCTCCCGATTATGTAAACACCACACGATGCGTTGCGCCTATTTTGTAATATATTTCAAACATTAACAAAACACCACTTCTAATGTATGTCATCCCTTAAACAGCGCCAAGGTTTCATCATTTTCTTCTTTAAAACCAACTGGGCTTCAGGGGATCATACCTACCACACCAGGGCTGGTACAACGTTCAAATAAATAACATGTAAAAGAAACAAAATCATGCGACAATAATTTAAACTACCCTTTGATACTCTGAAATGTAAATATTTCATTTCACACACACACACAACTTTGAAATGTAAATATTTCATTTTACACACACACACACGCACACCTGACCACTTTCCAATACTCCATTCTAACTTACACAGGCAAGCTATGCATCTCCAATCAATTCCATTCAGATTTGTTACTGAAACATTTGCAACGGCGTATCATTGATAGGCCTTTGCAAACATTTGGTAGCAACACGAAACGTTTACTGGAATATGGAGTAATAAGTCAACTGGCATGAAAAGCGGGGAAAAAATCATTACCCATACTTATTTCTCTTATCCCACAGTCCTCAGGGGTCATCTCAGGGCTGTGACAATGTCCACATTTATATTGTAAATCAAAAAAACTTCCACTAAAAGGTCTTTGCATACATTCTAAAAAAAGGATGCATTAAAAGAGGATCTAGCTATATTGACATACAAACATATTCCCCTCTAACAACAACAACAACAACACACACACACACCCTAACCACAGATACACACCTAACCAGACACACACATGCACACCTAACCACAGACACACAAACCAACGCCCATATATAAGCCCATGCACAAGCACACCACATGTCACCATAACGTTTGCATACGCACATCATAGCAAGAATGAACCCACCTATTATGGACAATTCATCACATGAAGTTCCGTTACTGAAATGTTTGCGATGGCCTACCAATGATAGGCCATGGCATACATTTGACAGCAACAAGACCCATTTAATTCAACGAAGAGTAATAAATCAACTGGCATAAAAAGTCGAATTTCATGACTCACTTTTCTCTGTTATAGTCCCATAGACCTCTGGGGTCATTCCAGGGCTGTAACAATGTCCACATCAGTACTGTAGAACACTAACAACTCCCACCCCCAAAAAACAAACAAACACCAATACATGGTACAACAGGATGGATTAAAAACAGGATCTATTTTCACACACACACGCACACACAAAATGTAGGCTATCACACATTAAAATGCAAACCTAACACGCACAACCTACCTCACCAACCCTTTCACATTTGGGCATCCTAACACATAAACCGAGTTATGCATCCACAATCTGTCACTGTGTATGCTGTGTGTGTAGTGGCGTAGAATCATCTGCTTTGCAAGGATATACAACCCAGCTACACAACCCATTTATCAGAATACAACCCAGCTACACAACCCATGTATCAGAATACAACCCAGCTACACAACCCATGTATCAGAATACAACCCAGCTACACAACCCATTTATCAGAATACAACCCAGCCACACAACCCATTTATCAGAATACAACCCAGCTACACAACCCATTATCAGAATACAACCCAGCTACACAACCCATTTATCAGAATACAACCCAGCTATACAACCCATTTACCAGAAAAAACAAAAAAACAACCGACATTTAAAGTGAAAAGACAATGTTTTCTCGGTCATTTTGCTTACGGCCCAACTGACTTTGAGTCATATCAGTGCTGTTACAATATAAAAAATAATTCTGTAAGAAAGTAAAAAACAAAAACAAACAAAAACACACACACACACACACACAAAAAGACCCCTAAAATGTCATCCAACACAGATGATTTAAACCAAAATTTTACAAACATTTTCTCTAGCTCTCTACCACCCCGCTCCCCCCCCCCATCTCTTACACGCACTTCCAAACGATGTTTGTTTGGGTGCGTGCGCACACACACACACACACCAACCTACCCACTGTCAAACACGCCTACACACTAACTTACACAAGCAAACTATGTATCTCTGATTAATTCCATTCAGGTTTTTAAAAGAATTGGTATTAGTTTCGCCACACCATACAGACAAACAGATTACAGGACAAACAATGCATTTCGACGTCTTGGGTCTTTTTCAGGCAAAAACAAGCAATATTTAGGACAATGAAAACGAAGAACGAGCACGACTTTTCTCATATTTCGGCACAAAATGGGTGTCGGATGAGAACGAGGCCGTTGAGAAGGGGATCATGGGACACAATAATAATAATGGTACTAATAGCAATAATAGTAATTGTTTTCATCCAACGCCCATTTTGTGCCGAATATGAGAAAGTGGTTACTCGTTCTTCGTTTTCATTGTCCTAAATGTTCGCTTTTGCCTGAAGAAGACCCAAGAGGTCGAAACGCATTGTGCTTTGTCCTGCAATCTGTATTGTCTGGCGGAACTAATACCGTTTCTTTTTAAAATTTACTTCCATTTTCCGCCCTCAGTCACCTCGTTTTGAAACGAATTCCATTCAGATTTGTCGACATGTCACTCCAACATTTGCAGCGGCGTATCAATGATAGTCCCTTGCAAACGTTTGGCAGCAACACGAAACGTTTACTTCAATGCATAGTTGTAAATCAACTGGCATACAAAGTCGAACAATTTCATTACTCGCTTTTATCTATCTTATAGTCCCACATACCTCAGGGGGTCATCTCGGGACTATAACAATGTCCACAACGGTACTGTAAATACTAACAACCATTTCGCTCCCCCCCCTAAAAAAAAAAAAAAGAAAAGCCATTTAATACATGCTACAAAAACATTGATTAAAACAATCTGTTTAACACAGACACGCATAAACATAAACACACGCACACGAACCTACCTACTTTCCAACATACTCATACACTATTTTACACAAGCAAGCTACATATCTCTGATCAATTCCATTCAGATTTGTAACTGAAACATTTGCAACGGCGTATCACTGATGCGCCTTCGCAAACATTTGGCAGGAACACGAAACGTTTACTGAAATATGGAGTAATCAATCAACTGACATGAAGTGGAAACAATTCATTACCGAAACTTATGTGTTATAGCCCGCAGTCCTCAGGGGTCAACTCAGGACTGTAACAATGTCCACATTTATATTGTAAATCACTAACACGTTCACTAACATGTCATTGCATACATTCCTAAAAAGGATGGATTAAAACAGGATCTAGCTATGTTATACATACATTCCCCTCTAACACCACACACACACACACGCGCACACCTTACCACAAACACACACACCTATCCACAGACACACACATGCACACCTAACCAGACATATAAACCAATGCCTACATGTAAGCCCATGCACAAGCACACCACGAGTCACCAACCCGTTTACATACGCACATCCTAGCAAAAATGAACCCAGCTATTATTGACAATTCATCACATGAAGTTCTCTAACTGAAATGTTTGCAATGGCTTACTAGTGATAGGCCATGGCATACATCTGGCAGCAACAAGATCCATTAAATTCAACGTAAAGAAGTAAAATCAACTGGCATAAAAAGTCGAATTTCATTACTCACTTTTATCCATCTTGTAGTCCCACAGACCTCAGGGGGTCATTTCAGGGTTGTAACAATGTCCACATCGGTGATGTAGAACACTAACAACCCCCCCCCCCAAAAAAAAAAAAAAAAACAAAAAAAAAACCCAACAACAACCAAAAACAAAAACATCGATACATGCTACAAAAGGATGGATTAAAGTAGGATATATTTTACACACACAATATGTATATCTATCTATCTATCTATATCATTAATAAACTGACATTAAAAGTTAACAGATTTTATGTTTTCTCGGTCATTTTGCGCACAGCCCAACCGACCTTTAGGGGTCATATCAGAGCTGTAACAACAAAAAAAATAATTCTATTAAAAAAATGGATAAAGAAAAACCATAAAAGTCGCCCAGAATATCACTCCACACAGGCAGCTTATACCAGAATTTGACACAAACTCTGTCTCTACTCTGCCCCCCCCCTCCCCCCCCCCCCCCGCCCTTCTCTCTCCCTTCCCCTCAAACACACACACAGAACACGCACACACATACTCGCGCGCACGCGAACCAGCGCGTACGTTGGTACGCACGCGCGCGCGGACACACACACACTCACTCTGCAATCACTTTAAGTGGGAAGACGTTAAATTGAAGAACAACAACAACACACTTCTAAACGATGCTTGTTTGCATACACTTACCCCCCCCCCCCCCCTCAATCTATCCACTGTACAACACACCTACACACTAACTCACACAAGCAAGCTATGTATCTCCAATCAATTCCGTTCAGATTTGTTACTGAAACATTTGCAATGGCGTACCGTTGGTAGGCTATTGCAAACATTTGGCAGGAACACGATACGTTTACTGAAATATGGAGCAATCGGTCAACTGGCATGAAAAGCGGAAAAAAAATGATTACTCAAACTTATTTATTTTATACACCAGTCTTCAGGGGTCATATCAGGACTGTAACAATGTCCACATTTATATTGTAAAACACAAACTAAAACGTCCACTAAGAAGTCATTACATATATTCTAAAAAAAAAAATGGATGGATTAAAAGAGGATCCATGTTACACACACATTCCATCCTAACTACACCAACACCCATTAACCACAAACACACCTAACCACACACACACACACACACGCCTACATTTAAACAGACGCACAAGCATACCACAAGTCACCAACCCGTTCACATACACACATGGCAAAAAATGAACCCAGCTATTATGGACATGAAGTTCCGTTACTGAAATGTTTGCGATGGCCTACCAATGACAGGCCATGGCATACATTTGGCAGCAACGAGACCTGTTTAATACAACGTAGAGTTGTAAATCTACTGGCATAAAAAATCGAATAATTTAATTACCTTTATCTAATAGTCCCACAGACCTCAGGGGGTCATCTCAGGGCTATGATACTGTCCACTTTAGTACTGGAAAACACTAACACTGCCTGTAACAAAAACAAAACAAACAAAAACAAAAAAATCAATACATGCTACAAAAGGATGGATTGAAACTATCACACACACACACACACACACACACACACACACACACACACACACCCAGCTACCCACTTTCCAACACACACACACTAACTTACGCAAGCAAGCTATGTATCTCCAATCAATTCCATTCAGATTTGTTACTGAAACATTTGCAATGGCGTATCATTCATACGTCTTTGCAAACGTTTAACAGCAACAAGAAACGTTTACTGGAATGTGGAGTGTGATCAATCAACTGGCATGGACAGCGGAAAATAACATTACTCAAAACTTATTTCTCTCTTAGCCCACAGTCCTCAGGGGTCATCTCAGGGCTGCAGCAATGTCCACATTCACACTGTAAAATGCTTAGTAAAAAGTCCACCAAAAAGTCATTCATACATGCTGAAGAGGGATGGATTAAAACGATCTATTTCACACGCACACACCTAAACACAGACACACCCCTAACCACAGTCACTCACACACGCACACCCAACCACAGACGCACGCACGCACGCACGCACACACACACACACACACACACACACACACACACACACACACCACAGACACACTACCACAGACATACATACCAACGCCTACATGTAAGCATACTTACAAGCACATAAGTCACCAACCCGTTCACATACACACATCATAGTAAGAACGAACCCAGCTATTATTGACAATTCATCACACGAAGTTCTGTTACTGAAATGTTTGCGATGGCCTACCAATGATAGGCCATGGCATACATTTGACAGCAACAAGACCCGTTCAATTTAAAGCAGAGGAGTAAATCAACTGGCAAAAAAGTCGATCAATTTCATGACTCACTTTTATCCATCTTATAGTCCCACAGACCTCAGGGGGTCATTTCAGGGCTGTAACAATGTCCACATCAGTGATGTAGAACACTAACAACCCCCCAACCCCGCAAAACAACAACAAACAAAAAACAAACACATTGACACATGCTACGAAAGAATGGATTAAAATAAGATCCATTTCACACACACATTATATATATATATATATATATATATATATATATAAAATACATATATTCATATATATATATGTACATATATATATATATATATATACACATGTAAATATATAATTATATAAATATACATATATATATAAGTAATAAACTGACATTAAAAGTGAACAGATTTTATATTTTCTCGGTCATTTTGCCCACAGCCCAGCCGACCTTTAGGGGTCATATCAGAGCTGTAACATAAAAAAAAACGATTCTATTAAAAAGAAACGGACAAAGAAAACCCCATAAAGTCGCTAAAATGCCAATTCACACAGGCGGCTTATACCAGAATGACACAAACTCTGTCTCTACCCCGCCCGCTCTTCTCTCTCCCTTCCCCTCAGACACACACGCACACACACACACGCTCACACACACACATTTCCATACGATGCTTGTTTGCATACCCCACTCCCCCCAAATCTACCCACTGTGCAACACACCTACACACCAACTCACACAAGCAAGCTATGTATCTCCAATCAATTCTGTTCATATTTGTTACTGAAACATTTGCAACGGCGTACTGTTGGTAGGCCATCGCAAACATTTGGCAGCAACACGAAACGTTCACTGGATTAAGGAGCAATCTATCAACAGGCATGAAAAGCGGAAAAACAAACATTACTCAAAAACTTATTTATCTCATACACCAGTCTTTAGGGGTTATATCAGGGCTGTCCACATTCATACTGTAAAATGCTTAGTAAAAAGACCCCCAAAAGTCATTCATACATCTGAATAGGGATGGATCAAACCAAGATCTATTTTACACACACACCTAAACACAGACACATCCCTAACTACAGTCACACTCATACACGCACACCCAACCACAGACGCACACACACACACACACACACACACACACACACACACACACACAC
>CM065724.1:15684888-15709888 GCA_033310375.1 Conus canariensis | reverse complement strand
TCTGTTACTGAAATGTTTGCGATGGCCTACCAATGATAGGCCATGGCATACATCTGACAGCAACAAGACCCGTTAAATTCAAAGCAGAGTAGTAAATCAACTGACAAAAAAAGTCGAACAATTTCATCACTCAATTTTACCTATCTTAAAGTCCCACAGACCTCAGGGGGTCATCTCAGGTCTGTAACAATGGCCACATCAGTGATGTAGAACACTAAAAACTCCCCACAAAAACAAAAACCATCGACACATGCTACAAAAGAATGGAGTAAAGTAGGATCTATTTCACACACACACACACACACACTATATATATATATATATATATATCGGTAATAAATTGACATTAAAATTGAACAGATTTCGTATTTTCTCGGTCATTTTGCCCACAGCCCAACCAACCAAGTCATCGCATTATATTCTAAAAAAAAAAAAAAGATGGATTGAAAGAGGATCCATGTTACACACACAATCCCCCCTAACACGCATGCACGCGCGCACACACCTGACCACAGACAAACACACCTAACCACAGACGCACACATACACACCTAACCATATACACACAAACCTACGCCTACATTTAAGCACACGCACAAGCATACCACAAGTCACCAACGGTTCACATACACACATCATGGCAAAAAAATGAACCCAGCTATTACGGACAATTCATCACACGAAGTTCTGTTACCGAAATGTTTACGATGGCCTACCAATGATAGGCCATGGCATACATTTGGCAGCAACAAGACCTGTTTAATACAACGTAGAGTAGTAACTCTACTGGCATAAAAAGTCGAATTTGATTACACATCTTTAATAGTCCCAGACCTCAGGGGGTCATCTCGGGTTATAATAATGTCCACATTAGTACTGGAAAACACTAACATCCCCCCCCCCAAAAAAAAAAAAAAAAAAAAAAAAAAATCCGCCCAAAACGTCAAAACATGCTACAAAAGGATGGATTGGAACAGGATCTCTTTCACACCCACACACCAACCTACCCAATTTCCCACACACACACACACACACACACACACACACACACACACTCTCTCTCTCACGCAAGCAAGCTATGTATCAATTCCATTCAGATTTGTTACTGAAACATTTGCAATGGCGTATCATTCATACGTCTTTTCAAACGTTTAACAGCAACAAGAAACGTTTACTGGAATGTGGAGTGTGATCAATCAACTGGCATGGACAGCGGAAAATAATCATTACTCAAAACTTATTTCTCTTAGCCCACAGTCCTCGGGGGTCATCTCAGGGCTGCAGCAATGTCCACATTCACACTGTAAAATACTTAGTAAAAAGTCCCCCAAAAAGTCATTCGTACATCTGAATAGGGATGGATTAAAACGAGATCTATTTCACACACACACACCTAAACACAGACACACCCCTAACCACGGTCACTCACACCCAACCACAGACGCACGCACGCACACACACGCACATCTAGCCACAGAGATACATACCAACGCCTACATGTAAGCACACTCACAAGCACATTGACAAATCACCAACCCGTTCACATACGCACATCATAGCAAGAACGAACCCAGCTATTATCGACAATTCCCCACATGAAGTTCTGTTACTGAAATGTTTGCGATGGCCTACCAATGATAGGCCATGGCATACATTTGGCAGCAACGAAACCTGTTTAACATAAAGTAGAGTAGTAAATCTACTGGCATAAAAAGTCGAATAATTTAATTACACACCTTTATCTGATAGTCCCACAGACCTCAGGGGGGTCACCTCAGGGTTATGATAATGTCCACATTAGTACTAAAAACAAACAAAAAAACGTCAAGGCATGCTACGAAAGGAAGGACTGAAAAATGATCTATTTCACACCACACACACACGCACGCACACACACACACACACACACACACTAACATACAAAACTAACGCCCACAAGCAAGCACACGCACACCTCTACTCACCGACCCTTTCACATTTGCACATCCTAACACCTATGAACCAAGTTATGCATCCACAATCCGCCAATGTACATCTTGTGTTTGGAATGGCTTGTGAGCAACACAACCCACTTATTGAGAACACACACACACATATATATATATATATACAATAAACTAATAAATTCCAAGGATAAGTATATATATATATATATATATATATATTATATTGTGTGTGTGTGTGTGTGTGTGTGTGTGTGTGTGTGGTGAGAACACCACAGAATTATGGCCTGTGGTGTGTCTCTATTTGACACCAAGAGCACAGACACAATCAGCCGTGTCTCCCTGATGAGTCCGATTCAGCGGACGAAAGGCCTAGGAGCAGGCAATACAAATAAATGTGTCTTCGAGAGGGATTACAATGGTTCCCTCAGGCAGCTAGTGAAGGGCTTCTCATATTTATAATATATTCTCATTTTCTCCATCTTCAATTTTTTTTTCTTCAAATCTTTGCCGAGTCATTACTATAACGACTGAAGAATTGTTAACCTGCACTTGTTTTCCCCCACTACTCTCTCTCTCTCTCTATATATATAATAATAATAATAATGAATACTTATATAGCGCCTATTCTCGGCTAGAGACCAAGCTCTAAGCGCTTTACAATCAACACTCGCTTGTGCATGTGCATACATATGTATATATTATACAGATAAATATTCGACTTTGCCTTCTTCAGGGGGTACAGTCAGTAAAAGTAAAAACGTTCGCATTCTCCACCCTCAGTCCTTCAGCACGAATCACGATATGTATGGGTCATGTAAGTGTTGTGACAATACGAAAAATAAGTCTTAAAAAAAACCAAAAAGACAAATCCCGCATAAAAGTCCCCTGAAATGTGTCTTTCACAAAGATGATTTGAACCAGAATTTGACACACATTCTCCCTCTCTCTCCCTCCCCCTCCCTCCCTCTCTTCCTCACGCACACAGACATTTCCAAACGACGTCTGCTTGCACACACACACACCAACCTAACCACTGTCCAAAACATCCACGCACTAACTGACAAGCAAGCTATACATCTCTAGTTTCAAAACGAGGTGACTGAGGGCAGAAAATGATACAAAATTTAAATACATGGGCTTAGTTACCGCCACAGGTACAGATTAAAGCATTACAGGGCAATCTGTCTGTACCTGTGGCTGTAACTAACCCCGTGTCTTTTTAAATTATGTATCTCCAATCAATTCCATTCAGATCTGTTACTGAAACATTTGCAACGGCGTACCAAAGGCCTTTGCAAACGTTTGGTAGCAACACGAAACGTTTACTCGAATGTGGAGTAATCAATCAACTGGCATTAAAAAACGGAAAAAAATCATACTCAGACTTATTTATGTTACAGCCCACGGTCCTCAAGGGTAATCACAGGGTTATAACAATGTCCACATTCATATGCATTTCCAATCAATCCCATTCAGATTCATTATGGAATTGTTTGCAATAGCCTACCCCAAGGGGTGACATATGTCACATTGAAATACAGAGTAACACACCACCTGGCATCAAAAGTGGCAAGATTTTATCCCTCATTCTCATGACCAGCCAACCTTGGGGATCGTAGGAAGGCTGTCAAAATTAGTTCCGTAACAAAACAACCCCCAAAATGTCATACATACAAGCCACAAACATACTAACAAAATCCTTCATGCAACCATTTAGAAACGCACCAAATTCACGGAAAACATACCTCTTCACATGTACACATAAACCACGGTATATATCTCTAGTCTACAATATGCTACGTTACTGAAATGTTTGCAATGGCGTATCAAAGATAGGCCCTTGCAAACGTTTGGCAGCAACACAACTAATTCATCCATGTGTGTATGTGTGCGTGCGCGTGTGCGCGCGCGCGCGCGTGCTTGTGTTCATTTTTTTCTCTGTCATATTGCCAGCAGGCCGGCAGACCGTGAGGGCCAGCACGTGAAACAGATCTTGACGATCCATCCGTTTTAATATGTATGGATTGAGGTTTTGGTGGACTATTCGTTCATATTGTTTGCCATTAAAGAACATAATTTTGATATTACCGCCCGCCAAAACATCAATCCATACATACTAAAACAGATGGATTGTCAATCAGTTCGGTTCACTTCAGTGGTTTATTTTATGTCTTTTCATCGCCAGATGATATTAGACATTCAAAAACAAAAAAAAAACCCCACCTCTCCACACTCAACTTATCAACAGATTGTCAAGATCCGTTTCACATCTCTCTCTCTCACACACACAGCGCGAGATCTGTCCGATTCACTTGTACTCTGGTCTGTTGAACTGAGCTCGCTCTCCGCTCTTCTGGCACGGAAGCGGTTCTTGCTATGCCCCTACAACGTCGTCGGCTGTTTCCCTCTCGGCAGCTCTGTTTTTCTCGGCAGAGGTCAGCCTTCGGTACTTTAACTGCCATGTTAGCTTTCTCATCTTTCCAAAAAAAAAATGGCGAAGCAGTCATTTCTATATCTGCTGTCTTTGATCACACAAACATGGCTAGGTTTCTTCACTGTTCTTTGAGGAAAGCTCTCTGCTCTGCTCCGCTCCTTGCCTTTGTGGGAGCATCCTGAAGTTCTTGCAGTCGGTTGGTGCAGCAGAGCTCCCGCTTCATCTTCTTGCATCCCCAGGAAATGGATTTTCTGAAAGGCTGCAGTAGCCACCGAGTTGAACTCGTTGGCTCATTTTAGGTAACATTCTGGGAGTCGTACGTCCTTGGTGAGGATATCGATTGTCCAGGACACTGCAACGCGGTGGTCCTCTAGTAGAATGGTAGTGATGCGTGGGGAGTGGTCAGCCCTGTCAACTGCCAAACACAAAGCCTCGGATTAAATTCTGTCGAAGAAGTCACTAAACCATGTGAAAAAACATCTTGTTAAAAAGAAAAGAATAAAGGCGTAGAAAAGAAGTTCACACACACGCACATACACACACACGCGCGTGCACGCACAACTACCGAAACCTATGAAACAAAACATCACACCTTGGGAAATTAAAGTATAAATGATGATGAAGCTGGAATTGAACTTGACACGTTAGGTCACACTGGGAGTCGCATGTCCCTGGTGAGGATATTGGTTGTCAAGGACACTGTTACGCGGTGGTCCTCTGGTAGAATGGTGGTGATGGTTCTTTGGTAGAATGGTAGTGATAGTCCTCTGGTAGAATGGTAGTAATAGTCCTCTGCTAGAAAGGTAGTGATGGTCCTCTGGTAGAATGGTATTGATGGTCCTCTGGAAGAATGGTAGTGATGGTCCTCTGGTAGAATGGTAGGGATGGTCCTCTGGAGAATGGTAGTGATGGTCCTCTGGAAGAATGGTAGTGATGGTCCTCTGGTAGAATGGTAGGGTTGGTCCTCTGGAGAATGGTAGGGATGGTCCTCTGGAGATGAGGGATGGTCTGGAGATGCAGAGTGGTCCTCTGGAGAATGGTAGTGATGCGTGGGGAGAGGTCAACCCTGTCACCTGCCAAACGCATAGCCTCGGATTAAATTCTGCGGAAGAAGTCATAAAACTATGAGAAAGAAAAAAATGTTTGAAAAACACAAGCCTACGAAAGAAGTTCATGCACACCATACGCGCGCACGCATGCGCACACAGACATGTCCACACACACAAGCATCAAACCTATGACGCACACACACAATCAAGCCTTGGAAAAAGAAAACATGAATGTTGTTAATGAAACATAAGCACTAGAAAAGACCCACGAACCGACAGACAATTTTTTTCGTTTTAAAAGGAAAAACAAGAGACTTCACTCAAGCACATGACAGGTGGACACTGAACCCTATTAAACAAGAGGACATAAAAATGACTAAATCTTATGAATGATGGGCGGTAAAATCCTAAAGGGCTCACATGTTGATTCTGGTTACTATGTCAGGCTGTCTATGGACCAAAGGACATTCGGATCAGAAGGTACCAGGTGCGCACTAGGCATTATTTCAGGAAGATTGTTAAGGACTGCCTCAAAGGCTCTGCAGCTCAGCCTTCAAGTGATCTTAAAACATGCGTCCATGTTCCAGATCCCAAACTTACGAGACCTGCTACATAGCTGGAGTCCACCTTTCCAGAAAATATTCCCTCTTGTACCCCCATTTTTTCGTACCTTTGTTCCACAGACCACTGATCCAGGAAACTAGAGCAGCTAGTATGTTTTTCATATGAAAGACAGAACTAAGCGTTTGAAAAGAAGACTCAAAACTTGAGGAAGTCACATAAACCTGTGAACGAGAGACAACTGGATGGAAACACATTAAAACCGCACAGTGAACGACACACTAAACCTTGAAATGACGCTTATTTTGCGAGTAAAGACACTGAATCCCTAACCATCTGAAAGACAACAGGTGACCAAACCGACACTTATTTAAACATAGGATTACTAAGCTAGAAGTGCAGGAGAAGAAAGAAAATGAAGGCAAAGAATGAAAAAAAAAATGTCCCAAACTCTCCTCCTCCTTCAGCTGCATTCTCCAAGTTCACTTGCACTGGTCTCCATTTTCCACGGCCGTTCATGTGGGAGTCCTTTGTTCCTGTTGATGAAAACAAACTACATTGAACATATTTGAATTGTCTGTGGAAATAATTCGGATCCACTAAGTTTAGCAAAACTTCACAAGTTTCTTCTTTGCCCTCTGACATGTTGTTGACACGATGGATAGTGAGAACGACATAAAAACTCGGACCTATCTTCCAATGCCAAAACAGTTATTCCTTGAACACTCATTTTAGATATCTAAAAGGTATTGCTATAAACCGGTTAGTCGCTTGCCTTTGCAAATATTTTGTGTGCTCACTCATTTAACAATTACAGATATCTTTTCTCCTGTCTCATATCCTCGGGTTTGTGTGTGTGTGTGTGTGTGTGTGTGTGTGTTGTGTGTGTGTGTGTGTGTGTGTGCGTGTGCGCGTGTGTTGTGTGTGTGCGCTACATGTTACGCGCGCGCGTGTGCGTGCGTGTGTTTGCTTGTGTCTATGCGTGTGTAAGAGAGAGAGAGAGAGAGAGAGAGAGAGTGGTGAGAGAGAGGTTAGAGAGAGAGAGAGAGAGAGAGAGAGAGAGAGAGAGAGACAGACAGACAGACAGAGCCAGAGAGATAGCGTTTGTTGAACGATTATCATCATTTCTATCGTTAACGTTTGTTGCTATATCATTATTACAATTCTACTACTACCACTATTATGGCTGCTATTATTATCAGTATAATTAAGAATGTTCATCCGTCTAATCAAGTAAATGACTTGGATGTTTATATTCAACTACACACACTAAGCTCCTAAACAGATACGCAAGAATCGCCACAACACACAGATGCTTCAACTGCATCCAACCATATTTCCACTCCTCCCGCACAACCCACTCCCCAAAACCACCACCCATCTAACAAAAACAGTCTTCAACTAATTAACAAGCGTAGGCAAACGCCTACTACGCTCCAAAACACAGGTTATCCGTTCTGTCGATTTGAAGGAAAACTAAAGGTTTCCCTGGTTGTTCGATTTAAAAGACGTCAGTGGAGCACAGCCACTGGGAAGAACGGACAAAAGAAAGTAGTTCACGTAATGGGCGCATTGGTGTCATACCTAGGTAAAATACTGAGGAGAGGACTCGATCGATTTGAAACAGAGGGCTGCACTTTCACATACGCAAAGATCATTTGATGAAAAGGGAGCCATTGAACAGATGTAAAACTGGAGAAATATCAGATACACAGGAGCGACACATTTGGCTTTTAAACTCTCCAAACTTTATTCCAGCAGCCTCAGAGCTACATCGATACAATAATCAAGACGAGACAGTATAAATTCCCAGACGAAATGAGGACCGTCATTTTGATAAAAGATTCTGCTAAATGATACAAGAGGGGAACACAAAACCCTCTGAAATCAGAACACGATTCTTCCTCTCTTCGTGTTCAGTCTTCAACATTTCTTCACAGCCTAGGTCTTTGCTCCCAAGAACTCACTGACCCTTAAGGAAGCATCATTGTCTGCTCCGTTGCTCGCCATTGTGAGTGTATACAGAAGTTGCTGCTGTTGGGTGATGTAGGACTATTTTCTCCTGCGTATCCCGGCAACACATTTTCTGAAAGGTTGTAACAGTGCACAGTTGAACTCGTTAACATATATAATAATATTCCGTACTTGGAGTCGCTCCTTGTTGAGGATGTTGGCTGTCCAGAGCAATTCAATGGAATGGTCCTCTGGTAGACTGGCGGGGATCCCTGGAGAGAGGCCAGCCCTATGTCCTGCCGAACACAAAGGCTTAGATGACAGTCTGACGAAAGAGTCGCTCACAAACGGAACGAAGGCAATGAATCGTGCCATGACGACATAAAAGCCTTTAGGATAGTTCTACACACGCACGCACGCACACCGTGGCTCTTAATACAAGAAATTAACCCTGGGAAATATGACTATAGACAATGTGACTGAAGTCTATGCTCTAGAAAAGAAATGAACCGCATGATAAGAGGGCTGTTCTTTTGAAAGAAGATTCTGCTTAATGTCAGAGGGGAATACTAAACGGTCTAACATCAGAGCACACTGACAGAAAAGACCTGTAATCCCTTTGGAAGTCGGACTCTAAAACGTAAGTAAAATTGACAGACCATGTGAAAGGAGACCGTAAACTCTTACAAAAGGAGACTATACCCTAGTCAAAGGTGGACTGTAAGCCTGATGTAAGTAGGGGACTCCTGTGAAAGGATACACAAGCGTATCAAAGGACACTAAACCCCGTGGAAACAAGACAAGACCATACACAAAACTGACAGCCGTCAGAGAAGAGGACACTAGTTACTAGGAACGGAGGACGCTAAACAAGGAAAGCGAACAATAACGCTTGTGAAAAGTGGAAACTAAACCACTGGATGGACACAACCCTGTGAAAAAACACTAAATGAGACGATACTTAATCCAATGTAGGCGAGCATTAATTACGAGATTAAACTAGATATTATGAACGAGGGCCAGTGCAATCTATGAAAGAATCAACATGTTTACTGTGATTATCATATCGTGTGTTCTGTTGATCAAAGGACACTTGGATCAGGAGGTACCAGGTGATCACTAGGGAATACGCCAGGTAGAGGTTTAAAGACTTCCTCAAGACTATTGCAGCTCAGCCCCAAAAGATATGAAAACATGCGTCCATGTTCCAGATCCCTGACTTATGAGACCTGCTGCATAGTTGGAGTCGATCTTTCATGCCTTTCCCGAAAAGTATTCCCTCTGGTACCCCCTGGTTTTGTATCCTTGTTCCACAGCGCACCCAGATAGGATCTGCTAGAGAAAGAGCACTCTTGCTCTTGGAAAGGAAGAAAAAGTCCTGCAAACTGAGAAATAAACTATGAAAACGCTGTGAACATGAATGTATGAAATGAAGACAGTAATCCTTTTGAACGATAGTGATACTAATCTTCATCAAAAGAGGACGCTAGCTCTATGTAACGAGGACACTGAAGGCTAGAGAGGAGAACAGTGATATCTTAAAGGACTAAGGCACTAAATCCTATGAGAAAAGGATACTAAATTTGTGGAAGTAAAACACTAAAACTTTGAACATGAAACCATGTGGAAGAACAGATGATATGAAAGGAGGACGCAAAACTCTACATAATGCAGGTACCAAATCCTGTGAAGGGAGGGCGCTACATCCCGTTTAGGAAGAAGACATTTAGCCCTATGAAGGACAATATGCAGGGAGGAGACAAAATCCCCTGAAAACTGGATGCTGAAATGTTTGGAAATAGGACACTGAACCCTATGAAAAAAGGACAGTAACCCATGAAAGTAAACAACCATGTGAAAAGAGCACACCACATACACAATGAAAAAGAGGAAACCACATTCTAAAAGATTCAGCCCTGTAAACCAAGTGCATTAAATTCTATAGAAGAATGTTAATGTTGACCGTTACCATCTGACTTTCGATGGGGTTATAGGATACCCAGATCAGAAGGGACCAACACGGAAAAGAATTTCTCAGTTCAGCTTGTGACGAATCCGGGTAGTCTGATACCCACTGTAATTTCGTGTTCCAGAAGATACTGATATAAAAACAGCCACACTGATCCAACAGAAAGACACTTTATGCTGGGAAAGAAAAGGACATTAAATCCTTGGAAAGAGAAAGAAAATACACTACTCATAAAATCACACAAACCTGACAAGGAGATTCTGAAACTGCTGATGAAAGAGACACTGAGCTTGGAAGAGATGACTTAAAGTCCTTTGTATGAAGATTACACTAAATCCTGAAGGAATATAATAATGAAGATTAAATCTGAAAAAAGAACTGAAAACGATACCAAACTCAAAAGAAGAACAAGAAACTAAGACAGTGGCAAAACACTAAGCTGTGATACAAGAGAAGCAATACTGGAAGGACAGGAAGATGGAGAACATGAAAGAGAAAACATGGAATCTGAACATTGTAAGCACTCCCCTTTTCTTCAGTGAATTTCCCAGGTTCTCGTGACCTGTCTCCGTTTTCCATGGCTGCTGAGGCAGATTTCCGTTGTCTTTGGCCGTTGATGGAGCAGATCCTTTTCACTGTTGATGAGAAATCAAGACCACCTTTAATTATTGGACTGTACACGGAGAAAAAAAAAACAAACCTATCTGACCCAGCTAATTTAGCAATGGCAGTTCTGTTTTTGAGTTCTCTTGCCATCTGGCAGTAATTTGAATCACATCACGAGATACGGGAACTGCATAAAAGCTTTCTCGTATCCCCATAGCCTCACCAGTCGTACTCTAATGCATTTTTTCCTGCTTTTGCTTTCTGTATGTACGAGTTAAAGCAAGTAGACGTTGGAGGTGTTTTGAGCGTGAGCATGTACTATATGAGCGTGCGCGCGAGAGAGAGACAGACAGCGAGAGAGAGAGAGAGAGAGAGACAGAGAGAGAGAGAGATGCGAAGTCAGAAAGGGACAGCGAGAGAGAGCGTGTTGTATGTGCGTGTATGTGTGAACCCACACGCGCTCTTGTGTGTGCGTGTGTGTGTGTGTGTGTGTGTGTGTGTGTGTGTGTGTGTGTGTGCGCGCGCGTCGGCGTGCATTTGCAGTTCACATTAATTGAAGACATTTCAGGTTGCAAAACTACCCGTTTTTTTTCATCTGACCCTCTAAGATGCGATTGTTCCAGAACAAAAACTTTTAAAAAAAATGTAAGGTATGAGCGGTGCTGTACCTCGTCTCTGGTCGTAGTTCTGGAGGACTCTTCCTCTAGTTCGCCATCACACAGGTAGTCCCGTGGTCCTCGTCGATCCATGTCTCTCGGGTCAGCATGAAGTGGGCAACTGTCATGACAGGGTATATGCGCGGGTGACGTTTTCATATTTTGACAAGAAACCACCACCATAAGTAAACAGTGCTTGAATCCTTAACTTTTCCTTTTCATTGATTAGACACTGATACACGTAGTTGCTGAGAGAAGCTCACTTCTTGTAGTACGGGTGTGTTACCGATATGTAGGGCAGTCCAGGAGTTGCCAGACGGGAGGAAAGGGCGCTTGGCTTGGGCTTAGTCGTTAGCGTGTTTTTCAACCTTGGAGGGGTGTAAAGGGAAAACCTAGCTTTCTTTGTGGCCAGGGAGTGGCCGATTTTGATGTAGTGCAGACAAAGTCTACCAGGAATTCCTTGGTTAGAATATCGATTCCCTCTGGGTAAGTTGCCAGCTGAGGAATAAATAATACATAAAGAGAAAAGAAAATTATCAAGTAAATGTAAACGATTGATGGTTTAAAAAAGTAAATGAATAAAAAAAAACGACATTGTGTAATGAAAACCATTTTGTGAAAACGCGTAATTGATTTTATAGGAAATAATGCAAATCATTTTTTGAGATTAATACTATTGTAAAGATTTTACTTTGTGTCCCCAACTGTAGGTAAGATGCGTTTTGAATCCCGATCGCAAAAAATGCGTATCTTTTTGAATTGCGTTTTGTGTAGAATGTCTTGAAAAATATTAATTCAAACTTACATATTCTCTCGTTAGGATTTGGGGTTTCTTTTCTGAAAGCGTCAGCGTCCAATCCTGGGACTCAAGTTCCTTCCTCCTGGAAACATAATGTCCGCTGGTGGAATGTTTTAAAAGAAAAACAAACATTTCCGCGCCAAAAGTTTGATATAAAAAATAAGAAAAGTGAATTGTATTATCCATATGCTGCCTTCTGAACGGAAGAAAGTGAACTGCCTCTATGGTGTCATGCAGCTACTTCTGTGATTTTTTGTGAATGTTTTTCTTATGTTGACAACATTGGTTAAGGGAGCTCAAAAAGGTGAATTCATGTTTCCCCCGTCTCTCCACTGAATGTCGTGAATGGAGCAGATGCGCGCGTATGGAATAAACATGACGTGGTGCGTGATCGAGTGTTGGAAATGCAGAGTGTGACAGCATCTCTGTATAACATCCTGTGTCATCTATTCCACTTGCCTGCACTGGCAGTAAACGGCAGGGGCAATCTGCAGCTTTTGAGTGTTGATGAACATAGTGTGTTCTGTCAAATTAATGAAAACGGTGATCTTACCTGCAATACACACACGATGCATGGCATGCCTTTCTGTACCTTAGTAGCCATTTTGATCAAGGTCTGCTCTTTAAGGATATGTGGTCTCTGCCCATTTCTCTCTGCTCAAAATTTAGCGACCTGCTCTACAAATTCTGTTCCCGTCTTACAATTCCATTCATACAGCTCAGCCCACAGAATGGTCCATGATCCTATGATGAGAAAGCATTCACCTTAACACTGTCAGCCTGTCGGCCTGACGCAGTTTACACCTCAGCTCCTCTAATTTGTCCATTGGCATCGTTTCCAGGAACGACTGGACATCTGTGAAGATGACCGCCTGTCTGTTTTCACGTCTGGTGGCAACTTTCAGGTTGACCGGGACTAACAGAGCCTCATCCTATGACTTGAGATTGGAATGACTTTCTGCTTTGAAATTCCTTTCATTTTGCTGACATCAGGAAATGTGATGCAGATTCCGGACCCTACTGTAGTTATGGCACATCCCTCCGTGTCCCAGTGGATCCAGCCTTGTTTTTGTTCTCCATCAAAACCAGTGCCAGCTCTTCCTTCGCACAGCAGTCCTAGTGTTCACACAACGGTAGTTGTCAGCTATGGTTTTTGCCTGCCTGGTCTTTCCCGTTTCAGTGTTTTTAAGTGTTTGCTGGAGATCTGCCAGTGTGTACTGTGTTCAATTCATTTGTTTTCATGTCTGCCGAGTTTCGTTCTCTCTGTTGTCTTGTAGTTGGACTGAAGTTTTACTTGCTGACATGGATATCGCTTCCATTGGTGTAGACAAAGTGGTCTGCTACCTGCTTTCTTCTCGGCAGCTCTCCGTTTTCCGCAAGAGTGATCTGATCCCTGCTCGCTTTCAATTGTCGGCCTCTTTCTCAGAATTATACAATGCAGTCTACTGTCTTATACATTTCTTCTCAGTCTTTGCTCTCAGGAACTCCACACCGATCTGTAAGGAAGCATTGTCTGCTCTGTCGCTTGGCCTAGTGAGTGTATACTGAAGTTCCTGCTGTTAGGTGGTATAGGACTCCTATTTTCTCCTGCGTATTCCGGCAATACATTTTCTGAAAGATTGTAGCAGTGCACAGTTGAACTCGTTAACATAAATAATAACATTCCGTACCTGGAGTCACTCCTTGGCGAGGATGTTGGCTGTCCAGAGCAATGCAATGGAATGGTCCTCTGGTAGACTGGTTGGGATCCCTGGAGAGTGGCCAGCCCTCTGTCCTGCCTAACACAAAGACTTGGATGACATTCTGACGAAAAAGATGTAGCTCACAATTATATCAAAGTCAATGAAACATGCCAAGAAGACATATAAGCCTTCTCTACAGTTCTACACACACACACACACACACACTCTCTCTCTCTCTCTCTCTTACACACACCATGGCTCTTGATACAATAAACTAACCCTAGGAAAAGTTATTAACGATGTGACTGAAACCTTAGCTCCAGAAAATCAATTGCATGAAGACAGAACTGTCACTTTGAAAGAAGATTCTGCTAAATAATACAAGAGGGGAACACTAAACCCTCTAAAATCAGAGCACACTAAAATCTTAAGACAGAAAAGGCCTGTAATCCCTTTGGAAGACAGACACTAAAACCAAAGTAAAAATGACACGACCATGTGAAAGGAGACGGTAAACTCTTACAAAAGGACACTATACCATAGTCAAAGGAGGACTCTAAGCCTGATGTAAGTAGTGGGCTGCTGTGAAAGGATACTCAACCGTATCAAAGGACACTAAACCGTGTGGATTCAAGACAAGACCATACACAAAGCTGACAGCGGTCAGAGAAGAGGACACTAGTTACTATGAAAGGACACTAAACCCTGTGGATTCAAGACAAGACCATACACAAAGCTGACAGCGGTCAGAGAAGAGGACACTAGTTACTATGAAAGGAGGACGCTAAACAAGGAAAGAGGACAGTAAAGTTTGTGAAAACGGGAAACTAAACCTCTGGAAGGGTGACAAGCCACCTAGGACACCCAACCCTGTGAAAAAAACACTAAAGAAGATACTACACCCAATGTGTCTGTGCACTTCTTGCCAGATTAAACTACATATTATGAACGAAGGCCAGTACAATCAATGAAAGGATCCACAAGTTTACTGTGATTACCATGTCATGCGTTCTGTTGATCAAAGGACACTGGGATCAGGAGGTACCAGGTGATCACTAGGGAATACATCAGGAAAAGGTTTAAAGACTTCCAAGACCTTTGCAGCTCAGCCCCAAAAGATCTGAAAACATGCGTCCATGTTCCAGATCCCTGACGTGGGAGACCTGCTGAATAGCTGGAGTCCGTCTTTCATACCTTTCCCGAAAAGTATTCCCTCTGGTACCCCTGTTTTGGTATCCTTGTTCCACAGCGCACTGACATAGGAGCTGCTAGAGAATGAACTCTTACTCTTGTGAAAAGAAGAAAGTCCTGCAAACTGAGAAATACACTATGAAAACACTGAACATGAATATATGAAATGAAGACTGTAATCCTTTTGAATGACAGCGATACTAATCATCAAAAGAAGACACTAGCTCTATGTAACGAGGGCACTGAAGGCTAGAGAGGAGAACAGTGATATCTTAAAGGACTAAGGCACTAAATCCTTTGATAAAAGGGGATACTGAATTTGTGAAAGGAAAATTCTAAAAACTTTGAACATAAATCCCTGTGGAAGAACAGGACGATATGAAAGGAGGACGCAAAATTCTACACAAGGTAGGTACAAAATCCTGGGAAGGGAGGGTGCTACATCCTGTTCAGGAAGAAGACATGAAGCCCTAAGAAAAAGCAATGATGCAATGAGGCAAAGTCCCTTGAAAGACATGGATGCTGAACTGTTTGGAAAGAGGACACTGAACCCTATGAAAAAGGGACAGTAAACCATATGAAAGTAAACAACCCTGTGAAAAGAGCATACTACATATACAATGAAAAAGAGAAAATCAAATTCTAAGAGAAGACTCAACCCTGTAAACCAAGTGCAAACTCTATAGAAGTATTTTTATGTTGACCGTTACCATGTCAGACTTTCGATGGATACCCAGATCAGGAGGTACCATTACGGAAAAGAAAATTTCTGTGAAGTGTATCAAAGACTTAATCAGTAGCTCAGCTTGTGATGGATCTGGGTGGTCTAATACACACTATAATTTCGTGGTTCCAGAAGATACTGATACAAAAACAGCCACACTGATCCAACAGAAAGACACTTTATCCTGGGAAAGAAAAGGACATTAAATCCTTGGAAAGAGAAAGAAAACACACTACTAACACAATCACATAAACCTGACAGGGAGATACTGAAATTGCTGATGAGACACTGAGCTTGGAAGAGATGACGCAAAGTCCTTTGTATGAAGATAACACTAAATCCTGAAGGAAAATAATACTGAATATTAAATCTAAAAAAACGACTAAAAAGACACCCAACTCAAAAGAAGAACTAAAACAGTGGCAAAATACTAAGCTGCGATACAAGGGAGACAATACTGTAAGGACAGGAAGATGGGGAACATGAAAGAGAAAACATGGAATCTGAAAAATATTGGAAGCACTCCCCTTTTCTTAAAGTAAATTTCCCAGGTTCTCGTGACCCGTCTCCATTTTCCATGGCTGCTGAGGTAGATTTCCATTGTCTCTGGCCGTTGATGGAGCAGATCCTTTTCTCTGTTGATGAGAAATCAAGACCACCTTTAATTATTGGACTGTACGTGAGGAAAAAAAACCTGATCCACCTAATTCAGCAATAGCACTTTTATGCTTTTGAGGTGTTCTCTTGCCATCTGGCAGTAATTTGAATCACACCACAAGATATGAGAGCTGCATAAAAGCTTTCTCCTATCCATATTGCCTCAACAGTTGCGCTGCAATGCATTTATCCTGCTTTCGCTTTCTGCATGCGTAAGTTAAAGTAAGTAGATGTTGGGGGCGTTTTGAGTGTAAGCATTTTTTTATATGAGCAAGAGAGAGAGAGAGCGAGCGAGAGAGCGAGAGAGAGAGAGAGAGAGAGAGAGAGAGAGAGAAGAGGCAGTCAGAAAGACACGGTGAGAGAGTGTGTTGTATGTGCGTGTATGTGTGCACCCACACGCGCTTTTGTGTGTTCGTGCGTGCGTGTGAATGTGCGCGTGTGTGCGTGCG
The DNA here is from genome assembly GCA_033310375.1 of Conus canariensis. Classification (NCBI taxonomy): domain Eukaryota; kingdom Metazoa; phylum Mollusca; class Gastropoda; order Neogastropoda; family Conidae; genus Conus; species Conus canariensis. The sequence continues at coordinate 15,693,212 of CM065724.1, read as the reverse complement.
TGTGTGTGTACACGTCGGTGCGCATTTGCAGTTCATTTTGTTTTTTAATTGACGCCATTTCAACGTTGCAAACTACCCTGTTCTTTTTCATTTGACTCCCACAAAGAATGTGATTGTTCCAGAATAAAAAGCATCTAAAAAGAAAAAGAATTTAAGGTGCTGTAGTTCTGGAGGACTCTTCCTCTAGTTCGCCGTCACACAGGCAGTCCCGTCTCCTCGTCGATCCATGTCTCTCGGGTCAGCATGAAGTGGGCAACTGTCATGACAGGGTATATGCGCGGGTGACGTTTTCAACTTTTGACAAGAAAACAGCACCATAAGTAAACAGTGTTTGAATCCTTAACTTTTTCTTTTCATTGATTAGACGCCGATATACGTAATTGCTGAGAGAAGCTCACTGTTTTGTAGGACGAGTGTGTTACCGATATGTAGGACAGTCCAGGAGGACGGGAGGAAAGAGCGCTTGGCTTGGGGCCAGTCGTTAGCATGTTTTTCAACCTTTGGGGTTGTAAAAGGAAAAATCTAGTTTTCCTTGAGGCCAGGGTGTGGCCGATTTTGATGTAGTGCAGACAGAAGTCTGCCAGGGATTCCTTGATTAGAATATTGATTCCCTCTGTGTAATTTGCCAGTTGGGGAATAATAAAGACATAGACAGAAAAGCAAACTAAGCAAGTAAATGTAAACGATTGATGCGATTACAAAAAGTAAATGAATAAAAAATGACCTTGTGTAATGAAAAGCATTTTGTGAAAACGCGTAACTGATTTTATAGGAAACAATACAAATCGTTTTTTTGAGATTAATACTTTTGTGAAGATGTCACTTTGTATCCTCAACTGTAGGTAGGATGCGTTTTGAATCTCAATCGCAAAGGATGCGTATCTTTTTGTATTGTGTTTTGTGTAGAATGTCTTAAAAATATTGATTCAGACTTAAATATTCTCTCGTTAGGATTTGGGGTTTCTTTTCTGAAAACCTCAAAGTCCAATCCTGGAACTCAAGTTCCTTTCTCCTGGAAACCCAATGTCCGCTGGTGGAATGTTTTTAGAAAAAAAAAATTTCCGCGCCAAAAGTTTGATATAAAAAATAAGAAAAGTGAAATGTATTGTCTATATGCTGCCTTCTGAACGAAAGAAAGTGAACTGCCTCTATGGTGTCATGCAGCTATTGTGATTTTTAAAAAATTTGTTTTGTGTTTTGACAAAATTGGTTAAGGGAGCTCAAAAAGGTGAATTCATGTTTCCCCCGTCTCTCCGCTGAATGCCGTGAATGGAGTAGATGCGCGCGTATGGAATAAACATGACTGGTGTGTGATCGAGTGTTGGGAGTGCGACAGCATCTCTGTATAACATCCTGTGTCGTCTATTCCACTTGCCTGCACTGGCAGTAAATGGCAGGGGTAATCTGCACTGCAGCTTGTGCCTATTGACGTAAAGCATTTAGTGTCCTGTCAAAAGCATGAAGATGGTGGTGTTATATGCACTACACATACGATGCATGGTATGCCTTTCCGTACTCTAGTAACCATTTTGATCAAGGTCTTCTGCTCTTTCAGGACATGTGGTCTCTGCCTATTTCCCTGCTGCTCGCAGTTTAGCGACCTGGTCTACAAATTCTGTTCCCATCTTACTACAATTGCAATCATACAGCCCAGCCCACGAATGGTTCATGATCCTATGATGAGAAAGCATTCACCTTAACACAGTCAGTGTCGGCCTGACGCAGTTTACTCCTCAGCTCCTCTAATTTCTCCATCAACATGGTTTCCAGGAACGACTGGGCATCTGTTAAGATGACCACCTGTCTGCTGTCACTCATGGAGGCAACTTTCAGGTTGACATTCCTTTCATTTTGCCGACACACCAGGAAATATGAGGCAGACACGGGACCCTATTGCAGTTATGGCGCATCCCTCTGTGTCCCAGTGGATCTAGCCTTGTTCTTGTTTTCGATCAAAACCAGTGCCAGCTCTTCCTTCGCACAGCAGTCCTAGTGTTCACACAACGGTAGTTGTCAGCTATGGTTTCCAAGCCTGGTGTCTTTCCCGTTTCAGTGTTTAAGTGTTTGCTGGAGATCTGCCTGTGTGTACAGTCTTCGACTCATTTGTTTTCATGTCTGTCGAATTTCGTTCTCTGTTGTCTTGTAGTTGGACTGAAGTGTTTCTTGCTGACGTGACTATCACTTCCACTGGTGCAGACCCTCGTAAAGTGATCTGCTAGTTGCGTTCCTATCGGCAGCTCTCCGTTTTCCACAAGAGTGATCTGATCCCCGCTCGCTTTCAATTGTCACAGCATCTTTCTCAGAATTATACAATGCAGTCTACTGTCTTCAACATTTCTTCTCAGTCTTTGCTCTCAGGAAGTCCACGCTGATCTGTAAGGAAGCACCATTGACTGCTCTGTTACTTGCCGTTGTAAGGGCATACTGAAGTTCCTGCTGTTGGGTGATGTAGGACGACTATTTTCTCCTGCGTATTCCGGAAATACTTTTTCTGAAAGGTTGTAGCAGTGCCCAGTTGAACTCGTTAACATATATAATAACATTCCGTACCTGGAGTCACTCCTTGTTGATGTTGGCTGTCCAGAGCAATGCAATGGAATGGTCCTTTGGTAGTCTGGTAGGGATTCCTGGAGAGTTGCTAGCCCTCTGCACTGTCAAACACAAAGGCGTAGATGACATTCCGACGAAAAAGATGTAGCTCACAATTAGAACAGTCAATGAAACATGCCAAGAAGACATAAGCCTTCTCTACAGTTCTACACACACACACACACACACTTCTCTCTCTCTCACACACACCATGGCTCTTGATACAATAAACTAACCCTAGGAAAAGTTATCAACGATGTGACTGAAGCCTTAGCTCCAGAAAAAAATTGCATGAAGACAGAACTCTTGACTCTGAGAAAAATTCTGCTAAATAATACAAGAGGGGAACACTAAATCCTCTGAAATCAGAGCAGACTAAATCTTAAGACAGAAAAGGCCTGTAATCCCTTTGGAAGACAGATACTAAAACCAAAGTAAAAATGACAGACCATGTGAAAGGAGACCGTAAACTCTTACAAAAGGAGGTTATAACATATTCAGAGGAGGACTCTATGCCTGATGTAAGCAGGGGACTCCTGTGAAAGGATACTCAACCGTATCAAAGGACACTCAACCCCGTGGAAACAAGACAAGACCATACTCAAAGCTGACAATGGCCAGAGAGGACACCAGTGACTATGAAAAGATGACGCTAAACAAGAAGGAAAGAGGACAGTAACGTTTGTGAAAAGGGGAAATTAAACCTCTGGAAGGATGATACAAGCCACCTAGGACACCCAACCCTGTGAAAAAAAACCACTAAACGAGAAGATGCTACACCCAATGTGTCAGTGCACTTATTGCGAGATTAAACTAGATCTTATGAACGAATGCCAGTACAATCTACGAGAGATCCACAAGTTTACTGTGATTAGCATGTCATGCGTTCTGTTGGTCAAAGGACACTGGGATCAGGAGGTACCAGGTGATCACTAGGGAATGCATCAGGAAGAGGTTTAAAGACTTCCTCAAGACCTTTGCTGCTCAGCCCCCAAAGATCTGAAAACATGCGTCCATGTTCCAGATCCCTGACGTGGGAGACCTGCTGCATAGCTGGAGTCCCGTCTTTTATACCGTTCCAGAAACTATTCCCTCTGGTACCCCCCGTTTTTGCATCCTTGTTCCACAGCACACTGACAATGGAAACTAGAGCAGCTAGAGAAAGAACAATCTGTATCTTGTAAAAAGTAGATGAGCCATGTAAAGGGAGAAATTAACTGTGAAAACACCGTGGACATGACTGTATGAAATGAAGACAGTAATCCCTTTGAACGACGGTAATACTAAAGCCACGAAAGGAGGACACTAGGCTCTATGTAACGAGGACAGTGATCCTTTATAGGACTAATGCACTAAATCCTCTGAGAAAACAGGACACTAAATTTTTAGAAGGAAATACTAAAACTATGAAAGCACATACAGTCCTGTGGAAGAAGTGGACGATATGAAGGAAGACAATTACTAAGTCCAGTGAAAGGATGGCGCTACATCCTATTTAAGGAGAAGACATTAAGCCCCATGAAAGGACACTAATGCAAAGAGGAGAAAAAAAACCCTTTGAAAGAACTGGACGCTGAACTCTTTGGAAAGAGACTGAACCCTATGAAAAGGGGAAGTAAACCTCATGAAAGTAAATAATTCTGTAAAAAGTGCACACTACATATACAGGATATTAAATTCTATGAAAACAGAACGCTCAACCCTGTAAATTAAGGGTATCAAACCGTATAGAAGAATTCTGATGTTGACTATGACCGCGTCAGACTTCCAACGGGTTATAGGATATTCAGATAATAATAATAATAATAATAATGTATAATACTTATATAGCGCATTTCTTGTTGTACAACTCAATGCGCTTACATCCACCATTTGCACTTATTCATACAATATTCATGCACACAGCAAAAAGAAAATACACAATGGCAGACGCACCTACATGCATAAACTGTCTCACCGAACTAGTTGAGGAATTTAAGAGAGATCTAGTCATCTACAGAAGAGAATAGGCTTTTTTGAAGAGGTAAGTTTTGAGCTGAGATTTAAAAGAAGAAAAAGTAGGCTGATTACGAAGGTCTTCAGGGAGGGAGTTCCAAATAGAAGGTGCTCTAAAACTGAAGGCTCTTTCGCCAACAGATTTCAGAGAACGCTTAGGGATTTTCAAAAGTTTTTGTGAAGAAGAGCGAAGGGTACGAGAGCTTTGGTAGGTGCAGAGAGAAGAAGAGAGATAGTGAGGAAGAGATTCATTGAAGTGGCGGAAAGCAAGAACTGCCAGTTTAAATTGCCACCGATACTGTATGGGAAGCCAGTGCAGTTCGATCAGCATGGGAGTGATGTGCTCACACCTCCTCCTCTTCAAAACAAGATCAGAAGATACCAACGCGCACACACACACACACACACACACACACACAAATGAAGGATCAGAGCTCCTCAGCAGCTCGGCCTCTGAGGGATCCAATACTCGCGGTTTTTTGTTTTTAAATTCTTGTTCCAGAGGATACTGATATAAAAAAAAAACGAGCCACATTGATCGAACAGGACTCTTTAGCCTGGGGAAGGAAAGGACATTACATCATTGGAGAGCGAAAAAAAAAACCCACCACGAATAAAGACACAAACTTCAGAATGACACTAAAACTGCCAACGAAAGGGACAATGAGCCTGAAAGAGATGACACAAAGTCCTATGTATTAACACTAAATTCTGAAGGAAAATAACATGTTCACTGAAAAAAAAACATTAAAAAAGACACGAAACTCAACAGAAGAAAAAGAAACTAAGACACAATCCCAGTGACAAAATACTAAGTGATACAGAGAAAATACTAAGTGATACACAGAGACAATGCAGGAAGCAGGACAGGAGGATGGAGAACATGAAAGAAAAAACATGGAATCTGAAGAACACTGTCAGTACTCCCCTAGCTGTCACGTGTCCCAGGTTCGCGTGACCTATCTCCGTTTTCCATGACTGCTGTGGTAGATTTCCGTTGTCTCTGGCCGTTGATGGAGCAGATCTTTATCTCTGTAGAAGGGAAATCAAGACCTTTAATTATTGGACTGTACGCGGGAAAAAAAATAAAACAAAAACCAAAACTGACACACCCAATTCAGCGAAGGCAGTTTAACGTTTCTGGGCTTTCTCTATTCATCTGACAGTTATTTGATTTACATCACGTGGTATGAAAGCTGCATGAAATTCATTCTGCTGTCCCTACTGGTACAGCAGTGGGTTCGTAATGCACTCCAACCACATTGGTTTTTGTATGGATAGAGACGGAGTGTTCGAGTGCGAGCGCGTACTGTGTGTGTGTGTGAGATTCAGATCTTTATTCTGTTAGGCCGTAACCACTCAGAAGGGGGAACAATAATAGAGATAATATTCTAATTTCAGCGAGACCGGGGAAAAAAGCAAAACCACAAAGATCATACTGTTACAGCTTTCAAGCCTGCGATGCATTAATAATCATACTGTATACCGTTTTACACATACTTCGTTAACTGCAAGTATTAATACATAGAAACAAAATTCAAACATTCACTGATGAAAAAAAGAATCAAGGTTGTGACAAAATTCCGAAACTTGAACGCATTGCGCAAGTCATTAGCATAAACAAGCATTGTCTACAGTATTTCTGTGGAATTAACTCCTGCCCAATATTACAAAGTTCCTGGCAAGACCACAAAAATGGACTTCATTATCAAAAGCCTCTTGACATACTGGGCAAAGGAGATTTACCATTACCGAGTTCTTTGTCACGATTAAAATGATTACATACTCCCGTGATACCAAATCTGAATGTCGTGATTATCTTAAACGTTTCTCAAAGTTCACAGAAAAATAAACTGGCACCCCATGCACTGCGTTTAACATGCGACAGATATATCTGTCACTTGCCTGAACGTTAGAATGCCAGCTTTGCCAACTACAATCTATTCATCTCTGACGAAATTCACGGACAAAAGCACCTATGTCCCCCCAACACCCTTACTTTCTCATACAAAGCCAAATCCATATTCATACAATTTTAATCTTACCCGCGAAGCCCAATTTGTCTTGCCTCTGGCATCCAGCTCAACATCGTGTGTGTGTGTGTGTGTGTGTGTGTGTGTGTGTGTGTGGAGAGAGAGAGAGAGAGAGAGAGAGAGAGAGAGAGAGAGAGAGTTGTATATGCGCGCATGTATGCCCACGCGCGTGCACAAAAGCGCGCTCTTGCGTGCGCGTGAGAGTGCGAGCCCGTGCCTTGAGTGCATGTGTGACTGTGCCTGTGTGCAATCGCATCTATGTTGGAGTGGGCGCATGTGCGTCCGCTTACGTATACACACATTTATGGTAGTTGCGAGGGGCGTGGCTGAAGAAAGGACAGAAGTAACAGAGTTCGTAATAACTTTGTCCCTATCGAAAAAGTAAAACGCGAGTCCCTTTGTAGAAATGTTGGGTCAGCGCTTAACTCAAACTGATATTCGAACACCTTTAGATCTGAACTTAACTTCTACTACTGCAGAAAAGTCAACCCCTGGAAGAGAGAAAGAGAGAGAGAGAGGGGGGGGGGAAGAGGAGGGGGAGAGAGAAAGAGGGAGAGGGAGAGAGGGGAGGGAGAGAGGAGGGGAGGGAGACAGCGGAGGGAGAGAGAGAGGGACATAGAGGGGCGAGAGGGGGAGAAGGAGCGGACAGGAGGGGGGGGGGTGAGAGACACAGAAGGGGGAGGGGGAAGGCCTGTCACTTGATGCCTGCGCCTTCAGGAATGGAATGTTCACTCACGACGGGTCAACTTAATTACTATTGTCAGTACAGATCTGAAGCCTTTCCTGCGTGTATTACTTGAGCAACAAAAAAACAAAAACAAAACAAGCAAGGTCACCAGGGGACTGCCAATGCTAGCACTATGACAGGGCGAGACTACATGGGGCTATGCACGAGGTGCTGGAACTAGCAGCGTGGGAATGATGGTATAAGGAAAATGATATGAAAAGAGACATGAAAAGAATGCGGTGAACAGGAAAATACTGAAAAACGAACAAGACATCAAGGTGATGCAGCATATATAAACGGCGATAAATGACACGCTGAAATGGCAGGCCCGATTCTCGTCAAGGCATGAAAGGGATGGTACAGAACATTCCAACAGGAATGAAAAATCAAGGGGAAAAAATTACCGCAAGTTATCGAACTGACTTGTTGCACGGCAGACCAGTGTCACCAGAGATAGGTCACTGCCAACGGTATCAATCTGACCAGGTCATAGAGAAAAGGGTCGATCTATGCACACTATTCTTTTGAAATGCCTAGCTTTTCTCCGATCGCATGGATAGACACTTAAGAGTTTTCATCTAAAGTCAGGTACTCATTTACGACCACAAACTGACGCAGATGGCACTAAACTTATCTGCCTTTCTTCACACTAATTTTGTGTTTGAGGTATGAAAACCGCGGAGATGGTACTCAACTCTAAGTGAAACTCAACTCGTGCAATGATAAATCAGGAGTCCTCCCACCCTCAATATAATTCAAATCAATTACCCCCCATCCCCTTAGGGTCGTACACTGCCACTGGCAGTCTGTAAAATCCTCTCCAGGACTCTGATGCCAGTGACCTCTCCAGCAAATCAACCACAGGTCCCTGAATGTTTATTTTACCGGTGTCAATATTAAAGCATAACGAGTACGTCTCGCACAGCTGAGGCGTTTTGTGCAGCACACAGTGTCGTTCCAGTATCGATTTTACTACCTCA
>CM065724.1:15669888-15677388 GCA_033310375.1 Conus canariensis | reverse complement strand
TCTTTTTTTGAACACTAACTCAACCAGTTGCAAGCGAACGACTGCAGCGGAAATCTAAAACAAATCTTAAATAGATGTTAGCGAACCGCCCAGAGAAACGTGGACAAACGAGTCACAAGACAAAACACTTCTTCCTTGCGCTGAACTCTGAAACGATCTGAAGCGATCAAAGCTAAGTGAATTTTCGTTGTTTTATTCGTTTATGTCTCACCTGAAGAAGACCTAAGAGGTCGAAACGCGTTGTGTTTTGTCTTGTGACTCGTTTGTCCACGTTCTCTGGGCGGTTCGCTAACATTTATTTAAGATTTGACTAACTCAACCAGATTAAAGAACTTAAAACTCGTCGCGTAATAGCAGTTGGCGACTGGAATCTCGTTTTGGTTCCCTCAATAGACTATGACAATTACAAATGCACTGATAATCCTAAAGCTCAAGAGAAAGTCAGACGATTTGAAAGGACGTGTTTTGGTGGGGTTTTTTTCCCCCGATTTTCTTGTTTGCTTGTTTGTTTAATGCAAGAATGTCTGAAAGCTATCATGAACACATTAGTTTCACAGACAGAACTTAACTATAATGGACTCTGCATGCTCTGGAAACTAACTGTGTGTAAACAACCAGACAAAAACGTCATAACATGTCAACCGTTTCGTTCTATCTTCATTTCTGATATGAAAATGAGAATGAAATTTGAAAGCCAAAGGCACTAGGGACGATAATTCATCCCAGGCAGACCATGCTGCTTCTTATGCCAAAAAAATTAATACCTCGAAAGTTACTTTAGCTTTAAGAATTTAAACACTTTCTCAATATCTACGACTATTTTTTTTTCAAGCGCAAGTCCAGCTTCTAACAGATTGAATTTGACAGTCTTGGATGTTACCAGTACCAGTTTCTTACAAACGGCACATGCTCTAAAATCGGTTCATGTAAAACCCAGTTTATTTGTTCTTAATTACAACAAAACAGCTCATTTCACTTTACTCAGGTAACATAAGAATGCATTAAAGAAGTGTTCATGGACAATACAAGCATTGTTCTTACTGGTATTGAAAAGTTTCCCAATAGAAGCAAAAATGTATTTTCACAAGGTTTCAGTCATTCCCTCTAGAATATTCCTTAAAATCAAATAGTATGGAGAGAGAGAGAGAGAGAGAGAGAGAGAGAGAGAGAGAGAGAGAGAGAGAGAGAGAGAGAGAGTCTGATTTCTGTTTGAGGTATTCACCATAAACGCATGTCAAATTATTCTCTCTCTCTCTCTCTCTCTCTCTCTCTCTCTCCTCTCTCTCTCTCTCTCTCTCTCTCTCTCCCCCATATGTCAACTTGCCAAAAGTGTCATCGTATATGGAATCCCCCTTCAGAAGGGGCTGTGGCATATACTGAATAAAACATCTCTCTCTCTCTCTCTCTCTCTCTCTCTCTCTCTCCTCTCCTCTCTCTCTCTCTCTCTCTCTCTCTCATATGTCCCTTGCCAAAAGTGTCATCGTATATGGAATCCCCCTTCAGAAGGGGCTGTGGCATATACTGAATAAAACATGTCCCTCTCTCTCTCTCTTCTCACACACACACACACACACACACACACACACACACACACACACACACACACACACACACACACACACACACGCATTCTAAAAAGTAAACACAGGAAAATAAAGCAGGACTAATTTTTTTTTTTCTGAAGGCGTCCCGTCAGCAGTTTGGAACCATCATAATGAACGTCGAGCTGTTACACTCACACTAGACACAAACCAAACAGCTACAATGAACACATGCTCTAACTAAAAATATGACATTTTGTTAAAACAAAAACAAAACAAAAATCACTAATTAGAACAAAGCACGTACTTTGAAAATATGTCTTAAAGAAAAAAAAGTAAACACGACCGTCATACTGACCAGACAACAATAAAATGCAATTGTACTATTTACACACGTAAAAAAGATACTTATATGTTGCCATTTTTGTACAAACTATCACAGAATGGATTATATGAAACCACTTGCGATTTTTTTAATTAGACCTATTACAATATTGCATTGAAATCTACGGACCGAGGTACTGGTCGTTCACTTATATGGTTCAGGTCATGCAATTTACAGCCCATAGATATCATTTAAGGGCTGTCTTTGTCCAACAGGGAGGAAATTGTAATAATTACAATATTCGTATAACATCAAGCTGATTAAAAGCGTTCGGATCCATAAAGGAAGTTATATTATGGACGAGGAACTCTTTAAACTCAAAGAAATATACGTATGTATTAATCTTGCGTCCTTGTGTCACGAACAGAATCACACACACACACACACACACACACACACACAACACACACACACACACACACACACACACACACACTACTACTACTACTACTACTACTACTACTGACAACAATTCATGGACATTAATTCAGTAGAAAAAACAACAGCAAAGAAAGAAGAAAAGAAAAGAAAATGTATTTGCTCATGTCAGTGACAAATTCAGTGTAGACTGTATTGTTAATAGCCGATTATAACTTTTATTATTGACAAAAACCGGTGTTAATATTATATATAGTAGGATTTTTAAAACTGAAGACATACACTATGTATGTTCAAAGGGCCTAATGTCGTCGATTTACCAGATTTAAGACCTTGTTGCCATGACAAGTATTTTTTTTTTTTTTATAGTTCATACTCATATAGATCTATACATAAAACATAGCATGGACGCCTACGCACCAGCTTTATGAAACTCCGGCAATTTGCATAAATCCAAGATGGCTACTGCAGACTGGGGGTGGACAGACCTTTTAAATGAAATAACATAAACTCACTTTACATACCTGTTTTTCATTTGGCCTTAGCCCGAAAATCAATTTTAGATGTCAATATCAGAATTCGGAGTGACGCTTGCACTCGAAAGTCGAAATCAAGGGTTTTTTTTATTTATTGATTGAACAGAACACAACAACAATACAAAAAAACATTATTCAAAGCTTCTGATATTCTTCTAACGAACTGAAAACTGGTGATCTTTCAGAAACCCCGAAATCGCAAGATTTTCATAAAGTCTGCTGTAAAGTGTAATGTCTGATATAAGTTCCAAACACTCTATAAAGAACATGTTATGTAGCAAGTAATACATCACATTGAATGCACTTCGAACCTTCCTGATCTCTTAAAAGATACAAGATGTAAAAGGAGTGGCCCGTGTGCAAACGGCACCAGACTTATGTCTTATTGGCCACCAGTGCCACACGGTTAAAAAATCTTTCAGGTTTGGACGGGTTTGGAAGAGTATGCTATCGTGTACAAGTTCCAGTCGTCGTGCCAGAGGTCTTTGTCATAAGCCTGAACTTTGGTACTGTCCAGGTTGAAGATCGTTTTCCCCTGCATTTATAACTTTCTTCGTATACTCTATGGTCTTTAAGGGACTTCAGATAGTTGCATGGAATCACCAGGAGAGAGATTATTGGCCCTTCTATGTTGACTGCTTCTGCGACATTGATATTGTCTTCAGAACGAGCAATTCCATCACTGGCAATGTAGAAGTGTGACAACTCATTTTCTAACAGATAGGGCAACTTAAATGAGATTCAACATCAGTCATCTGCATCCACTCTCTCCTGTTCTTCCCTTCCTCCGTATTGCATGGCCCGCTGTTTGTGTCACTTGCTCCAGCATGATCTTTGACCTCCATGATGATGGCATCGGGATAGATGTGGTCCATGGTGTCTGAAATGTAGGCAGTGACGGGCAAAAGAACGGATTCATTTCGCAACCCTCTTTGAGGTCACCTCTGCCGATTCCCATGGCTGTTTGTTCACCAACCTGGTCAGACCTCGCACCACACCAGCTCCCCTCCTGGTAATGGCCCACAAAGGCACCTGAACTCCGTCTTGGCCACAGTCGTAAGTAGCAGCTCAAAGAGATTCTGGGTGAAGTCGCAGGAATAGTGGTAAGAATCAGCGACAAAGTAGTGAAACATTCCTCAAGTGCAAGTCGCTGCAGCAAGAAATTTCCCGTCCCTCTACTCGTGGTACAAAGCAATTGGTGGGCAGGGAGAGAAGTTATCGACCCAATGCCTTCCAGCTAAATACTGCTGACAAATCTAACAGGTTAGCATTAATTCCTGAAATATCTCGGTACCTGGCGCAAGGAAAATACCCAGAAGTCAAAACTATCCGAAATCATCGCAGGGCTCGAACCTTACAGTTGCCGCTAATGATTCCTTCCTTCACCCCTCAAATGCTGATGTGATGAGAGGCTCAACACCTATCCCGTACATGGGCTTGCCTATGAAGACACATCCTTCCAGCTGATCAGACAGGCCTCTATTTACTGCTGCCGGTCGACAGAGATGTGAAAACTGAACATCTCCACATCAGCCGACGACTTCCTTATGTATATCCAGCAAGTCAACACTGCGCAGTTTCCTGCGAGGTGGCATAGCAGGGAGCACCGAATGTGAGGCGGCAGATCTCTTTGGAGGGACACTGGTGTGAGTAATCAGGCGGAGGAGTCAACCTTCCGGCCGTATGGGTGACGGCGGGTCCTGCCTGTGTCGCCGGGGGAACGGCTCCTGGAGATGTGGGGCGATCGACGATGGAGCGCTGCCTGACTTCGATTCTCCGTGGCCTGGGATACCACGCTTTGCCAGGGGTCATGGTGGGCACTCCGCTCGGGGTTGGTCTGGAAAATTGCCCTCTGGGCGTAGCCAGCGACTTTTCCGTTAGTCTTTTCAGACGCTTGTGCATCACTCCAGCGACTTTTGTCCTGCTCCCTCTTTGAGGCGTCCTCAGGCGGCACAGGACCATCGCCAGCCGAGCAAGAAGAAGAGCGACCGGTGGCCCTGAAGACAGGCCTTTAGGGAGAAAGAGGCAGAGAAGTCCGACGCCCACAGTCGGCTGACCGACTCTGCAAAGTGAACTCCAGTTCACATGGAACCAGAACCAAGAGAGCAAGAGACGACAGCCCCCACCGGCAACCAGACCATCGGCAACCAGACCATCGGCAACCAGACTCCAGACTGCTGCCAAGGACCAGACCTGCCGCCAAACATACAGACTTCGGTCTGTGGGGATACCCTGTCTTTAAGGGCTTCAGTCAATAGGAGGGTAATCTCATCCGTCGACTCGAGTCAACACTGTATTTGTATGAGAGGCTCTGGCGTGGATAAGAGGTCATAGTTGATCCCAAGAATTGCGCTATATAAAATCTATACATTATTATTATATACGTAATCGCTGGTTTCCTCTGAGCCAGATTGTTGACCGCCCCCTGTTTGTCGAACCCACACCACGCCATTGCACTCTGTACTGTTGTGTATGTTCACACATTCCATGTCCGTCTCGAGCGCAGTAGTCACCAGACTCAACAACTGGCGCGCCAAATGGCTTTGAAATTAACCTTTGAAATCTAATTTTATCCCGATTCACAAAGAGACCTCGCGAATCGATTTCTCAGATCAGAGTCATGCTTTAAACATGTGTTATGCTTTTTTGAGTTGATTGATAAAACCGGTAATATTCCACTCTGAGTATGTGAAAGCCATCTTGGATTTATGCAGATCTTCGAAATTTCCCTTAGTCAACGCAATGGCAGCCTAGTTATCCTATCTATAGGCCCACGTGTTGATTGAAAACATGCAAATTTACAATCTCTGTTGACTGAAAACGCGAAAACAAATCTTATTGCGTGAGGGTCGCCCTAGCAACAGATTAGAGTGACAACTCGTGTAGAACTGTACAATTAAAAAAAAAAAAAGAAAGAACATTAAGCACCCATATTCACCGTTCATGGAAAAGAACAATCACAAGATTATCGTTAAGTAATGACAGCAAGTACTGAAATTTCAAACATCTTTCTAAAGGATGTTATTCCCAGTCTTCCCCCTTCCCCCTCCCAGCCCTCAGTCCCGTCTTTCCTTCCGACCCAAGCAGATGAACATTGGCTTCGCTCTAATATTTTCATGGTGGACGTTCTTTTCTTTATGGATGGAGAGAAGAGAAGACAACTCTACTATTCCCCATCCCCTAAATTCAATCCAAATTTATCGAGTTTTTTTCTTTAATGTGTTATACATTGAGGATTAGGTTAGGACTGAGGTTCAGGTTAGGGTTAGGTTAGATAAGGCTGGGGTATGGGTTAAGCTTATCATCTGATTTGGGTTAGGGTTAAGGTTAGTGTCACGCATTTCGGGTATTGGAGAGTCTGTAGGTGTTTCGTTTTTTTTATTTTTTTTATTTTTATTTTTTGAAAGTTCCCATTAGAAATGCATAAACAGACAACCCTGTAAAAAGACGAAACGAAATCAATCTCTTTGTCACGAAATGTAGATTTCATTTGCGCTCAGAACTTTCTCAAGTTTTCAGGCTGCTATTTCCACCCAAGAAACCCTGCTGTAAAAACTCTCCAAGGAACCACTTCAAATCACCCTTGAAAGATTTTTGAATAAGCAGACGAAGGAGAAACAGTGAGGGGTGGGAAGGTTGGGCTGCCTTGAGAAGAAGGAGGGGGGTGGGGGGGGGGAGTGAGTGGCTGAAGATGGTGCTGGAGTTGGGGGTATCTGACCCCTTCATTGTAAGAACCGTTTATCTACAGCCTTGGAGCTGGTTGCTTAACTCTCAGACGGGTGGTCGGTCTGGGACTGGGGTACAGACAAGAGTAGACCACAGAGAGTGGACCACCGTAATTTTGGGCAGCAGCCGAGGAGAATTCGAGGTAGGACATAGGATTCACTGAATCCCTCCGCTGTGGACGACGACTGCGGAAGGGTACCCACCAACGTTGACCATGCCGATGGGTCTTCCCGTGGGGCCCTCCAGGGGCCTGTTGGTGATGAAGACGATGAGGGAGGCGATGATGGCGGTGAAGGTGCCCACGACGGTTAAGTAGAAAGACCAGCCGACGTACCTTAGCTCGAGAAGCTCGTCCACGCTGCCCATCTTGCTTACGAAGACCATGGCTCCTATGAAGGCCGTAAGACCTGTGGGAAAGAACATGGCGCAGATGAACGCAACGCTTAAACCCTTCAGTGCACATAAGTAATCACAAATCCTTCCCCTCCCCTTCCCCTATCTTCCTTCTTTCCCTCATCCCCCTTACTTCATCTCTCCGGACGCTTGATTTCTGCTCGGTTCCAACCTCTCTCTCTCTCTCTCTCTCTCTCTCTCTCTCTCTCTCTCTCAATTCACACTATATCTTGTTGTTTTTTTTTCTCTCTCTCTCTCTCACTGGTTGCGAGATGTCTGACAGAGACGATTTGGTGGACGTTTGACTTGTCTCTTCACGAACAAGCAAACACAACATTGTTGTTTCTCACTCTCCCGACCCTGGCTGCTAAATTGGTGGCAAAACTGTTGAAAAAGTTGCTTGAATATGACGATAGTTTGGAGTGTGTGTGTTGTGTGTGTGTGTGTGTGTGTGTGTGTGTGTGTGTGTGTGTGTGTGGTGGTGTGTGTGTGTTGTGCGTGCGTGCGTGCGTGCGTGCGTGTGTGTGTGTGTATGTGTGTG
>CM065724.1:15652388-15667388 GCA_033310375.1 Conus canariensis | reverse complement strand
CCAGTGAATTGTTGCAGTTAGTCGAATTCAGACATGTATAAAAAGGCAAACATAAATATTTTGTGCAATCTCCTGTAAAACAAATGAATCACAAGAGATCAATAACACAATTTCATTCACATTAACGTCTTTTTTTTCTGTCGTTATTGTTGATGCAGACATTCACAGTCATTACTTTCAACATGAAGGTCACATTTTTTTCTTTTGAGACAAGATCATTTCAGGATGCACATAACACACATACATAATGTTTGCTGGTTTGTTTTCCAGTCAGAAACAGACTTACATCGGGATTACTTATCTTGATTTCGTAAATTAACAAAAGTATTAGCTCATTCCTGATGAGACATATTATTACCATGGATCGTCTTCTTCGACTGGAAAGTTGTACGCCTGGCTTAGTAAAACTTGTATTGTTTGTGAATGCACTGAACGTTAGATTATCTACAAACGATTCAACACGACAGTTAAATTCAAACTTGAGTAAATACGACAAGACATCTTTATCATGAATTTCAGAAAGGAGACCACTTACATTCCAGAAGAAAAGCGTAAAATGTTTGGTGTAATCTCCAGCAAAACACATGAATTAGATAACATTCATTCACATTAGCGTTCATTTGTTGTTCTGTCATTATTGTTCATTGCTGTTCATGCAGGCACTCACAATCATCACTTTCAGCATCAATATCACATTTTGCCTTTTGAGACAAATTTGCATCGCTGTTTGCTTTTTTAAAAAAAAGGTATTTCTCAGTTTTACCCGTAGGCTTCAGGAGACAAATCGATGTTCAGATAACTGTAACCTGTATATCTTAAGTCCCATTCTTGCATCAGTACAATGTATGGCTCAATGTTCATTCACTAAAAAGAACAACAATATTTGTGAAGAGTAATTAAATGAATAATTCAGAACAGTTGTTTCATCCATGCTCCTATCCGACCACCCCCAATCCCACTGACACCCCCAACTCTCTCCTCCCACCCCAGCATTCCACCCCGGACCACCAACTGTCCACTCTGTCTTTAGTGTTCACGCCTCACCACGCACGAGCTCAGGTCCGTGTCCGTACCGCACCAGTAGTTTGCTGGCACGTTTCAGCTACCCACGTGACCGGTGTCAGTACGGGCAGTAATCCCTTTAGTCGTATTTAGCGCAGAGTCTGGCCATTCTGTCCGTCTCTTTGCCCATCAATAACGAGATGATCAAGGACCCTAGTGGCTCCCTCTCCCTCACTGCCAGCTGGTTTTTCTTTCTTTTTTTTTTCATATGAGGGGTCAGCTGTCCCCTCATTTCCCTCACCACCATAGAAAAGTCCTCACCTAAGAACAGCACAGTTTCCTGCAGTTTATGTCTTTCACTTACGATTCGCTTCTTGTCCTTGAAAAAATATCACGTGCGATCATGGGTGCAATGATAATAATGATAATAATAATAATAAAAAACCACAATAATAATAACAATAGCAATAATAATGATAATGCTGATAATAATAATGATAATAACAATAATAATCATAATCATAATAATCATGATGATGATGATAATGATGACAATAATAATAATAATAATAACAATAATACGATGACAACAATAACAGCAACATTAATAACAGTAATAACAACAACAACATCAATAATAACAAAGATGATGATAATGATAATGATGATAATGATGATGATGATGATACTGATGACAGACATTTATGGTGTTTAATTTCAAATACGCCCTAAGCGTTTACCACAATAAAAAAAAACACAAATAAAAAAGACAAAACTTTATAAGCCAAATAATACAGGCTCAAATAAATTTGTCTACATATGCAACACTTAATGCAGAGCTTCATCACACACACACACACACACACACACACACACACACACACACACACACACACACACACACACACTTTTCTATTTCACTGGAATGTTTGTCAATGCGCCGTCTCTAATTAGTTTGTCAGCTATTCCATTTCAGTATAATCGACAGTGTGACAGTACCCAACAAAAGTCTGTACAAGTTTCTCTTGACATAATGTAATGAATCGAATATCTTATATTGAAAAGATCTCTGCTTACATTGCAAGCGCAAGTTTTAAAGCTACAAAGAAAACATTTCGAGTCAACACAAAACAGGATGTACAAAAACAACAACAAAGTCGCTATCACATATTAAATTTAGTGCCATAAATGTAGCAAATACTTCTGCTGTGAATCTAGAAAAATCCTCAAAACAATTTTGTTTTTGCATTTTGATATAAGAAATCGCAAACCCACCTCCAGCTTGTGGATCCAAACCAGGTCCATCTATAAAAAATGTAGATGGTATGGACACATATTGTCAATTATGTTTTTTTTCGCTTGAGTGACTAAAACGATGATAATGTCATTTTTTTTTCTCAGAACAGTGTAATGAAGATCAAATTAGTCTTGGATCTGCTCCCTCTGAGGCACGCGAGGCACTTCTGGCACGGCTGAACTAGATGCAATGCCTGTCTGATATGTCTTAAATGATTTATTTGTATAATTCTTAATGGCTTGAGTGTATTTCAGGCTCTTTTAGGGAGCCCACTATTTGAATCTGAAAACAAATCGTCTGTCACAGAATTTGACACAGACAGGCTTCTGGTGACATTTGGCTGTCGCCAGTTTCCGTTGGTCTGAAAGGCATAGTAAATCAGCTTCTTTGAACGTATTTACCGTATTTGCTTGTATACCAAAAGCTACCTAAACACCTTTACTGTCGATAATCTGCATGGGTTCTTTTCATTGTCCTAAATGTTGTTTGTTTTACCCGAAGAAGACCTAATATGTCGAAATGCGTCGTGTTTTGTCCTGTGATCTGTTTGTCCACATTGTCTAGCGGAACCGATAACTTTTCAAAATTCTTGCCCATAAGTCAATTTCGATCTGACAAGACTCATTTGTGACAAAGCTTTTGTATCCTGTCCCCCAAGAATGGGCGCTGATTAGTTTCACGGAATTAAATTTCATCTTGCTTTATCTGTTACAGTTTCAAAATAAGGTCGCCAGATTAGCACTGGAGCCAAATTCACGCCCAGAAACATGTTTTGAGGAAAAATATAGTCTTCCACCACCTAACACGAGTTTAGGCAGACAAACTGGATCTTTTTGCATTATCAAAATCAAAAGCATTAACTGTGGCTCCTCTCACATACTATGGCTCCTCTCACATACTACAGACCTGCAGTTTGAGAGTAATACAGATTCAATCATCACTGCATCTGCATTTCTTCCCTCTACAGTCATTAAACGTTGCGACGCACATAGCTCATGAAGTTAGGAGACAATGTCATTCTTTCTTCCTCACACAAAGAAGCATGTCCAAAGGAATTCCCTGAGAACATTTTAATTCAGAATTAACATGTTATCGGGGGACCGAGGAGAAAAAAAATCAAGACAGTAAAAAGATTACTTAAATTCTAAAATGCATGAATAATACAGTGAAGCTTTGGGGTCTTTCTCTTCGAACGAAACTGCTGTTGGTATGGCTGACATTCTCAGCTATCGCTTAACTATTTGTCCGTGTGCTGGAAACTACTATTTAATTGATTTTACTACAAATGCTGGTCACATAGAAGGCTCCCTTGTATTTGGAAGAGGACGGCTGTAACACCAACCGCAAAGCAAGGCAAACCTAGGTCTACAGTTGATAGTTGTTGGCCAAAAGCACCAACTTCTCTAGCTGCAAAAATGTTAGAAAAATATAGTTACAAAAACTTCTAAACTATTTTGCCAAAAAAAAAAAAAAGAAAAAAAGTCAAGTAGATTTGAGAAAACTAGGTGCATGATCTAACATCTTGTTAAACTCGCCAGTCGTGTCAAATGATAATCTGCGAGAAGAAAACAGTGAGCTAGCTACACTTTTTTATATTAGTAAAGAATGCAATAGCGTATGGCATTCACCTCTACTTTTCAAACTAAAACTAGTGAAATAAGTAGGGTGATGTATCAGCACTTTAAACGTTTCCATGTCTGAAGTATCTATGCGCACTAGAATGAGACCAAACCAGTCTTCATTTAAAAAATTATATTGATACTGGACGCCTACAAGGTTCCATTATAACTCCAGTTCTATTCACTATGTTTCTTCATGACCTTTGCATAACCAGAAACGTACATCTTGTATGACTTGCAGACGATATTGCTGTGTTATTAAATTCAAATGAAAAATAATATACTTAGAAGAGAATCATCAATGAAGTAAAAAACAAACAAAAAAACAACAACAACAAAAAACACACGTAAGAGTCGGAAGTAGGGAAAAAAAATTGGCAGATGAACTGGACATAGCCAGACGACACACAACAAAGAAACAATACTGCATAAGGTGCCGCAACTGGACTAAAGATGCACAGAATAGAGTCGGTATCTTCGCCATCTGCTAGTAAGAGTTCCATTACCTACATTGGAGGCATTCATCACTTCCTGTTAATTTGACTGGCTCTCTGTCTGCGTCCTGTTCACGGATTGGCTGGTTATTCGCCACATTTCACAGCTCACGGCGTCAGACTGTCCTGTTTGACACACACACGCGGTGATTTGCGTGCAGGGGACACATGCTACGTTCAGGCGGAAGGCCGACCTCACAGAGCAGCAGACAATATGAACCTGGCATAAATGTTTACCTGAGAGGGCACCCAGCCAGCTGTACAATTCTCTCGCCTGGAAGTGATTCGTTATCTACTCCAGTGAAAGAGACTCCAACAAACAGGAATACTAGAAAAAGCCAGACAGGATTTCAGTCCTCTCTCCTCTACATCTTCGGTCGAACACACACAAACCAAAACAAGCGGAAGAATCCACTCACCGGTTGCTACAATGCCAACACAGTTGAATCCAAAAGGGAACTCGGCGCACAGCATCCACAAGCCCTGGTTTGCCGAGGAGGTGGCATCTTCCGTCACCAGCCAGTACGGCGTGGAGTAGCCAATGAGATGTAGCACAGTGCACACCATGATGATGACCAACCCTATGATGTAACCAGGGGAACGAGCGCCGAACAGAGCCATGCTGAGCAGATTCAGTCTACGGGCACAGGAAAGGTCTTTTCGGCAAAAACTAATAGCAGAAGCAGAAACCGTGACCACACGACTGGTACCACGTAATTTCAACAACTGAGCGTCCGAGCCAAACTGTCACAACCCACAAACAATTTATTTTCAGTCGAAAATAATCACAGCCAGCAGCACTACTGGAATGTTTCTGAGTCGGTCAGATTGAAAGAAACTTTTATTCCTTTTTTTTCTTCAGCGTTTTTACACTTTAAAATGGATACACAACCGACTTGACAAATGCTGCCACTAATCTGTTGCAGAAAAAACAGTCACACAAAATTTCGGGCCACTGACTTCTGAAAAAAATATATGAAATCAAAAACCCTTGAAACTAATTCGAGGACAGAGAAATCATCTAAAACAGCAGAACCACAACTGTCACGTTGAAATACTGGTATTCTACAGAGTTTGGAGCAGATGAAGGCTCTCAGTAGTACAGAACATCGGCAAACTCCAGGCCCATGTCAACAACACCGCCTATCAGTATATAGCGGAGAAGCTGACTTAATGCAGGACTCAGCGCTCCACGCTGTCTGGCGAACGGCTGGTGGAACGCAAGCTTGCTTGACGCCCAGCAAAGACAGATGGACAAGGCAGACAGAGCTGTCGGGTGTCCTCATTTTTTTGGCCTTTCAACCGGTGTCCTCGCTCAAAATGTTCCCCGCCAAGATTGTTCTGCCCAGACAGTATTGACTTCCTGTTATGGGGAGCGGTATAAGTTGGAGTAGGGTGAAGATGAGGTGGGGGGTAGGGTGAGGGGGGAGGGGAGGGAGAGGAGGCTAGCCCATGTCACCACGCAGGAAAAGAATACACGGAAGAAACAAATCTAAAATGAAAGGAGCAAAACAAGCACAACTGGGATGATGATGATGATGATTGATGATGATGATGATGGTAATAATGATGAAGAATTATGACAGTAGTAATAGCAACAGCATCAACAACAGTAGTATTAGTAGTAATGGTGGTTGTGGTGGTGGTGATGGTGGTGGTGGTGGTGGTGGTGGTAATCGTAGCAGTAGTAACAACAACAGCAACAACAATAGCAGCAGCAGCAGCAGCAGCAGCAGCAGCAAGCAGCAGATAGTAGTAGTAGTAGTGCTATTACTACTACAACTACAACTACAACAAAGAATAAGAATAAGAATAATCACGAGTACCAGTTTACCTATCAGTCGCATATCAGACGCACAAGTCATGGATACATGCAAGTGTGTGTGTGTGTGTGTGTGTGTGTGTGTGTGTGTGTGTGTGTGTGTGGCGCGCGCGCGCGCGTGTGCGTGTGTGTATGTGTGTGTGTGTGTGTGTGTGCGCGCGCGCGCGCGCGCGCGCGTGTGTGTGTGTGTGTGTGTGTGTGTGTAGTTGTGGATGTATGTGTGCCTGTCTGCCTGTGTGATTGTGTGGATGGGAGGGGGGGGGGGGGGGGGCGTTGAGAAGGAAAGGGGACATGAGGGAGTACAAAGGGGACGGACTGTAGGTGGGGTTAGGGTAGGTGGGGGGGGGGGGGGGGGGCACTTGAATTTGTGCTTCACAACCTCACAACCTGATTTTCTTATTTACTTATTTTTCTTGTTTTGTTCGTTTGTTTTAAGTGGTGAAAGAAGGAAGGAAAGAAGGAAGGAGGGAAGGAAGGAAGGGACGAATATGGATAAGAGAGGGTGTGGGGAGGGGGGAGGGAGGAGGAGGAAGCAAAGAGAGTAGGCAATATGAAATGTCCGAGGAAAAGGCAGGGGAGAGGGGGGGGGGGGGGGCAGATTCAGCTGTAACACAGGTACAGACCGGACAAAGTAGAACGCGGCGGTCAGGCGTGCAGGTGTTCACGTGAAAAGGTGACTCGCTACAGGTCGTTGCACAGACAGTAGGGGGAGAGGGGAAGGGGGTGGGAACAGAAGGGTGGTAGGGAGAGGCGGAGGAGGTAGGTTAACTAGAGTGCTTTTGAGTTAGTTTGGTTTGGTTTTGTTCTGTTCTCTCAAAATATATGCACTCTCCTCCCACTTTTCCATTTTCTGAACTTCTAGTAGCATTAACGACTCTGCGACGTTTCTCATACATTTGTCTGTCTGTCTGTCTGTCTGTCTGTCTGTCTGTCTGTCTGTCTGTCTGTCTGTCTGTCTGTCTGTCTGTCTGTCTGTCTGTCTCTTTCTCTCTCTCTCTCTCTCTCTCTCTCTCTCCTCTCCTCTCTGATCACATGTGTTTATCATTGTTATTATTATTATCATTATTATTACTTATTACACAGCAGCACACATCAGCACCATCCCTTGTGCATTCTGCTCCGCCTTGACCCCCAGACACACACACCACACACACACACACACACACACACACACACACACACACACACACACACACACACAAAGCACCCCTACCTCACTCTTCTGGATCCCCCGCCCCCTCCCTTACCCCCCACATCCCCACACCCCAAATGAAGAGAAACAAACACTTAAAACAATTGGTTTTGTTGGATTTTTCTGGGTACACCTTTACAGTTTCATCATGCAAACCACAGTGCAAAGTCCATAGCTTGATGTGTCCCCATCGCACGACGTACTTCTGGCTGAAGGACCTGAAGGGCAGCAAAGTTCACGTGCATGATTCTTTTTAGTCTACTTTTCGCCTGAGTGTCGTATGGGGGCTCATCCAGAATGCCGTCCTTCAGCAATAACGTCATTATTGATGGTCCTCAGCGGAGGAGGCATCAACGCAGTACAGATACTGGATTTTATAATACTACTGGTGCCTACGATTCTCGTTCTCTCCATCGTGAATTCCCACCAAACACTGATCCAGTCCCCACAGACTGCCCACACCCTTCTTCCCTGTTCCATTACCCATCTCTAAATCCAAGACAAAACAGACAGACCTGTGCTCGATGACGTCGATATAATTAACAGAAATCCCCCAAATCATTACCCGTCCAACACCTTTCCCACTGATGATGTGAATAAAATTATCAGGAATCCACCCCCACATCATTACCCTCCCCACACCATTCTCCCTAATGATATGAATAAAATTATCCGTAATTCACCCCCATCCACGTTTTTCACACAGGAAAGGAGTTACCATGGTAATCCTTCCCCTGCTTTCCCAAACGTGCAGTATCCCTCTAACATTCCCATTCAACCCATTTATAACACCTCAGTGGGTTCCAATCACACGAATAATCATTATGCTCTCGAACTGTTCAGGATGGCATCTCAGCTACTTTCCCAACAACACTTATCTCCTCCTTAAATCAAAGAAAACATTACCATGGACGTATATACGAAGAGAGAGAGAGAGAGAGAGAGAGAGAGAGAGAGAGAGAGAGAGAGAGAGAGAGAGAGAGAGAGAGAGAGATGTGCGATGGAAGGGGTTGGGGAGGGGGTGGAAAGGGGTAGTAAATATGTATGTGGGTTTATGTTTCCACACGATTTATAAATATTCACTCCTGTGTCTAAGAATAGAAATGCCTGTGCCAAGGGGTAAGCTTAGAAATGTATTCAACCCATACGTGCTTACACGTATGGCGCGTGATGTGTGCGTGTGTGAGTGTGTGTGTGTTGTGTGTGTGTGTGTGTGTGTGTGTGTGTGTGTGTGTGTGTGTGTGTGTGTGTGTGTAAATGACATCACCGGGCTCGGCATTTCTTGTTTGACGTGCTACCGAGGTTTTGACAGTGGCCTGTGAATTGTTCGGAGCGAAACAGATTGATAATTGCGCTTGTTTATTTGGAGAATACTTCATTTTGTCTCTTGCATTGTTATTTTGCCTTTGTTACTGGCTGGGATTTCTTTCAGCGCTTTGTTTATTGGTGATTTGAAATTTGTATTGTTGTTTGCGTTACAGTATTCACTAATTTTTGTATTTTTTTCTCACTTGTATAGTGGATCGTGTTTTCCTTGTTGGCCTGTATAATGTCAGAACGTGGTAGCCCTTGGCTAACCGAGGACGGACTTAGAGTGGGGCATCTAAATATTAATCATGTTATAAATAAGATTACTGAAATATCATCCATATTATCAAATTTGGGCACACATTTTCACATATTTGGTTTTTCAGAATCCCATTTATCTCCTTCCATATCTAATAGTGACCTTTCAATTCCAGGCTATAATATAATTCGTAAAGACCCCATTCAGAAAAGAGAAACTGGCATAATTGTGTATATCCATCAGTCAATTAAAGTTGAAAGAATTGATTACCTTGAACAGCATAACGTAGAATCTGTCTGGATCGAAATACAACTGAAGTATAACAAGCCCATACCTCTATGTTTTCTATACAGGAATCCAGCCGAACATGTCGACTGGATCGACCGCTTCATTTCAATGTTGGAAAATGCTAATGATAATTACAAAGATGTCATAATATTAGGTGATTTTAATATTGATTTATTCAAAACTGATAATCATTGGACCCAAACTTTTGAATAATTTGGTTTGACACAATTAATAAAATCTGCTACCCGTGTAACCAATTCTTCTGAGACATTAATAGATCATATATATGTTACCAATTCAGAAACAATAGTAGAATCAGTTGCTCCTATTTATGGCTGCAGTGACCATTTTCCGATTTGTTTTACGTGGACCAAAAATGGTGTCAAAATACCTAAGTTAAATCATAAAACGATTACATTCAGGAACTTTTCTAAATTTGATCGTGAAAAATTTCTCTCTGATCTTTTAAATTCCCCTTTAAATGACGTGTATCAGCATACTGACCCCAATCAAGCTCTGCAAGTATGGTATAACATCTTCCATGACGTATACAATAAGCATGCCCCTCTTCAAACTAAAAGAGTAAAGCATTGGATAAAACCACCATGGCTTACAAAAGTAATACAGGACACTATATATCAAAGGGATTATCTGTTAAAAAATGGCTCTCGCGAAGAATTCAAAAAGTACAGAAATAAGGTGACCTCCCTAATACGATCAGAGAAAAGGAAATATTTCTTGGACCTAATTAATAGAAAGAAAGACAGTAAATCTATTTGGAAAGCTATGCATGGCTTAACCAAGAAAAATTATGACCCTGTATTAAACTTAACAAAAGACATATCTGCAAGTGAACTGAACGACCATTTTGCAAGTATAGCAAATCAAATCATACGAAACGATGTATCAAAAAGTAACGATCTACAAGAATTACTGAAATACTGCCACCAGAAGAACATCCATTCAGCTTTGGATATTAGTGCCATAGATGTTCACGAAGTTTTCTCTTCTCTTAGACAGTTAAAACAGACAGCAACTCGTGAAATTGATGGAATTGACGGGAAAATTCGTAAGCTATCAGCATCTGTTATAGCAGAAAC
This sequence comes from Conus canariensis, assembly GCA_033310375.1. Classification (NCBI taxonomy): domain Eukaryota; kingdom Metazoa; phylum Mollusca; class Gastropoda; order Neogastropoda; family Conidae; genus Conus; species Conus canariensis. Next base: position 15,657,007 of record CM065724.1, on the reverse strand, counting down.
TCTCACATATATTTATAATCTCTGCATTGATAAGCATTGCTTTCCTGATGCTTTTAAACAAGCTGAAGTCATACCATTGTACAAGTTAGGAAATATGGCTGATCTTTCTAACTATCGACCTATCTCTATTCTATCAGTTCTTTCAAAACCATCAGAACAACACATAAAAAGTGTCTTCTTTCTCATGTCAAAAAATTCGATCTACTACACCCTAATCAATCCGGATTTAGAGAGAATCATTCTTGTCAAACAGCTCTTACCAAGATAGTTGATCGATGGCTTTCAAACATAAACAACAAACACTTTTCCGGAGTACTCTTCGTGGATTTTGCTAAAGCTTTCGATGTCATTAATCATGGACTTTTACTCAGAAAGTTTATTTATCGACTAACTTCCGACGCTGTAAAACTCATTTCATCTTTCCTTTCCAACAGGCAACAATTAGTATTATTAAATGATTGTTATTCTACTTTGATTCCCAATAACTTTGGTGTACCACAAGGCTCGGTGCTTGGTCCACTGCTCTTCTTATTCTATATTAATGATTTACCATTAACCTTGACTTCTCATTGTGAAATGTTTGCCGATGATACCACTATTGACACTAATAACTCTAATGCTCAGCAAGTCTACCTTGACATTCAGAAAAATATCAACCTTCTCGTTAAATGGACACAACTCAATCACATATCTCTGCATCCTCCAAAAAACGAATTCATGTTGATTACAACAAGGCAAAAACGTCAAAATGTAACCGAAAACTTGCCAATCCTTTATATTGGTAACGAAAAATCAAAGAGGTTTCAAATCACAGAGTCTTAGGAATAGCAATCGACAACAACCTATCTTGGTCGAAACATTTAGAACTTCTTTCCAAAAATCTTGCCGTAAAACTGTATCAGCTCAGGAAAATTAAACACTTTTTAGATTCTCACACCAGAACATTATTTTTTCAATCTTATATTCAACCAAATATTGACTATGCCTCGACACTCTGGGATTTAGCTAGCAATAAGTTGCTTAAACCATTGACTAGTATATACAAGAGAGCTGTCAAAATAATAATTGATGAACCCTCGCTAGGGCACCCTGATTATGAACGAGCAGGTATCCTTCCATTCAAGACCAAACTATTGTACAATAAAGCACTCTTTATGCATAAAATACTACACGGCAGTGCTCCTTGCTATTTAATGAATATATTTACTTCTAATGATCATCGACATTCGCATAAAATAAATCTCCCTTTCCCATCAATTAATTTATGCAAATCAATCCTTGCTTATTCTGGGGGCTGGCTGTTGAATAATATCCCAGAAAACCTAAAAAACGAACCAAACACTAGTAAGTTTAAATCCAATCTTTTTACGTACTTGATGTATCTGTCTGATCTTACACTACTTTGCCCAAAGATGTACCAATAACTGCTCTGTGAAAATGTTTCATTTTCCTTATCAGTTCTTCCTTTACTTCCATCACCCGTCCTCTCATTCTTAATTGTCCTCCATCCCACCCCATCCCACTCCCACCCCCACCGTCTCCCACACCTTCTGTCGGTGTTCCCTCTGTACATAGATTTTGTGTCCTTTTGTATTTTCATATTTCATATTTAAGAGTTATTTTCATTATTATATATTAATCAATATTTGTTTCTTTTCCTTTCTTAAATTTCTTTTGGCCCCGGAGGGCTGGATGTAAAAAAACAGTGATGCTCATTCCATTACCCTCTGAAAATAAAAATTCCTTCGTTCGTTCGTTCGTTCGTTCTGTAATGCTATAGACGACAGGTATACATCTGCTATTCAATGTTACCGACAGAAGACATAAAGTGAGCATCACACACACACACACACACACACACACACACACACACACAACACACACACACACACGCAGGCACGCACGCACACACGCACGCACACACACACACACACACACCCACACCCACACACACACACACACACACACAAACACACACACACACTCCCTCTGTGTTTCTGACCGTCCGTCTGGCTGTCTCCCCCTCTCCCTCCCTCCCTCCCTCTCTCTCTCTCTCTCTCTCTCTCTCTCTCTGGCGCACACATACACACACACTCACACCCACCCCCCCCACACACACACACATGCACACACACACACACACACACACACACACACACACACACACACACACACACACACACACACCAACACACACACACTCACACACATACACACACATGTTCAAACACACATGTTCAAACACACACACACACACACACACACACACACACACACACACACACACACACACACACACACACACACGCCTTCTTCGCCATTATTATGCCCAGAATATCTATCACCTACAGCAGCGACCAAACCAACGACTGGCTGAGCAAGTCTCGGGACAGCGGGAGACTGTGACACTATGTGTTTTATTGTTACAGACCCAAAGGACAGGAAAGGTCATATGGACGATTCTTTTTTAAGTCACAATTTTCTCTGGAATGTCGCCCTCTGTAACGCAGTAGGAGTTGGGAAACTATCTACTATTCAGTCTCACCGACAGAAGACATAAACTAAGCAACACACACACACACACACACACACACACACACACACACACACGTACACACCACACACACGACACACACACACACACACGCACGCACAAACGCACACACACGCACTTACACTCTTTCTCTCTCTCTCACTGCACTCACACCCACATACTGACTCATCCCCCCCCCCCCCAACACACACACAAACACACTCCCACAAACACACCAATCTGTCTGTCTGCCTGCCTGTCTGTCTGTCTGTCTGTCTGTCTGTCTGTCTGTCTCTCTCTCTCTCTCTCTCTCTCTCTCTCTCTCTCTCTCAGACATGCACACATATATATACATGGACTTCTCTCTCTCTCTCTCTCTCTCTCTCTCTCTCTCTCTCTCTCTCTCTCTCTCTCTCTCTCTCTCACGCATATAAACGCCCGCGCACACAGAACACACACGTACACTCGCGTGCGCGCAAGCGCGCATTCGCGTACACACACACACAACACACACACCACACACACACACACACACACACACACACACACGGAGGCACACACACACTCAACTACAACCCCCCCTCCCCCCCCCCCCCACACACACAGATACACGCACGCACGCACACATATACCCCCCCCCCCACCACACACACACACATACACGCACACACCTACCCACTCCCCACCATCGCACCCCCATCCCCCTCCCTCCCCCCAACACACACACACACACACACACACACACACACACACACACACACACACACACACACACACACACGTCGTCTTAGCCATTACTATGCCCGGAATGTCACCTTCAGCAACAATCAACAACTGGCTAAGCAAGTTTCGGGACAGAAGGAGACTGACTGTGACAGCTGAAGCTTATATGACACTGACAACACCAAGTCAAAAATAAAGGGAGAGCACCCTGGGAGATGAATAAAGGGAGAACACCATAAGAGAGGAATATAAAGGGAGAGAACACCATGGAAGGGGAATGCCTACAGCTAAACATGTATATATGATTAGTCAGTCAGTCATTCCCTTGATCGCTGGGGTCGTTGGGGGGACGTGATGAGGCAGCCGCCGTTTCTCTCCAGGCTCTTCTGTTGGTGGCTGTCTTGAGGAGATCTGGCATGGTCATTTTGGTCCAGTCCTTTATGTTGTCGGACCAGCTCTTCTCTGCCGTCCTCGTCTGCGCCCTCCTTCAACGGTACCTTGAAGGATGGTTTTGGAGAGGGTGTTGTGACGAATGACGTGGCCAAACCATTCCATCTTCCGTCGTTTGACGGTTGCCAGAAGTGGTTCGTGGGGCCCAACTAGGTTAGTGACCAGGTTCCGCACATAATCATTGGTCTTGTGTTCTTTGTAGGAGATGCGGAGTAGTTTCCTCAGGCACCTGGTCTCAAACGCCTGGATTCTTCTTTCTGTTTCGGCCAGCAGTGTCCATGTCTCGCAACCATATAAGAGGTTCGAGACCACTAGTGACTTGTAGAGTCGGAATTTTGTGTGGAAATTGATGTTGCTCTTCCACACTCTGTTCAGTCTGGCCATCGCTGCTGATGCGGAGTTGATCCTGATTCGGATTTCTGCTGTGCATGTGCCATCTTTGGACAGGGTTGCTCCCAAGTACCTGAAGCTGGTCACTTCTTCCAGGGGCTCACCATTCATGGTTATGTTGGCACTGCTGTTAGTCGTGCTGTTGACCATGATCTTTGACTTCTCTGTGCTGACCTCCATGCCGTAGACACTTGCTCTTGTGACAAGTCTGTTTGTGAGATCCTGGAGCTCGATGTTGCTGCGCCCCATGAGGTCGATATCGTCTGCGAAACGAAGGTTGCAGACCGGCCTGCCGCCAATGCTGATGGAGGTGTGGTGATCTTCTAGGGTCTCTTGCATGATTCTCTCCAGAAAGATGTTGAAAAGGACTGGAGATAGTAGGCACCCTTGTCTGACTCCGACTGTGGTCGGGAAGAACTGGCCCTGCAGGCTATTGAGAAGTACTGTGCTGCTGGAGTGTTCGTAGAGGGCCTGGATGACTTGAACGAGCCTCTCATCAATGTTGAAGTCTCTGAGAACCTGC
>CM065724.1:15622388-15647388 GCA_033310375.1 Conus canariensis | reverse complement strand
GTGTTGCTCTTTTTATGATTTTCCATGATATGTTGTAGTCTATTTTTTATCTTTGAGTCTCCAAATGTATTTACTCAGCTCTGTTTGATTTTTGTATTTTTCATTTTTGAATGACTGTTTGTGGTTTGCGTATCTGTCGGGATCGTATGATGGTGCCGAAACATGTGAACTAGTCGGACTATTCATGCTATCCAACATCCAAAAACAACTTGGAAAACAGGCCGGTTTATACAGAGATGACGGCCTCGCTGCATTAAACAATAATCCAAGAACCATTGAAAACAAGAAAAAAGAATTATGTAAAATCTTTAAAAACCACAACTTAAAAATCACAATAGAAGCAAACAAAAAAGTAGTGAATTACCTAGACATAACATTAGACCTCAATGACCATGTGTACAAACCATACAAAAAACCCAATGACATACCAGTCTACGTAAACATCAAAAGCAACCACCCACCATCTATACTAAAAACAATACCCAATGGTATAAACAAGAGACTATCCAACCTGTCATGCAATGAAAACGCATTCAATGATGCAGCAACAGAATATCAAGAAGCATTACAAAAAAGTGGTTACAATTACAAACTACAATACAGTCCAGACAACAGCACGAACAGAAATAAGAAAAATAGGAAAAGAAAGATCATATGGTACAACCCACCATACGATGGACAAGTAAAAACAAATGTAGGAAAAGAATTCTTTAAAATCTTGGCAACATCATTCCCAAAAGAACACAAACTGTCCAAAATATTCAACAAAAACACCATTAAACTATCATACTCATGTATGCCCAACCTCAAAAACATGATTGACTCATCTAACAAAATGAAAAGCAACATAAAAGAGAAGGGTGCCGAAAGGACATCTTGCAACTGCACTAAAAAAGAACAGTGCCCCCTAAGCAATAAATGTCTTCACAGCAACATTGTATACCAAGCTACGGTAACATCAGAAAATGAAAAAGAAACATATATAGGGATAACTGAAAACACTTTCAAAACCAGATACGCAAACCACAAACAGTCATTCAAAAATGAAAAATACAAAAATCAAACAGAGCTGAGTAAATACATTTGGAGACTCAAGATAAAAAAATAGACTGCAACATTTCATGGAAAATCATAAAAAGAGCAACACCATACAACAATATCTCAAAAAGATGCAATCTATGCTCCACAGAAAAATGGTTAATATTATGCAAACCACACTTAACAACTCTGAACACAAAAGTAGAAATTGTAAACAATTGCAGGCACAAGTGGAAATCTTTGCTAGCACATTCCATCTGAACAGGCCCCAATAAGAACCACAGGCCGCACGTGCAGCAAATGAGATCCGCCTGCACACACAGAGTTGAAATCAAGTCCCGCACGCCATAAAAGATCGTTGGCGTGCCCCAAAAGACATCCTGAAGGTAGCAACGCTAGAAACAAGCTTGTAGATTTTAATACTTCATTTTTTAAAATATTTTTTAACAAATATATATACATATATATATATATATATATAAAATATACACATATATATTTATATAATCTAACAATACAACATGACATTCCCTGTTTAGCACCAGTAAGGAATAAATGAGAATAATAATTTCCTGCACCATGCCATGATATCACAGAAAAGTATGATTATTTAAACAGTAAAAGAAAAAAAAAAGATTTCTAATAAAGATAGCTTGGAAAGAGTGGTCCTTCACATTAGCAGAAAAAGTACACTTACACACTTACCCACACACCCACACACCCACACACACACACTGTATAAGCATTTGAACAGTAAACATAACATTCCCTAATAGACATGTAGTAAGAAATATATAAGAACACAATTTCAATGCCATGCAATGATATCACCAAAGGTATGATTATTAAAACAGTAAAAGAATACAATCAAAGTCAAATTATATGAATGAAGCCTGCGATTGGTTTTTCAGTCGACCTATTCGTTATCGGGTGTCCGAGCTTGTTTGCATCTTCGTTAGATTTTATGGGTTTGGTGTGCTTCCGTTGAATATAGAAAAAAAGACAACAAAAGAAAAAAATCGAAAGAAAGGAAGAAAGAAAATAAGGAAGGAAGGAAGGAAGGAAGGAAGGAAGAAGGATGGAAGGAAGGAAGGACTAAGCAAAGTGTGGATGAATATATGAATGAAGGAATTAATAAATACAGAAAGAATGAAATGTAATTAGAATGAAATATTGGAATAGAAATATGAATACGTACGCATTTGATTTATAACATATTATGTAGATAAACTCTCTGCTGCAGTAACCATGAATAGATTTTGAGGAAGCCTACACCAAGCCGAGGCTTGTTTAACGAACTCTGAACACATCGTGATTTACGAAGATTCGACAGCAGTTGAAAATTATTTGACAATAATAATGAAAAAACAAACAAACAAACAAACAACAGCAACAAAAAAGAACGAACACAAGACAACAAATAGATGAAAAAAAAAGATAAATACGAGAACACAGTGAACAAGCACTCAGTCAACGATGAGTGAGAAAAAGAACAGAATGCACTACTATATATGACCAGACACATGAAGCAAGTTGAAGCAGCTTTACAGCCATGCCAGTCAGGCAGGCGATTCCGATGAAGTACCAAAGAAGGGCGTTATTACTTCATGCATAATAGTCATGTAAATAAAGTTCTGAAGCTAGCGCATGTATCTCAGTGTTTCATGTAAGTGTGTGTGTGCATGCATGTACACGTGCGCTCGCGCTTGTGTGGGCATGTATGTGTGTGTGTGTGTGTGTGTGTGTGTGTGTGTGTGTGTGTGTGTGTGTGTGTGTGCGCGTGCGTGCACGCGCGCGCGTGCGTGCGTGTGTGTATGTGTGTGTGTGTGTGTGTGTGTGTGTGCACGCTCGCGCGTGTGTGCAGATTGTGTGTACTGTTGGAGCACATTTGGAAATGTATAAGTCGGTAATATGTTGGAAGTTTAATCTCTCTCTCTCTCTCTCTCTCTCTCTCTCTCTCTCTCGCTCTTCTCTCTCTCTCTCTCTCTCTCTCTCTCTCTCTCTCCCCCCCTGCGCTCCCGTGCACAGGAGTGTGTCTGGCAGAAGAGTGGAAAGAATGGTGGTGGTGGGAAGGAGTGACATGGAGTTGGGGGATGAAAAGGGAAAGCAGGATGTTGTGAAGAACATTTGAAGTTTGATTTGAACTGAACATTGCTGTTTCTTCGCCACAGCCTTTCTAAAATGTACTCATGATAAATCTGACATTTATGTTTGTGTTTTCGCTGGCCCTCTCAATATTTTGCCGACGAAAGAAAGATGTGTGCCCTTTAGCGTGTGTGCAACATACGGTGAGAAGTGTATTGATAAAGGAGCTTTCCTGAAAGCGAAACACTGATTTGGAAGACAATAAGGTTGAAAAAAATTAGCAAGTAATTCAAAGAACATGATAAGGAAACGAAAGGATGTCGGGGACAGGAGAGGAGAGGAGAGAATACGAACACGAAAGTTTATTCAGATTTAAGTCCAAGGCCCCATACTGAAGGGACATTCATACAATTAAGCGATGCAACTTAGACACACGTCAACATGAAGTACAGACCTACCCACAGGAACAAAGAAAACATACATTGATGACGAAAATCACTAAGCAACAACACGCAGTATTTTTGTGTTTCATAGATATACATAGACAGATTGGAGAAGATGTTTTCTTTTCTTGACGACAACAATGATATTACCTTGAACTGACATGGTTCAGTGAAATGGGCCACGTTTGGTTTTGAGATCATGTAATATGGGACAGCAAACGGTAAATCTATTCACCGTCGACATAGTTGTAGCATCTGGAACGATGACTAGCAATGTAATAAACACCAAACCTAAACTTAGCTAATGTGCTCATAACGTATCGATTCATTTTTACACTGATATATTGTTCTAACTCATGAGTTGTCTGTAAAAGTCTGTACGGTAAAAGTCAGTCGCTCGGATTGACATGATCATGACAATTTTGCCATCTACAATCAAAAATCTTGTCTTTAAAACAATTAAAAAAAAAAAACAGGTATATTTTGAATACCCTGATTATTCCAAACAAATCCAAACCCATGAGAATTTAAGCGAACATTGGAAGCCCATGTCTTCTTGCCGTTATAACCTAAGAAGGCAGTCATGAAATATAGACTAGCACACCCATTGAAACGCTTCCGTGGAGGTTCTGTCGTGTCTCATCCGGTGGCCATTACACAATGGCATCTGCCAGGGAGCAGTATGTCCCTTGACGTCTTAATGGAATGCCCTGTGCGTGCCTGCACCCTATGTGAACACCGCGCAGGCTTCGAAGGATGGTGCAGGATTGCCCCCCAGCTGGTCTGTTCGGCAGTTGAGGACAGTACTTCTCTTAGTCGCACCCGCACGCGCACGGATGTAACTTTTCTTCCAAGAACATCAACATTTTGTATGCTTTAAAAGGTAACCTCTACCTTTATCCATTCTAGTCAGCTTCAGGCAATATTTAATGCATTTCACGTATGGATTTAGATGAATTGGGTATCTTCCGAGCTCTCCATCACTCATATCATTTGGAGATCTCATACCAACATTTGAGAAAAGCTTCAATGCATATAAGTGAACTTTCTCTGTATTCATGCTCTTTTTTTGAAAGGCCAAATTTCAGCTCCGTACTGCAGAACTGGGTGAACTTGTGAGTCAAACAGTTTTGTAAAAATACTGAATGAATTACAGTTCAGTTTGTACAAAATGTGAAGAACAACTATAGTTGCTCTCTTTATTGGGAAAGGTTTTGATTAATGAACAATGGAAGTCAAGATTATGAAAATGCAAGGAAACAAAAACAAACAAAAAAAAAAAAAAGGAAAAAAAAAAGAAAAAGAAAAGCGACAAAAAGAAAGCGCACAGGCCTACCTGCAAGAAATATTATAGGAAAATAGTAAAATGCAATATAAGACATAGATTCACATAATGAATTTTTGTGAACATCATCAACCACGTCTTAACCATTTGACTGCGGGCCTTTCTATCGACAGGTAACGATTTGAAAAAAAAAATAATAAAAAAAAAAAGAAAAAAGTCCTATCGACACGTAGCGGTATGGAATGCAGTGGTAATAAACGAAGCGAAAATTATACGTAGCACTACTGGCAGGTAGCGCTAACGATAATAAGCTCTAGCTATACTCACACATTTTTCGTCTGTTTCGGAAGACTATGCGTTCATCAGTGTTCCATCACATCAGTCTCGCCACTCCATCAAATCGGCTCTTCACCCGCCATTTATTTTAACAAATGAACGTGCGTTCCATCTTTCCGTAGATCTTTTTGTTATGTACGTATCAAAAACACGTCACTTACTCAAAGGCTCTTTGAAATATTAATTTGTTTATTTGAGTAGTCCGTATGCTAGTTGCACACACACACACACACACACACACACACACACACACACACACACAACACACCTCTCTCTCTCTCTCTCTCTCTCTCTCTCTCTCCCTCCCTCCCTCTCTCTCTCTCTCTCTCTCTCACACACACACACACATACACACACACACACATACACTCTCTCTCTCTCTCTCTCTCCTTCTCTCTCTCACCACACACACACACACACACACACAACACAACACACACACACATTCCATTCTTAATCCAGCCACAAGGGCCAGGGACACATCGGGCTGACCCCGAAGACCTTGAAAAGGGGGATAGCGCTGGTGTGTGTGTGTGTGTGTGTGTGTGTGTGTGTGTGTGTGTGTGTGTGTGTGTGTGTGTCATTCACAGCCTACAAAAGCTAGTGTTGTGTCAGGTTCACTACTACACACACAGTTCTGTACCTTCCTTCCTTTCTTCTTTCTATTTATTGTCTCATTCATTTCGCTTGCATATTTGCTCCCAAAATCAGAGGACAGGTGGAGGGGTGGGGCGGGGTGGGGGTGGGGGTAGGGCCGGAGAGAAGCGAATGTGTATAGGTTACGGTAGATTGGTTTCCAGGCCCTGACCTGAAAAACAATACACCGTGTCATACAAGTTTGATGTCACCAGGTCAGTGACCTCCCGGGAGAGTTCACTGCAAGGACACACCGCTGAGTGACACGCGGGGCCTTTCAACTGGTACCTTTTCTCACCTGCTGTATATTCCACAGTAACCACTTGCCTACCAGCAGCGACGGCGTGAAGCGCTTTCAACTGACCGCGGAACACTTCGCCGTCTCACAGCGGAACATCATAATGGCCCTGCGAGCGGCTTGTAGGCCTCCTGTTTTGTTGCAGATTATTTTTGACGAGGACGAGTTCGACATGGCTGTTTTATATGTTGTGAAGGACAATAATACTTTGTTTTTGTAACAAAGCCAAAGGAAAATGAATGTGAAAGTAAACTGGAAACACACACACACACACACACACACACGGAGTTTTTTTTGTGTCACCAACGCAAGGGAAACAACCTATGAAAAGCTTCATGTTCTTTCCCTCGCATTTCTCCCTCCCCTTTCCTCCTCCCCCCCCCCCCTCTCTCTCTCCCCTCTCTCTCTGTCTTACGACCGTTTATTAGAGAACAAACCATCACGGACCAGAACCTCAGCAATAACAGTCGCCATTATTTTTTTATGCTTACGCTGTCACTCGGCTGGCTCCAAGCGTCGCCAACAGACAAATGCCGCTGGCCCTGTCTATCAATCGCAGGGACGCTTACAACAATGGACCAATCATGTAACCCGACATTCACTTTCGTACTAATAACTAAAGAGACAGAGATTGGAAGGCAGAGATGGTGTTTTGTTTAAACTGTCAAGCACTTTTAGAACTCTAGAACTCGGGTTTCTTTCCTGTTTAAAATCCCTTGATCTTCGATATGATAAGATGAATATTGTTATTGGAAAGGCGACGTCTCTACGAATCATGATCAACCACTGTTTTTGTCAGCTGGCCAGTGTTGGTGCTTGGAAAGGGTTTCGTAGTATCCGAAATATTGCAAATTTATTCATGGGTGTTGTGTGGCTCCAACATTCTATCTCACCAACCATTGTTTTAGTTCTTGTCCACGCAATACAGTAAAATCATTTGATTGGTCCACAGAATCTGCGGCAATTTTGTTACCTCGCCACCACCTTCGTGCAAGCGCAGTGACTGTTGTGTAGACTGAGCGGGCCAAACTTCAGTCCGCGGCTCGCACTATGAATATTACACAGGGCTGAATCAGGTTCCCGTTTACAGCTGTGTGGAGAGAGAGAGAGAGAGAGAGAGAGAGAGAGAGAGAGAGAGAGGGGGGGGGGGGGTTACGAGGGTTTCCAGCTGTGAAAAATCGATCTTATGAGTGGTTCGAACTCACTGACCGTATGCGATGTGATTTAAAAGCGAGGTATTCCCTTTGGCGCGCGTGTGTGCCTATGTGTGTGTCTGTGCATGTGCACGCGCACGTGTGTGTGTGTGTGTGTGTGTGTGTGTGTGTGTGTGTGTGTGTGTGTGTGTGTGTGTTAGTGCTAGTGTTAGTGTGTGTGTGTGTGTGTGTGTGTGTGTGTGTGTGTGTGTGTGCTAGTGTTAGTGTGTGTGTGTGTGTGTGTGTGTGTGTGTGTGTGTGTGTGTGTGTGTGTGTGTGAATTTGCTGTCGTTGTCCCCTATTTACCCCCAGAAGGTCTCTCTCCCCCTCCCTCTCCTATGCTCCCTTCACACACACACACACACACACACACACACACACACACTCCCACTCTGCCGCCTACCACCCCCCCCCCCCCTCCTCTCTCTCCCTTCTCCCATATCGCCCACTCCCCATTCTGTCTCCTACCCACCCAGCCCACGTATCGATCACACACGCCTCCGTCCAAAGAGCGCTGAACTCTCCCCCCGGTAAAGTAAACACCCGGTTTGAGATAAAGAGAATGAATGTCCGGAGTCGTGGGTCACACACGTGTCAAAAGCGTCTCGTGTCAGTATGACGTAACGAGTGCGTCACTGGTGACATAAAAAAATGTGCACTCCTTCCTTGAAATGAGTTGCATGCGCAGTTTCTTGGACTTCAACCTGTGTGTGTGTGTGTGTGTGTGTGTGTGTGTGTGTGTGTGTGTGTGTATGTACGTGTGTGTGTGTGTGTGTGTGTGTGTGTGTGTGTGTGTGTGTGTGTGTGTTTCAGCTTGCTTTTTTTTTTTTTTTATAAGAAAGAACTGTTCACCAAATAAATATTGATTTTCCTGGGCATAAGTCGTTGACTTACGTTATGAAGTCAACACTATTGGAATTATTATGTAAGAAGTCACTGAATTCACACCCACACCTACCCACCCACCCACCCACGTACACACACACACACACACACAGTCGCGCACGCACGCTCGTGCGCACACGCTGTTATTTTTTTTCTTTCTTTTCTTTATTTCTTTTTCTTTTTGCTGTCAGTTTTTAATTCCAAAGTACACACGACGTTAACCCGAACACTTTCGAACAGTCCAAATACAACGATTGTGCTCGGTAGAAATCAAACGTGCGGTTCACATCTGCCAAATATTTTAGGAATTTGTAGGCCTATATCTGAACTTCTGGCTAGACAAGCTCTCAAAGTCAGTAGCGTGTGTGACCCCTCTGGCATATGTGGCTGTCTGGCATCCTCTGGGCGTGGACTGGAGGAAGTGGCGGACGTTGGAGACTGGCATGGCTGTCCACTTCTGTTACGTCACATGTCGTCGCTGACGATAATGTATATTAATGTATATCGGCTTTTTTCGGCGCATGATGTCACCGACGACAACAAATGTATCAATATGTATCAGGGTTTCGGCGAATAATGTCGCCGACGATAAGATGTATCAATATATACCAGCTATTTCGGCGCATAATTATTATGGCCGACGATAATTATCATGGAAGGATAAATTCCGGTTTTTTCCGCGCATATTGTCGCCGACGATTGTAGTATTTATATCAATTTACACCAGCGTTTTCGGTGCATATTGTCACCGACGATCATCTTATCAATACATGTCTCCATGAAAATCTTGTTCAGAGATGTTCCGCCTGATGCGATCTTTGAATTCTTGAAAGAGATTAACATTTTTCATCGGATCTGAGATTTTACAGTGGAAAGTTTTTTTTAACAAAATTTCCGGTGGGTTTTTAGAAGATGTATTTTAAAGAGTTGTATGAATGAATGATTTGTGAGTTGATTTTAACGCGGTGACAGCCCTGATATGGCCCTTTGCGGTCAGCTGGGCTATAAGCAACATTACCTTACCTTACCGACGATAATATGTATCAATATGTACCAGCTTTTTCGGCGCATATCGTCGCCGACGATAATATGAATCAATATATGCCGGCTTTTTCCGCGCCTATTGTGGCTGACGATAATATGTATCATTATATACCAGATTTTTAGGCGCACATTGTCGCCGACGAAGATAGGTATCAATGTATATGATCTTATTCGGAGCATATTGAAGCCGACGACAACATGTGTATCAGTTTTCCCGGCATACTTTCACCGACGCTTGTTTGGATGCGCTGAACTCTGAAGCGATCTGAAGCGATCAAAGCTAAGTGAATTTTCGTTATTTTATTCGTTTGTGTCTCACCTGAAGAAGACCTAAGAGGTCGAAACGCGTTGTGTTTTGTCTTGTGACTCGTTTGTCCACGTTTCTCTGGGCGGTTCGCTAACATTTATTTAAGATTCGAACAGAACGAGTTTTCCTGTCACGAATGATAATCTCATTTTTTTTCATTTTTTTTCTCTCTCTCCTTTTATTTTCCCTGAATGAATTACACTGAGACATGTCCCTTTAACAATACAAAGACAAACCAGCCACAAGGAGCACTAAAAGATAATGAATGCATATACTAACGCCGTCGGCTAGTCTGTTAGAGAGAGAGAGAGAGAGAGAGAGAGAGAGAGAGAGAGAGAGAGAGATTTTGTTTTGTTTGTTTCTCATAACCATTTGATTAAAACATGAAAGCAAAACAGTCACCCGTCACCCCCCCCCCCCCCCCCCCACACACACACACACACACTGAGGGTATCACATACTTATTTGTTTAAACAAGGCAGCCGAACGTGTCTCTCAACAGGTGTCCAAACAGTCAAACACTCGCTGTTTACATCCTGCTTCGTGGAGAACAGTGTAAGTGGCTGCGTAATTTTTTTGTACTGGTGTCCTGTGATTACACGCTTACCCGGATTTACGCTGCAGCGGAGAGTTGACAATGTCCGACCTGCTCTGTTAATCCCACATTCTTGCGACTGGCTACACATCGTACGACTCTTTTTAATCCCCACATTGATCGGGATTTCTTGGCCTTGACAAAGATGTTTATGTGATGATAATACACGCAGTGGGAAAAAAGAACGACAGCTATAACAACAACAACAGCGACAACAAACGACGCTGACGACGACGACGACGACGACAACAATAATACAACAAAAACAACAGTAGCAACAACAACAACAACAACGACGACGACGACGACGATGACAACAACAACAACAACAACAGCAGCAGCAGCAACGACAAGAAAACAATGACAAAACGATATAACACAAGGAAGAAACATGGGAAAGTAGGCCTATGTCAATAAGTGGAACAGCTTGTTTGGATAGAATGAAAAGGGACGCCTGATAAAAGTCACATATGAAGAACTTGGAACTTGGAACAAAAGACCAACAGGTTGAGAGAGAGAGAGAGAGAGAGAGGAGAGAGAGAGAGAGAGAGGGAGAGAGCGAGCCCATGTATACCACCGTGCTAGACATGACCAAGGGAAGTAACCAAATTACAAGGTCTCTATTCAAACCCGCACGAGATAACCTCCATTTGAATATTAGAATTTGTCTGTTATTTTACAACGACAGGATTCTTTTGAAAACATGTTTGGTATTTAATGGTGTGTTACAAAGGGTATAGGGAGCGTGGGGAGGTAGTGGAGTTAGGGGTAAGAGAGAGAAAGAGAGACTCAAGACTCAAGACTCAAGATAGGCTTCAGCCTATCATGAAGGGGGATGTGAATATGCAACTGGATGAAGTTATGTAGCAAATTCAAAATGAAAGCTAACAATGATATAGAACATATTCATGTAGTCAGAGCATCTCTCATTTTAAATCCTTTATATAAAAATAATGCAAGATTGTGTACGTCTTCCAAAACCGTCGATGACATTAACAAACTCAATTTAAACAGTGAAGGATTTCTATAATATTTAGGCTTAATTAACGTTTCACGTGTACGTCCAAGTGCTGGGCAACACAGAACAAAATGCACCTCATTTTCTTCGCTTTCATTACATAGGGGACAAATTAGGTCGTTTGACATACATGTTCTATATCGGTAACGGTGTATCACTAGATGAGAGAGAGAGAGAGAGAGAGAGAGAGAGAGAGAGAGAGAGAGAGGAGGAGGAGGAGGAGGAGGGAGGAGGAGGAGGAGGAGAGGAGAGAGAGAGAGAGAGAGAGAGAGAGAGAGAGAGAGAGAGATGGGTGGTGTGGGGGCACACACACACACACACACACACACACACACACACACACACACACACACACACACACAGAGGAGAGAGAGAGAGAGAAGAGAGAGAGAGAGAGAGAGAGAGAGAGAGAGGATCCAATCATCAATAAAACAGGCCAGAATCCTCTATGCTAGAACAACCACTCACTCGCCTTCAAACGTGATTTCTCTTCCTTGTGTTTTCTTTCCGCTGAGGATCACAGTAAAGTTGATTTAAATTGAAAAACAACAAAACATTTTTTTTATGTTCTGTAAATCCAAAGAAGCACGCAAATTGGCATATTGATTGTTTGCGCCAATCCGACTTCTATATTTGACAACAGGATGCTCTCTTGCCAAGGGGAGTTATCTTGTGGTGTTTTGAATAGCCGCCCTCCATTCAAAACCTTGATTGCTTCCCCTTGTTTCGTGTGTGTGTGTGTGTGTGTGTGTGGTGTGTGTGTGTGTGTGTGTGTGTGTGTGTGTGTGTGTTTGCCTCTCTCTCTCTCTCTCTCTCTCTCTCTCTCTCTCTCTCTCTCTCTGTATGTGTGTGTGTGTGTTTGCTTTAAATCAAGATAGTGATTACAGCATGTTCGACCGAGAAACAATGTGCAGAGATAACCTTGACTGTGATGAGGGAAAATCGCTTTGACTTTCAGTTTGAGATTCGCCCAGGAGTACCTTTGGCTTCGTTGAATGTTTAAATGGGAATAGCATTCCTCTCTCTTCCTCCCCCCCCCCCCCCCCCAAAAAAAAAAAAAAAAAAAAACAACACAACAAAAAACAAAACAAAACAAAACAAAACAAAACAAACAAAAAAAACAACAACAACACCCCCCCCCCCCCCCAAAAAAAAAAAAAAAACACCCAAAAAACCTAGTCTTCTTACCCCTTATCCTTCCATCTTCTCCATCTCATCTGCTTCCTCCCCCATCTCTTGTCCTTCAGTGTAGTATCTTAGATAACTATCAGTTTTCCGTTTAAAAAATCTTTATTCCTTTTTTTTTTTCTTACGATAGTGTTCATACCCTCCCCCCCCTCCCCCCGTCCCCTCTTTTCTACGCCTCCCACCCACTACCCTCTTCTTGGCAATTAATGTGATAAATGAGAACATTAAAGACTACTCTCTCTCTCTCTCTCTCTCTCTCTCCACACACACACACACACACACACACACACACACACACACACGAACCTGCCCCACCCCTCCAACCCACCCCTCTACCCACACACCTAACCCCCACATTCCTGATTCCCCCGCTCCTCCCCCCCCCCCCATCTTCCCAAGTCGCCCACCTCACCCTTTTCCATATTCCAACTATCCTCTCCCCCACCCCCACCCCCCACCCCGTCCCACCCAGCCCTTATCCTTTGTCTCCTACACCTAGGCTAACCCCAAAATGACGACCACATTTTAAAACTCCAAAATTCTTCCTATGAATGAAAGGACAGTGGTATGTTTGGCACACGGAGGAAGGTGTGGAAGGGGAAGGTGGGAGAAGCGGGTGGGGGGAACAGTATTATCAGAGTCTCCCAGTGTTACATCTAACCTTCAAAGACAATACTGATCGTGTTTGTGTGGGAGATCAAGTCGACTTCAAACAAAACCAGGCTAAAGTAAAAACTGGATTGCTTAAACTTCGCCTTTTTATATTTTTTTCTTTTTTTTTTTTTTTTTTTTTTTTTTTTTGTTGCTTTTCTTTTTCACTAATCGCTCTATCCTTTACTGATAAATATCGAGATAAATGTTGGTCTTTGAGATCCGTCGAATGCTGTAAACTTCCTGTTCGACTGTTCGGACCAACTGTCGGAATGTATAAACTGTTGGGAGTCTTCCAATGGGAAAGAAAGGACCTACTCCAGTCTGTCCGGAAACTTCGTGATACCGGGGGGTGGCATTCTTTTGAGTCACTTCTGCGTCCTAATCTGTGACAATGGGGACAGGCTGACGTTGTTATCAATTGCGTCAGGTCTCCGACCGGTGTTGACTATAAAAGCCCCACCCTGCATTATTCCTTACTTCCTTTTTTCTTCTTCTTCTTCTGTTTTTTTTTTCTTTTTCTTTCTTTGTTCTTTTTTTCTTTTTTTCTTCCTTTTTATTTATTAAAATTTTTATTTTTTTTATTTTAAAGATACTTCAGTCTGTATGTCTTTGTCAAAATCCTATTAACCCCGTAAACAGTGAGTGATTTCGATCGTGACAGGAAAGAACAATAACCCAACCCAGAGAGAAAAGGAGGGAGGGGGGGGGGGGGGGGGGGGGGGGGGGATGCATCAAGAAAATTTACTGATACATACAAGTGGGGTTGTACCGCACATAGTGTCCTGTTGCAAAGTTGGTACTCTGTACGCCATGGCACGTTTGCCGCGAGCGCTTGAAAGTTCTGAAACGACCCGACGAATTGTTCACGACGAGAAAAAAAAGATGGCTGCAATATTAGCCCAACCCCATGCTTTTGTTGTTGTTGTTGTTGTTTTTTCATGTTTATGTAGCGTTTGTATCAAACTTTAGCAAAGTGTTCTGTCTAAGCATCTGGCGCTAGGGTTCCATAGTCGCCGATCTAAGGACACAAAGAAGGAATTCATGTTTTGGAAGGACTGATGACGCTGGTCGAAGCACAACACGCTGCAAAGAAACAGGATTTCTTCTCTTTAATAGCTTCCCCCCCCTCCCCCCCCCCCTTCCATCCTGTCCCTCCCTTCCGCCTCCCTTCCCTCCACAGGGCCACACATACACACACGCGCGCGCGCGCGCGCGCGCTTATGTTCACACACACACACACACACACACACACACACACACACACACACACACACACACACACACACACTCATACAACAAATAGACGCGCATGTGCATACTTGTGCGCACGTGCGCGCACGCACGCACACACACATACACACGCGCGCGCGCGCGCGCGCGCGCGACTGCTGGCGCACACAAGCATGCACACACACACACACACACACACACACACACACACACACACACACACACACACACACACAACTATCCAGAGAACTGGATAGTCATTTTACATAAATTATTTAACAAATGTTGGGAATGTGGACAAATTCCCAATATATGGAAGACGTCTATTGTGACTCCTATTCTGAAGCAGGGCAAGCCTCGGTCTGAGACGTCTAGCTATAGACCCATTTCAGTCACGTCTCATACTGGAAAAGTCATGGAAAAAATAGTAAATTTCAGAATGACCTATTACTGTGATAAAAGTGATGTATTTTCTTCACATCAAGCTGGATTTAGAAAAGGACGAAGAACAATTGATCACCTGACACGACTAACTACTCAAATTAAGAAACAGTTTTCTAAACGTAAAAGTGTCCTTGCTTCCTTCTTTGATCTCACTAAAGCTTACGATAGAGTGTGGCACAGCCGATTATTGTATAAATTAAAACAAATTGGTCTTTCTGGTCACGTCTACAATTATGTGAAATCCTTTTTAAGTGGGAGACACATAATGACTAAAGTTGGTGTGACTTTATCATCCTCAAGATCTATAAATATGGGAATTCCACAAGGTTCTATAATCTCCCCATTGTTATTCAACGTAATGCTATATGACTTACATACATGTTTTTTCATCATATACCAAGGTAGCTCAATATGCTGATGATATTGCAATATGGATTAATGTATCTTTAAAGAAAAGAACAAATTTACGTCACATAAATTATATTCAGAAGCTCTTTCAGAACGAGCTGGATAAATTAAATAGTTATATGCATTTGAATGGCTTTCAATTCTCTGTTGAAAAGACACATTTGGTTCTCTTTAACAATGGGTATAACCCAAGTAACCTGCCTATATTCTTTCTGGGAGGACGGGAATTTTTTTATAAACTTGAAGTAAAATTTTTAGGTGTCCTACTTACACCAAAACTAAACTGGAAAAAACATATTGACTCAATTGTTTCTAAAGCAGTTAAAAGTTTGAATTTTCTAAAAATTGTCAGTCACTCTCCATGGGGACAGGATCCCAAAGTTTTGCTGCATTTAGCAACCAGTCTTGTACGATCAAGATTGACTTACGGACAGGAAGTATTCTTTTCTGCTCCGCGATCGCATTTAAAGAAACTTCAAAGAATTGACAGTAAAGCTGTAAAGTTGGCCCTGGGTGTACCTGTGCACACTAAGTCCTCTGAAGCTTATAAGATAGCAGGCCTTTTGCCACTTGATGAAGAAAGGAAAATAAGTTCTGTAAAATATGTAGTGAGACGGATTGCTGTGGACGACCTTGAAGAGTTAAATACACGATCCAACATTGATTTTTCGAAAAATGCACAGAAAAATTCAAATTTAGAGACGCTTCGTTCATATGTTTCAGACGTTTTTAATTCATCAAAGATTGACCCACACGAGGTAGCGCCTCGCGTACTGGTTCCGCCGGTACCCCCTTGGGAACTAACGGAAGTAACAGTTAACATTTTTTCTTCTGATCTAAATAAAGCGATTTCGCCGCATGTGTTAGCAGCATCTGTCAAAATTGACATGGAAGAAAAGTTTACTAACTATTTGAAAGTATACACTGACGGCTCAGTTCTTGATGATGGTAGTGCAGGATCTGGCTTTGTAATTCCAGATTTCAAAGCTGAAAAATCATATTATTTAGGTAAGGGTCATTTCATATTTACAGCTGAACTAGTTGCTGTCCTGATGGCATTGAATTATTTAATTTCTTTGCCAGTCTCAATATTTAATATCTTTTTTTGCGTTGATTCACAGTCAGTATTAAAAAGTTTGCATTGTTTTGAAAATACACAGAGAGAGGAATTATTATTTGAGATTAAGTACATGTTGCACTGTCTTTACATGAAAGGTACTAATGTCGTATTTTCTTGGGTTCCATCGCACACCTCCTTCGTATTTAATGATCAAGCAGATAGAGCAGCAAAAAGGGGAGCAAAGAATATATTAGGTAGTATTAAGGTTGATTGTCCTTTGTCATACAAGGAAATTAGTCATATAATCGAGAGGGATTTCTTGAGTCAATACAGTTCCTCATCAAAACCTCGTCAGCAAACTCTGTCAAACTTTGTGTCAATTAGCCGACCGGTTTCAAGCCTGACTTTTAGACTTTTATGTAATTTCCTACGAACCAAGTATTGCCAGACTGTTAAGTGTGTATGTCGTGGAGATCTTTCAGTTCAACATGTGGTTTTTGATTGTGAACTAACGAAACCCTTTTTGAATGGTGTTATACCAAGTGCTGACATGGGCACGTTAATGTGTTTGACTTTTTAGATTCGTTGCCAGTTGTTTCTCTTGTTAAATTAACGACTAACCTTTTGCAAAGTCCATTAAGGAACATTTTATAATCATAATCGAAAGTTAGATTACTTTACAAATCTTAAATAAATGTTAGCGAACCGCCCAGAGAACGTGGACAAACGAGTCACAAGACGAAACACAACTAGTTTCGACCTCTTAGGTCTTCATCAGGTGAGACATTAACGAATAAAACAATGAAAATTCACTTAGCTTTGATCGCTTCAGATCACTTGGTAGGGTTCAGCGCAAGGAAGAAGGCGTTGAACGCCTTCTTCCTTGCGCTGAACCCTACCAAGTGATCTGAAGCGATCAAAGCTAAGTGAATTTTCATTGTTTTATTCGTTAATGTCTCACCTGATGAAGACCTAAGAGGTCGAAACTAGTTGTGTTTCGTCTTGTGACTCGTTTGTCCACGTTCTCTGGGCGGTTCGCTAACATTTATTTAAGATTTGTTTAGATTTCCGCCTGCAGTCCTCTCGCTTTGCAACTAGATTACTTTAGTTATTTTTCTCTAATTTTTCATAGTTACTGTCCTATAATTCATCTATCCTTTATTTTTGTTCTATGTAACCACATCGTCCTCTTCTCTTCTTTTATGATAATAGTCTAAAATTGTAAACACTATGTTATTTAGACGTCTGCAATCACCTATATGTGTGACGAGACGTAAAACAGAATTCCTTCCTTCCTACACACACACACACACACACACACACACACACACACACACACACACACACACACACACACACATACATGCGCGCGCGCGCGCGCGCGAGAACATGTAGACACCATGCCCATACACACATCAGGGCACACAGGTGTCAAAGCAACGCACATGCCATATACAGAGAGAGAGAGAGAGAGAGAGAGAGAGAGGAGAGAGAGAGGAGAGAGAGAGAGAGAGAGACAGACAGACAGACAGACAGACAGACAGACAGAGTGAGCGAGCGAGAGACACAGCGAACAAGTCAGAGAGAGAGAGAGAGAGACAGACAGACAGGACAGACAGACAAGGAGAGAGAGAGAGAGAGAGAGAGAGAGAGAGAGAGTGACAGACAGACAGATAGGCAGACAGAGGAAGAGACAGACAGTCAGATAGTCAGACAGACAGACAAACAGAGAGAGAGAGAGAGAGAGAGAGAGAGAGAGAGAGAGAGAGAGAGAGAGAGAGACAGAGACAGAAACAGAGACAGGGAGAGAGAAACACAGTGTGTTTGAAATAAAGGAACCGAAATTTCGATTAAAAAGAAAACTACTTTCAGGCTTACGAAAAAGCTGTCCCGGAACTAGAAAAGAACACCGGCTCTCTTCTCTCCCTCAACACCGGCAATCCCATCTTCGTCGACTATTAATAACGCACCAGCTTATCAGAGCCAACACTATAAAACCACACTGTCAGAGTGCTCTTGACCCAAACCCACACACGCGTTCGAACCGATCTTCTGAGGTCGTGTCTGACGGCAGCACACAAGATAAAGAGTAGACAGTCGTTCAGTGGCGTAATAACTATTTGCTTCCCTTTCTACTGGAGAGAGAGAGAGAGAGAGAGAGAGAGAGAGAGAGAGAGAGAGAGAGAGAGAGAGAGAGAGAGAGAGAGAGAACATTTCAACAATTTAAGCTGAAGTGAAACTGCGTGTCAGTAGGTGATATTTGAAAGAACGTTACCAAATTTGACAGGATCAATTTTTGTTTTTCTCTTTTGCCTGCATACCGCAGCAAAATACAGTGAAAAAAAAAATCGAAGTGGACATAAGTTTGGGATTAAGGTACTATAACAGCTCCATATTATAAAATTTCCAGGTGGAAGTTTACGGTTTGAATTCAATCACCACAAGACAGTGAACAGAAGTGTCTGAAAAATAAACCAACCTAAGCGTTGTTAGTAGAGAGAGAGAGAGAGAGAGAGAGAGAGAGAGAGAGAGAGAGAGAGAGAGAGAGAGAGAGAGAGAGACTACTCTGTGGTGTAGGTGGAAGAGAGTTCCACATCGGCGACCCAGTCATGGCCGTGTTCTTACGTCGTCCAGCGGGTTACCAAGTAGGGCTAGTGGCCCTGTTTGTGTTCACCGGACTGTTCATAGTGGGGTTCGGCGCCCCCTACTGGATTAAAAATGCCTATGGGAGCCACATGGGGCTGTGGTTGGTCTGTGGCAGCGAAAAGTGTAACGGACTGGGTGTAACTGGGATAGGTGAGACTTTCTTAGTCAATCTGTCTGTCTGTCTGTCTCTTTGTGTGTGTGTGTGTGTGTGTGTGTGTGTGTGTGTGTGTGTGTGTGAGTTGGTCTTTTTTTCATTCTGATCTCTTGTTGGAAAAGAGAGAGAGAGAGAGAGAGAGAGAGAGAGAGAGAGAGAGAGAGAGAGAGAGAGTATGTGTGTGCGTATGTATTTGTGTATCTGTGTGTGCTTGTGTGTGTGGTCATATACACAAATACCATAAAACATGTTTCCTCTATTTTGATGTGTGTGCGGTAACAATTTGTTCTAGCTGAGCACACTAGTAACGACTGGTCTGAAAAATGGCTAACGTAAGCTCTTAATATCATACAATGGATCAGATCTGCCAGAATTATTTATTGTTCGCGTGCAGTTACCTTGATTAAAACAAAATCAAATCTAGGTTATGAATGGTAGACCGATTGTGTTTTGGAAAGTAGGATAAAAGCAAGAGCAAGAAAATGTGTCAAAGTGAAAGGCAGACACTAACTGGAAGGAAAATGTGTCAAAGTGAATGGCAGACACTAACTGGAAGGACAATGTGTCAAAGTGAATGGCAGACACTAACTGGAAGGACAATGTGTCAAAGTGAATGGCAGACACTAACTGCAAGGAAAATGTGTCAAAGTGAATGGCAGACACTAACTGCAAGGACATAAAGGACAACACAGACCCCTACCACATGAATCGACTTGCCTCCAGGGGAAGCAGCAATTACTTATAGACTAAAGAATTACTTCCCTTTTTGTGACAAACCATTCAGTAATACAAAATATCAAAGCCAAAAGGTTTTACTATTTTACGAAGATATATTACTTGATAGACAGTTTCTGATTCGTTCACAGAAACTGCAGATTGTTCATGCTAAGTGGATTTTTGTAATAATCCTGATGAACCAATCCTGACTCTCCGTTTGATCCAAAAGCACCCAAACGGATCCAAACCAAAATTTCTCGGATCTGTCCCTCGGTGATGTTTTATCTTTTCACCAAGTTTCGTAAAAAAAAACAAAACTGGTAGCGTAGTTTTTGAAAAAAAAACCTTGCTGACAGACCCACCAAGCAATAGGCATTGGTGAAAACATTTGATGAACCAATCCTGACTTTCCTTTTGAGTCCACCCAAACGGATCCAAACCAAAATTTCTCGGATCCGTCCCTCGGTCATCTTCTCTATCTTTTCCACCGAGTGTGGTGGAAACTGGCCGCGTAGTTTTTGAATAATCTTGCTGGCAGGTAAACCAACCAAACCAGGCAAACCCAGCCACAGAGGCTGGTGACAACGTGGTGGTCACTGTGGATCTGTGTTCTGTGTGTCTGTGCAGCCAGCTGGTTCCACTTCGTGCGGGCGGCGGAGGTCGTAGGGCTGGGCATGCTGCTTCTCTCCTGCCTGCTGGGACTGTCGGCCAACTGTCGTTCCCAGCCCAAGCCGTTTTCCAGGAGCGTGGAGTCGTGGGCCTTGGTTGGAGGTCAGTTGGCTGCTGCTTTATTCTATAGCCTGGCCTATCTGTTTGTCTGTCTCATCTCTCCTCTTCTCTCTCGGTCTCTATCTCTCTTCTCTCTCTCTCTCTCTCTCTCTCTCTCTCTCTCTCTCTCTCTCTCTCTCTCTCTCTCTCTCTCTTTCAGTGTTGTTTTTTCTCTGTCTGTCTGTCTCTCCTCTTCTCTCTCTCTGTCGCTGTCTCTCTCTGTCTGTCTCTCTCTGTTCTTTTTTTCTCTGTCTGTCTGTCTGCCTGTCTGTGTCTATTCGCCGGTCAACCTCTCTCTCTCTCTCTCTCTCTCTCTCTCTCTGTGTGTGTGTGTGTGTGTGTGTGTGTGTGTGTGTGTGTGTGTGTGTGTGTGACTCTGTTTCTGTATGTCTTTCCCTACGTAGTGCCCCCCCCCCCTCTCTCTCTCTCTCTCTGTGTGTGTGTGTGTGTGTGTGTGTGTGTGTGTGTGTGTGTGTGTGTGTGTGTATGTGTGTGTGTGTGACTCTTTCTTTATATATATATATATATATATATATATATATATATATATATATATGTCCTTCCGTAGTATTTAATTTCTCTGCCTCTTTCTCTGTCTGTCTGTCTGCTTGTCTGTCTGCTTGTCTGTCTGTCTGTCTGTCTGTCTGTCTGTCTGTCTGCTGTCTGTCTCTCTCTCTCTCTCTCTCTCTCTCCTCTCTCTCTGTTTCGAAGGAGGACAGGGTTAGTTTTATAAGATTTGATTTTTTCGAAACACACACACACACACACACACACACAACACACACACACGACAGAGAGAGAGAGAGAGAGAGAGAGAGAGAGAGAGAGAGAGAGAGAGAGAGGCTGACAGGCGAATAGACACAGACAGGCAGACAGACAGACAGAGAAATATATATATATATATATATATAATAGAGAGAGAGAGAGAGAGAGAGAGAGAGAGAGGAGAGAGAGACAGAGAGAGAGAGAGAGAGAGACTAGAGAGAGAGATTATATATCACTGATCATTTAACTCACATAACATCGGTCGGATGTACATTAAAATGCCAACTTGTTTTTCATACTAACTTTACTTTCCAGCATTAAAAAAAATCTCAGTCAGAATGGGAAATTCGTTCCCCTGTCATCAAGACGTATGTTGCATTCCTGTGCTTTAAACGCTGTTTCATGACTGAGAGTTGTGTCCCTTTCTAACCATGGTCTTGGTTGTTTTCATCGCTCATAAAACTGTGATGTTTGCGTTGAGAGTTTTACTGCCTTGCTTCAACAGTTTGGCATTTCTGAATATAGGTTGACACAAAACATTTGGAGGAGCTATAGCAGAAAGATGTGAAGTGGAAAAGGGGGGGGGGGGGGGGTGGAACTAGTGGAAGAGGGTGAGATGGGAAATGGGGGGTGGGGGGGGGGGGAATAGATGGGATAGGGGAGGGAATTCACACATTAAAGTCGATGACGGGATGCCGTACATTTTAGGCTCAATTTGCAGATCAGGTTGTGCGAGTGTGCGAGGTGATGCGATTGAAGGACATGAGGGACACGGGAATTGGGAATTTGTAAAAAAAAAAAAAAAAAAAAAAAAAGGGGGATGGGGGAGGGGTTAAAGGAGGACGGGGGTTGTGATTTTTTTTCTTTTTTCTTTCTTTTTTGTTTTTTAGCAAAATAAACCGGGTGGGAGTGGTTGGAAGACGACGGGGCTGTGATTTTTTTTCAACGAAATAAAGAAAAATATATGCAAAACGCACAGGATAAGATTTACTGTGTCACAGAAATTAATCAGGAATAGAATATGATAAACCATTTGTTTAAAAACTACAAATACCTTAAAATATCCACAGAGTATGCGGTTGAAGCAGAGGATATTAACACGGACAAGCAACTAGCTACGTTTAATAACGATGAGATTTACCGCCCCTGCCTACCAAAGGTAACACACCATCCAAGCAAACCACTCCTATTGGCAGGAACGGCACGTAGGCCGGCCGGATGGACACTCAGTCTGTGATTACCCGCTATCCGGTTGAGTTAGAAAAAAAAGATATTCGAATGCAAGACACCCGATTTAGATATCCGGTTCGGGGAAAAAAAAATCCGAAGTTTTTCTGGCCTGTCAGGGCGGTCTCGTCTATCCGCGTATGGCTTAAATATGGCGGCGCTCCAGTTGAGAAAAGGGCAGCAACTTCGAGGAAACGTTTGGCAATATGACATCCGTTTGCATGTCTTTGATGATCAAACAGTACTTTCGGAAATTTTGAACTAGGTGTCTAGAGTAGTGTATTCCAAACAGCTCAATCTCCTCCAAGAGCGAACAGAATTCGCATTCACTGAATTTCAGTTTCTTCGACTGGGTTTCTGTTCCATTTTGTAGATAGACTAGAGTAAATTCAGGGAACGGAACAAAACCCTGGCGGAATGATCATGTCTTTACGTTTGTTTTCGCTTACACACGTAAGTCCTGTACGAAATGACGTGATGCATTTCGTCCAAACAAACAAAATTCAAAACTTTAAATTTTGATGTCCATCTAAACACTAAAATGAAAGGGGGGAAAAAGCTTGCAGGCTTCAATCTTGATGTAATGTGTTGACTTCTATAAAGATCTCGTTTTAGAGTTGGTATTATCAATCAGTTAGAATAGGCTGTATAAATACTGACCATGAAATATGCAAGCGGTTATCCTATTCAAAGAATAAAATGTGCACTCCGACCTTTCTTTTCTCGAATATTCAAGCGCGCATTACCACTCCAGCATACTAAATCGGGACAAGACTTACTCACGAACACGTTGCGGATGGCTGCTTGGTAACAGCCGCTATTTCAAAATAGCACTATGAGGATTTTCCAACACATCACTTCTGAACAAACACACTTTAAGACAGGCAGAAAAAGGCTCTTTTTAATTTTCTTTTTTGTTTGTTTTTGAAATTTAGCATGTGTGTTAGGTGGTTGAGGGACTTTAAAACCGTCACGTCCGGTTACGAACTCGGTACTTAACTACAAACCCAAGCAGGTAAAGTCCTAGCCAAGAAGTGGGTGGATCTGGATACTAATGTAGGTCAGGTGTTCGGGATACTGCGCAGCTAGGTTTGGGGTCATGTTGACCGTCTTTCTGACTGACGCATGGCTTGCGGTACGTGTGGTTGAATCCGCACAGGTGAAGAATGTCGAGTGGTGCTGTCACCCATGGTATAGAGGCGGCAAAGAGATAATGGAGGTTATGATTCTCTTTGTCCTCGTGTTTTAAGTGGATTTTGCACCTCTATCTTATCTCTGTCTCTGTCTCTCTGTATTTCTCTTTCTGTATTTCTGTCGCTGTCTGTCTCTCAGTCTCTCTATCTCTTTCTCTCCCTCTCTGTCTGTTTCTTTCGCACTCTCTCTCTGTATTAGGTTGTGTTTCTCTCTCTTTTTCTATTTCTCTCTCTCTCTCTGTCTCTCTCTCTGTGTTCTAGTATTTGTTACAGAGAGAGAGAGAGAGAGAGAGAGAGAGAGAGAGAGATGCTAGAAATTATGACAACCATACAGCAGACTAACAAGAAACATGCTCTCTCTCTGTCTGTCTGTGTCTGTCTGTCTGTCTCTCTCTCTCTGTCTTTCTCTCTCTCTCTCTCTCTCTCTCTCTCTCTCTCTGTCACTCTCTCTCTCCCCTCTCTCCCTCTCTCTCTCTCTCTCTCTCTTCCCCTCTCTTTGTCACTCTCTCTCTCTTTATATATATATATATATATATATATATATATATATATATACTACAGTGGAGGTCATACACACAAAACTCCACTGCCTGTCTACACAGGGAGTGTCCGCAGGAGTATCAGCCTGCGTACGCAGAAAGAGAAAAGAAATATACTAACCTCCTCTTCTCTCATGTCGCAGGGATCTCAGGGCTGGGCGGTACCGTTGTCTACTACATCATGATCGATGGCCCCTTCACCTTCACCTGGGCCGTCTACCTGGCCAGTGTCGGCAGCGCTGGCGCCTTCCTCTGCTTCTTCGTCATCAGCTGCAACAACAGACCGCCAGCAGACGCGGCACCCCAGGCCACCATGGCAACAGCTGCAGGAGGAGAAATGCATGCCTTAGGCATCGTTGGAGGAACAGCAACAGCAGCAGGACAGCCCGGAAGCGTAGGCGTTCAGGGCGTGCCAGGGGGAGTCACTCTACCCACTTCTCCTTACCCGCCGAGTTACGGGCCGTCCGCTCACCCGGTCTATCACGTGCCTACCGCCCCTCCTCACGACGCCTACTCTACCCCGGAGACGTATTCGTCTCCCTATCCGACTTACTCGACAACTTACCCACAGTAGTCTGATAGAATGGAACGAGGAAGGACTGGGGGGGTGGGGAGGGGTGGATGGGGTGGGGTAAGGGCGGGGGGTGGGGTGGGGGGCGGTGGGGAGGGAGAGGAAGGTGTAAGGGTGGATGGGGGAGAATGGGCGGCGGGCGGATGGCAAACTACTAACATACGCTACGAATTGTGACAGTACATTATACCTGCTGGGAGAAATCTGAAGAGGATGTGAGTGCCGGTTTCAGATTTTTTTTTTTTAATACACAAATGCATTGCTCTTTTGGTA
>CM065724.1:15609888-15617388 GCA_033310375.1 Conus canariensis | reverse complement strand
TGCTATTGCCGTATTATCACCAAAAGTGGTAGTAGTCCCGTTTTTATTTATTATTTTCATATTTTGATCACCATCATTACCATTATCATTACTCCTATCAATAATATAACTAACATCATTACTACCTCGACTCACACATTGTCTCCTTCTTGACAGCCTCGTTTTCATTCAACGCTCATCTTGCGCTGAAGTGAATGAAGATAAGTGATTGCTCGTTCATTTTCGTTGTCCTGAATGTTTTGTATCTTGCCTGAAGAAGACCTAAGAGGTCGAAATTTGTCGTAGTTTGTCTTGTGATTCGTTTGTCTATGTGTTCTTGGCGGTTCGCTATCAATTACATTTAAAATCATCATCATTGTTATCATCATTGCTATGATTCATATTATTATTATTATTGTCATTATTATTGAAACTCCCGTTGTCTCCTTCCAAACGGCCTCGTTTTCATTCAACGCCCATCTTGCGCGGAAATGGAGACGATAACTGACTGCTCCTTCTTCATGTTCATTGTCCTGATATAATATATTTTGTTTATCTTCACTGACGAAGACCTAAGAGGTCGAAACGCATCGTGTTTTTGTCTTGTAATTTGTTTGTCCCTGTTGTTTGGCGGCCTCGTTAATATAATTCTCTATAAAATTTGTATCAATTTCCGCCTGCAGTCACCTCACTTGGTGGTAGAAAGAAACTCGTGGAGAGCGTGGCAGCAGAGAGTCCTCAGAAGAGAAGCCCCCTTCAAGCAAGTGTTTCGGCCCTTATCTCCTGACACTCTAGGGGGGTTGGGCCACACCCGGTTCATGACTCCGGATGTCCCTCTGCTGCCCCTTTTTTCCCATCTTGGGACGAGCCATGGCTGGGATTCGAACCCATGACCCTCTGGACATGCTCATTTTCCACTTAATGACTCGCGCTTTAACCACTGAGCCACAGGGACACCTGATATTTGTAGGGAAATTAAGCCTTATGAAGTTCACTTTTGTTCCTCCTTGACCAGATCCAGCTTGAACACCTCTCTGCCGCTTCTGCCATTGCTTTCAGGGCTCTGGTTTTTTCCTTCCCTGCAACTGAGAGCTGTTTCATGAGGCTGTATGCAGACGTTCCTACAAACCCCCTAGCTCCAATTTCTGCAGTGAGGACTTTGACCTGATAGCCTTCTCTCCTCAGGCTGTTTGCCAGATCAGCATACTTTTCAGTCTTGTAGATTTGAGCTGCCTCCATTCTGTTCTCATATGGCACCGTGAGCTCGATCATGATCAGCTGCTTGGTTGACTTAGAGTGGACTACTATGTCTGGTCTCATGCCACTCTTGCTGATGATCTCTGGGTGACTCTTCTTGAAACTAATTTCCCAGTTGTCTTTGTCTTCAGAAGGCCAGGGCCAAGGACCTGGGATGACCTGCTCTGATGCTCCACCAAGGTGTGATGTTTACCTACCTTGCGACGAGGATGAAAATATATGCAGTAAGTACACCACGGATATGGGCCGGTTTATTAAAGAACCTGACTCCGTAGAGATTCGTCTCCCCGAGCAAAATTTTCTCCAGAGAACAACGAACCGTATCAGGTTTCTAGAGATATTCATTCAATCTCCCACGAAGAATATTGACTCCTTTTTGTAAATATTGACTACCATGGTAACCGAGAGTATCGGCTCCATACAAATACTTTTGTTTGATTTCACGTGTGTGTGTGTGTGTGTGTGTGTGTGTGTGTGTGTGTGTGTGTGTGTGTGTGTGTGTGTGTGATATTGGTCTCTGCTCCCTCACACACACACACACACACACACACACACACACAGACACACAGACACACACACCACACACACACACGCACGCACACACACACACGCACACACACACACACACATGCACGCACGAACACGCACACACAACACACACACACACACACACACACACACACACACACACAAGTTTTGTACATTGTTTCACTATTAGCTCTTTATGCCTGAACTCAAACTTGTAAAGAAAACCCGCCACAAACATGCAATATGATATGACATAAATTTACATATTCATTAAACATGTAAAACATAGTCAGGTGTCATATTTTTGCTACCAGTCAGTATTCTTCTCCATTACAATGAGAGTCAACCTTCTACAAAAGAAGTCCTTATTCTCCATTAAAAAAATTGAATCAAAGCCTATAGAAGAAATCTGAGATGGTTCATTTTTCTCCAAAGAAAAACA
Source organism: Conus canariensis (assembly GCA_033310375.1). NCBI lineage: Eukaryota > Metazoa > Mollusca > Gastropoda > Neogastropoda > Conidae > Conus > Conus canariensis. Next base: position 15,615,182 of record CM065724.1, on the reverse strand, counting down.
TAATCCAGGGTTTAAATTTCTATGGAGTCCCTATTCTCCATGACACCGACACTCTGGAAGGTTGTCAGCCACGTTCGTTGTTGAGTTTTATACATCAAGACTACAATGGAGAGCTTTGTCACTAGCAGGAATGCTTTTTTTTCTTCTTTTTTTTTTAGCAGCTTAAGCGAGATAAATTTCGGTCACTTATTGCAGGAATGCTTTTTTTTTTTAACAGATTAAGCGAGATAAATTGCGGCCTTTTATTCTATTCCAAATTACTTTCTTTTTTTTTTTAATCTTCACAAACCGCTCGTACGTGTCGTGTTGAAATTTCACTTGCCTGATAGATAGTTGCCTTTTCTGTCTTGGTTGGTTGGCCCTGATAATGAAGCAAGCAAATTTACAATATCTAGGGGGGGGGGGGGGGGGGGGGGGGGGAGGGGGGGGATGTACTATGATTCATATTATGGTCGATTCGATACTGATCTTTTACTGTGTGTAGATTGTGTTCTTGCTTCGCAACTTCTTTCAAAAGTCATTTTTCATGATTAAGATTCTTGTAGTACCCAATAAATTTAGCACCGTTTTATTTTGCGATAATCGCAAACCTATTTGGTAATTGTTTTTCTTTTCAATGTTGTAGTCTTTTTTTACCATCGCGATATGTATTTCACTACTTTTAATTGAAAACAACAACACACCCCGACGTTGAAGTTTGTTGGATTCCATCATAGTGTGAATTTATTATTATTGATATGCAAACTGTTTTATGAAAAGGAATTGAAACGTTACGCATGGAACTAACATTCTTTCTTATTTACCATCCATGGGAATCTACAACCAGGTGGAAAAAGACAGATGACATTATTCGTTTCACTTCTTGTTGTATGCTGAATAATGAAGTAGTGGGGGGAAAAACAAGTGCAAGTTAACAATTCTTCCATCATTATAGTAATGACTTAGCAAAGATTTGAAATGTATACTGTTCAAAAAAAAGTTAAGGACCAACATTTCACCGACTTAAAAAAAAATAAAATTGGGAAGTGATCAATCTCCAAGTGTAACATGAATTTATTGAATATGTGAAAAGTGTGTAAAGACAATGACAAGTCCGAGGAATCAACAAACTGGAATCGAGCGCAGTACAAACACTCCCACCCCCAAATTTGAAAAAGTCACAGGAGGACTGTTTGTTCAATGTCACGGTCAATAACGTGTGTGTCCCCCGTTATTGGCAAGGCATTCAAGGCAGCGTTGTCGCATGGAGTTCACCAGTGTGCGCAGAAAGGCCTGGGGGACAGCAGCCCACTCCTGCTGGAGTGACTCAAACAGCTGACCCAGGTTAGCAGGAGGAGGACGACGCTGCTGCAGTCTCCGGCCCAGCTCATCCCAAAGATGTTCGATGGGGTTCAGGTCTGGGCTGTTTGCGGGCCACTGCATTCTGTTGACACCAGCAGCTTGGAGAAACGTGTTTCCTGCTCTGGTGCGATGGGGCCGTGCATTGTCGTCTTGAAAGACTGCCTGAGGTCCAAGCTGTTGAAGGGCTGGCAGCACCAGGGGTTGCAAAATCTCTATTTGGTAGCGAACACCATTCAAGTTCCCTGCCACATTGTAGAGAACCGTTCTGTAGCGTGTGCTTATGCCGCCCCAAATCATAACGGATCCCCCACCATAGCGGTTCCTTTCCAGGACAGCTTCTTCTGCAAAACGCTCCCCACGGCGTCTCCAGACCCTGTTCCGTCTATCGGTGGGATCCAGGCAGAACCGCGACTCGTCTGTAAACATCATGTTAGCCCACTGTTCATGTGTCCATCTCACGTGCTGCGTGCACCATACTCGGCGTGCTGCTCTGTGGGCATCAGTCAAACGAGGTCTTATGGCTGGTTGTCGAGCACGGACGTTTGCGGCGTGTAGGCGGTTTCGTATGGTCTGATCACTGACAGCAGTGTTGGTGGCATCTCTAAGGCGATGTCTGATGTTGTTTGCACTTGCTGTTCTGTCTTGTGTGGCCTACCTTTCAATGTATCGGTCCTCTCGTGGTGTTGTTATTCTGGGTCGACCAGAGCGTGGTCGTTTTTGCACTCTTCTTGTGTCTTGAAAGCGTTGTCTCAGTCTGATAACAACAGAGTGTGATATCCCCAGTCTCCGTGCCATTTCCCAGACTGCAACTCCTTCTTGTAGCCATCCTATTGCTCTTCCTCGATCCAGCTCGTTCAGTCTTCGACGTGGAGGCATGCTCTTGCATTGCATTTTTCGCCAGTACAGTGGCTTTTAAAGACATTTGGTTGAGCATACTTTATGACCTACAGCCTGATTTAGCTCGTGCTTCTCTTGATTTTGATTCAGTACATGCTTCTCGGATCCCAAACACATCAGAAAATATATAACTGAAAGATGAAAAAAAGGGAAAATATATATATTAAAACTATAAAAACCCTTTTCTAGCTGCATGAGGGAACCACCGCAATCCCTCTCGGTGAAAGACTATACGAAATGCCTGCATCTATATCCTCCGTCAGCTGGATTGGACTTACCGTGAAGACACACCTCTTGGCGTCAAATAGAGACACACCACAGTCCGTAATTATGTGGTGTTCTCACCACCAAGGGTTCAAAAAAGAATCCAACAGCACCCCCAAAGCAGCCAGCGAAAGATAGTAATAAAACAAAACGAAAGTGTGGAGAGGAAAAAAGTTGCTGAAAAACTAAAAGCATTATGCAAACAGTATAAAATGTATGGGACAATCTTTGAGCCTATGCTTGAGGATTCATTTAAGGATGCAAGGGAGATCAAAAGATATGGAACAGTGTGAGTGGTCAGCTCTGCTTTCAATAACCCAAGCATTGTCAGCGGCTAAGAATTGTGCAGAACAACCTTCACTTGGATCTCCTAAGAGATGCAATCGCCCACTGATTGACCAAACAATATAATGCTGAACAATTAAGTAGTGGGGGAACTTCTTGTTGTATTGCTGAAACTGTCTTGTATAGTCGTCCAAGTTCAGCATGAAATCATCATTCTTTTTAACAGTCATCCTGTTCAGAGTTGATACAGTTGTTCCCTGTGCATTGTCCAGTTGCCTATATAGCATTTCAATGTTTTGCATCGCTTTATCAGCATCGTATTTAATTTGGGTGCGACAAATTAAGTGTTGTGACTTACGTCCCTAGAGCAGTCTGGTGTCATCAGTCCTAAGGATGTCATTAGTCTCGCACCCATGTTATTTATTAGATGTAAGTTAAGCATGCAAATGTTGTCATTGAGGTTGGTTGGTTTGTTTATAAGATGAAACTTTTGTCCATTTTTGCTTCTCAAAAGAGGCCTTGTCTGGTTCGCTGGGCTACAATACTGCAACCAGCACTCGGCTACAAATTTTGAAAGCTAACTGCAAATATTGTAATGTAAAATTCGTCCGTTCAACACAGTCTGTATTTCTGTGCATAATAAGACAACGCTCTAATTGTTCTATTGACAACGGTGCCTGTAGAACACAAGAAAAGTATCATTTGTTAAAATATAAGACATACAAGTGAACTCTTCTCTAGAGTCCAAGGGCGCGAATTCCAGCCCAAGCCGTTCCATAAAATCAGTCACGTAATGGCTCAGCATATCTCTGCCTGCAATTCGCAACCATCACTCGACTACACAACAGTTGGTATTGGGCCTAACTTCTCGTCTGACCCATAAAGTCTACCAGAATAGTATTTGTAGCAAGACTGGCTCATGGGGAGTAAAAGTCCCTGGCAACAAAATGAGTTCATCGTCAGTGGCACACAGAACTCACTGCAACAGAGTCAGGTGTGCCCCAAGGCTCCATGTTACAGCATATCCTGTTTTGTACTGTGCATTAATGACCTGCTGATTTGACTGCCATTCACTGTCAGGATTTTTGCCAGTGATATTGCATGCTTAATGGCGTCATAAGAACGAAAAAGTCCATCAATCTTCAGGTAAATCCGAACAGACCTGTCATTTGGGAAGAGTGTCCCAAAATAAAACAGTATCCTCGGAAATGCTCATGCCCCTTCCCTTACCCCTCCTTCTCCTCCCCTGTCCCCCCCCCCCCCCCACACACTCCCGTTCAGCACAACTACCTCTGTAATGACCACCGTCTCCAAGAGGAAATACTGATCAGGAGCATTGATGTCCCTCTCAGTGGAGACAAGACGTGGGGACCATACTTTGCCTAAACCCCCCGAAAGTAAAAAAAAAAAAAAGAAAAAAAAAAAAAGAAAAAAGAAAAAGAGAGTCCTTACCTTTTATTCGCAGGAACACAACAAAACCTAACAAAGTAATCAAGCAGGGAGCCTACAAAGCTCGTGAAAATCCCGTTCTGAAGTTCTGAAGTCCTTTTTTCATTATTAGTTTATTTTATTTTATTCATTTATTTATTTTGGGGGGCTGGATGGGTGGGGTGTATGTGTGAAGACATCAACGCCTTCCAGTCAAACTGCTCCTTGGGACTCTCACCGATTCCATCAAACATTCAGCGTCGAAGAAATGCTCAAGGATGTCCAGCGGCCCATCCTTACTACAAGAGGGAGTAGAGCTAGGCTTACTGCCTTCTACAGAACACAGCGCCGGTCAGTTCCACCTGTGTCCTGCAACATAACGGTTAGGAGGCCCGCAGATGTAACAAGTATCGGGGCTTGACGGGCTGAGCAACACTGTTTCAAGCACTGGCCGCACCTGTCCGCTAATTGCGAGTGGATAGCTGGCAGATTAGAGTGGTGTTCTATTCGAGTTATTTTCCCTTACCAATATTGCCAGCAATTGTCCAATCAAAGTCGCTTTCCCGGATCAGGAGTAAATAACCCATGCAAGGCTTATATCCCTTAAAAAAATGGCGACTGGTTCACTGACATCGATTCAGTAATAGATTAGGTCACGCAGAGTTCTCATTAATACAAAAATGTCGAGAATTGAAAAGACTGAATTACATAAGCAAAGAAGAAGCACATGTGTCTACGTAAAATCGGCTGAATATGGAAAAACATGTTTCACCAAGTCTGAACCTTCGTAAAACGATGTACGAATAGGCTTCTGCCGTAGAGCGACGATCGATAACGGTACACCTATGTTAGGTTGAATACCCAAGTTTATGAGCAAGTATCTACGTTGGTATTAAATCATTATTGTCTTGCTGCTAATGTCTGACCACCGGCAAAGTGTTATTCTGTATTGATCTCACAATGACTTCTACAATTTCTTTGTTTGAACGCTAGCATTCGCGCAGAGTGCACGCGCATAAAGCAAGCTGAAATTCAGGTATGCAAACATCCCAACAGTGTTTTAGCGTGTGGCTGGCCAC
>CM065724.1:15604888-15607388 GCA_033310375.1 Conus canariensis | reverse complement strand
AAATATGAATTCTTGTTGGCGAAATGGAAATACCTGCAAGTAAACGCTTCCAGTAAAACGAGGACAGCATTGACAAGATCATCCGAGGAAAACGAAGAACGAACAATCACTTATCTCCTCAAGCTGGGCGCAAAATGGATATGGAAGCTTCGATTTTGCGCCCAATTTTAGGAGATAAGTGATTCTTCGTTCTTCGTTTTCATTGTCTTCAACGTTGTTTGTCTTGCCTGACGAAGATTAAAGTGGTCGGAAGGCGTCGTGTTTTGTCTTGTAATTTGTTTGTTTTCTTTCGTTCGGCGGTACAGTAATTTTTTTTTTTTTAAAGTTCATTGTAAGCAAGACGATTTCCTCAACTGACGACGACCACGGCGACAACGACGATGACAATGATGATGAGGTTTGTGTATGACAATGCTGTCTGCCTATGTTGGTGGGCTCATGTCCTCGCTATTTTCGAACATTTGAAACCTGAGAAAAAAGAATGATTGTGGGTTAACTTTAACTTGACTAGATGCATTGTGCCAAGCGAGAGTATAGTAAAAAAAAACAAACCCGATAGAGCTTTACCCGTCGATTGTTCCCTGACCAACAGAAGGCAAGGTGGGGTACTGGTGTCGTCCTGGATTGTACGCTCGCTGCCCGCGGCACGTCACTTGTGTCCCGGAAGAGGATGACGGCATCTGCCAATGTGACCTAGGCTACACCGCCAGTGACGACAACACGGAATGTTCTGGTAAGAAGAAAGGGTTTGTCCGGTTCCGTACAGAAGATAATAAAATGGATCTGTGAAACGGACAATCCCACTTCGATCACTCTCTACTTATCTGAAACCGATCTTGTTTATTTCAAATGTTGTCACGGCTTGTTTCAGAATCTGTTGAGCTAAAGATGGAATGCTGATGTGTGAGAAAGCTTCCATGCCCAAACTCAAGTCAGCATGTTACAGTTAACAAACTCAGGATGCAAGTTCAGCGCAAGTCCATTTCTCACGATGTCCAAAAATGAGTTAAGTCCAAATCGAATTCATTACATGCAAGTAACAGTTCACGATGTTCAGACTAACGTTTAGTCGAGTGTAGTTCATAGTACCTAACAATTTGTGATATTGACGTAAAAGTTCCACTCAAGTTTAATGTCTAACAGTTCATAATACTGAAAGAAAAATTCCTTTCATGTTAGATTTGATATGTAAGAGCTAATGATAAGAAAATACGACACAAAACTCATGTGTCGTATTTTCTTCAGTATCATCTAAGAAAGGCAATAAATCGATGGGATTAAGTAGTCCTCTGTCCGTGCATGACATGGGAAGGGGAAGGGATGAGGGAGGAAGGGGCAGAGGAAGAGGGACGACTGTGACGATCAGATATTCACTGGGAACTCAATGGCACTGCAGGTTCGTCCTATAGTCCCTGTACAGCCGTGCTGCAACAGGCAGGAAGTGTAGTAATGGCTGACCGGCGCTGGGAGTAAAATGTGGTGGAGAAAGGAATGCTATTGTGGCCCAGTTGTATGCTTAAAAGTTGGTATCAACGAGCACTGCTGTTATTGAATTAGGAATGGAATCGCTGCCTAGATTCTCAATTCACGTTTTAAAGCCCATAGCACTAAAGGACAGCACTGAACAAATGTGGGCTGAACTGGGCTCTCAAAAGATCTGTTGAGCGTTGTTCAAAATCCAAAAGGCTTACTTAGCTTGAGATTTTGGAGTCCAAATAGAATCCATTCGAGTCCTCTGCCATGTGTGGCACTAAACGACACAGTTCAGTTCAGTTCAGTTCAGTTCAGAGGTTTATTTTAATGTCTTTTCATCGCCAGATGATATCAGACACTTATTAAAAAAACAACAACCCCCACAGTTAATTCATCATCCACGTTAGTACCTTTAAACCCACATCTGATATATACATATTTACATAACTGAAATACCCTAGTGGTACACAAAATTGTTGATCATTATAAACATTTTGCAACCTGTGACTGCGAAATAACCATGGTAATTTCAGAAACATATGAACCATATAAGACAGTATTGACATTATCAAAGTTAGTCATCTCAATACCTTTCTCCTGATAGAGCGAGGTCAACACTGAGCATTTAAACTAAACGACACGATTATGTCAATGTGTATGGCCCAAAGTATGAATATGTGAACCTGTGACGTAGACAGCATGATAATATCACTCTGATCAAAGATTGCTCTGATGGACTGGTACTAGATCCCAAAGATTTCTACATATTCTCCCACCTCTTCACATGTACATATGATGAATAAGTTTTCAATTCCAATAACAGCATCTGATCTAAAACAAACAAAGAACCAAACGAAAAAGTCCAAAAACAAACAAACAAACAAACAAACAAACAAACAAAAACACTGATTGGATCTAAAATATGTTTTCAATTTTGTAAGAAGCCAGGATGCAGTACCAACAGGTGAACAGAGAAGTCAGGAAGAAGATGAAGACAGCCGAGGAAAATTGGATAGAGGAGCAGTGC
>CM065724.1:15584888-15599888 GCA_033310375.1 Conus canariensis | reverse complement strand
CAAAATTAAACATAGCTACAAATCGAGTTACAATTCTCTTTTCATTTTGCAGTAAAAGAAGCAATGACACTTGATGAACATTTCTAGTATGAGGCAAAATGTATTTATCTCTTAAATCTTTATAGGATGGACAAACAATAAAAAATCTATTTCGTCCTCGATTTGATGACAGAATGGACAGTTTTTGGAGTTTAGTGTATATCTTTGATGGACATTCAAATCATTAATACCAAGTCGAAATCTCACGAACACTTTGCAAAGTTTAGGAATTGTTATATCAATTAATTATTTTTCAGGCTGCCATAAGGATTTGAAGGAACGATATGTTGCATATCTGTCACTATGTATTTTACTATCCCAATTTTGTCTATAACAGTCAATCATGCGTTGTTTAAGTTCATGTAAAAACGGTTCTTCATATATCACTCCACCATTTAACCAAACAAAAGAAAAGTCAAAAAGTATCCAAACAATGTTTTATCGAAGATACCGAATTTGTTTGTACACTCCGATTTACAGAGAGAGAGAGAGAGAGAGAGAGAGGAGGAGAGAGAGAGAGAGAGAGAGAGAGAGAGAGAGAGCATGGTAGGGTATGATGGACATTGAGTGGATGGATGGGTGAGGGATAGGAGGAGGAAGTGGCCTTGACATCGTCATCGCACATAAACCATCTCTATGTACACCTATATATAAATTCTTTGTACACCCTATATTGCCCAGACCCAAACCCAGCAAAACAAAATGTGGTCATAAAAACCTACCGGTACAAAACGTCTGTGATACACAGGATGGTATTTTGTAACAGGAGTGATCTTTTGTACTACAACGTCAGTACAATATGTCACCGCTTACATTTAACACCGATGGGGACATTTTCTACCGTCACACTCCCTTTTCGATCACTTCACGTACCAGAGTAGATGGGTTTGAAATGTTGTATAAAATCAGATATTGAAAGGTTCCAAGCATATCTAGAAATATCTTCAACACAGTCGCTTCTTCTCAGAGTGAAGGGGATGGGTGTACACGCTAAGTGTGTGAGGCTGAATGCCAACAGATTCTGAAAGAAAGCAAACCGACGTCACAAATCACTAATGGCATTCACTCCACTCTCGTAGCTTTGTTTGAAAACGACATTGTGTGCCTGATTCACTGCTGTATGCAACGTCCAATCACCTACACATTTTTGTACCCCTGTTTCTGTCATGTATTGCTTATGCACAAGAACAAGAACAACAAGCACAAACACAACAACAACGACAACAACAACAGCAAGAAACGACCAACCAACCAACGAAGCAACCAACTAGACTACCAACCTACCGACTAACCAACCAGCAAACTAACCAAACAGTAAATCTGGTGGGCAGACTGGAGAAGGATCTGACTGTGAAGAAGTAAATGGGCAGAGTGGGGCAGAGTAAGCTAAGGAAAGGAAACAGAGGTTTGCACACACACACACACACACACACACACACACACACACACACACACACACACACACACACACACACACACACTGGATGTGATACCGAAAAGATATTCATTAAACTGTGGTTGTCTTTGTGTCATCTGCTTCAAAATGCACGTGCAACTCTATTTTGGTCTGTCCCCAATAGTAAGATAAGTTGGAGTCTAATGGTGTTCTTGTGGACTACAATCCTTGTTGTTGAGGGCAGCTGTGTAGGGATGAGGGGCGTGGGGTGTGGGGCTTGATTTCGTGTTCCCATGACCAGCAACTCAGTTTGAACAGGGCATTGCTGCTAGAGGGCAGATCAGTCAGCTGGCAATGTCGCGCTGTGGCTGAACCGTACACGACTGTCCAATATTTAAACATCAGAAATTAAGGTTCTGGCCAGCTGGGCGATACACGAAATGATATTCCTTTTGTGTTCTAGTGTAAAGAAAAATACTGGAATCGTCCATCAAACCTGGCTAACTTTTAGGTAAAAAGAATGTGACTGCGCGAGAAATTCAACAATGCAAACATACAATCTGTTAAAGCTTTATACTGAAATAAGATCTACTGATCTTTTTGTGTGAAATCATCTATTTACCAGATCATTTTGCTGCCCCAGCACGGATCTTCAACATGTGTAGTAATCTCATTTCCTGTTCTTCGCGTTGCCTCTCCCAGCTCACAGCACACATGAACAGCAATGGGTTGAGAGCAGAGCTGAATGGCAGCATGAATACGACTGACGTGTCACGGGTCTCACTTATAACAGCAACACCACATAAACTCATCGCCGTCGTCATTCCACATATGATCCAGCAAACAGCATCAGTGACAGACAATGTTTTCATCAAATGTATTGAGGAGTAGATCAGTTTGTGTGCTGGGTTCAGTGCTATTCTGTGTTTCGGTGTGTGCCAGAAAATGATACATTGACAGGCTCCAGTCAGCAGGCACACAATGAAATTGATCGCCACAATAACCGTAAACCATGTGAACCTTTGCCCAGAACCATACTGGTCAACAGCAGCCAGACGACACAGGCCTGACTGGCCGTTAATGCCCCAGTGCGACAGTCCAGGAAGAAATGGAACTAAGGCCAACAGGATTCCAAATATCCAAATTACCATAGGAACCGTGGCTGTTTCATATTGGCTGAATAACCTTAAATCATTCAAGAAATAAAACATGTCATGACGCAGGCTAATGAACAAGATAATCATTGGGGACACAGTGCTGGACAAAAGGAAAAGGTACCCAGCCAGTTTGCATGCTACACTGCTGGTCCATGCCTTTTCTATCTGCATGTATTCCCCATGTGATATGACGTCTGCTGCTACAATAATGCTGACATGACATCCCATACAGATATCAGCAAGTTGGAAATGGGTAAAAGTCATCATGGACTTTTTCCCAATCATATTTTTGACTAAAACTGCAGAAATTTTAACGCAGGCCAGATTTCCGACCACAGCGGATAGACCAGTCAGCCAGAAGAAAACCCTGTGCAGGTCTGTTGGGAGCAGTGCTTCACATGATTGCAGCGCAGGCACAGGAGCAGAACAGCTGACTGCACGGGAGTGTTTAGAAAGCAAATTAACACAGCAAAGTCTGTAGTTTGATGAAAATATTTGTGGGACTGACCACAACAACAGATCTTGCGGAAAGTTATCAAGTGCATTACCCCTTAAATCCAGCTCTTGAACGTGGGGCATATTTTTTAAGCCTGTCGCAGCAATTGTTTCAACACCACAAAACGACACATTCAACCTCCTCACATGAGGAAGAAATAGCGATACATTATTGTAAAGAATATTGATATGTGTTTGGGACATGTCAACCCCATTCAATGAATAAATAACATTCTTCGTTGATTTACTTGTTATTTTGCTGAGGGGGTTGTTTCTAAGATGAAGATGTCTTAAAGCTAGCATCTCATGGAAACCAGCCATACTGAGACTGCTTATGTTATTATAAGCAAGATCGATATACATCAGGTGCACAAAGTCAGTATATGAAATATTACGTAGACCACAATGAGATAAAATCAAAACAAAGAGATACGTGTTGCTCTTGAAATCAGTCAGTGACATGTTTGAACCTGTGGCATCCACGTATCGCAACTGAGGAAAGCTGCTGGGAAAGAATGGCTCTGAGCACAGGAAAACGTGACCTTGACACGGACATCCTTCAGGACAATTTGTGTCACACAGCAGTTCATCGTCACGTTCAGGACATTGACCCCAGCCATCACATAGATGATCTCCATGTACACACACTCTGGAAGCTCGACATCGGTAGAAACCAGGGCATGTCGTTGTCTCACACTCATGTTCATCTTCTCCATACACACAGTCATTGAATCCATTACATCTAGTGTAGACAGGCAGACAGTACAGCCACTCAGACGTACAACGATAATGACTATGAGGACAAGACTGGTCAGTAGTCATCAGCTGTTGGATGAAGTAACCTGTCCCGTCCAGATCCACGTAAAGTTTTTGCTTTATGCTTTTGTATTTGGTTCTAGCATGGTACAAGGACTCAGGACACCCAAGTTCATCAGAATCGTCCAAACAGTCTGTGTATTGGTTGCAACGTTGACTAAGTGACACGCATTGACCAGTCGAGCACAGAAAATCGGTACACGAAAATTGGCAGAATGACTCGTCACTTCTGTCTGGACAATCCTCTTTAAAGTCACACAGTGAAGTGTAATGCACTGTTGTCGTACTGTCGTCACATTTAAATGGGACGTATGTGAATCGTCTTCCATCAAACATTATGTCACCTGAATGTAGACAACTATCATTTAACAATTTGTTGGGGGTAAAATCAACAACTTCCATATAGTGACTCTTGAACTCACACGACAAGAAAACGTGTGTAACGAAACCGGTAGAACAAAGAAACAAATGTTGCCGTGTATACATGTACATATGTTTTGAGGACCGCAACTCACCCAGTGACATTGACACTGGCGAATTAAAGGAAGACTGTGAATTCAGTCCTGATTCGCATATTATTAAAGTGACAGACATGCTACTGTAAAACCCTGTTTCGGTGACATGCTTCGTGGGAGAAAGCCTGGAAGGACGCCATTCATTAGAGAAATGATTCATGTTGTAAACCAAGGTGTTGTCAAACCATGAACGGAATCTAGAATACATAAACAGTAAATCATTCCCAGCGTTTCTTAGACCTATTACTGCTGCAAATCTAATATAGCCCAATAGCACGTGTTGAAAACCTAACCTTTCCCTGCTTGTTTTGACATTCGCCAGTTGCCAGTCCACTTTATGGCACTCTCTGTCTGCAATGTCAATGGGTATACCCTTCCTCTCCAGTACGATTAATCTGAAACACTTGTTTCGTGATGCCACCAGCCCCTTGCAGTCAGCACTGCTGAAGGGACAGTCCCCTGTTTCATCCTGTCCATCTTCACATTCTCTCCTCTGATTACAACGCAAATTAGGTTGAAGATCAGAATAGTATGGTGCAGAACAGTTGAATAAACCACTGGGCAGCTTCAATGGCTGTTTGCTTCGTGCAAACACAGTTACAAGTAGTTTCAAACCTCCGTGAAAGTGATACACATAGGCAAACATGATCTGGATGTGTGATGTATGAATAATGGTGGATGATGGACGATATGTTACCCATACACGCTGAACAATTTTGGAAGTTGTGTTTTGGTTTGAGTAGATCAAACTTATGAAACCCCGTCCGGGTTTAAAATTAATTTGTTGAGCGCTAACGATGTACATCATAGTCACTCTACAATCGTCAGTGAAATGCATTTTTATGTCAGTGGCCCCAAACACATGTGGTGTGATCAGATATGTTGAATGTCTTATAATATCTTTCACAATGAAATTATGGTACTTTATTGGCCAAACAGAAATCTTCACTAGGGGAGGGTTGACGGATACTATCAATATCTGGTGAAAGGAGAAGTCCATGAACATCTCTCTCGGGTAGATGTGATAGCAATTCATGTAAAAGTGAGTAGCTGTGTGTCTGACCAATTGAAAATCACAGAATCTGGAATCACAACCATATAATAGCTGTTTGACACGAACACGCACATACCTACCCTGGGGTACTTGCACATGCACCGTGCAGAAAGGTGTGTCATACTCACACATCCCATACACCACACCCTGGCGAGTGGTGCGAGGTAAATATGGGCCCCAACAGCTTGACGCATTGATCTGTAGGATTGTGATGTCCGTGCTATTTTGATCCATGAAACTGTCTACTCCTGGACAAACATCACTGATTTCAATAAATTGGGAGTGATGTTGGTATCTGTAGCCTTCCAGTGCCTTTGGTGAATTGATGTATCTGTGCAGAAGAAGAAAAGATAAAGCACCGGTCTCCCAACCTCTGACAAAAGCAGAAAGTAAGTTGACACAGGTCGTAATTGTTAAACTAAAGTGTCATCCTTCCTATTACAACACTCCTCCCGCTTTCTGAGCCTTGTGATGGTCGTCTCTTTTTCACATTTACTAATGTAAGTCTTTTGGACAATGTATTAATGTGAAAGAGATTTAACCTCGAGCTGCGCAGGACAGTTGTGCCAAATGAAGACAGGTGACGCATGCGCAAGACTCACTTTTGGGTTACTCTCTGCAGGGCTCACACGTGCTTTGTTTGCTGGTCTGGATATTTCACATAAATTAATTGATATTTATCATTCTCAGTGTGTGTGTTAAGAACATGAATGCTTTGTGTGTGTGTGTGTGTGTGTGTGTGTGTGTGTGTGTGTGTGTGTGTGTGTGTGTGTGTGTGTGATTATGATTTGTTTTTTCCAAGCGGAAATATAAGGTAGGACGTGAGCTGTTTATTTGCTTGCTTTATCAAACGAAGGGAGTTTTTTGGGGTACTTTTAGTGGAAGACGATTTTGGCGGTAACGAAAATGATAATAGCAACAGAACAGAACCCTCCATATATCAGATGTTTTTTTCCATGATGAAAGACATAAGCTTCAGGTTACTTAACTAGTAAGAAAGAGAAAGGCAAACTGGGGTGGACGAAAACTTTATAAGCAATGATAGCCGCGCTTCCAGTCCCATCACATGTTTAGAAGATGCTAGCACACATAGCAGCCATGCCGCAGGTGATGGCAAAGTTGGGGTCAGGGACCCACAGTGTGATAAGAATGATGTCACAAACATTTCACATAGTGCTGAAGAGCAAAGCTGTGAGAGTGAAATGGACTTCACAGTCACCCTGCCAGTTTACCAGAGCGAATGCACAGGAGTACTTGATGACTTAGTGAAAGGGCTGTAAGTAGAAGAGAAAAAATGGGGCAGAGGCAGTAGATCAGCTAGCAAAGAACAGGTTCATCGTCAGGATGTCAGATAAGGTTGTGGAGGAAAAGTGTGGAAAATATCAAATTCCCGAGAACTGTTATGAAGTCAGAGCCCCTCAACTAAATGATGAAATCAGAGACAAATATACAACCACTAATGCCAGGGCAATTGACGCCAGACTGTACGATGTGCAAGTGATTCTGTTCAAAGCAGCGGCCGCCCTCATTTCACTGTCTGACAGGGTGCACAGGTTCGCCACACGCGTAGCAGGGAAGGAGCCTAGTAATGTGAAAGGTGAAGAAGTCGTTGAGGCAATGAATGACGCACTAAATGCTAATGGAGACATCATTGTATTACTGAGTTCAGCGCAGCAGGAACTCAAAATACGTAGGAGGTTTCAACTCCAACCGTCTCTGCCCAAAGATATTCAGTCCATCTGCACTGGGAAAACACCAGCTTCTGATAAACTGTTCGGTGAAGACATAGCAGAAAACCATCAAAACGACCAAAGAAACTTTCGGGAACTCACAAAATAGAACCAACCAGGGTCAAGGAAAGAGGTATTATTCATACCGCCGAAACACATCAATCAAGCATTTTTAAGGCCAGAGCAAGGGATTCCCCACGCTCAGTGGAACCACGCGCCGTCCCTTCAGCCAGAGAGGGTCAGGGCGGGGCTACCGCAAGTAACCACAGCACCTGCGAGCGATGCCTGCTGCAGCTGAAACCTTGGTGAGTTACTATGTGGGTCAGGAAGTGGTCATAACAGAGAACTAATAAACGCTGCTTCAGCTTTAGAGCAGGACAAATCAGACAGCACGCAGACCAGTGGCAGGAAAAATCAAAAGACAAAGAAATCATAAAGCTTTGCAGGGAACACATTGAGTTTACTGATTTACCAGTGCAAGATAAACCAGCAGGGTAAGTGCAGTTTTCCACAGAGCAAAGTAACATTACTGATGAAGAAATAAAAGACTTGGTTGATATAGGGGTAATTGTAGAATCTAGTCGCATAAAAGGTGCTGCAGAAAATAGTCAGGGACAAGGCAAAAGGATTTGTGGTTGTTCCGGACTGGCTAAGTCAACCCTGGTACCCCATCACAGGGAGTGCTGGTGTGAGTACGGGAAAACTTACTGCTGATGCCACAAAACTCAGAACTCATTTGCAAAGTCTCAGGAAACGATTTAGAAAGTCTGGAATTTCGAAACAGAGTGTGAACACTATATGTGCCTCATGGCGGAAAGAAACATCAAAGACTTGCGTCAGAAAGTGGAGGAACTATGCATGTAGATGGGGTTTCAATCCCGATTCACCATCTGTGAATGAATGCATTAACGTTTTATGATTTCTTTTCAAATCGAGTCAAGGATACAGTTCTTTTTGGATAGCCAGGTCAGCTTTCTCTGGATTTCTTGACTTCAAAACTAAAACTTTTGGAGAACACAGAATTGTGAAGAAATTTATGAAAGATGTGTTTGAATTGAGATCAGCCCTTCCCAAATATTCAGTTGCGTGGGACGTTGATGTTTTGGAGTATCTTGAGACTTTAGTTCCTCACGAAAAAGCTAACACTGAAGGAGCTTACTCTTAAGCTGGTAATGGTAATAGGTCCTCTGTCAGGTCAGAGATGTCAGACAATTCGAATCTTTCAATAACTTTTATGAAAATTTAGGAAACAAAATGCGTGTTCGACATTGATTTTGTTGTTAAACAATCCCGAAGGGGTAAAAATTTAGCACCTATTGAATTGGTAGCGTTCCAACGAACAAAAAATCTGTGTGTTGTCACAGTGCTAAAAGACTACTTCAAACGAATACAATACATTCGCGGAAATGTACAGTCACTGTGCATTACTTTACCGAGGCCACATAAACAGGTCCGCCGTGACGCTTTAGCCGGGTGACTAAAATTGTGTTTGGCAGAGCAGGTATTGATACACAGCAATTTGGTGCTCACTCTAGTCGTTCTGCATCAACATCAGTGGCAGTGGCTAGAGGCATTCCTGTTGACGCAGTCATGAAGGCAGCAGGGTGCTCTGCTAAATCCGCTTTTACCATAGTTTACAAAAAGGCACCTTCAAGTAACAAGGAGCAGGCATTGCTGGACAGCTACACGAAGAAACAGTAGGTGGTGAGTGGCATACATTCATTAATTTCATAATGCTAGCATGCACACTGATGGCTCTGAAAGCTTCATTTGGCACATCTGTCCCGCGCGGTTCGAGGTTAAATTATCGTGAACTTGTCAAGACTTACTATGTAAGTGTGATGCAATGTTCTCGTTTTATACGAGAACGTAAGCAAGAACAGTTGTGTCAAATCCAGCCCGTTAAACGTCAAACAACCTTTCCTCCTTTGTGTTGCCCATGATGTTAGATCTGGATTCTACTTAATATTAGTGTGCATGATCTCTGAAGTGCGAGCCTTGCGCATGCGTCACCTGTCTTCATTTGAAACAACTGTTCCTGCTTACGTTCTCGTATAAATCGAGAACATTGCGTCACACTTACATGGTAAGTATTCGCAAGTTCACGATAATTATACGTTGCTGAAGTCTTCTGGATAATTTGTTTATGTCTTTTTGTACTTTCTTTTTATTTTTTTTAAACACGAAACGTTCATTGGTAAACGCAAGTACCCATGACTAGGCTATCGTACTATGTTCGTGGGATAAATTACACCTTTTTTCTTCTTTTTTCTTTTAGTTGGCCGTTGCCGTAGCCTTTGTATATACAATGCACAACTTGCGTTTTACTCCAACAAAGACAACTATGGAAGGCATTGTGCTACAAAATTCCCATGGGACATGTTAAGATGAGCAGCATACTTTTCTATTTCATATCTGGCTTTCAAAAACACAATGGATATTTGAACTGACGGTAGACTCTTTTTATGTCAAACGTTCTATCAGATTTAAAGTTACAGCCAAACAAGATGATTTTTCATCAAGCAACAGTTTTTTTTATTTCATATTTTCTGTTTACCACATTTTGAAACTCTCGCCAAAAGTTCTGCACATACCTGCAATGCCAAAATACATGTTGAATGTTTTCTTTTTTTCTCTCTCTCTCTCACAAAAAGAAATTTTTTCTGACTCTTCAATTGCCATGCTTTTCAAAATAACATTGGTTGCCAATATTCTGTTAATAATTCTCATTTGAAACCGTCTTAGCTTTATGTCTTTTATCTGTCGGACTTTGTGAAAACTTTTAACCCATGTAACTTCCTATTGTAAACTTACATTCCACTTATTGTAAAAACCTGGTTCTGTTTTGTCTTAATTTGATAAACTGTAGTAATGTGAGGCTCCTCTTGAAACTGAATGGATTTCAGTTAATAATTTACTTGTCATACCTTCCTCACAGTATTTCGTTTCTAGTCCAGTTTCTCTCGAATGTTTTTTTTTTCACAGCACTAACGTAGCCATTATATGTATAAAAAAAAAATCCATATTGAGACAATATTTATCAACAAAGGATTGGAAGCTCAAAAATTTACTGTTCTCATAAGAAGATTCTGTACGCAGAATACCTCACTTTCAACTCTGTTTGCAAAAGGTTGATCTGCCCCCAATTTTTAAGTTGAGATTTCAAAACAAAGGCTCTGAAAGAATTCCTCTGCAGCTTTAACACGAACAATCTTACCTATCTCTCTGTAAGCGTTGAATACGTCTCTCAAGAAGTTCTTTAGTTTATCGCTCCATGACAGATCGGATCCTAGTTTATCGATAGTTTCTGCTTTTCATACACCGAAATAAGTACTTTCGTCCATCTGTATTTACGTGATAAGATTTTACGGATCCAAGGTACTTTTAAAGCATTTATATGTTTTTTATGTTTAATATTCCAATCCCCCCCCCCCCCCCCCCCCCTGCGCTATGCTTGTCACGGACGTTCTCCTGTTAATTCTGTCTTTTTTGCCCCAAATAAACCGAAATATAAAGTTCTGGATTTCATCAATTATATAGTCCGGTGGGTTTGGTAATAACATCCATAGAAGGGTTAGTTTAGAAAGAATAATAGATTTAAGCACTTCTACTCTTCCGAGAGGCGTTATCTGCCTTTTCGGCCAAGTTTTATACATGTGTTTTGATTTCTGCAAACTTTTCTTCAAGGTTCATAATTTGGCAATGGTGTAAGTCACATGTAAACCAGATGCCCAAGATTAAACATTTTGGAGGGCTCCATTTTATGTTTGAATGTGGCATACACTTAACAGGGGAATTTCGTTTACTACCTAGCCATACTGCGTGTGTTTTTTCTGCGTTTAATATGAGTCCAGACACTCTTCCAAATAGTTAAATAGTGCAAATAGATTCCTCGAATGATTTTCGGTCTCCTCTAGCAATAGTTCAGCCTCATCTACATACAGTGATATCTTGTTTTCATTATTGGCTACTTCGATTCCCCTTATACCTTTGTTTTGTCTCGTCATATTTGCCAAAATCTCAACACACATAACAAACAGATAAGGAGAGTTCGTGTCATCTTGACGGTATCCCCTCTCCATAAAGAACCACCCAGCCAATTTTCCATTCACAGACACAGTTGATTTAATACTTGTATGAAATGTTTGTATCCATTGACAGAAGCCTCAACCGAAACCAAAGGCATGTAATACCTTAAACATGAAACAATAACTTACACTATCAAATGCTTTTCCAAACTCCAGACAAAGAAGCAACCCCGGGTTTTTTTTTTTAATACCATCAGTAAATCAAGTATGTCAAAGATAAGACGCATATTATCTCCCGAATACTTGCTGGGGATAAAACCAGTCCGATCCTCAATAATGATAGAAGGAAGTACATATTTTAGATGGTTAGCTATACAAGTATGTCCTAATTTGTACACAATATTCAAAGGTGAGATGGGTCTCAATTTTTTTATCAGGTCTATAGGTCTGTCGCCCTTTGGAATGCATACAATAATGCCTTCTTTTTGTGTTGATGAGAGTTCCTTTTTACCATATCCATCATTGTGCGCTCTTGCGATGTATGGACGAAGTTGCAGCCAGACAAAATTGAAAAACTCTGCTGTGAAACCATGGCTCTCAGGACTTGTCCTATTTGACGTATATTTAAGAGCAACACCCGCTTCTTGTAAAGTAATTTTACCCTCCAAAGACGTTCTCTGACTCTCACTTAACGTTGGCAAGTCTTCTACTAAATCAGTTATTTCACAAGGCTCTACATCTTTTTAGAATACAATTTTCTGTAAAAGTTATAAACTTCCTGAGCAATTCTATCGTCATCAATTAAAGTAGTATCGTCATCACGCATAAGTTTGATTATATTCTTATTAACGCAGTCACGCTTTTCACGTCTACAAAAAATATGTTGTTATCTTTTCCCTTTCTGCGACCCATCTCGCCCTAGAACGCAACAGTACATCCTCCATTTTCTTTTCACGAAGACTAGTTAAATCTTGTCTGCATTTTTTCAAGTTCAAGCCTTTCTTGTTCCGATAACGCTACTTTCTTTTCGAGTAAATGACTATTAATTTCTAGATCTTTCAGTTTTTCTGCATCCTTCCGTTTCTTCGTCGTTGCAGATGAAATGTTTTTTTTTTTCTCTAATCTTAATAAGCAATGTATCCAGAAAAAAGTTGATCAGATATAACAAAGTCGATTTCTGATTTAGGAATTTGGGCCAACCCACAACGACAATAAGGAAGTGCTGCATAGTCCTCGGTAACCATTTGGATTATCTGGTTTACTTCTTTTATATAGTGTCTTTTAACAGGGAACAGTTGAATTTCCATAATAAATTTCTCTTTATCTCTCTACCTTGTTCTAAAGTTACTGTAATTAAGGAGTGGTCAGCTCGATAACCTGGTAAGATATCAGAGTCTGTAACGTAATTGCAAAGCTGGTCTGAAATAAGAAAGAAAAATAAACGACTCTGTTGACACGGATTTGTTCTCCTTAATTAGGATTTCCCTTTTTTTGGTTTTGTTTTAATCTTTTGCTGAGAATAACTTGTGTGGTCGTTGTATGCGGCTGAAATATTTCTGTATATTGATACTCAAGAAATAATGTACCTTATGATAATAACATATATTTATCATCTTCACTTGCTGTGACCCAACCCATTCTGTCTTCTTGTTTCTTTGCTTGCCTGTTCGTCTGTCTGTCTGACTGCCTGTCTGTCTATCCGTCTGTCTTTCCTATATGATTCGTGTACGCTTGCTGATTTATTTTGCAATATTACATATATATATATATATATATATATATTTTTTTTTTTTTTCTTTTTCATCAAACGCATGTATACATCTCTTTTGGGTAGTAGTATTAGAATAATAATTATGATGTTTACAGGTTTACGTATGTTTCTTAAAGCATTGTCTTATGTTTGTCAATAAGTAACCATGTTTCTTTTATACATAGACGATGCTATGCTGAAACACTCTCTTTTTTTCTTCTCTCTCTCTCTCTCTCTCTCTCTCTCTCTCTCCTCTCTCTCTCTCTCTCTCTCTTTTCATGCGTGTGTGTGGTTTGGCTTTTTTCTCTCTCTTTTCTTGCTTTATACCTAACTTCTAGCTATGACTGTGGATGCTAATTTCTTATTTATGTTCGGCTTTTTTTGTATGTTGAACTACAATAAAAACAAATTAAAAAAATATATGATTTTCATTCTGTTTGAAGGATCAGCCCCTTGGAACGGATTTATACTTTTTTGTAAGTGACAGATCGTCCTGTCGGAGAGAAATATTTCATTTTTTGGGACTGAAAAGAAAGAGGAGGCGAATTGGTCGTCTGTATGACATGAAAAGAAGTTTGTAAAATGGGCGAATTAAATGAGATCAGTGTGACCTAGATATGTTCCTGAAAGAACAGTGTTAACAATTTGTATGTAAGGAAACAAAATTTAATGTGGTGAGGTCTTTATTGTGGTGAGGTCTTGTTGAATAACATATTGTAAAAAGAAGAAAAAGGAAGAAAGAGGAAATATTGAAACACTCTCACGCCAAAAGAAGTGAGGGATGAATGGAAGGAAGAAAAAATAAAAACACCTTTTTTTTTTACCGGGGAGAAATTTGAAATGGTATTCTCGTCGGTTGCATTGAGGTAAAGTCACCTGGGCTACGTATATTCGAAAATATTTACATGTAGCTATGTTTCTATTTGTTTGTTTGTTTTTGTTTTGTTGGTTTTTTTGTATGGTTTAACCATGGTTTGGGTTGTATTTCCAGTTTTCTGGCTTCTTTTAGGCCGTGCGTGGTAGACTGCAGATGGCAAGATAGGGACAATCATCTCCACAGTAGTGATACATTTTCTCTGTACAGACAGTTCAAAGTGAATAATCTGGCCGAACCCTGCACTGGAAGAGTTACAAACAGATTTATAAAATGTGCTTTAACAAAGTTTAAATTTGGTGTTGCTGGCAAAGCAGTGCGTAGTCTTAATTGCGAGAAAGAAGAAAGGAATGCGTTGAGTCCTGTGTGTAGATCTGACGAAGAGAACGAAGTTCGCCTTGTTTCTGTTGCACGGTGCGCAATGATTTACAAATGAAATACTTTCCTGCCAAGTATTAAAACTGACCAGCAATATTCAGATTAGTATTACTGCAATCCTCGAAAAGTGAAAATGCTGTAAGTAATCTGTATGTGTATCTGTATAAGTCTTTTAAAGGCGAAGCACTATGACACCATGTTATTTGTAATCATATAAACATGTTCACCAAAGTGCGAAAAAAAATGTTCTACTTAGCTCGTACCCCTTCAAATAGGGCTTTGGCCTAACTGAAGAAAACATCGTTATCGGTATTGTAATCGTAATCTGTCTCTCTGTCTGTCTGTCTGTCTATCTGTCTGTCTGTCTGTCGCTGTCTCTGTCTCTCACTCTCTATGTCTCTCTCTGTCTGTATCTTCTCTCTCTCTCTCTCTCTCTCTCTCTCTCTCTCTCTCTCTCTCTCCTTCCATCCCCCTTCCCCCCCCCTCTCTCTCTCAGATGGACTGCCTGTCTGTCTGTTCTTCTGACTGTCTGTCAGCCTGCCTGTCTGTCTGTCCGTCTGTCCATCTGTCTGTCTATCTCTCTGTCTGTCTGTCAGTCTGTGTATCTGTCTGTCTGTCTGTCTCTCACTCTGTGTCTATGTCTCTCTGTCTCTGTCTGTCTGTCTGTCTGTCTGTCTGTCTGTCTGTCTGTCTCTCTCTCTCTCTTGGAGTGACTTCCCTTGTCTTGGTGCCAGTAAGAACTTTTCACAACTCCGATAGAATTTTGAT
>CM065724.1:15564888-15582388 GCA_033310375.1 Conus canariensis | reverse complement strand
ACACACACACACACACACAGACCGACAGACAGACCGACAGACAGACAGACGAGGTGTGTGTGTGTGTATGTGTGTGTGTGTGTGTGTGTGTGTGTGTGTGTGTGTGTGAAAGGGAGGCGTGCACGTGTGTGTGTGTGTGTGTGTGTGTGTGTGTGTGTGTGTGTGTGTGTGTGTGTGTGTGTGTGAAAGGAAGGCAGACTTTTCTCTCTCTCTCTCTCTCTCTCTCTCTCTCCTCTCTCTCTCTCTCTCTCTCTCTCTCTCTCTCTCGTAATAAATATGCCTGTTCAAATATAGACCCAACTCTACAGCCGATGGTGTGCATGCAACTTATGTTCCTAACGTGTGCAGGCCGTTGTTTGCTTGTTTAATTCGTTTGACCTAATTGTGTCTGTATTGCAAAGAACTGTAAATAGCAGATGGAAAGTCGTGACTCTTGGAACAATTGTGTGGAAGTAGACGTAATCTACACTGCTTTTATCCGATCCTATGGTCTTTAGCACAGCCTTCTCAGAGTAGTAACCATATCAGTTCCAGTTTTAATTCGATGTTTTTGTATAGCCCAGCTGTTGTTGTCTCGTTCGTCATGTCTTTAGATGGATTCCCCCGTCTCCTCGACAAAAGTGGCAGTACGTCGCAGGTCCTCCAGTCCTCCGTAGAGCTTCCGGGCCACTGGTATTGGGTCGGGCCAGGTTTTCTCTCGAAGCGCTTGGTGGAGCGGGCAGGACGCAGCAGATGTTCTGTGGCCTGGCTGCCTGTTCTGCAGGGGCACTGCTCTGTGTTGCCGATGCGGAGTTTAGAGAGTAGGTGGTGTTTCAGGCGGTTGTGGCCTGTCCTGAGCCTGAAGATGACTACCTGCTCTCGTCGAGTCAGCAGGTAGTACGGGTCTGCTCTGTTGTGGCGTGGATGCTGCTGCTTCCACTTGTTCTGCAGCTTGGCCTTGATGATGGTCCTGGATTCGGTGTAGCTGGTAGATCTGTCCATCTGCTCCTTTGTAGTGCCCTCCTTTGCCAGGGAGTCAGCAGTCTCATTGCCGAGCACGTTGCAGTGGGAGGGAATCCACTGCAGGGTGACTGTGTGACTTGTGCAGAGGGAGGCGAGAGATGAGGACAGATCGTTGAGCTCTGGGTCTCTGTTGGACTGAAGGGCCTACACGATGGACAGGGCGTCGGTCAGGAAGACAACGTTGTGGCTGGCGTAGGGGCTGACCTCGATGTGGGCTGCTGCTGTTTTCAGGGCTTCTGCTTCAGCTCTGTAATTTGTGGAGTACAGGCCGGTAGCGAGGGAGATCTTTTCTTCTCTGCCTCGTGGATATTGGACATAGACTCCTGCCCCTCCATTTCGAATGGCATCTGCTGCAGAGCCGTCGGTGTAGACATGAGTCCAGGACTCTTTGGGGAACTGGGTATGGAAGTGTTCAAGGGTGAGGGACTTTCTGTCAGGGCCGCTTTGGGAATCTTTTGGGCCAACACCAGGGATGCTGCACTGGATGAGGGGAGGGGTTCATTCGCTCCAGGGAGGGACGGCAAGACACCGGGGTATCACTTTGGGGTCATGGTCAAGGATATCTTGATGTTGCCGTTCTAGGATCCTGCTCTGGTGTACGAAGCTCCCTCTCTTCAGCCGTCCTTTTGTTGGCTGGGACAGTCTGTCTTTCATGGGGTGGCCTTGCAGCCTCTTGAACTTGGCAGCCTGTGTCAGGAGTTTGGCGTCTCTGCGGTCCTCAAGGGGCTGGAGCTCTGTGATGGTTTCAAGCTCCTGGATTGGCGTAGACTTCATTGCTCCTGTGATGATGCGGGCAGCTTGATTCTGAATCTTGCTGATCCGTTCAAAATTGGATTTGGCTGTAGTGCCCCATGCAGTCATGCCATACTCATACTCATACTCTACCAGTGTACAGTCTCCTGAGGGTCGTGTTGTCTGCACCCCATGTTGTTCCTGCCAGCTTCTTCATGAGGGCAAGGCGTACTTTTGCTCTTAATTCTGTTTTCTCTGCTTGCTTCTTCCACGTCAGGCGTTTGTCAAAGGTGACTCCCAGGTACGTGGGGTTATTTTCAGCAAGCAGAGTTTGTCCATTGATGCTCAGGTTGGCCTTCTGTTCTTTGGGTGAAAGGCTGAAAACAGTGTAAGTGGTCTTCTTGGCATTGTTACCAGCCACTGTTTTGTCCAGCTTTCGAGAACATTCAGCGCCTGCTGTAGGCTGTAGTTGGCAGTTGTGAGGTGCTCTTCCGAGCACCATAGGACAAGATCGTCTGCATAGATGGCTCCTTGGACTTTGCGTGGCACATCTCTGACGATGTTGTTGATAAAGACAATGAATAGGGTAGGGCTGAGGACACCTCCTTGAGGGACTCCTTCTCTCAGTGTCTTCTTCCGACGGTATGCTTCGTTGACATAGACTCGAGCCTTCCTATTTTTCAGGTACTGCGAGATCCATTGGTACATACAGCCAGTCACACCACTCTTCTGGAATTTTCTCCGGAGGCCATCCTTCCAGACTTTGTCGTACGCCTTTTCCATGTCTATGCACACCGTCAGAGTATGCTGTTTGTCCTGGAAGCCATCCTCGATCTTCTGGGCTATGTAGGTCACTTGATCCTCAGTGGAATGATGTTGGCGGAAGCCTGCCTGCTCTGGGGTGATGATGGTGTTCTTCTCCAGGTGCCAAACTAGCCGCGAATTGAGCATACGCTCTAGGAGCTTGCCCACACAGCTGATGAGGCTGATGGGGCGATAGCTGTCAGCCCTGACTCTGTCTTTGCCCTTCTTATGTATGGGCACCATATCAGCTTCTCGCCAGCTTTGTGGAACATGCCTCGTCTTCCAGCTGTTGTTGAAGAGAGCAAGGAGTCTGGTCTTTGCTTTGGTGCCGAGGTGTTTAAGCATCTCGTTGGTGACTTTGTCAGGACCTGAAGATTTCTTGTCCTGTAAAGATTTTGCGGCTTCTTCTAATTCTTTCAGTTTGAAAGGCCTGTCCGTCCATGTAATCAGCTTGGTCTTGGTCATCCTGATGATTCTTCATTTCATCATGGACTTGTTGTTTTCTGTCCTCTGTCACAGAGATGTTGCTGGTCTGCTCATAGCTGTCTATGAAGCAGTTCGCTGCTTCTCTCCCTGTCACAATCTCCTGATCTTTTTGAAGCGTGACAGGCGCTGACCTTGTCTCTTTATTATTGATGGCTTTGGTCAGTTTCCAAAGTTTGTTGCCACCTCTGTCAAGGTTCAGCTTTTCTGTTTTCTCCATCCAGCTTGTTTTTGCAGCTTGGATGTAGGCCTTTCTGTATTTGGCAGTGCAGGCTTTGAGAGTGATGTTGTTTTCTTGTGTTGGGTTGTTTTCCACCTCCTCTCTAGTCCTTGTCACTTCATCTTCAAGCTCCTGCAGTTCTTCTGTCCAATATGGCCTGTAGTTCTTGCGAGCGCCACGTGGAATTGCCTCTGAGGCTGCTTTCAGGATGGCTTGGTTGAAGTTTTTGGTGGCTCTGTTGATGTTGTAATCGTCCACTTTGATGGTCAGTACTCGTCAGAGAGGCCCGCGAACATCTCCCAATCCGCCTTCTTGTAATTCCATCTGAGAAAGGACTTGGCATTGCTTGATGTGTACTGCAAATTGATAGCCAGTAGAACTGGTCTGTGGTCGCTGCCTGCCAACTGGCTCTGTACCTTCCTGCTGGTTTTTTGGGCAAGGTCGTCAGTGACAAAGGCAAGATCTGGGGTGGTCGTGGTGAGCCATCGGCGAGAGAAGAAGGTTGGTGGGTCTTCTGGATCATTCAGCAGAAGCAGGTTGCTCTCTATCTGCCAGTCCTCCACTTCGTCTCCTCTTCGGTCATTCTCACTGTAACCCCAACAGGTTGAGTGGCTGTGAAAGTCACCTACTACTATGCAGTTCTCTGATGGTATGTCCATTTTCTGTAGAGAGAGCTCTTTGTCTTGTGGGCAGTACACGTTGAAGATGGTGATGACAGTCTTGTCCACTGTAATCTTGATTCCGTGGATTTCAGCTTCCTGATTTGTGTCCACTGTAAATTCCGAGGTTGGAATACTGCTCTTGACGAGTATCTGCACTCCTTCTTTCGGTCTTCCTTCTCTGTCCATCTTGAAGGTTTGGTAACCTCTGATTCTGAACTTGTGGTTGGGTTTCAGGTGTGTTTCTTGGATACAGGCCACATCAATGTTTTCTGTGTACAGTCTCTCAGTAAGTGGGATCTTTTTGTGGTAGACGCCCTCTGCATTCCTTTGGGGAATGCTGAGTGGTCTAGGGGTTTTTCCGGGGTCAGATGTTTTTCGGCCAGTAGCATTTTCCCTCCGCCTCCGATGCCTGGCTCCTCTCACCGGGACGGGGTGACCACCAGTCGCATGGGGTGGGCCCTTTTGAGGCACAGGGCCCGGCTCTCTACTAGCCCGGCGGGACTCCTCTAGTAGAGCACCATATCGAAAATCAATGAGGTTGTCCATCCATGACGTAGATGCGTTGTACTGCCGTTACGTGCCAAGGGCCCAGTACATCCGTCTTCGGCGTTGGTTTTCTTGTCCGAGTTTCCCTCTCGTAGGCGACTTGCCAACCAAGGCTAATGAGCATCCCCTACCCTGGTTTGTTTCTCCGATGTTTTCCTTCCCCGGGGCTAGAGGTTTTTATGCGCCTGTTATACGCATGATGAACCCGTCACAGGACACATGGGGAATTTAATACGGCGTAACAGTGCCACCTGTTACTCCGCCCCGTCCTGGTAGGAACATCGCCAGTTGGTCCGGGACTGCTTATTTGACCAGGCAAGCCTGACTTATATTGCAGCTAACCCTCATGTCTGGGGGCCGACCCCCTATCCGCCACCTGGGGACCCGCCGGGTTGGGGATAGTCGCCCCGCCCGGATAGCCCAACTGACCATGGGATGGAGAGGAGGGGGAGGAGCGGGGTGGGATGGGGGTTAGGGGATATCAGGGTTGTCATATTGTCACATAAACTCCATCTATGATTAAACACTGGATATATTAAACACACGCGTGCGCTTGAACGCGCGCGGACACACACACACACACACACACACACACACACCACACACACACACACACACACACACAAACGCGCACGCGCACGCACATAAACACACACACACACATACGCACGCACTAACGTACACACGCACGCACGCGCGCGCGCGCGCACGCACACACACACACACACACACACACACACACACACACACACACACGCGCACACACGGATGCACGCACGCACGCACACAGGCACACACACACACACACACACACACACACACACACACACACACACACACACACACACATAGACACGCATGCACTCACGCACGCGCATACACGCACGCGCACACGCTCACCCTCCCCTCCCCCCCCCCCCCCCCCCCCACACACACACCGTGCCTTGAAAATCAAATCTGGAACATTCATTTATGAGTGATGCCTGTATGGGCCTGGCTGTAAAGTGGTTGTGTTGAATGTCCCGTAATTGTAGCGCTCTGTGATAACATCTCCCATAGTGAATCGCTCATGTACTTTGTGCTATCACCTTTTAAACCATGGGAATCAAGGGATTGATACATACATACACATATAGATGGATAAATAGATAGATAGATAGACGGATACAGATATGCATGTGTGTGTGTGCAAGTGCACGCTCATGTGTGTGTGTGTGTGTGTGTGTGTGTGTGTGTGTGTGTGTGTGTGTGTGTGTGTGTGTGTGTGTGTAACAATATTCTGTTTGTTTCTGCGTATGTTTCATATAGAAAGGCACCGTATTATTCTACGCATGAATTTGACCACGGTTGTGTGGTGTTAGCAATGTGTTTCGCGGATAAACCTACGCTTGTCATGTTGAGGAATGCAGGTGGCGATTTTGAAAAGCGGTAATTTTGCATTATGACAAGAATGTTAGACCGTGTGTGAACAGAGCTTGAATCCCTAACCTTTTCCTGTTGTTGATCGGACGCTGAAGCACGTGATGGGTGAGAGAAGCTCACTGTTTGTAGGACGGGCGTGTTCCTGATCTGTAAGGTGGACCAGGAGTTGCCAGAAAGGAGGATAGGTCTCTTGACTTGGGTCAAGACAGTTAAATATTTTTTAACCTTGGGTATTGGAACGGAAAACCCTGTTTTCCAAGCGACCAGAGAGTGGTCAGTGATACAGCACAGATGTAAGTATGCTAGGGATTTTGTTTTGTTATATTATGTAACTATTTATTGTTCCAAAAGAAAGAACGAGAAATGCAATGCTTTTTGTGCTGTGCATTGAAAAAGAAAAAGGAAAACGTCGCCCCGTCTCCAAACGTCGCCCCGTCTCCACAGTACTAGACCGGTGCCTCCAGAACCCCTCTATTGCCGTCATCACCATACTGCTGTCGGGCGATGTCCATTACAACCCAGGGCCAAACACCACCATCAATCTATGCGGCTTGTGTGACCACCCGGTCACATGGGACTGCAAAGGGATCGCCTGCGACTCCTGTGACCTATGGTTCCACCACGACTGCTTTGATGTTGGATCCTCAGAGTATGAAGCCCTGAGTCGCCCTACAGTAGCTTGGGTTTGCCCTCGCTGTGACAGTGTGAACTGCGACAGCTTCACGTTCAGAAGCTATGAGCTGGACTGTACCAACCACTATCTTCCCCTGCAACGCCTCTCAACCGTTGATTCTTTATACTCGTCTGACCTATTCTCACCTCCCCGTGCCAGTAGCCCCAAAATTGACAGTCGACCTTCGTCCATCAATTCGTCGAACCACGCTACCCCTAAGTCCTCTCGCGCCAGATCTGCTGGATCATCAGTATTCGAACTCCCCAAGAAAACCAACCTTCGTATCATCAACGTCAACTGCCAGAGCATCAACGCGAAGAAGCAAGAGCTTGCAGCTGTATTACAGTACATCAAGCCTGACATCGTATGCGGTACAGAATCGTGGCTCCGCGGCATTAAACCAGGAAAAGTACCGGCCAAAGACCACATCAAATCAGCGGAGGTGTTCCCTGACTCATACGACGTGTACCGGAATGACCGCGCCACGAATAGAGGCGGCGTCTTCATCCTCGTACACAAGTCGCTCACCTCCTCTGAATAGCCCAGTTTGTGACGGATTGCGAAATCGAGTGGGTGAAAGTCAAGCTGAAGAACCAGAAGGACCTCCATGTAGGCGTGTTCTATATGGCAGAGCGGAACCAGCACGACCTCAACCAGCTCCAATGCTCCCTAAACTTGCTAACTGAAAATGGCAGAAAGCAGCGCGAGGTTATATTAGCCGGCGACTTCAACTGCCCCGACATCGACTGGTCAATGCACACCGCCCACTCTTCGGGGAAAGGCAACGAGATCCAGCAGTCCCTGGTCGACATCTCCTCATCCTCCCTCCTTAGCCAAGTCAAGCATACCCCAACCCGTGGTAAGAACATACTCGACCTGGTCTTTACGTCCAACCCCACCCTTGTCAAGTCCTCTGTTAGCCTCCCAGGTGTGTCCGACCACGCCATCGTCTGTACCGACTTCAACACCAAGCCGCAAATCACCCGCCAGAAAGCACGCAAGTGCCTCAAGCTCAAGCAGGCTGACTGGGAGCAGATGAAGAAGGATATGGACGATGCAGCGCACACTGTGGAAGAGGAACACAGGGCGGGGAAAGATGTGAACACCCTGTGGACTACGTTCAAAACCCGCCTCGCTGACTCCATAGATCGGAACGTCCCCTCCTTCATGCTGAAACAGTCTTCATCCCTGCCATGGCTGACAGCGCCCCTTCGGAAGCTGCTGAAGCGTAAGAAGAGACTTTTCAAGCGTGCAAGAGCTCGCAAGGACTGGTCCCCCTACAGGAAATTCCAGAAGTACTGCAGAGACGAGCTACGGCGTGCAGAGTGGCAGTACGTAAGTAACACCATTAAGGAGGGACTCGACCAGAATAACACCAAGCCATTCTGGCGCTACATCAAGTCCAGGAAGCAGGACTCTACAGGAGTTGCCCCGCTGAAGGAGAAGGGACAGCTACACAGCGACAGTCAATCCAAAGCCGATATCTTACTGCGCCAATTCAAATCAGTCTTCACCAAGACCACCACTACCACACTACCCAACTTAAAACCTCCCCCCGCCCACGTACAGCCCATTACAGTTTCCGCCCCTGGCGTGGCCAAGCTGCTACGTGACCTCAAGGTTAACAAGGCCCCCGGTCCAGACAATTTACCCAATATCGCCTTGAAGACCCTCGCCGACAGTATTGCCCCCTCCCTGACACTCATTTTCCAAGCCTCGCTCGACTCCGGACGCCTTCCGCAGGATTGGCTCGGAGCCAACGTCATCTGCGCATTCAAGAAGGGCGACCGTCACTCCCCCGGCAACTATAGACCCATCTCTCTCACTTCAGTTCCCTGTAAGATCTTGGAACACATAGTATGCCGTCACATCCTGAACCACCTTGACTCCCACCAAATCTTGACCTCTCTCAACCACGGCTTCCGAGCTGGCTACTCTACCGAAACCCAGCTCCTGACCACAACACAAGATCTCCTGTCTTCATACGACCGTGGAAGTCAAGTTGACATGGCGATCTTGGACTTCTCCAAGGCCTTTGACACCGTTCCCCATGACCGACTACTCCATAAGCTGTCCAGCTATGGCATCACTGGCCCCATCCATTCCTGGCTGAAGTGCTTCCTTACGGAACGCACCATGCAAGTTGTGGTTGAGGGCACCTCATCAAATTCCACGACAGTGGACTCTGGGGTCCGGCAGGGCACCGTGTTAGGCCCACTCTTGTTCCTGTGCCATATCAACGACCTCCCGGAGGCAGTTAATTCCCAAGTGCGTCTCTTCGCAGATGACTGCCTCGTTTACAGGGAGATCAACGACTTCAGTGACCACCTCACCCTCTAAGAGGACCTGAAGAGTCTGGAACAGTGGGCAGAGCGATGGGGCATGCGTTTCAACGCCACGAAATGCTACGTCATGAGCCTGGCGCGGAACCCTGCAACCTCCTTCTTCTACTCCCTCGAAAGGACAATTCTCAAACAAGTTTCCACCAACCCCTACTTGGGTCTTCAATTCTCTGCAGATCTTTCGTGGTCAACCCACATCAACTACATCACAAAGAAAGCCAGTTGTACCCTCAGCTTCCTACGCCGTAACCTCAGACACTGTCCCGCAGACTGCAAACGCAACGCCTTCCTCGCCTTAGTCAGACCCCTGTTGGAGTATGGAGCGATCATCTGGGACCCGTACGAGAAAAAGGAAATCGACAAGCTGGAGCGTACACAGCGAATGGCAGTACGCTTCATTGCAAAAGATTACAAATCTAGAACACCTGGCTTTGTAACGGGCCTCCTGAGGAAACATGAGCTCCCTACCCTTCAGGAACGACGCGAGAGCCTGCGGCTGACCTTCTTTTACAAGGTGGTTGAGGGGCTGGTGCCAGCAATCCCTCCTGGGCAGTTTCTTGTACCTCAACAACCCGACCGACACATCCGCCGTCCGCCAAGAAGAGCAGACTTTGTAGTCAAAAACCCAGTGGAGAACTACACACGAAACAACGACAGGTGCTACAAAGTTCCAAACTGCAGCACAGAGCAGTATAAGCAGTCATTCTTCCCAAGAACTATTATCAGGTGGAACCATTTGGATAATATTATTGTGCACTCAGGTAGTACTGAGGCCTTCAAGCAGGCGGTGGCCAAAGTCCAACGCCACTAACTTTTTCGCTGCGCACCCCACCCGTTGCGTCGACGCCAGATTCCTGGATGTAGCAATGTAATCTGACAGATACAGATACAGAAGTGAATGGCAAATAATTCGTAGTGTTTTGTGAAAATTCGTAACGAAAGTTGTCAGAAGACTTGCATGTTGTGTTGCTTGGTATTGTTTTGGTAAACGGAGCACAAAAAAGTAGATTCTTGTTTCCTCAGCCTCTGTTTTGAATGAATGGAGTAGATGCGTGGAATAGACATGCTATGTGTGCGATTGAGTGTGTGCAATTGCGGTGTGTGACAACGCTTTTTTCCTTAGGTGAAATTTGATCGGTTATTGTGTGGACACGTAAACGTGCGGACGACATATGCTTCTCCTGAAATAACCAGTGTTGACAAATTGCATATCAGTCAAAACCATTCTCCGAGCAAAGAATACTCGAAGATGTTCTGAAGATGATGTTTTAATTTGTGTGGAAAAAAAACTTGTGGAATATGTGCACTGTGTTAGGTCTGTGTATTCTAATTGGAGTATGTAATGGCCATGTTCAGGGTCGTTTCACATACATTTCTCAATTTGGAAAAAGTGTTAACAGTGTTAATGACTATATTCTTTTTAGCGGGTATCGGCTGTTTTCTAAATCAGTAAAAGATAAATTTACACTCAGGTTAGATTTAGATCATTTACCCATTTCTTCATGTGTTGGGGAAAAAAGGCACGTACAATGAAAAGAAGATTACCAGTGAGTACGATAATCAAATAGAATTATTGGTGTGACCAGGAATACAGAGCTTCTAAGCCTAACTTACGTAGACTGTTGAGAATATGAAGAACAGAACAGATGGAAATGATGTTTCCTTTTATTACTCGAAGTGAATATAGAAACATAAATGAAAAAAAGAAGACAAAGTACAATGACTCCTTGTTAAAAGAACTTGTTACAAGTCACAACTACTTTGGGAAACAATACACAATATTTCTAAGAAGTCATCACAGCTTATGAATGATATATGCTGTAATAGATTGTTTCAGCATTTCAAAGGTTTACTGGACAAAGACGAATTAGTAATGTCAGAGCAAGATGGCATTGAAGATATGGGAAATGATATGCTGAATAGACTTGTATCAAGACAGAAGATATTGCTGGCTATTAAGAAAATAAAAAGTCGTAGGGCTGCAGCATCTGACGGTCTCACCAGTGCATGTTTCAAGTATTTTGGAGAATACATCACTAATTTTATTGTAAAGTTACTCAATTGCTTGTTTAATAAAGGAGTTTATTCTGCCACTGTTTAGAAAGTTGACGTGAATGATGTGAACAATTACAGAAGCATTTCATTGTGTTTTAGAAGTAGCAAATTGTAGGATTTTATTATAAAATCTAGATTACAGGAATGGATAAATCACAGTGGTACTACTGGAGAACGCAGGTTTTCAAAAACAACATTCCACAATCGGTCACATGTTTACTTTATTAGCTGCAGTACTAAAACAAGTTACAAATAAACAAAAACTGCACATTGCTTTTGTTGATTTTGAAGAAGCATTCAATTCAGTTTCTAGGTAGTTGTTGCGGTCAGTCCTGCTAAAAATGGTGTAAAAGGCAAACATCTTTCTTCTGTAAATACATATTAATGGTGTGAAGATGTGAATTAGATCAGGAACAAATCTATCATATGCTATAAATTGTATGCGTGGGATAAAACAAGGGGTTGTGTGTAGCGCTGTTCTGTTTTTAGTGTTTATCAATGAGCTTGCTTTAGAAATCATTGAGAAAGATTCTGATTTTTGTTTAATCTGATTGAATTATTCATGTTGTTATTTGCTGATGATATACATCTACTTTCTATAACTTTATTTGAAGTACAGAGACAATGAAATAGCTCATATTCGACTACTTTCAGATTGAAGGCGACCTTGAATATGGCTAAAACTAGTCTTATTGCTTCTCGTAATGGGTGTGTGTGTGTGTGTGTGTGTGTGTGTGTGTGTGTGTGTGTGTGTGTGTGTGTGTGTGTGTGTGTGTGTTCAGCACAGCATGAGAAATGGTATTGCAGTAAAGAAAATAGAAGTTGTCAGCACATATTGATATCCTGGTATCTATTTTTCAACAAGACCTAGTTTTGAATGTGCATGTCAAGATAATAGGCTGTAGAGCAAAGAAAGAGGTGATAATTATCCTTCGTATATTGTACAGACTGGATGGCCGCTCTTTTAATGTGTCAATTAAATCATTTGATTTTGAGGTTTAGCCATGCAATAACACAATGAAGTGTTAAAATTTGGGGTTATGAAAAGGGTGTTTTATTGAAAGAGTATATTTGTTTGGTATGAAACGGTTTTTAAACGTTGACTTTTTAATTCGTAACGAGGTTGTGTATGGTGAGCTCAGAAGATACCCAGTTTACACAAATATATGCGTTATATGTATATAATACTGGTTCAATTTAATTCAAATAGACGAGAACAGGTTGCCATTAAAAAGTTACGTTACTGTATACTTTAGGCAATGTTGGTAAGAAAACTTGGGCTACAACTGCTCGTAAGTTTTTGAATTCACATGGATTTGCTGGTGTGTGGGACAATCAAGGTGTTCAATGCATCTCAGCTGTCATCAAATGTTTGAAGCAAAGATTAAGTGATGGTAAACGGCAGGACTGGCAGAGCCACATATATGACAATAATAGTTGGTAGAGTATAGACTTCTTAAATCACGTTCATGTTGATATGAAAATGAACCGTTACGTAAAAAGCTCTTTTAACTAAATCTAGATTTCGTATTTGTAACATTGTCATCGCTTTAGATATGGTCGCAAATGGGAAAAAGGTTTATTGTGCCTACTGTTTTATTTAGGTAAAAAAAAAGAGATTAAACTTATTTCTAGTTTTGTGGTTGGACAGTCGTAAAAACTCTCTGGTTCATTACAAGGACTACTTAGAAATGGAATGGAATCCACCAAACTTCAAAATGTTAGGTGTCCAGTATACTGATGATGTACAAAAACTACAAAAATATTAACTGCTCAGAGAAATTAGCAAATGTAAAATATTTGTTCAAGATTTGGAACGAGAACAAATAACAGAAAAACGGCACATAAAAGTGCAAAAAAAAATGCAGGCATCAGAATCTCAAAACTGAAAACCTTTACTAGTTCAATAAAACCGACATAGCTGCGGAAATGTTAGATGACAAAACATGAATAGAAGACAATTACGACACCGATTTTTCCAATTTTAAATGTTCTTGAAAAATATGGACCTGAAGTCGTCATTACCTTTTCAAAATCAATTGTATTATCGACAGTAGTGTGTGATGCAACAAAAAAAAATTCTGTAAATTTAGTTGTAAAAACTCTAGTAAAATACGTGCAGAACCAGTATTTGTAATCGCAAAATACGGATAGGCAAGAGACGTATTATTGGTAAAATATTGATTAATATGGATACACAATATTACAGATTTTCTGCTTCCGAATGGAACGTTTATTCCATATGAAGATTCCAAACCAGAAATATGTCACTATAGATCTTAAAACTTTTTCTTGATGTAAGACAACTGTTCATGAATACAAATGTAAGCAATACCTATTTGTTTAAAAAAAGCTGAAGTCCATATTCAAGGTGTCAACATAATACGATCATGCATTCTTGATAATAACACACAACCAGAATGTTGCAAAAGATGGGATCAACACTAAATGTTGAAAATGATTGGGATACATGCTTCTTATATCTTCATATGATATCTTATGTAAAATGAAGTTGTTTCTGCTTAGAGAAATACACAGGTGTCGTGGGACAAATGTTATTGTTAAAGACATTAGTGTACTGAACAGTGAATTATGTAGTTTTTGCCACGCCACAAATGACAGCATCAAGTCAAATCAAGTCAAGAACACCTTATTATCTCAAAGAGAAATTAAGAGTGGCCATAAAAACAACAAATCACAAATCGCGTATCACACCCACCCATTCACCCACTCACCCACCCACTCGCACACAGAGAAAATATATATATATATATATATATATATATATATATATATACATACATACATACATACATACACATATATACAAACAAGCTTTATGAACTGGATCTTATCGGAAGGTTAGTTATGATTCAGGAGTTTGATGGAATTAGGAACAAAGCGGTTTTTGGTTCTATTTCTCTTAAATTTTGGAATTTGGAATCTTCGTCCAGAAGGTAGAACATTGTATTTTTTTTAAAGATTTAGAAATGTCGGCAGCAATGTTCACAGATTTTGTGTGACACGACTCTCATACAGTCTATCTAGGTGTTCTTCTTTTTTGTCGATAATCTTTCCACATGTAATATCTACTCTGTTCAAAATATGTTTGTTTTTCACGCTAAGATTTCCAAACCAGCATAAAAAGCCAAAGGACAAGACTGATTCTACAAAACAACAATAAACATATTTAAGATGTCCTTTTTAACGGTGAGAGACCGAAGTTTCTGAAGACCTTTTAGATTAACATTTTTGTAGATAAATTGAGTATTTCCATTAAAATTCAGTTTATCGTCTAAAATAGAACCAGATACTTATATTCACTTACACGTTCCACTTGGTGTTTTCGATATACAAGTGAGGGACAGGAGCTGGATTTCTTTGAAAACCCTTCTCGTTCATCTTACTAACATTCAAATCTAGACAGTTCTCTTTGCACCATGTACAAAAACGTTCCACCTCTTGGAAATAAATGGTATCTGAACTTGACAGGTCTTCTAAAGCAGAATCATCCGTGTACGTTATGACAGGAGTGACAGAAGAACCAATACAATCATTTGTATAAAGAGAAAAGAGTACAAGGGGGAGAATGGTGCCTTGAGGCGCACCAGTAAATGCCTTTATAGCTGATGAATATTTTACCTCAAAGCGTACGCACTGTAACCTGTTGACTCAAAAGTTCGCAATCCATAAAATCAGTTTTGGGTAAACCTATAAACTTTGGAGTTTCTTTGCCATAATGTGTGGCTTAATAGTATTTAAAGCTGATGAGAAATCGATAAACAGGATATGAGCTGAAGAAACTTTGTTTTCAAGATGTATGTATGCATGGTTCAAACAAGTGACTATTGCATCATCTGTACTTCTGTTCTGTTTGTATGCAAATTGGTATGGATCACAAAGCTGTTTGACTTGAGGAAGAAGCTGAAGAACTTGGCGTTGAAAAGATTTCATTACAAAAGATGTCAAAGCAACAGGTCTATATTCATTCAAAATGCTAGGATTCTTGTTTTTGGTACAGAAGAAATGGATTTTTTTCCAGACAGAGGGCACAACTCCATAATTCAAAGATCATGAGAACAACGTACAGAAAACATATGATAATTGTTCTGAACATAATTTTCACTCATATGTTCTGACGCTGCTGTGTTGTTCAAGGATTTTGGAAATATTTTATGAACGCAAAGAATGAAAAATGTCAGAATGTATCACATTTACGTAGTGCAAAACCACTGGTAATACTTAGTTCGGATAAAGACATAACATTATTTATCAGATTTCTTTAATTTCAGTTTGATATTTGCTAAAGAAGGTTTGTACCACTTTAAATCTAGTGGAAATATGCCTAGTCTGCAAACCTTTGTAAACAACTTAAAGTACAGATACATATACAATATTGAAGAATATATTGCACGCAAAAGTACGGTACAGTTGCCAAGTGGACTCTTCATAAAGACTTTTCCGGCTGATTTTAGCCAGAAACAACAAATTCATTTACATGAGATAAATCATTTCATGAAAAATATATACTAAAAAAAAGATTAAAAAAAAAGAGCAAACCTTATGTTTGACAAGTATTGTAACACAGTAGTTTGCATGTGGACAATAGGTTTTAGCCCAAAGTAGACATTCATAATCCATTTAGTCACTCATGGTTTAATCTATCCTTCATTTGCTCCTGTCCAATGTCATTGAATTGACCGGACAAAAATCTTCATATTTCCGCCATTTCATCTATTTGTCGACATTATATCAATCTTCTGTTTGTCTGTCTGCCTGTCTGCTGTATATCTGTCTGCCTGAATATTTGTATGTATATCTCTATTATATTCATGCATTTTCGTATTTGTAGTGGCATTTGTATTCTCTCTCTCTCTCTCTCTCTCTCTCTCTCTCTCTCTCTCTCTCTCTCTCTCTCTCTCTCTCTGCAAAACAATGATTACTCTTCCTCATTCATGTAATAATTCACAAATTTATGATCTTCATGATCAAGTGTTTATTTTTCAAACTTTCCTCTCGTTTTGTTGATATTTTGCATTTCCTCTTTGTCTGCCACATCTCTTCATTGCTCTTTGTTTTTGTTTGGGGCTGCTTTTAAGCTGTGTATAAGGTTCGTGGCTGTACCTATTGTCGGGGATAATTTTACCAGTTCAATGAGATTGCTGTTGATGAATATTACGACGTAGATCCTTTGCTTCTGGTGATGGAGACACCAACATCAGGGTTCATCAGTTTTACAAGGAACCATACTGATGATAGACCTGCGGAGAAGATTGTGCCTGTGCCTGTAAATTATACAGTCGTGGTAAGTTTCAAGGAAGATTCCTCTGTGTTGACAGATGTTACCCTATTTCGTCACTTCATCAATCTTCATTACAAAGGTCCTGATAGAAAGTTTAGAATAACGAAAACATTCATGTGGCGCCGCCTCAGCAGCAGTAGGTCCGATTTTGCCCAAATATTTCAAGGTCTACAATTTAGTATCATCGCAAAATTAGGTAGCTGCAAGAACGGAACCTGCTTTAGACTTTTCTTTTCGTTTTTTCCTGATAGTAAAAGGCCTCTTCAATCGCCACAAGGTGTCTGGAACTGTTCTGTGAACCATTACGCCAGCTTCCATCACCACCTGGCCTGTAACCTAAAGACGGAATGCGAAGATGGACGAGATGAAACAGGGACTGTCCCTCCAGCAGTCCTCAGTGTAACGGACTACTTGCACTTTGTAACAGGTGCTACAGATTAATCGAGAATTTTAGAGTAAGTAAAGAGGAAGATCGTATGAAGAAGGCAAATGAGTACTGTGGATTAACAGAAAGCCACCATAGTGTTCCAGTGTGTACTTGTAACTGGATTGCGATATTTAGACACAAAACAAAATTACATCCTTACCGGCTAGGCAGGCTTTTGGTTGATGTGCACTCTAATGATATCTCTGTGCCAAAGATGTACAGGCATGCACTAATTCGTAACAAAAGGATTGCTATGCATCATTTCTGGTGTAAACGATCACAACATCAGACGGCAGTAGCAAAGGCGTGTTTCTCCGGAAATGTAGATGGATGTACAATCTGCATCAAAGATATTCCGTGTGTTGTATCCCGAAATCCAAGTTTTGGATTTACTTTAATGTGTGAACACACAAACAATAAAACAGCAACAACAACATCACAGACAATATCGGTATGCAACGTTACATTTTCATTGTCATCAGGACTTCAAGATATGACCAGATGCCCTGATGGTCACATGACTTATACATTATTTCTGTGTGGTTCTGACCGCTTTAAAATGTGTGGTCAACAAACATCCTCTCCTTGTACGTTTTCCAGCAGACTGCCACTTTTAGACATTTCTAAATCATCTGATCACCGTATCTCTTCTGTAGCGACTTTCACGTGTGAAGATGTTAACATCAAAATTTCGTACAGCTTAGTATGCGATTTTGTGACTGATTGTCATGATAAGAGTGATGAATCGTTCTGTAAATATTCTCCTTGTGTCAGGATATTCAGATGTCACAATGGTGAGTGCGTGCCTTTTGAAAAAACATGTGACAATG
>CM065724.1:15537388-15559888 GCA_033310375.1 Conus canariensis | reverse complement strand
TTGTTTTCCCCCACTACTTAATTGTTCAGCATTATATATATATTCAATTATAAACAAAGCTTGCTCTTATGTCTTAGATTGAAGAAATACGGGGAGATAAGCATTCATATCTGCAGTGGTAGATCATTCTGCCTAACTAACAGTATGTGGTTGAGTGGGTGAATGGGGAAAAAATGAAATAAATGCTTCTCAAAATGAGCCTTCAGCAAGCTTATGGTCTCCAAGGAGGAGACGTTCTCCAATGGGGAGGAAACTCACTAGCATATAACTTCTGGTCAGATACCGATATTTCGAAACCTGATTGTTTCTCCTCAGTGACCGCGGAAAGTGGTAATTTGACTTCTCTGCTTTTTCGGTTTTAAGAAGAATGCTATCCACCACTGCAGATATGTATGCTTATCATCCCCTATTTCTTCAATCTAAGACATAAGAGCAAGCTTTGTTTATAATTGAATATTTCTTGCAGTCATTGCAACACCAAGCTGCTCTGTAAGTTGCTGGAATGGTGCTCGGTACTTATCCTTGGAATTTATTAGTTTATTGTAATTTAGTCCCTTGCGGATTCATTCCAAGAACTGGCCCTCAGCACTTGTGTCTTAAGAGGTTATCTTTTTATATTTTCTACTTTTCATAAGAAAATGTAGCTTGTTTTGCTCTTTCATGATTTTCTTTTGCTTCTTAGGTGGCACCTTTGGTTGGTTTTTTGAAAACTCAACAAACATACTACGGTATTGCACACCAGACTTTTCTGGGATAGCATTTCTCTTAAAACCGAAAAGGCAGAGGAGTCAAATTACCACTTTCCGCGGTCACTGAGGAGAAACAATCAGGTTTCGAAATATCGGTATCTGACCAGGAGTTATATGTTAGTGGGTTTCCTCCCCACTGGAGACTGTCTCCCTCTTGGAGACTATAAGCTTGCTGAAGGTTCATTTTGAGAAGCATTTATTTTATTTTTCCCCATTCACCCACTCAAGCACTTAGGTAGAATGATCTACCACTGCAGATATGTATGCTTATCATCCCCTATTTCTTCAATCTAAGACATAAGAGCAAGCTTTGTTTATAATTGAATATATATATATATATTATATATATATATATATATAAATAGAAGAAAAACAATGAAAGAATGATCTGCAGGGAAGAAGATTCTTTAAGCAATGGGATCATGGAATATGCCAAGTACCTAGCGCTCTCAGGATGGAGTTATAGAAAGGCTGTGAAAGAAATAAAGATGGACTAATCATAAAGGTGGCATAAAGCTGAAGAAAATAACCAAATGCAGAGTGGCTTATCATATCTGGACTGTAGACCATCCGAAAATTAAGGACCTGGCATTTCTTAAGATCATTCCCATTGAGGCGGTCCGTAAAGAGGAAAGGCTCTTGGAAAGAGAATTGTATTGGCAGGCCAACCTTGGGACCTGCTTCAATGGTTAAACCAGAGGATGGACCTGACAGTGGCCAAGAATCAACAGATTCAGTACAAGCAGTAGCCTTGAGACAGAAGACTTAATATGTGTGAAACAACGTGGTGTGTGTGTGTGTGTGTGTGTGTGTGTTGGGGGTGGGGGGGGTGGGGGGGGGGTCGGAGATGATAGTGAGGGTGTCTGTGTATTTGTAAGAAATGGATGTAAGAAGTTTTAGTGTGTGTGTGTGTGTGTGTGTGTGTGTGTGTGTGTGTTTTTGTATGAGTGAGGTATGAGGGAGTGGGGGAGATGGGAGAGACGGCAGTGAAGGAGGGGGGCGGGAAAGAGAGGGGGAGAGGGGATAGACGGAGAGAGAGAGAGAGAGAGAGAGAGAGAGAGAGAGAGAGAGAGAGAGAAGGAGAGAGAGGTATGAGTATTAGTGCGAGTGTAGATGCGTTAGATGGAAAGTTAAGAAGAGATGATCAAGCTTGAAGAATTTATTTCACGAGAATCTGATGCACAGGTCAGCTATGCCTTATGTTTCGTGTCCTGTGCTCCTCATTAGCAGTTTTGGAACCAACAACTTGAGAACTGTGGTTCAGTTTAATCCTGATGTTTTATCTATTGGTTTTATTGTTTGTGTCCTGCGTTTTGTTTGAATCTGGAAATACAGACATGTGCTGAGACTAGTTAAGGTAAAACTACGGTATCGAGTTATAGCTTTTCAAATCACTTAAATATTTTGCTTTTCCTGCTTCTTCTTCTTCTTTCTTCTTCTGTTTCTCCCTTTTTGCCCTTTCCCCTCTTCCTTTTTCTTTTTCTGCGTGGTCTTGTTCGCCATCTTCTTCTTCTTCTTCTTTTTTCATCGTCTTCTTGTGTGGGTCGGGTCTGTTTAGAACTTCTTTGAAGTCCTCGGCCCATCTTGCAAGCTGTGTAGGGAGCTCTGGATGAGGTAGCACCTTTGTTGTTCGGCAGCTGCATCCTACCTAGTAGGGTGGACGGGCATCACTGGTCCTCATCCATCTCCTAAAGTTCTCACGTGCTGGCTCCTAGCGCCACACCCTGGTATACCGCTTCAGCTGGCAGGCTGACCCAATTGAGGGGGGTGGTGTTTATACGGCACTACTAGGCGTACGGCTTCCCTTGTGGAAGCACCGGCTAGGGCGGAGGAGTTTCCAAGAGAAGCCTAACGGCTACGTGCACGGTCCAAAGGCGAACCACTGCTAAGTGAGTGGACATCAGCTGTTGGTCTTCCAGAGACGATTGCCTCCTACAGTCTCTTTAAATAATTGCAAGGAGGTTTGGCTTCAGGCTAGCACCCTGTTCCTGTAAAATCACATGAGCTACGAAAACAATTCAAAGCGCTTCATTGTCAATGCAGCCAAGACAACAGTCGACTCCAACCAGAGACAGAATGACGGACGCCAGTGAAAGCCTCTCTGAGGAAGCTGGCGCCCCGATGACTCGAGTCCTAACTGCAAAAATGGTTACACGAATTGGATATTGGTATGTATGAACTTTGTTCCAGTCATCCAAGTTGGCATAAGATATGAAAATGAAGGCCTTTAAAGGCAACATCTTAGGTCTTATCGAAAATCGTTGGACAGAGTCAGGGAAGTTTTCATCAGAAGACATGAACATCCTGTTTTCAGGTCGTCATGACAAAATCCACCGTGACGGCGTCGCTCTTATCCTTGACCGACAAGCAGGCAGTGCACTAGAAGAATGGACGCCAGTGAATGAGCACCTCCTGACAGCACGATTCATCACGTCACACGCAAAGGTCACCATCATCCAGTGCTACGCCCCAACCAATGATCACCCAATGATGCAGACAAAGACATCGTCTACCAGCAGCTTCAGGACTTGGTTGAAAAAGTACCACGCCATGATATCTTGTTGATCATGTTGATCATGGGCGACTTGAATGCACAGATTGGGGAGGATCGGTGTGGCTTTGAGCATGTCCTTAGTCCACATGGGTATGGCAAGAGAACTGATAATGGTGAACGCTTCCTGCAGTTCTGCGCAATGAACAACATGAAAATTGGGTCGTCACTATTCCAGCATAATGATATTCACAAGATCACATAGATATCAAATGATCACAGGACTCAGACCCAAATCGATCACATCGCGATTGGACCAAGGTGGAGAACCCCATGTCTGCAAAACGTACGCGTGTACCATGGAGCAGACGTGTGCAGTGACCATCATTTGGTGATAGCAAAGCTGAAGATCAAGCTGAAGAGAAGAAAGAAAAAAAGAGACTCCGTCCAAGAGATACAAGCAAGTTAAAGGATCCCACCACAGAGGCCCAGTTGCAAGCTTTCCTGAGCAATAGGTATTCAGTCCTTACTGAAACAATGCCAGGATCGACAGAATGGTGGGAGGAGATGAAGGATGCCATGACGACAGCTGGAAAAGAAATCCTGGGGTTTAAGAAGTCATGCGGAAATCCTGGATCAGTGATGACACATGGGAATTGTTAGCAGAGAGAATAGAACTCCATCAGAAGAGACACAGCTGCACCTCAGACCAAGCAGCGTACTACCAGGAGTACATCGAGAAGGACAGGAAGGTGAAGCGAAATGCCCAGAAAGATAAAAAGGGATGGGCTGGACAAGCAAGCAGAAGATGCCGAAGAAGCTGCTGAGCGCAACGACATGAGAGCTGTCTACCAGATCGCAAAGAAGACAACTGGTACTGTGAGGACTGGCTATTTACCTGTGAAGGCAAAAGATGGTACACTTCTGTCAAGAGGCGAGGAAAAGCTTGCAAGATGGGCCGAGCACTTCAAAGAAGTTCTAAACAGATCCAAGCCACCGACACCAGCTGAGGCGGAAGACCCATCCCTCCTGCTCCCAGTCAACACCGATGACTTCACTGAAGAGGAGATCATCAAGACATTAAAGAACAATAAGTCCCCTGGGTTCGATGGAATAACAACGGACATGCTTAAAGGTGGTGGTGACTGCATCGTCTGTTGGATGTGCA
This sequence comes from Conus canariensis, assembly GCA_033310375.1. NCBI lineage: Eukaryota > Metazoa > Mollusca > Gastropoda > Neogastropoda > Conidae > Conus > Conus canariensis. The sequence goes on along the minus strand of CM065724.1, from coordinate 15,555,480 downwards.
GTCTCTGTAACCAGGCCTGGAACTCCAGCGTCGTCCCAGAGGATTGGAAGAATGGCGAAGTCGTCTGTATTTAAAAAAAAGGCAGCCTCTCAGAGTGCGACAATTGGAAAGGAGTTACTCTACTGTCGATACCAGGGAAAGTGTACTGCCAGGTCATCCTCAACCGACTGCACGACGTAGTGGACGATGAGCTCAGCGAACAACAAGCAGGTTTCCGCCCTAAACGATCCTGTGCAGAGCAGATCTTCACTCTAAGACAGATCATCGAGAAGTGTGGAGAGCACCAAGTACCCCTGGCCATAAGCTTAATTGACTTCTCCAAAGCATTTGACAGTGTCCACAGACCACCGCTGTGGAAAATCATGAAAACCTACTGCATCCCAGAGAAAGTTGTGTCGGCCATTGAGCAGATTTACATAAACTCCAAATGCAGAGTCAGGACGGAAGATGGCTACAGTGACTGGTTTGAAGTTGTCACCGGAGTAAGGCAAGGTTGTATCCTCTTCCGTCTCCTCTTTTGCACTTGCTATTGACTGGGTTCTGAAACACGCAACCCGAGGAAAGGGAATCAAGTGGACAGAAGAAAACAGCCTTTCAGATCTAGATTTTGCCGATGACATTGCCGCTCTTGCAAGCACCCCTCAGGACCTGCAGGTGCTTGTAGACAATATCAGCAAGTTTGCAAGCAGCATTGGCCTCATTATCAGTGCCAAAAAGACTACAAACATGCTTACCGGTAAACACCAAGGGCCAACAGACGTTCTCATTGACCAAAAACAAGCGGAAGTAGTAGATAACTTCAGATACCTAGGCAGCTCTATCAACAACGCCAATGACCTCGACCGTGAACTGAAGCGTCATATTGGGAAAGCAACATCAGCATTCAATCAGCTGAACAAGATATGGAACAGCAAGAAATTCTCCCTTGGAATCAAACTGAAATTTTTATAACTCCAGTGTGAGTTCAACGTTATTATATGGCTGTGAAACCTGGCAACCCAGGAGAAGAAACTCGACGCTTTTGATACTAAGAGCCTATGTAAGATCTTGGGCATCAAATGGTCAGACTTTATACCAAATGAAGACGTCAGGGAGAGATCCAAACAACTCCCCGTGTCACCCATCATCTGCAGACGGCGCCTCCACTGGCTGGGTCATGTCTTAAGATTACCCTCTTCAAGATCTGCAAATCAGGCCATTAAATGGACCCCAGCAGGCCAGAGAAAAAGAGGACGACCCAGGATGAGCTGGCGACAGACAGTGGAGATAGACCTCAGACTCGCTGACAGAGGATGGAGTGACACTACCAAACTGGCTGAGGACCGTGCATAGTGAAGGCCTTGACTGCCTCATGCGTCGCAAGACGCGGGAGCATCTAAGTCTAAGTAAGTCTAAGTCTTCTTCTTCTTCTTCTTCTTCTTCTTCTTCTCTCTTCCCCCCCCCCCCCTCTTCCCCCATCCTCCTCCCCTTATTTCCCACTCCTCCTCCTCCTTCCCCCTCCTCCTCCTCCTCCTTCTTCTTCTTGTTCTTCGTGTCCTTGTTCTAGTTCTGATTGTTCTTGTGCTTTATCTTGTTTTTCTCATTTTCTCTCTCTTCTTCTTCTTCCTGTTATTACTATTTTGATAAATATTTACTCATTTGCTTGCATTGATGTCTATTTATGCATTACAACACGATGTAATGTAATGGGTATAATGTAAGGCATATGTATTTTCATGCATGTATGTAATGATAATAAGATTGTTTTGATACCTTACTCTTTTATCCAACACTAGCAAGATAGAACAACACAGTGCAATTTCAATCAAAAGTATATAAAAGTATTGAGTAATCTGATTATGTCCACCAATTTGGCTGAATATCTATTATTTGTGTGTAATTGTCCATGTACAGAGCAATCGCAATTTCATTGTTAGTTACCAGAATCTGCAGTCTCTTCAGATACTCATGAACCGACACATGTGACGATTTCCCCACTACCCCACCATCTCATCCCCTTCCCTCCTCTCCTTCCCCCTCTCACCTCCTCCTCCCCTCCTCCCCCCCTTCTCTCTACCGTCCCTTCATCCTGTTCCCGCTACTTTTCCCTTACAACCCACCTTTCCACCCCTCCTTCCCCTCCCTCTCCCCCTTCCCCCTAACCCCTGTTCTCCTCCACCCCTCTCCCCCTCCTTCTCAACCCTCACTTCCTTACCTGTCCCCTAACACTCTTTCACTTCCTACCTCCACTCCTCTTTTAGTACGACCCCTCGTTTCTCTCCCCCTTCCCTTGCACCCTCACCCCCTCCTGCCCCCCTCTCCCCCACTCTTAGGCTCTCTTCAAATGATTTCCCCTTTTCTTCCCCCTTTTCTACTCTCCGTCCAACCCCCTCCCCTAACCTTCACCCCCCCCCCATTCATTTAACGTTCTTTACCCCCCCCCCCTCCTCCCCCTCCATTCCTTCTCCCGTCTTCTTTGCTCCTCCTGCCCCGTCCACCACCAATATCCACAATCTTTTCTGTATTTTAATACGCTGAATTTGACATCTGAAACAGTAGAATTCTAGCTCAGGGGTTTGGAACTAATCTCGTTTGAAATACCTTTTTTTTTTTACGTCTGTGCCTTTTCACTCAAGGAAACTAAATCTTGTGAAATTGATTTCTTAATAACAACCCCCCCCACCACCACCACCCCCCCCCACACACACACCACACTATCCATGGTCTGCTTCTCCACCCCCTTGGTTATTTTTTTTCCCATTCCTCCCCATCCATCCTCAACTGAATCCCACCTGCTACTCCCTCACTCTCGTTCCCGCCCCTCTCTCTCTCTCTCTCTCTCTCTCTCTCTCTCTCTCTCTCTCTCGGGGGGCATGAGTCAGCGCCTTCAGTGTCAAGTCGCATTGTTGAGTCCTCCGTTGATTTTCTCCCCGTACTACGGACTGTGACTGAGGTGCGAATCTGGAATTGTTCGCAGGCTTTGTGATGCACCATGCCTTCCGCTGCAGTTGATTTCAGAGCATTATGCGGCTGTCTTCTGTCGGCATTCCTTGCTTTCATGTACAAGAGGGCCAAACAGAAAACTGCCATAAGCTTCGCCATGTTAAAATTGGAGCGGAGAACGGACGGTGCAGTGGCAGGTTTGCTCCTCTCATATTTATTCTGGAGGAGTCTTCTCCTGCAGTGCGGCGATGTGGAGAGCAATTCTGGACCCAACCCTCTTCCGAGTTGTGACAGCAAGAGGCAGACCAGACTCGGCAGCGCTGACGTCGGCGGCGGCAGATCCAGATGGAGAGGCCACTCAACGTCCAGGGAGGAGCCTCCAACCAGCCTACGAAAGATGTGACCCTGTCCGACACCGTTTCAATGATCAACTCCTTGAAGGCGTCGATGGATACCAAGCTGGACGAGCTGAAGCAGGAGATGCAAACCATGCGAGAGGACTACGTGGCCATGCAGGAAGAAGTGAAGAGGTTGAGAGACGAGGTGAGCGGTCTTCGACAGCAGAACGAGGATCTCCAGAAGTCGAACGGTGACCTGTCAGGGAAGATGGACGACCTGGAAAGGAAGACCGATGACCTGGAAGGAAGATCAAAGCGCAGCAACCTGATCTTCAACGGCATTCCCAGAAAGCAGAATAAGACCAGTGCTGACTGTGAGGACTTGCTGAGGAATCTCTTCACGGACCAGTTCGAACTTTCTCGTGATGTGCTCGGCAGAGTCGAAGCAGCGCGGGAGTTGGGCAGCCACCTGAGCGACTGAGCAGCCATTTTCAGGATAACTTTGCTATCCCTGTAGCACGAGGAAGGGGCTTGAAAAGGTAGCCTGAACACTGAATGCTCCATCCTTCCCCAGCCAGCCTACCGCAACCGGAGGAGACCTTACAACAGCGGTTGAAACTCAAAGTAGAAATAGACGGGGATTATTCCTCTCATCTTTGGCACATGGAATATGCACACCATCCTGGATAAAGACGACGCAGTTAAGCCTCAGAGGAAAACAGCTCTGATTGGAAAAGAACTCTCCCGGTGTAACATCGACACTGCAGCCTTGAATGAGACCTGGCTTGTGGAACAGGGCGAACTTTTTGAAAGGGTCTATGTTTATACCTTTTTTTTGAAAGGAAGAGGAAGTGAAGAGCGACGAGAGGTTGGTGTCAGCTTTGCCATAAAGAAAACTCTCGCTGGCAAGCTAGCTGGGCCTCCAAAGGGAGTGAACTACAGGCTGATGACCATGAAACCCCCTTTCATTCGGAAAGAGGCACCTGACAATCATCAGCGCCTAAGCGCCGACCATGACCAAACTAAATGACATGAAGGACAAATTTCATGAGAATATTCACTCTGTCCTTGCTGCTGTTCCAAGAGGATACACTCGCGCCATATTTGGCGATTTCAGCGCTAGAGTCGGTTCTGAAGGCGAATCCTGGAAAGATGTCATTGCAAACACAGAATAGGCCATTGCAAACAAGAACAGACTTCTGCTACTCCAGACCTGTGCTGAGGATGAGCTGCTGATCACCAGCACACCCTTCCGTCTCCCCAGCCGTAACAAGACATCGTGGATGCATCCCCACTTCAAGCATTGGCATCTCATCGACTACATCACTGTCAGGAAGAGGGATAGGTAATATGTAAGAGTCACCAAATCCAAGTGCGGTGCTGAGTGCCGGACTGACCACCATCTCACAATCAGTAAGCTTGACATCCGGATCCAACACAAGAGACTTCTACAAGGTGAGAAGGCTCCAAGACAGCTTAATGTTACCAAGCTGATTCCGTCTCTATAAACAACCAGTATATGAAAGCCAACTGGTGGACCTTCAGAGAACGGGTTCGAAACATCGCTCCAGAGATTCTGGGTCCAGCAACCAAGAAACACAAGGACTGGTTTGATGAGAACTGCGATCATATTCAGCACCTAGTCCACCTCCCAAAAGATGAATTCAGTATCATTGTCATAACACGCAACCTTCTGACTCCAAATCAGAATACACTGTTGCAACAAAACGCGCCAGAACACAATTTTAAATTCCCCTCCCAGTTAAAATAAGAAAGGTAAACAGTTGCACCGAACAGAAAAATCTAAGTTTTCCAATGGAGAAATTACAAACTTCTCTTTCTTTCTGTAACCACTATCACAACACGCAACCTTCTGACTCAGAATCGGATTACATTTTTCCAATATAACACTCCAGAACACATCTAGTTGCAAAGCGAGACGACTGCAGGCGGAAATCTAAACAAATCTTAAATAAATGTTAGCGAACCGCCCAGAGAACGTGGACAAACGAGTCACAAGACGAAACACAACGCGTTTCGACCTCTTAGGTCTTCATCGGGTGAGACATAAACGAATAAAACAACGAAAATTCACTTAGCTTTGATCGCTTCAGATCACTTCACAGGGTTCAGCGCAAGGAAGAAGGCGTTGAATGACGTTCACTTCACAGGGTTCAACGCCTTCTTCCTTGCGCTGAACCCTGTGAAGTGATCTGAAGCGATCAAAGCTAAGTGAATTTTCGTTGTTTTATTCGTTTATGTCTCACCCGATGAAGACCTAAGAGGTCGAAACGCGTTGTGTTTCGTCTTGTGACTCGTTTGTCCACGTTCTCTGGGCGGTTCGCTAACATTTATTTAAGATTTACTCCAGAACACAGTTTGAAATTCCTCCCCCGGTAAAACAAAACAAAACAAAACAAAAACATATTTTCTTATCCTCTTTATATGTGTGCCTCACTTTTCTTGGCTGGAGGAGTTCATTATATTTTCTCTTTATTTTCTAATATATCATTCAACAAGACATCCCTTTTGCACTGTACTTGTCATCAACAACAACAAAATGTCGAGGTCACATTTACTTCAATCCATCCACTCACTTCACGAACTTCCATTCTTTTTTCAGGTTACACAGATGACCCATTTGCCCTATAAAATAACAAATTATTCTGGGTTCACAGAACCCAGTTCTTAGACACCAAAAAACTGCACTCCTCCGATGCGGACAGCCATCACATTATTACTTCCAAAATCGAGATTCTGTCGGCAGCAAACGTCCCTGGGCTGCGAGGGGTTGCGATCGACTACATCCCAGTAACACCTCCCACGTACAGGGTGCTTGCCCTAGAAAATCAAAGTACTGTTTAGTAATCAAAATTAATAAATTACTTGATGATCGATTACAGAAGCCACATCTTACCTATCAAGTATGTGAACAAGGCAGAATTTGGAAATAATTCTGATCACGTTCAACACGAAAATAAATGATCGAAATTCGAGACTGCGATTGAAGCTTGTATTGAAAATTATCAAATGTATTCACATGTCCTATACTCACCCAAGAATCAATAGTATCTCAGGCTAAAAATAGTTGAGAGTTCAACTGTCTCTGTATGCTAGGTTTAGACTTCTTCGTCCTCTCCTCCTCCTAGCTAATCTTACATTTTCCTTGATCTCCTCTCTCTCTCTCTCTCTCTCTCTCTCTCTCTCTCTCTCTCTCTCTCCAACCAAGTCCGCTGCTTCCGCCGACGTGATAGGCAATCTCTTTTCTTTTTTCAAGAGCACAAATCACTAATCAAAGAAAACTGACCGATGAGGAGCAAGCACTCTCTAAAGGTTCGAAAAGAGAAAACCTTCTTTTCTTTTTTTCTGCTTTCAGGGCGCATAACATTTATACGCAGAACAGTTCAATAGAAATTACGAAAGACGAAGACATATGGCTGAGTAAAAAAGCTGATAAGAAGCAAGGATATGCTGACATGCATGATATGAAGAATTATTATGATGTCTTAAAGAATGCTATGGACCTACGTGATCTGAATCATTCCCTCTGTCAGCACTGATGGAAACACAGTGACAACTGACAAGGAAAAAATCTTGGAACATTGGGCAGAACAGTTCAACAGCTTACCAAACCACCGGTCATCCATCAGCGACAAAGTCATTAACTGGTTCCCTCAAGTGCCCACCAAGGAAGAAATGGAATGTACCACCAACCATCTTGGAAGCCTTGAAAGTGATATGTTTGCCTCCAGTGTCAAAGCTGCTAGCCTAAAGTCTGTATAAGTTTAGGTCCTCAAAGGTGGCACAGCTCTGACTGAAAAGCTTCATTATTTGTTTCTTCTGTTGTAGCTGCAAGAGACGATCCCCCAGGAGTTCAAAGATGCGCCTGTTATCCATCTGTATAAGCGCAAAGAGAACATCCAGGCTTGTGACAACCACCAAGACATATCCATCTTTCTACAGCAGGCAGGCTACTTGCCAGGATTCTGCTGAAACGCTTTATAACACACCTTGAGAAAGAACTCTTATCAGAGAGCCAGTGTGGCTTCAGAAAAGACAGAGGAACCATTGATATGACATTTGCTCCAGGACAGCTCTATGAAAAATGTCAGGAACAAAATGCCGACCTGTTCTCCACTTCGACCTGACCAAGACCTTCAATATTGTTAGTAGAGAGAACCTATGAAAGTTCATGGTCAAATACAGATGTCCACTGAATCTTATCTCTATGGTGCACCAATTCCAGTACAGCATGCAGACCTGAATCCAGGACAATATAGAGACATACCCATTCCCTGTTGTCACGGTCGCTAAGCCGGACGGCCCTACCACCCTTGCCCACGCCTATCACACGCTAGGTCAGACAACACAGCACACTAACACTGTTTTACAATCACGCACGCTTCTTTATTTCACACACACTCCATGGCGCCACCACTCACGCACATCCACAACTGCACACAAGTATCCCAATTCCCGCTGACTCACCCTACTCTACGATAATGACCTAGAAAACCCTAACCTAACCTAACACACCAGTTGCGGTATATCACTGTGACCTGGGACACAGCGATAGCCCGCACACGTGGTGACTAACTACTAGGGACGAGGATTCACCAAAGGGACTCTAAACTCTTAACTACTGCTACCACCTACACCTCTCCCCAGGACTCACCCTTCTCTTTTCACCCGGGACCACTACTGCACTGATCGCTGCGTCCCTAAGGGAGGCATCGACCAGTACCCTACACTGTGCTGGCCACTACGTCCTGAAAGGAGGCAGTAGCTAACACCCCTAACCCTACTGCCTAACGCTACACCCCTTCTACCACAAACATGGGACCACCCATCCCGGCCCAGAAAGCTCCAGTCCTCGGCGCTGTACGTGGCCCCTCACAGGCTGACATCTCCCCGGAAGACTCTGCACCCCGGCGCTGACCGTGGCTTCCCGCAGTCTGACTCCTCCCCGCGATGGGCACAACACCCAACGCACACACACCAGACGCCCTCTCGACGGGTCCGGGGCTCGAAGGACGCCTCCTCCTCTGAAGGCCCCGCCGGACACTGAGGGTGAGGGAAGGCCTGGTGCAGCGCCCTCTCACCGGACGCCTGAACCGGGAAGAGCAACTGGTGCCGGAGAACTCCCAGAGAGCCCCGGTAGTAGGAGGAGAGCTGCCTCACAAACGGCAGACGGCCTGGGTAGTCTTCCCTCCCCGGGAAAACAGCAGGTACGGGAACCCCGCCGCTCACCTGCCGGCGCGCGGCAGTAGACTGAGGTGGTCTGGCCCCAGCCTCAGGATGGAACAGGATACCTGCTGACACAACTGGACATACAGACAATCAACCACACCAGTTCTGCAACTGGCTGACAGTGGCTGCCAGCAAGGACGACACCGACTCAGCACAGGCCAAGGGCACCCAAACCCGACGAGGACCCTGGCACTAACTATGACTCGAAGTCACTCTTCAAAACTAACGGCGCTGCCGCCGCACCTACAAGGAATACGTCCACTCCGACGAACACCAGGGACCGAAGTGAAACTACCTCAACGCATTCCGCCCTGGTCGGAATCAAGCGAACTCTACTCACCACACAAAACAACGATTGGTCAGAGCAGTGTATCCCTCCACAAAGCTGACACACCTGACCAACGGACTAGTTGTTGCTCGTGCAACAACACGACAATTTACCACAACAACTCACAGACTTGACAACACAACAACAGCCGATATCCTGCCCCGCCTTCTCTGGTGTAGAACCAAAGTAACAAAAGGGTAACAGTCGGGAACGAAACCAACTTCTTCCTACCACTCCCTCAATAAATGAAGACTGGAAAGCAAAAATACTGTATGTCCTACTTCACCTGCCCCCTACCTAGCCTAACCTTACTACCTAACCCTGAGGAACTTAGCCTAACCCCAGCTAACTAAACCCCAATCTTACCCCGCGCGCGCGCGCGTGCACACCCCCCCACACCCACCCACCCACACACACACACACACACACACACACACACACACACACACACACACAAGCACACATACATGCACGCATACATGCACGCTCGCACGCATACGCGCACACGCTCTCTACCTTGAACCACCACTACTCTTAAACACGTACTAGTTTAGTACCGCCGATCGGTGACACCTGTCACAAGTGATGTAAAGCAGGGCTGTGTTTTTGCAACGAAACTGTTCAACATATTGTTCTGCAATGCGTTCAGAAAAGTAGATGCAGGCATCGACATGACATTAAGAACAGATGAAAAGCTGTTTAACCTCAAGAGGCTCCAGGCAAAAATTAAAGTTATGATAGATATGATCAGAGATTTTCTATTTGCTGATGACTGCGCCCTCAAAACTGGCTCTGAAACTGACATGCAATGTAGCATTGACAAGTTTTCTGTAGTCTGTACCAACTTTGGTCTCACCATAAATGCATACAAGACTGAAGTTCTGCATCAACCCGCGCCAGGCAAACCGGCACCCAGCCTCACATCACCGTCAACGGTGTGAGACTCGCTGCAGTGAGTAAATTCACCTACCGTGGCAGTACACTGTCCCAGAACGTCACCATCGACGATAAAGTGAGCGTCAGAATTGCAAAAGTAAGTGCAGTCCTTGGCAGACTCAACGTCAATGTTTGGAATAGAAGAGGCACCAGCCTAGAGACCGAGGTGAAGGTGTACACGCCAGTCATTCTGTCCACACTCCTCTACGTCGACAGTGAAACGTGAACAGTACAGCACTGGATTGCCAAGAAGCCGAATCACTTCCTCACAACCTTCCTCAGAAGATTCCTAAACATCAAATGGCAGGGCAAAATCCCAGACACAGAGGTGCTGGACCAAGTAGGCCTGCCTGGCATTTACACCATCCTGATGCTGTCTCAGCTTCGATAGGCAGGTCATGAACCTCGCATGCCAGACCGCTCGCTACCCAAGAGACTCTTCTACAGCGAGCTGCAACAAGTATAGTGTGTTCCCATGGAGGTCAAAGCAAACGCTTCAAAGACACTCTCAAAACATCCACGAACTCATTTTACATTGACCTTGACTTATAGGTACAAACTGCTATGGATCAAGCTAGATGGCGCCACTCTATCCACAAAAGTGTCAATTCATGTGAAGAAGGGAGAACAGCTGCAGCACAACAAAAGAGACAGGCAAGGAAAGCCCGCGCCAGCAGTCAAGAGGACGTCTCCTAAATTCCCTGTCTAAACTGTCACCTTACATTCTGTGTACGCATCGGCTTGATCAGCCACCGACCTACCCACTAATCATGTCACCCTTACCCCCTCTCAACCCCAAGATGATCGAAGGTCCTCATATTCTTGTCAAACGAACAGATAGATAGATAGATAGATAGATAGATAGATAGATAGATAGATAGATAGATAGATAGATAGATAGATAGATAGATAGAGATAATCAAAAGTATTCCGATAATTAAATCAGAAGAATGGTTAGACAGCTGACTCCACGCCTGTTATACGAATATCCTCACATAAGTGTATCTTGAGCTTGTTGAACATTCACAAGTTTGATCTAGTTGCGAAGTGAGGCGACTGTAGGTGGAAAACTAAACAAATTTGAAACAATTCTTGATAAAGCTCTCAAAAAAATAAACGTAGACAAACGAATCACAACAAAAAAAGTGTTTTGTCTTGTAATTCGTTTGTGTACGTTTTTTGACGGAGCCTTTTCAATAATGTTTCAAATGTGTTTAGTTTCCACCTGCAGTCGCCTAACGTTGCATCTGCATCAAACTTGTGAAATGTTCAACAAGCTCAAGATACACTTATGTCAGGATATGAGTATAACTGGCGTTTAATTATCGGAACTCATGATTATCTCTATCTCTCTATCTCTCTATCTATCTACCTATCTGTCTATCTATCTATCTATCTATCTATTCTATCTATCTATCTATCTATCTATCTATCTATCTATCTATCTATCTATCTATCTATCTTCTTTTCAAGTTTGATCGAATTATCTTGTATGATATTGATAAACATTGCAAAAGGAGTAGCTAGTTGAAAGAAGAAACGTGGGGCAGGTGGCAGTTACAGATCTTGCCCAGAGAACACACACACACACACACACACACACACACACACACACACACACACACACACACACACACGCACACACGCGCACAAACGCACGCACGCACACACACACACACACACACACACACACACACACACACACACACACACACACACACACACACCAGAGAGAGAGAGAGAGAGAGAGAGAGAGAGAGAGAGAGAGAGAGAGAGAGAGAGAGAGAGAGAGAGAGATTTATATGGTATAATGGTAAGTAATCGGGTGAACGAAACAGTAAAGCATTCATCATCGTCGTCAGCATCTTCATCATTTTCATAGACTTTGTTTAAACAAAAACAAAACAAAAAATCGTATCGATTTCATGTGTTCACTAGTGTGCATATGGGCTATCGTGGGAGCTTCGTACTCTCACCTGACACATCATATCCATACCCTTCAAAGGCCACACATTCTTTATTATTTATTTTCAGTGTTAGTAACCTTCATTCAACACTTTCAATTACTCAGCACAATGACCACAGATGGTGATCCTTTGATATCACAAATTTAATGGCAATCTATTCAGTCTACCATTCATGTCTGTGGAACAACATGGTTGGTTTGTCAATGGCATTTTTTCTCACTCTCTTTATTTTTTTCTATTGTTTGCTTGGTCAGCAACACTCTCCAGCTGTTTATTTTGGTTCATTTGTCTCCATTTTATGGTGATTTTTTTTTCTGTTCTACATTGCAACCTATCCGTTCATATCTATCTATCTATCTATCCATCTGTCTAGCTATCTATACTCACGCACACACATATATATGCGTGTGTGTGTGTGTGTGTGTGTGTGTGTGTGTGTGTGTGTGTGTGTGTGTGTGTGTGTGTGTGTGTGTGTGTGTGTGAACAAAAAAGCTAACACCAATAGTAACAAAGTTGTTGCTTTTGCAAAGCAGCAATATTACAAAAACTTAGTCATCAACTGTTCCAAACACCCAAACGATAGCGCTTTACTTTGGAAAGAAATTAGAAAATCTAAAGGTTCTTTTCATCTCCCAGATCCTGTTTTGATTGAAAACGATAAAATCTATAAAACAAACGAGGAGAAAGTTGAATTATTTGCTGACACTTTCGCAGCAATGAGTCAGACTGAACATCTGCCTAAAGAAGAGCAAGAACGAAGAAGAACTATTGAAAACGAAGGGAGAAACATTGAACCACATGACAATGACAACACGTTATATATTAATAAAAATCTAACAATGGAGGAGCTTCTGTACTCACTTCGCCGTCTAAAATCTGGTAAAATTGCGACAGGATTTGATCCCATTTCTTACAACATGATAAAGCATTTTCCACAATGCTTTTTGAAAAAAATTATTAGAGTTCTTCCAATTATGCTGGAATTCTGGAAAGCTGCCAATGGCTTGGAAGAAAGCAACAGTTGTACCTATCCATAAACAAGGAAAATCAAAAAGAAAATCTTCTAATTTTCGACCCATTTCTTTGACTCCTCACATTGGAAAACTTTTTGAGAGGATAATGAAATTCAGATTAGAACATTTCCTTGAAAAGAATGGGATTTTGCCAATATTTCAAGCTGTTTCAGAAAAGGGAGGGGTGTCACTGATCATGTTAGTCTTTTAGCTTCACACGTCAAAAAAGCCTTGGCTAAGCGACACTCTACTTTAGCCACGTTTTTTGATATTCATAGAGCGTACGATTCTGTTTGGCATTTTAAATTATTGTCCAAGGCTCATGAAATTGGGATTAAAGGTCGTTTCCACATGTTTTTATAATCATTTTTATCTGGAAGAACGCTACAAGTAAAACTAAATGGTGTGCTGTCAAGTACAAGATATGTTAACATGGGTGTCCCTCAAGGAAGTGTCATTTCTCCAATCCTCTTCTCATTGATGCTTTATGATCTTAATCAGATTGACACGAAAGGGGCAACTTTAGCTGCTTATGCAGATGATATTGCAATGTGGAAAAATGTAAATTGTAATTTTACAAAAAACAAAATCAAGCGTAATAAAATTGTTGAACAGTTTCAATTTGCGGTCAGTAAACTTGTTAATTATTTGAATTCAAACGGTTTTAACTTATCAACGGACAAATCGGTTTTTATTATATTTACAAAGAAAAATATCGATTTTGAAGGTAGGGACGCTGTAAAAGTACAAATAGGTGATTCTTTCATTTTCCCAAGTAAGCAAGTAAAATTTCTAGGCGTTATTTTTCACTATAAATTATTTTGGTGTAAACATATAAATCATCTCGTGGAAAAGGCAAGAAAGAAAATTGCGTTACTGCGAGTCCTAACTGGAATCCCTCTAATAAATTATGGATCTAATCTTATCCATGTCGCCTTAGGGACAGTTCGTTCGATTGTAAGTTATGGTCAAGAAGTATTTTTCACTGCACCAAAGACAGATTTACATAAGTTAACTAGTATTGATTCCTTAGCACTTAAAATTGCTTTGGGGCTTCCAAGATGGGCATCAATTGATATGACTTACAGAGAGGCAGGAGTTTTGCCTTTAAATGAACATGGGATGCTCTGTGCTTGTAGCTACTCAGCACGAGCAAGAACAGTCCCTAACTCAGTTACTTCTGAACTTGATGAAAGCACCTACGTTTCTAGAGAGATACGGAATAAAAAAGCATATACTTCATTGTCTGATTATGTATCTCCTCTTTTACATGCATGCAACTTTTCGCTTGACAACATTGTTAAAATGACCAAATACCCTTTCCCCCTTTGGTTGATGAAGCAAGCAGATTTTTTCTATTCCTATGGTAATATTACTAAAAATGAGAATCCACTTTTGCTTGCTTCTCTTGTTAAAGAATTGATTTACACTGAATATGAATCTTATCTGCATATTTTCACTGATGGTTCAGTTTCGTGTACTTCTGAGGTTGGTGCTGCTTTCGTGATACCTTCCCTTAACATTGAAAAAAGATTTCATATTACCAAAGGTTGTTCTATTTTCACTGCTGAGTTATTTGCTCTTATGAAAGTTATTAATTTCATTCTAGATGTGCAAGTCTTACCAGAAAGAATACTGATTTTGTCAGATTCCAAGTCTGCTTTAACGGCTTTACACCTTCAAAATACATCAAGTCGTCCTGATCTCGTCAGTGAAATTTTATTTTCAATTCACCAGTTAATGATGCGAGGTTCCAAAATAACATTATTATGGGTACTCGGTCACTGCGATCTTCGAGGGAATGAACTGGCTGATACCTGTGCAAAAGAGGCTTCAATGTGCAAATCGAATACAGTTTTATGTGATATTCCTTATTCGGTTCTTGAAATAAACAATATTCTGACAAAAGCACTCTGGGACCAGAGAAGAACACAGTACATTGAAGCTGCCATTCAGAAGAACAGATGGGATCTTTCTGCCCCCGGCAGTCATTGTATAAGTCCGCCAGGTTCTATTCCGAATCGAAATTTATTGCACAGAATACGGGTGGATTGTTGGTTTGGCAGGTTTTTAAAACCATCTCCTTTGTGTGTCTGTGGTCAAAACCTTAATGTATCTCATTTTTTACTTGAATGTTCATTAACAAAAGCGTATTTTCAATGTCTTCATGATAAAATTTTGTCTAAAAATCTACCTTTAACATTGCATAGTGTTTTTTGTCCCAACCCAGAAAATGGGTGGAGGCTAGCCAATTTGGCTGTAAATCTGATCAAGTCTCATCCACTTGGCAGATTTTTCTAACGGATTTTTTTTTTTTTTTAATGTTTGTTTCTTTTTTGGTTTAGTGGTCTGATGTACACGTAGAGCAAAGAATTTGTTACATGACATAGCTGTCCGACTCTCACGTGTACTAGGTCGCATTATTCCATTTACGAAACTTTTTGCACAGGTTGTGCGCGCGCTAGAGAGAGAGAGAGAGAGAGAGAGAGAGAGAGGGGGGGGGGGGGAAGAACGTCGTTTTGTTTATATGTGAGTGCATGTTGTGCGTACGTCTATACGTTTTTTGTGTGGATATGTTTTGAGTGTGTGTAGGGGAGGTGGCGGTTTGTGTGTATGTATGTGTGTGTGTGTGTGTGTGTGTGTGTGTGTGTGTGTGTGTGTGTGTGTGTGTGTGTGTGTGTATGCGCGCGCGCGCGCGTGCGAGAGAGAGAGTTTTGGTTTTTATTTGTTTGTCTGTGAGTGAATATATGTGCGTGCTCGCATACACGTGAGTAGGGGAAGGGGAAGCGTGGTTTTTGTGAGTGTGTGTGTGTGTGTGTGTGTGTGTGTGTGTGTGTGTGTGTGTGTGTGTGTGTGTGTGTGTCTGTCTGTGTGTGTGTGTGTGTGTGTGGGAGAGAGGAGAGAGGATGAGAGAGGAGAGAGAGAGAGAGAGAGAGAGAGAGAGAGAGAGAGAGAGAGAGATTGTTGATTTTCAGTACAGTTAAGATGTAATTTGCTTTATTGTTACAATTTCTGAATTTTTATTATGTTACTTAGAAATGTTAAATCTTTCCCTGTTAATTTTCCTTTATGATTTTTATGTCATTCAGATGTTAGATGTTATTTGTATTATTTTCGTTACCTCATTAATTCATTAAGGTTTTTCTTTTTAAAATGTCAGTACAACACTATGTTAATCTGACAGTAAATGGTTTCAGTCAGTCAGTCAGTGTGTGTGTGTGTGTATTATATATATATATATATATATATATATATATATATATATATAATCAACACATATTCATACTGACAATTCAACATAGCAACACTTGAATCTAATTCTACAACGACAAGCAGACTATTCACAAATATAATAATGATGTAACTGGTAGTCAAACGGAAGGATAAAAAGAAAATAACAGAGAGAGAGAGAGAGAGAGAGAGAGAGAGAGAGAGAGAGAGAGAGAGAGAGAAGAGAGAGAGAGAGAGAGAGAGAGAGAGAGAGAGAGAGAGAGAGAAGAACAACAAGAGGAATTCATGTGTGTGTGTGTGTGTGTGTGTGTGTGTAGAGGGGGAGGGGGAGAGGGGGGGGGGGGGGGGGGGGGGGGGGGGGGAGGGGAGTGTTATCCACGTTATCCAAAATAATCTCCATCTTGCAAAAGCTTCTTTCAATCTTGTGTTGTAATCTCTCGAGTCGTTGTAACTCTTGTGTTGTTTTAACCCCTGGTGTAACACTATCCCGAGTCTGACGTAAAGAAGGTCGCAGCTTGGTGCACAATCTTTCTCAAGATGACCTGGACAAACAAAAACAAACACGAAAAAACAAAACACACACACACACACACACACACACACACACACGCACACACACCACACACACACACACACACACACACACACACACACACACACACACACACACACACACGGCATACGAAAATGGTTTCTATTCTGACCTAGCCATTTTCACAATCTTGTGAGAAAAAAAAATCCTAGTCTGACCTGAATATTGTCATAATCCGGAAGAAAATTGTTTCTTTTGAGTTGATGCACCGTTTGGCGTTCAGTAATTCATTAACCGACGTAAGCATATTGACAATCAGGCGTAGAATAATCCCCAATCTCAACTGCAGGTTTGGACAGTCTGGTTAAAAATTATTTCTTTTCTGACCGTAACACATTCATTGTCTGGTCCAAAACTGTCGCAGTCTCACATCGATATATTAGCAGTCTGGCATGAGGCTATTTCCTATCTAACCAAAAGAGATTCACAGTCTGCTGTTAAACGAACCTTATTTTGACCTAAATATAACAATACAACATCTCCAATTTTTTTCATAGTCTGATGTATAATTATTATGACTCTGATCTAAAAATTCCGGTACCACGGTATATCGATTCTTTAGCGTTCAAATAAATATTTTCACAGTCTGGCGTAAGAATATTCCCAATGTGACTTTGAAATGTTCAGTCTGTTGCAAATTCACTCCCCATTTGCCTCGCTATTCAAAGTCTTAACAAAGAATTGTTCCCGATCTAACTTAGACATACTTAGTCTGGTATAAAGATTATTCCCAGTCTGACTCGAATATATTCATAGTCTGATATGAAATGATCCTTACTCTGACAGTTTGGTATATAATGCTTTCTGATATTAAACAAAATACACACTGTTTGGTGTAAAATTATACTCAATCTGACATATGCATGCATACAACATTCTACATTTGTCCTGAATATAGTTAGTCTGACATACGAAATATGAGAGAGAGAGAGAGAGAGAGAGAGAGAGAGAGAGGAGAGAGAGAGAGAGAGAGAGAGAGAGAGAGAGGAGGAGGGTATGATGGGTATTAAGTGGATGGATGAGTGAGGGATAGGAGGAGGAAGATTGTTGGATTGGTTGATTGATCTTTAATACCCAAGGATGGGAGCTTTTAGGCCAAGGCCAAATCTTGCAGTCTGTCCTCTTCATGCACACATGATTTCAACACACATCATTCATACCAGCAGTTCAACAGAGCAACACCTGAATCTAATTCTACAAAGACAAGTAGACTATTCACAAATGTAATAATGACGTAACTGGTAGTCAAACAGAAGGATAAAAAAGAACAGAGAGAGAGAGAGAGAGAGAGAGAGAGAGAGAGAGAGAGACAGAGATAGGGGGGGGGGGGGGGAAGGAGAGGATGGTAGGTCGGGGGGGGGGGGGGGGGGGGGGATGGGAGAGAGGGTGAAAGTGGGGATGATCAGTTTAAGCCACGTGTTCAGACGGTGTACTCATTGTATAGTTTACAGAGGACTTTGCAAATGGATGTAAATGATTTTAATTGAACACTCAAGTTATTAAGACATGAAATGT
>CM065724.1:15519888-15529888 GCA_033310375.1 Conus canariensis | reverse complement strand
GAATGCCCTGGGAAAAAAAGTCTTATTTCCATTTAGATATAGATAAATATCTGAAATATATTATAACTAGATTCAGGCTCCAGAATTATGACTTGGCTTTACACTGTTATTGATACAAAACGTTTATATCTAACGACTTAATTCGTTCCTTATGTATTGAAAGCTCAGAAAATGAGGTGCGTTTTGTTCTCTGTTGCCCAAAACGTAAACGTATACGCGAAACGTTAATTAAGCCTAAATAATGTAGACATCTTTCACTGTTTAAATTAAGTTTGTTAATGTCTTCGACATATCTGAAGTTGTAAGCGAATTTTCTTTTTTTCTGTATAAAGGATGTAAAATGAGAGGTGTTTCATTTTCATTTCTTTCAAAATTCTGAACACGTATCTGGTGTACATTCTATCAGCAATAAAATTGTGGATGGGAAAAAAAAAAAAAAAAAAAAAAAAAAGAGAGAAAAAGAAACCCTCCAAAGTCGCCATGTGTCACTCCGTGCACGCTAAAATTTTCTTTTCTTTTTTCTTCTTTTTTTTTTTTTGGAGGGGGGGGGGGGGGGAGGGTTCTTTTTAGGTTTCGTCTCAACTTCGAATAGTTCATGGAATGAGTGGTGTGTATCTTTAACATATATTGATAATAAATATTTTGTACACAGAGTAGCTCTGCTGCGCGGTTTTTTTTTTTAATTTTTTTTTTTTTTTAGCTAACTTCGGTTTGGGGATAGCTACAGATGAAAGGGTTAAGAACTATCTGCGCATTTATTCGCGGGCTGAATAGTTTCATCTACTCAATAGAAGACATGAGAAAGGAAGCTGACATGTAGGTTTTGATTTTCATGAGTTGTGTATGGTCACCATCCCTCCCCCATAATTCAATCAGTTAATCAATGCATGAAAGAAAATGGATGTGAAATGGAATACGGAGAACGAGCAATCAGTTATCTCCTAAAGTTGGGCGCAAAATGGCCATGGGATCA
This sequence comes from Conus canariensis, assembly GCA_033310375.1. Lineage (NCBI taxonomy): Eukaryota > Metazoa > Mollusca > Gastropoda > Neogastropoda > Conidae > Conus > Conus canariensis. The sequence continues at coordinate 15,528,915 of CM065724.1, read as the reverse complement.
AGTTCTTGGTTTTCATTGTCTTGAATGTTGTTTGTCTTGTCTAAAATGACCAGTGAGGTCGAAAACGCGTCGTGTTTTGTCTTGTATTTGTTTGTTTCTTTTGTTCGGCGGAACAGTAAATCTTCTTTTAAGTTTGAATCAATCAATCAATTAATCGATCAGCCACTCACTCACTCACTCACTCACTCATTCACTCAGTCAACCAGTTAGTTGCTCTCTCTCTCTCTCTCCTCTCTCTCTCTCTCTCTCTCTCTCTCTCTCTCTCGTCCACGTATCTTTCTGTGGAAATGCCTCTTTGTCCGCCTCTGTGTGTGTGTGTGTGTGTGTGTGTGTGTGTGTGTGTGTGTGTGTGTGTGTTTGATCAATTATCAGTTAGATATCAAACGCTGGCTCAAACTTATGCTAGACCTCAAAACGCTCACGTGGATTATAAATATATAGCGATTTAGTGCACAATCCCAACTGTGGCGTGTGGCCTGATACACACAGATTAAGCAGCAAAAAGGTCTTGGGAGGGGGGGGGGGGGGGGGGGGGGAGGGGGTGGAGGTGAGAAGGAAGAGCTGTTCGTCACTGGAAGAGCTTGAGTTTAACGTCCTCATGGCCAATGTTCTAGGGACCACTTTTGTCAATGGGCCAGCGCGTCGCTTTAAGTGAAGCGGCCGTGACGTCATTGTTGACGAAAAGTAGGTGACGGCGCCGCTGGAGACTGTGTTTTGGTGAAGTGCCGGAAGCGGCGAGGTGGGGGTTGACCATTGTTATTGACGCCAAACAACTGACCGAGACGTTCGCTCACTGGTCACTTTAACATGTGTCAGAGTGACCTGCTACCCTAAGGCTTGACAACAATCCCACGGACTCGTTTCACTTTCAGTTCGGCCCTGCAGCCTCTTCATTAACTGAGTTTGCTCCTACCATGATTTGTGTTCACCTTTCCCTCTTTGAAATTTCTGATGTCTCACAGTTCTTTACCAATGAGAAAAAGTTTAAGGCCCGAAACGTTTGGAGACACTATTTCCTAGGATGACCTTCTCCACCCTGCTTTTGTGATTTTGTCACTTTCATTACACATGATTGTCAATGGTCAGCAGCTGAGCAAAAAATGCCACAGAAATCAAAATGCTGCAGAAATCAAACTGAACTTTGTTACTGATTAGAAACGATCCATGTTGATTTCAAATTCAGATATTAGACGAAGTCTTTTGTGTGTTTGTTTGTTTGATTGATTGATTGATTGACTGATTGATTGATTGATTGATTTTTTGAGTCCAAAACAGACGTAGTGAGAGAAGGTGGTATTGTTGATATTTCATATTGATACTGGAGTCCAAAACAGACGTAGTGAGAGAGGGTGGTATTTTTGATATTTCATATTGATATTGGAGTCCAAAACAGACGTAGTGAGAGAGGGTGGTATTGTTGATATTTCATATTGATCTTGGAGTCCAAAACAGACGTACTGAGAGAGGGTGGTATTATTGATATTTCATAATGACATTGGAGTCCAAAACAGACGTAGTGAGAGAGGGTGGTGGTATTATTGATATTTCATATTGATCTTGGAGTCCAAAACAGACGTAGTGAGAGAGGGTGGTATTGTTGATATTTCTTACTGATCTTGGAGTCCAAAACAGACGTAGTGAGAGAGGGTGGTATTAGTGATATTTCATATTGATCTTGGAGTCCAAATAGACGCAGTGAGAGAGGGTGGTATTATTCATATTTCATATTGATCTTGGAGTCCAATACAGGATTCGGTCTGTGAACAACAATTCACACAGCACGTGAGAACCAGAAACAGTCAGACTGACCCGAGTGTGTGTGTGTGTGTGTGTGTGTGTGTGTGTGTGTGTGTGTGTGTGTGTGTGCGTGCGCTTTGGGCTCCCGCGAGGTATAAAGCTCTACAAATATCCTTTTACATTACATTACACGTACGCACGTACGTACGTACGTACGCATGCACGCACGCACACTCACACACGCGCACACACACACACACACACACACACACACACACACACACACACACACACACACACACACACGAGCTTGCGCGCGCATGTACGAACACACACACACACACACACACACACACACACACAGAGAGAGCGAGAGAGAGAGAGAGAGAGAGAGAGAGAGAGAGAGAGAGAGAGAGAGAGAGAGATTGGTGGGGGAAGGGAGGGGGGGGGGGCGTTGTGGAGGATGGTGTGACTGGCAATTGTCACGTCACATATGCAACCAGTAAGAAGTCACATGGGACACCCTACCATCTTGCTGTGACATGTAGGCTGTTGAACGCACAAGGTTTCGCAAAAAGTGTTGGTTCTTTTACAATTATTGTTATTCTGCTTGTGCAAGACCCTTGGGGTGATGTATGAGACCCATACTGGAATGTATTTGATAATAATAATAATAATGATGATAATAAAAGTAACGACAATAGTAACGATAAGAATAATGCAGTAACAACAATAACAATAACAACACCACCAACACCACCACCACCACCAACAACAACAACTACTACTACTACTACTACTACTACTACTGACAATTATGATTATGATGATGATGACGATGCTAATGACGACGACGTCGACGACGACGTCGACAATGCAGATACTGATGATGATAACAAAGATATTTACAGCAATATTAACATTTATATGGGAAAAAAAAAAACAAAAACAAAAAAAACAGATCAGTGTAGTGTCCCATGAACTGTGCAGGGTTTGTGGGCCTCAGCGGTACCGTCGTGTTCTTCGTGATGAACGAGGACGTTATCACCTTCTCCTGGGCGGCCTACATGGCGGCAACTGGCAGCGCCGGAGCCTTGCTCTCTAGCATCATCATCGGCGGCACCAACCCCAAGCCTGACGAGGTCGCCCCCACCCCCTCCTCCACCACCACCACGGGAGAAGCCATCGCCATGCAGAACCTGGGAGGAGACCCCAGGTCGAGTCCTGATCAAAGAGGAGTAACTCCGTCTGCTACTTTTGATTATCACGCGTCGCAAAGTTATTCCCCTTCCGCTCCCGTGTATCATGTTCCGACGGCTCCTCCGCCTCAAGCGGGTGGTGGGGGGTACTAACCACTACTACTCACCTTCGCCCCACGCTCAGAGCTTCCCGGCTGTGTATTCTCAGGAGTTTCGGTGAAATCTTTCGCGGGGGACTCTCGGAAACTTTCATTAGATAAGATTTCCTCCGCTTGAAGTTTGTTTGTTTGTTTGTTTTTGTACTCCCAGTTCTTAAAGAACAGGGAGTACTTTAGAATGGGAACGAAGAAATGCTCTGTGTGTGTGTGTGTGTGTGTGTGTGTGTGTGTGTGTGTGTGTGTGTGTTGTGTGTCTGTCTGTCTGTGTGTCTGTCTGTGTGTCCCTGGTCAAAATGTGTTCCACTCGCTCCAGACAAAACTACTGGGTCGATCTTTCTGAAAATTTGTAGGTATGTTCATTTTGGGTCAAGGATGATGCCCAATGTTTTAGTTTACCGTTACAGCCGTTACTAACGGCTGTAACGGCCTGTAACGCTTTTTCTTCTTTATGAAATATCTCCGAAAGTACTTGGCCGATCTTTGTGAAAATTAGCAGGTATGTTCATTATGGGTCTCGGATGATGCCCGATGTTTTAGTTTACCCCGTTATAGCCGTTACTAACAGCTGTAACAGCCTGTAACGGTTTTTCTTCTTTATAGAATATCTCAAAAAGTACTAGGCCGATCTTTCTGAAAATTTGTAGGTATGTTCATTTTGGGTCACGAATAATGCCTGATGTTTTAGTTTACCGTTACAGCCGTTACTAACGGCTGTAACGGCCTGTAACGCTTTTTCTTCTTTATGAAATATCTCCGAAAGTACTTGGCCGATCTTTGTGAAAATTAGCAGGTATGTTCATTATGGGTCTCGGATGATGCCCGATGTTTTAGTTTACCCCGTTATAGCCGTTACTAACAGCTGTAACAGCCTGTAACGGTTTTTCTTCTTTATAGAATATCTCAAAAAGTACTAGGCCGATCTTTCAGAAAATTTGTAGGTATGTTCATTTTGGGTCACGAATAATGCCTGATGTTTTAGTTTACCGTTATAGCCATTACTAACGGCTGTAACGGCCTGTAACGCTTTTTCTTCTTTATAGAATATCTCAGAAAGCACTTGGCCGATCTTCCTGAAAATTTGTAGGTATGTTCATCATAGGTCACGGATGATGCCCAATGTTTTAGTTTACCGTTACAGCCGTTACTAACGGCTGTAACGGCCTGTAACGCTTTTTCTTCTTTATGGAATATCTCCGAAAGTACTTGGCTGATTTTTGGGAAAATTAGCAGGTATGTTCATTATGGGTCACGAATGATGCCCGATGTTTTAGTTTACCCCGTTATAGCCGTTACTAACGGCTGTAACGGCCTGTAACGGTTTTTCTTCTTTATAGAATATCTCAGAAAGCACTTGGCCCATCTTTCTGAAAATTTGTAGGTATGTTCATTATGGGTCACAAATAATGTCCGATGTTTTAGTTTACCGTTATACTGTTACTAACGGCTGTAACGGCCTGTAACGCCTTTTCTTCTTCATAGAATATCTCAGAAGGTACTTGGCCGATATTTGTGAACATTAGCAGGTATGTTCATTATGGGTCACGAATAATGCCCGATGTTTTAGTTTACCGTTATAGCCGTTACTAACGGCTGTAACGGCCTGTAACGGTTGTTTTTCTTCATGGAACATCTCAGAAAGTACTTGGCCGATCTTTGTGAAAATTAGCAGATATGTTCATTATGGATCAAGGATGATGCCTGATGTTTTAGTTTACCGTTATAGCATTACTATCGGCTGTAACGGCCTGTAACGTTTTTTTTTTCTTTATGGAATATCTCAGAAAGTACTTGGCCGATCTTTGGGAACATTAGCAGGTATGTTCACTATGGGTTACGGATGATGCCCGATGTTTTAGTTTACCGTTATAGCCGTTACTAACGGCTGTAACTGCCAGTAACGCTTTTATTCTTTATGGAATATCTCAGAAAGTACTTGGCCGATCTTTGTGAAAATTAGCAGGTATGTTCATTATGGGTTACGGATGATGCCCGATGTTTTAGTTTACCGTTATAGCCGTTACTAACGGCTGTAACAGCCTGTAACGGTTTTTCTTCTTTATGGAATATCTCAGAAAGTACGTGGCCGATATTTCTGAAAATTTGTAGATATGTTCATTATGGGTCACGGATGATGCCCGATGTTTAAGTTTACCGCTAGAGCCGTTACTAACGGCCCATAATGGTTTTCTTCTTTATGGAAAATCTCAGAAAGGTCTTGGCCGATCTTTCTGAAAATTTGTATGTTCATTTTAGGTCACAGACGATAGCCGATGTTTACCAGAATAGCCATTACTAACGGTTACACCAGCCCAAGACGGTTTTTCCTCTTTATGGAATATCTCACGCGTATTCAGGATAAACTGAGAGTATGTTTATATGCTTTGCATCTTGTTTTTTCTCTCCTTTTTTTCTTTTTCTTTTTTTTTTTTTTAAACACACACAGACACACAGACACAGACAGACACAGGCACACACAGACACACACAGACACACAGACACACACAGACACACACAGACACACACACACACACACACACACACACACACACACACACACACACACACACACACACACATTTCTTCTTTTTTCTTTTGAAACTTGTTTTTTCCTCGAAGAAAAGACGGCACTAACTACTGAGACAGGAGTTCCCGGTGTAACACCCCAGATTGCCCCCCATCCCAGAATGCCCCCCGGGGGACGTTTCAGTATCCCAGAATGCCCCCCGGGGGACGTTTCAGTATCCCAGAATGCCCCCCGGGGGACGTTTCAGTATACCAGAATGTCCCCCGGGGGACATGTTGGGTATGCTAGAATGTCCCCCGGGGGGCATGTTACGTATGCTGACACGTCCCCCTGGGGGACAATCTAAAATGTCCCCCCCCATATCTATTATGCCCCCCATGAGGACAAATATATTTTCATCCCAGAATGCCCCCCACCCCAATTCTCTCTCTCTCTGTCTCTCCCTCTCTGTCTCTGTCTGTCTGCCTGTCTCTGTCTGTCTGTCTCTTTCTCTCTCTCTCTCTCTCTGCGACATCTTAAAACACTGATTCTTGCTTACCTAGCCCAGAAACAGACGAAGACAGAGGCAGAGGCAGGGAGAGAGAAATAAACAGACAGACAGACACAAAGAAAGAAATAAAGACAGAGACAGGGACAAGGACAGAGAAAGAGAGAGAGAAAGAGGCACAATGGAGTGGGAGAGAGCGAGGGGGAAGGGAGGGAGGGAGGGAGAGAGAGAGAGAGAGAGAGAGAGAGAGAAGAGAGACAGAGACAGAGACAGAGACAGAGAGAGACAGAGAGAGACACACAGACACACAGACAGATAGACAGAGACAGAGACAGACAGACAGACAGAGACAGGGAGAGAGAGTTTATATCACACCAGTACAAGACTTTTTTCAACCATAGCCTATTTATTTTACACTTTGTGTACAAAAATTATAATTATCTGAACTGCTTAAAAAAACAACAAAACAACAAAAATGTCTATTTGATCAGTCTTCTTTGATGGTTTTTGCACCATAAAAACAAAAGTCCAAGTGATGAAAGTATATTTTACTTTAAAAATTCACAATAAAAGAATCAAGAATAAATTCAAGAAAGAAAGAAACAGAAGAACAAAAAAGAACAGACCAAAATGCGTTAAAATTTAATCAAGTTCTTTGAAGAATTGTTAGATCTTGTTAGATCGACACTCTGTTGATATCCAATGAATACACAAAAATTATAATAACTAATCATGCTGGAATCATTATTGAGATACAATTGCTTTTTGCACTATGACATACGTTTAGATTGTCACTGCGTTGGATTCTTGTGTGTGTGTGTGTGTGTGTGTGTGTGTGTGTGTGTGTGTGTGTGTGTTGGTTTCCGGAGGTGACTCTACATGGCAAGTGTCAACTTGCTTTAAATGGAGACATTGTTTCTTTAAAAATTAGCAACTGGATGAATGCTAATCAACGGAACATGGTAAGCGTGACGCGTGTCAACAAGTGTCAGAACACAGAAATACGTCACACCTGCTTGTTAGTCCAGGCGATATTTAGGGGTACCTTGTTCTGTGTTATATATTACGGTTTTTTGTTGATCTAACATGATTTTGGGGAGCTGAATCCAAATCCGTTGGAGGCTACTTCGTAAATGTTGGGCATTTTGAGTTATTGCGTAAAATCCAAGATGGCCGCCACCAGATTTGTAAACTGCAAATATAGAGGACAAATGATGCCTGATTGTGATTATTTTATACTGAATTTTGGTCTCAATCAAGAAAATTATTCAGTTAACCAGAATGATTCATAGTATCTAAATTTTTATCCAATTTCAGTATGTTTTATCCGATTTTCGCTTTTCCAAAATGGCTGCCATTGGAAGAAAACAGTGCCTTTCTTTATTATAATTGGCATGCAAAATCAAATCAGTGAAGCCGACAATCTAAATGGAAAAGAACTGCTAAAAGGGAATAGCAAGACTTCTGTCCCTCCAAAATTGTAGCATCAAATAATTAATGTTTGCATGCGTAGAATAATCAAATGCATACATGTACAAAGCTGATCCGTGTCCAACAGGATCTGGCCTCAAAACGTATAGTGATAACAGTCGTAGTGAACTATTTCTTACAAGTACTGTCTTATCAGAGAGCGTGAATGAACAGCGGAAACTTTAGAATCTACAATATCAATGATCAGTCATATTTTCGCTTACACGCATTATTACAGACGCGCACGCATCCACTTACAGAGAATATACTCAGACACATACACGCACGCATACACTCGAGCACGCACGCACGCACACACACACACACACACACACACACACACACACACACACCAACCAGCACGCACGCACGCACGCACGCACAGCACACACACACACACACACACACACACACACACACACACACACACACACACACACACTCTCTCTCTCTCTCTCTTTAATAGATAGAGAGAGAAAGAGAGAGAGGGAGAGAGACGAAGACAGACAGAGACCGAGAGAGAGAGAGAGAGAGAGAGGGAGGGAGAGATAGGGAGGGAGAGATGGGAGAGAAAGAGAGAGAGACAGAGAGAGAGACTTACACTAAGTTGGGGGGGGGGGCATTCTGGGATGACAGTGATTGTCAACCATGGGGGGACATAACAGGTAGGGGGGGGGGGGGGGACATTCTGGAATGTCTCCCCAGGGAGACGCATCAGTATACCCAAGACGTCCCACGGGGGACATTCTGGGATGGGGGGCAATCTGGGGTGTTACACCGGGAAACTCTGTGTCTGTCTGTCTGTCTGTCTGTCTGTCTGTCTGTCTCTCTCTCTCTCTCTCTCTCTCTCTCTCTCGCTGGTGTGTGTGTGTGTGTGTGTGTGTGTGTGTGTGTGTGTGTGTGTGTGTGTGTGTGTGTGTGTGTGATCTGGAGTATTTTCCCATTGTAGATACCAGACTTAAACCTCTCAGCTGGGAACCTTTCCCTTACAGACTTGGAATTTATATCTGTTACTCTTTTGAAAAAAAAATGTCTCTGGGTAGATTCATGATACTCGTTGACACCTGTCAGCATCAAAGGTGCACGCCTTGAAGTCTGGTAATGTCAGCATTGGTGACGGAGATGGACTAAAACTGATGTCGTCAATGCTATAAGTTCATTGGAAAAAAAAACATTCCCAAAATCGCTCGCAAACATCATCATTACCAGGTCATATTTTTGTGTGTGGTGATATTCGCACTCTGTGTTGCTTTTTATAAAGTAAAATTTTCATGATTGGTTTAGAGCGTTGATGGTTACATCACTACTTCATATAAGAACACAGATTTTGAAAAAAAAAACATGACCTTTATTTCAAATTATTCACGATTACTGAAATTACAAAGTTCAAAGTCTTGCAACTTTGACGGAGACTAATATCCTCTACCGCCGTGGAACTGTGCTCATGCAGAT
>CM065724.1:15502388-15504888 GCA_033310375.1 Conus canariensis | reverse complement strand
AAGTCCGACATTGTTGTGTTCAGAAATGGTGGGCATTTATCAATAAGAGAAATTTGGTTTTATGGACAGACTAAGATGTCGGTAGTCAACATGTATAAATATTTAGGTGTTTTTTTTATCAACCAGATTGTCATTTTCCCACACCTTAAAGGAATTGGCTGGACGTGCAAAGAAGGGGGTAATTAACATTTTTAAGTTATTGCGGTCGATTGGTGAAAGATCTCCAAAAATATTTTTCAAATTGTTTGATGCACAAGTACAACCGATGCTGAACTATGGTGCGGAAGTTTGGGGTCTTATTGCAAATAATGACATAATAGAAAAAGTCCATATCTTCGCACTGAAGCGGTTTCTAAATGTTAGTATCAGAACACCGAATGCAATGATCTACGGTGAACTGGGCAGATTTCCCCTGTATATTAATATATATGTGAGATGCATTAGATATTGGCTTAAACTTCTCAAGATGCCAGAACATCGACTGCCGTTAAAAGCTTACAAGATGTTACTCTACCTTCATGAGCAAAATCCAAATACATGGGCCTCGTCTATTTGTTTTACGCTGTACAAATACGGATTTCAAGAAGTTTGGGAAAATCAGGGGGTCGAGGATGAAAAGAAATTTCCTGCCACTTTTCGTGACAGGCTAATTAGTGAGTTCAAAGAACATTGGTCTCATCAGCTTTTTGCTAGCGAACGTTTCTCATTGTACCGTACATTCAAAAGTAGTTTGGAACTTTCATCATATTTGTTGGATCTGAAACATATCGAAGCCAGAACCAGCCTCATTCGCTTCCGGCTTGGCGTGGCACAAATCAATATTCACAGACTCCGTTTTAGAACTAACGTAACAGAGGAAGAGATGGCGTGTCCTTTCTGTGAATCCCAAAAAGAAACGGAAGTTCATTTTGTCTTACAATGTCCGAGGTACGAGGCTCTAAGATACCACTATATCCCGGCTAAGTACTATAACAATCCATCAACTTTCAAATTAACTCTTCTCTTAGCATGTGAAAATAAGAATGTGTTTGTGCGCTTGGCTATATTCCTAGTCAAAGCATTGAAATGAAGGCACATGTAAACAGAATGCTTGAATTGTATGTGGATTTCATTGTTACTTTCAGTACTTTTTGGCTTATTTTGTGTAACCATCCCAGTGACAAGGGCCGAAGGCCTATTCATTAAACTGGTTCAGAGTTCAGAGTTCAGAGTTCTCTCTCTTACACACACACACACACACACACACACACACACACACACACACACACACACACACACGCACGCACGCACCCACGCACGCATACACACGCACGCATGCACGCGCACACACACATACACATGCCCGTGCGCACACAAACACGCACACGCGCGCACACACACACACACACACACACGCACGCTCGCACGCACGCACGCACGCACACACACGCACGCACGCACGCGCAGACACACACACATGCCCGTGCGCACACACACACGCACACGCGCGCGCGCGCGCGCCACACACACACACACACACACACATGAGCACACACACATGAGCACACACACTCGCGCGCGCGCGCGCGCGCGCCACACACACACACACACACACACACACACACACACACACAATACACACTCATACACACACACACACACACACACACACACAACACACTCATACACTCACACACACACACACACACACACACTCATACACTTACACACACACACACACACACACACACACACACACACACACACACACACACAAGAGTCGAGCGCTTTGAATGGCAACTGAATGATTAACGCAGTTTTACAAGACGTTTGGGGGTGTAGAGGGAGCAATAAAGATCCCACGAGGGCGTGTATGGCCCCTGGCAAGGATGGATTCAAATGCTACTGCCTACCATCCGCAGTGGCGAAGTGGTAAGTTGAGTCATGTGGGACTTTGTTTTGTCCCGACCGGCTCCTACCCAGAGTTCAGTTTGCTACGGGCTCAGCTGGGAAGACAGTGACCACACAGTCAAGTTTCATCCACTTAATAAGGGATGCGTCTCTCAGAGTGTTGCTCAAATTTCCTGACCAGCACTCCAGGCGTCTTTATCTCTTGGGCATGGTTGATGCTGGGATACATTATGAAAGTAAGCGTACAGTACATCCGTGTCATACAGTCTCAGACCGGAATGGAAATTCGTAGCATCCTCATTCTCGTCCATCAGCATTGAAAAAAAGTCTCAAATTCTGTGGTCCTTCTAACCCTGCTCTCATGGTGACTTCAGTTTCGATGTCCTTTCCATGCCTGTGGCCTTGTTTGATTCCGTCGGGGTCACCAGTATCGGCGAGTTCAATGGGGCTGTCGTTGATGGACGTGGTGGCGCCCTCCAGAGGGAGAGCTCACTTATGCCGGTTCTGCGATTAAACAATCAATGTCGTCAGCAGGGGGCTTAGAAGGTGGTGTCCTGCGTATGTTGGATCAGAACAGGCACCACTGAACACAACCGAAGTGACTCGGTCG
>CM065724.1:15487388-15494888 GCA_033310375.1 Conus canariensis | reverse complement strand
GGAGGGTGTGTCGTGGAAGAAAGTGTTGAAGGGAGATTGGTTGGGGGTGGGGGGGGGGGTGAGGTGGGGGTGGGGGTGGAGTGGAAGGAACAGTGGATGGAAACAAAATGGATCCGTTTCTCACGCCATACTGAATCAGCACGAAATTTATCCCGGATAGACTGCTTGGCAAGTATACATGTACTGGCTTTTTAATTCAGTTAATCATTATCAACGTTCACAGAAAAAAGATGTTGTACGCAATGAGTGTTTCAAAGGAATTTTTTTTCTTTTACTGCCATCTTTTCAAGTGATTTTCAAAAAATGAAAAAGTAGTAAGCTATGAAAAACAATAAAGAGACAGACACACAGAGTAATCAACATAATCAATCAGAACTTGTCTGTAGTTAGAGCCAAGAATAGATAACAAAACATTCAACCATATATGACACTCAAGCAAAAGACAAACAGATCAATAACAGTTACATTTCCTTTCGTATCCCCTTCCATAAATTGTCTCTAAGTCTCGTATCAAGACTTTTCAGTGGGATTTATGCAACGAAATATTTCCCCCAAAACTTGCATTACTGATAGAAAATTAAGCAGACTGCTGTATTACTGAAAACGAGGCAAAATACCAATAAACACACACAGCAAGGTGGAAAGTTTGTCAGATTTGATGTACAAAACAAATGCAACAGACAGAGACTTTGCCATACAAACACACAAAACAAAAGGAAGGGGGTAGAATTTTTCTGGACAGCCACACTAACACAGAAGATGAATTTCATGGACGCCTTTTTCAATCCAGACAGTCCCCCCCCCCCCCCCCCCCCCCGCTCTTCTTCTCTCTTATTCTAAATTGCTATGTATTCATTGTTGTTTATGAGTTTATATGCAGTTCAATGCAATGATTTCTTCCATGCATTTATTGTTTGAGGGCTGGATGAAAAAAAAGCCACTGACTGGTGCTTATTCTTTTCCCTCATTAAACATTTCGTTCGTTCGTTCGTTCGTTCAGGTGTGTTATGATAAGAGTAGGTACAGTAGCAGGCGAGTCAGGACAAAATGCCAGCGTAAATGCCCACCTATGGAATAGACGCAACTGCTGAATTTGATGGGGAAGTGGGGGGGGGGGGGGGGGGGGGGGGGGAAGGAAGATAGACGTCAGTGAAAACAAAGACTCCCCACTTCTAGAGAAGTTTTTAAAAGAGGAATGGGAGAGGGGGGTGGGTGGGTGGAAGAGTGTAGGCGTAAGGTCCAAATCACTCCCCACATACATGAGCGTTAAACAGTAAACAAGTTGGGTATTTTTTGCTCCCATAAGAAAACCTAACACAGAGTAACTTTTATTCAAGACTGGCACAGCCTTTTAAACTTGAATAAAGTCAGACAAATACATAGACGAACAATCTAATAGTGGGGGAAAAAACAAGCGCAGGCCAACAACTGAACTATCTTCATAGTAATGACTTGGCAAAGATTTGGACTTAAGGAGGGGGGGGGGGGGGGGTAATTTGAAGATGGAGAAACTGGGAACATGAAATTAAGAAAATATGTTACAGATATGAAAACTCTTCACTAGCTGCATAAGGGAACCATCGCAATCTCTTTTGAAGGCAGATATATTTGTATTGCCTGCTCCGAGGCCTTTCGTCCGCTGGGTCGGACTCATCAGGGAGACACGGCTGGTTGTGTCTGCGCTCCTGGCGTCAAATAGAGACACACCACAGTCCATAATACTGTGGTGTTCTCACCACCAAGAGTGCAAAAAAGAATCCAATAGCACTCCCAAAGCAGCCAGCGAAGAGTAGTAAATGAAACCAAACGAAAGTGTGGGGAGGAAAAAAGTTGCTGAAAAACTAAAGACATTATGCAAACAGTATAAAATAAAGGGGACAATCTTTGAGCCTACGCTTGAGGATCCACCCAAAGATGCAAGGGAGATCAAAAGACAAACACACAGACGGACAGAAACAAATAGAAATAACCTCAATTTAATCAAAACAAAAATCGGAAATGAAATGAGGCAGGGAACAGTAAACGATAAACAGTAAACAAGTTGGGTATTTTTTGCTCCCATAAGAAAACCTAACACAGAGTAACTTTTATTCAAGACTGGCACAGCCTTTTAAACTTGAATAAAGTCAGACAAATACATAGACGAACAATCTAATAGTGGGGGAAAAAACAAGCGCTGGCTGCTTTGGGAGTGCTATTGGATTCTTTTTTGCACTCTTGGTGGTGAGAACACCACAGTATTATGGACTGTGGTGTGTCTCTATTTGACGCCAGGAGCGCAGACACAACCAGCCGTGTCTCCCTGATGAGTCCGACCCAGCGGACGAAAGGCCTCGGAGCAGGCAATACAAATATATCTGCCTTCAAAAGAGATTGCGATGGTTCCCTTATGCAGCTAGTGAAGAGTTTTCATATCTGTAACATATTTTCTTAATTTCATGTTCCCAGTTTCTCCATCTTCAAATTACCCCCCCCCCCCCCCTCCTTAAGTCCAAATCTTTGCCAAGTCATTACTATGAAGATAGTTCAGTTGTTGGCCTGCGCTTGTTTTTTCCCCCACTATTAGATTGTTCGTCTATGTATTTGTCTGACTTTATTCAAGTTTAAAAGGCTGTGCCAGTCTTGAATAAAAGTTACTCTGTGTTAGGTTTTCTTATGGGAGCAAAAAATACCCAACTTGTTTACTGTTTATCGTTTACTGTTCCCTGCCTCATTTCATTTCCGATACATGAGCGTGTTAGCCAGTGGGTGTGAAGGTGGGGGAAGGAGGAGCAGCAGTGTGCGTTTACTCCTTTCCTCAGAACAACCCCATTGTTCGATGTGTGTGTGGGAGAGAGGCAAAACTGGACGTAAGGCAAACATTGTCCACCCCTTCTCCACCGCTAAACATGAGAGGACTGTTTTTGGAAAAGATGGGGAGTCATTTCAGGATGTTGAGCGAAAAGGGGGAATAAGAGGGGGAAGGAGCATGGGTTTAGGCATAACTCGCCCTTCCAAGACAAGCTTGTTCAGACAGAGACTTTGCCTTACAAAAGAAACCAAAGAAAGGGAAGGGGTAGAGTTTTTTTTTCTTCTGGAAAGACGCACTGATACAGATCAATTTCACAGACGGCCTTTTCAATGATTTGGTAACATTACCGCCCGCCCCATCCCCCAACCCCATCCCTCAACTCATCTTCTCTCATCTGTGTTATGATAAGGGTAGGTAGACTAGCAGGCGAGTCGGGACAAAAAGCCAGCGTAAATGCCCACCCATGGAATAAATGCGACTGCTGAATTTGACAGGGAAGTGGGGGGAGGGGGGGGGGGGTTGAGGAATGAAGATAGACGTCAGTGAAAAAAGAAGACTCCCCACTTATGTTCTAGAGATGTTTTTGAAAGAAGAATGGGAGAGGGAGGAGGGTGGATGGGAGCGGCAGCAGTGTATTTGGGCGTTGAGCCAGACATTCACCCCTCTTCAGAATTACCTTATTGTTCGGTGTGTGTGTGGGAGGGGGACAAGACTGGACATAAGGCCAGCATTATCTACCCAGTCTCCACCTCTAAACATGAGGACAGTGTTTTTGGAAAGGATGGGAAGTGATTTTAGGATGTTGAGCGGAAATGGGGAACAAGAGGGGAAAGGGAGCATGGGTTTAGGCATAATTCACCCTTCCAAGACAAGATTGTTCAAACTGGGAGGGAAAGGGGGTTAGGAGAGGTATACAAGTACAGAAACAGAATCTCTCTTTCCTTCTATATAAGCTAAATGTGTGTGGGGGGTGAGGGAAGGGATGACTGTGGACCTGAAGTCAGGACAGTTCCTGCCTACGGTTTAGCCTGTTCTAGATAAAAAGAAATTCCCTAGGTTGCGATTTTGACACGTGCCATTTCTCACCCAGGAGGCGTGGGGGAAGGTAGGGGTGCTTACGGGAATAGAGACGATTTCAGACCCATTTCAGCAGCACTAAGCAAAGAACACACACACACACACACACACACACGCACGCACGCACGCCACGCACGCACGCACACACACATACACACACAGGGAGATCCCACGATTTAAAGGCTTGATTTTGAGCCACATGTAATGTAATGAAGAAGAAAACAGAAATCTTCCATTGATCTTGGACAAAGACAATTCTTAACTAGAGGTCAGGAGATCAACGCTGGAACAAAAACTGACCGAGACTGCCAGAGGAACCCAATCAGTTAATAAATTTCAACATCGTCCAGACACACCCACTGGAGTGAAGATGGGCACGTGCCCGAACTTACCTGCCACCCTCTGCAAAAGAAATGGGCGCCTGACTTTTTCACTAAATGGAGTGTTTCTGAACGTGCTCCAAATAACTCACCGGGCACTATTTTACATGATAAGCTGAATTTTAATGCAAATATTCAATTCATCAACAGAAAAATGCCAATCTAGAATCTACTGTCTTCAAAAACTTCGGTCTCTTGCTGTTGAAAAGGACATCTGAAATATGTTTTAACGTTGTTTGTAGAATCAGTGCTGTACTTTGGCTTTTTATGCTGATTTAGAAATCTTAGTGTGAAAAACAAAAAAAATTGAACAGATTGGTGAATACATGTGGAAAGATTATTGGGAAAAAAAGGACATTGAGATAAATTGTATGAATGTCGTGTCACACAAAAAGCTGCGAACATTGCTGCCTACAGTTCTCATATTCTTTCAAACAAACTACGATGTTCTACCATCTGGACGAAGATTCCAAATTCCGAAACTTCAAGCCAAATAGAACTAAAAACAGTTCCGTTCCTAGTTCCATCAAACTCCTGAACCAAAACAGAACTTTCGATGAGATCCGGTTTAGAAAGCTTGTATATATGTATATGTGTCTGTTTATATATTATTCTCTGTGTGCGAGAGTTTGTGATTTTTTAATATAGATCCATAGACATGTTTTTATGGCCACTCTTAATTTCTCCTAGGAGATGATAACGTGTTCTTGACTTGACTTAGGCAGTGGCATTGGGACATGACTGGAGAGATACTTGGCTTTGGTGTACAACCACCACGCCCATAAAGTCAGGCGCATGATGGTTGGATTGATATGTTCTGTCGTTGGGATAGTTTTGAGAATTTCGAAGGGGAAGCGTGGGGAGGAGGGTTTGGGGTCGATCCAATAGGTGAGTTTGGGCTGGTGCCTTTTCTCGTCCTCTAGGGAAGAAGTTTGGGAAGAGAGTGACTAAGGAACGGTACACAGGTAAGGATGACCATTTCTGCAGTGTTTTGCCAGGAAAGGAAGACTGCTGACAGGAGCAGCATGTGATTTGGATGACAAAATTGAATTTAGTGGGTCTTGCATGCTTTCATTGAAGGGTTTTCTTGGGTTTTTTTTTCTGTTGTCATTTACCGCCTTCTCCTTCTCCTTGTTCTATCGTCCCCTTTCCTCTGAAAAATGTCTCTTAGTTCATTGTTTGGTGTGATTGTGGTGGTCTAAGGTAATGTGTGTATCTGTTGGTGCTATCATGGCTAGATTTACTGCTTTTTTACTGTTTTACTGTCACGACAGCTGCTGCTGCTGTTACTGCTACTAGTACTATTGCTGCTGCTGTTGCTGCTGGTAGTAGTAGTAGTAATAGTAGTAGTAGTAGTAGTAGTAATAGTAGTAGTAGTGGTACTACTACTACTACTACTACCACCCCTGCTGCTGCAGGTATTACTACTACTACTACTACTACTAGTGAGGACAATTCCTATAGCGCCCATCCTAACAACGTAGGCAACAGGGCGATTCACAAGTTTTAATAATTCAACATCCAAAAAACATCTAAAAACATAAGTATAACACACACACACACACACACACACACACACACACACACACACACACACACACACACAATTCTGTGTTCACAAGTCATAAACACGCACAACACACACACGCACATGCACGCACGCACGCACGCACGCACGCACGCACGCACGCACGCACACACACGGCACACTCGTGCGCACACACACGTGTACACACACACACACACACACACACACACACACACACACACACACACGTACACACGTACGCACACACACACACAACACACACACACACACACACACACACACACACACACACACACACACACTTCTGCGTTCATGAGTCATAAACATACACACAGATACGTTTTAAGTGCAGACTTGAAAATCGGGAAGGAAGGGGCATGACGTAGATGGAAAGGTAGTGAATTCCAGAGCAGTGCCGCAGAAAATGAGAATGCTCTAGAATCGTGCTGCTTTCGGTTATATGAGGGAATTCGAAAAATTCGGTCATCACAGGAAGAACGGAGGGGACGTGTAGGAATATATATTTCGAAGCGATCAGACAGACAGGTAGACGCTTCGCTTGTGATAACCTCATAACATAGACACGCCGATTTTTACTGAATTCTGTGCTCGATTTTGAGCCAGTGTAATTTCTTCAAGAGATCCGAAATGTGGTGCTGTTTTAGCACCTTGAAGATAAGGCGAGCGGCTGAATGTTGACCACGTTGTAGTGGCTGGAGTAAGGCTGCGGGTACTACTGCTGCTACTGCTACTACTACTACTACTGCTACTGCTACCACCACCACCACCACCACTACTACTACTACTACTACTACTACTACTACCACCACAATAACCACTGATGCTGCTGGTGCTGGAGCTACTACTACTACTACTACGGTTTCTACTGCTGCTACTACTACTGCTACTACCACTATCACTACTACTACTACTACTACTACTGCTACCACTAATACTTTTATTGGTGGTGGTGGTGAATAGTAGTAGTAACAGTTATAGATTTTGTAGTAGTAGTAGTAGTGGCAGCGGCAGCGTTAGTCGTAGCAGCAGAAGTCGTATTGATAGCAGTGGCAGGAGTCATAGTAAAGGTAGTGACAGAGGCATATTGGCAATATTGATTTACAGCCTATTAATATCATGGATTAAATAAAGCAGATTATTTGGTAGAGGTCACTTTTTTGCAAAGAATTCTACTTCTCGTCGGATCATAAGAAGATGCCTTGATAGGTAATTGCTAAAGCTGAACACATAGAAAGCTTAAACTGCAAAATGTTGCAGTACAGAAACTTACGGTTAGGTGGTTTCATAGTCGAGTGACTGCTGGCGGAAATTGAAATACGAGCAGAAACAGAATCACTGTGTCGCCCAACGAAGGAACAAAGAAATCACAGAACAAACGCAACACGTTTCGACCCATTGGATCTCCTTCAAGCAAGACAAATAACGTTCAAAGCAGTGTCTGGTAACTTTGGTCTTGGACTTCCAAGAAAAGTCCTAGCTGGTATCTAGAAGGCTGACACAAACAGCCACGCTTTGATCTGCAATCCACAACAGGTTTATGAAGCCGGCTGGACAGGAACAGTTTTGCCAACCGGTATTGCGCAGTTCCGTTCTCTCTCGAATACTGTATAAAGACAGCAAAACTGACACAAACTCCTCTCCCCTCACCCACTCACGCACCGAGCCTCTCTCTCTCTCCCTCT
>CM065724.1:15459888-15469888 GCA_033310375.1 Conus canariensis | reverse complement strand
CATGATAGTTATGGTAGTTTTAGGTAAGATTCGAATGAGAAGACTTGGATCGTGCGGGAAGTCTGCCATCTCCAGTGTTCTCTTTCAGTGAGGTCTGTGATCACTGACTCGATGATACACAAATAAGCCTCGGTTTTTTTTTCATTTTTCTTTTTAAATCGAGAAAAACAGATAAGAACGTACGTGTATATCCCCCCCCCCCCCCCTTAAAACAAAAAGAAAGTTAGCCTTGACCAAGTATATATAAAGTCTGTGCACTTTGCAGTTTATTATATGTTTTGAAACAAATGTACCTCCTTTCCCAGACCACAGGATACACATCAACGAATGTTCACCACAACCAGAAAATCATATCTTTATGGAGTTTCGTTCAGATGTTACAGGATATTTTGTTCCTTGGAACAGCGAACTGGATACGTTCACTATCTTACTTCAGAAAGGCGTTTCGTTCTTTATGGTGTATTTTGGTCATATGTTCCAAGTTAAAATTTCCTTTAAAACATAATGTTGAAACCAGTCTGTTCTAATCGTCAAAATGTTCTTTTCCAATTGCAGCAGCGAGTTAGAAAACTGTTGACAGTTAAACGACCACTATGTGACAATTTTGGGAGGTAATCTAGTTTCGAGCGGTGTATTATACGTTGCTTCACTTCTTTATGAAAGCACATTTTCATTTCCGATGCAACCATTTACCCACACTTCTTAAAAGCTCCCCACTCCTCCCCGTTCACTCCCTTCCTCCTCTCCCTCCTCGTAAGTAAATAAACAAACGAGCAAAACTTAGGCCCACGTTTCAAAGACTCTATGTTTCGCAGATCACAAACTGTTTTCAAATATATCGGCAATGTGTTGATGTGCAGCGTCTGGGATATACTTCCAACGCTTCGAAAAAGAGACGTTGTCATGATAAGTGTACAAGTGATAATGTCCGCCCATGTATTTTCTTTAACGAGAGAGAGAGAGAGAGAGAGAGAGAGAGAGAGAGAGAGAGAGAGAGAGAGAGAGAGAGAGAGAGACAGACAGACAGACAGACAGACAGACAGACAGACGGACAGACCAGCACTCACTAGACTAGACAGAGAGAGATCCATCAGAATTTAAAACCTTGTTTAAAAGTATATTTCTGTCACTTTGCCATTACCTTTTTATTTTGTAGAGAGCATCAATTTGAGCAGGGTGTATTGCGTACAGGTGTGTCCCGCGTTCTTATCTTATCAGCAATGTCATGTGTCAGAAGCATTATTGGTACACGACTGAAGACTGTCAGTCTGCTGGTTTAATCAGTTGCTCTCTTGTACAGATCGCAGGAGAAGAAGAAAGACGACAGTGACGGCCAGAGGAAATATTCTTTGCGACGTTTTACAGGATGATTGCGTTTTTGTTGGTGATGCTGCACTGCGTTTACGGTATTATTATCCTGTCTTTTCTTTGTTGTTGCTGTTGTTGTTGTTGTTTGTTGTTGCTGTTGTTGTTCCTGTTGTTGTTGTCCGTGTTATTCTTTGTATCTTTTGCCATGAACATAATGAGTCAGTTATAAGGAAAATGTACTCTGTGTGTGTGTGTGTGTTGTGTGTGTGTGTGTGTGTGTGTGTGTGTGTGTGTGTGTGTGTGTGTGTGTATTCATGCGAGCACGCGAGCGCTTGTGTGTGTGTGTGTGTGTGTGTGTGTGTGTGTGTGTGTGTGTGTGTGTGTGTGTGTGTGCTCGCGCGAGCGCGTTTTTAGATGCACGCACGGTGTGTGTGTGTGTGTGTGTGTGTGTGTGTGTGTGTGTGTGTGTGTGTGTGTGTGTGTGTGTGTGTGTGTCCGTGTGTATGCTCGCGCGAGCGTGCTTTTAGATGCACGCACGGTTGTGGTGTGTGTGTGTGTGTGTGTGTGTGTGTGTGTGTGTGTGTGTGTGTGTGTGTGTTTACGCGCATGCGTGGGTGCGTGCGTGCCTGTGTGCATGTATGTGCGTGAGTGGGTGCGTGTGCGTGTGCGTGCGTGCATGTGTGTATATGTGAAAGATAGCGTGCGTGTGCGTACGTCAGTTCGCGCGCTTGCGTTTACGCGTGAGAGTATGCGTGCGTACGTGTATGTGACATGTCCGCGTCCGTATTTCCTGCTAGCACTCTGATGTTTAGTTTGTGTAACCATTCCTCCGGTTTGTAGCATGGTTTGACCGTTAAATGTCTGAGACGACTTTCTTAAACCAGACTTTTACAGACCAGACCCTCCGCCATGCAGCAGCGCTGCAGCCTATGCAGTTCATGGCTTGGCACGTGCATACCTAGCAGCTGACTGCACTCTGCAGCAGCGAGTTCAAATTTCATACTTACATGGCGTATTCTCTACCATGCAGTTCAAATTCAACGCTTTCGAGGTACATTCTACAGTCACTCGTTTAGGGAGCTGAACCTGTTCAATCTTTTAGACGATCTAGCAGAGAGGACATGATCAGCCAATCAGAGCAGAGGTGAAGGTCATGTGTTCCACAACCCACCATCTTTTTGGGGGCACCAAGATAAAAAAAAGTGTTGTTTTCAGATTCTCCATCAAATATGGTCCAGCTTGAGCAAAAATAGAATTACTGGGCCGCCAAACGAAGGAACTAACAAACTACACAACAGACACAACGCGTTTCGACATATTGGATCATCTTCAGGCGGAACAAACGACATTCAAAGCAATGCAAACAAAGGACGAACAGTCACTGATCTTTCTGATCTGGGTCCTCATTAACGACCACATTTTGCACTCAGATCAATGAGATGAGTGGCTATCTGTTCGTTCTTCATTTTAATTGTTTTGAATGTTATTTGTCCTGCCTGAAGAAGACCCACTAGATCCAAACACGTTGTGCTTGTTTCGTAAGGTGTCTGTTTCTTTGTTTTGCGGCCCAGTAGTTTTGTGTTCTTCCTCCTGTTTTAATTTCTGCTTGCAGTCACCCCACGTTGAAAATGGTCCAAGCTGTTATTTCGTCCTCTTAACTGAAAGAAAGACGCCAGACTGCCAAAACGTGCATGGAAGAAACCACATGGAGTGAGCCACTGAAGTGAGAAATTAGTCCGAGTCACGTGGTCAGCTGATTTGCATAGTGCTTTCCCGCGAACAAGCCTTGTGTGAGCACGATATGGCTAAGCGAGAGAAAGAGGGAGCACTAGAACAAAAATATTTCCCTTGTTGTTGAGCGAGGCTCGCGAGGTCTTTATGGAAGATAGACAGACAGTGGAGGTCATAGAGATACCTCATCTGTCCTGTCCATCTGTACTGTCTTCTTCTTCGGTGACAGGAAAGCGAGAATGTTGCATCTTCGGCGTAACCAGTTAGATGAAGATCCTATTATTGGTGCATGGGGAAAAAACAACGGTTAGATAATGCGACGTCCATCTCATTTGTATCAAAGTCGAAGCGGACTTCTAAAAGGGAAGAAACTGAATTTGCAGCTAGAATAGTTAAACTTCATCGGGATGTTTCCTTGTTTGTTCTGTGTGCTCTGTGCTGTCATATCTGCGGGGCGATTCGTTGTCGTGAGCTACATTCGTTTGGAGGTATGAGCGTGTATTGATTGAAACATGGGAGCAAGAGTTACCCTACTTGTTTGTTATTCGTCCTTTTGAATTTTTTTTTGTGCTTTTTTTTCTCTCTCTCTTTTCCTTTACTCGGTGAATATTAGTTTAATGTCAGGGTCCGCGACTCGTCCCATTTTGCAAACGTCTTTGCGATTTAGACGTAAAGTCTGACTCATACGCGTGCTGATGTCAGGAGGAAGTGGTCTTCTGCATCACCCTCTTCACCTACACATTGCAACGTTTGTGGTAACAGAACAGTCAGGGGAGGCCACCAGCAGATGATTTCTCTTCTGACCTGTTTGTTCTGGCGTTAGTGGAAGGGGGAGAGAAGCAAACTTACGTTTGGCTTTAATGTGATTCAGCATCATCCGTCATAATCATTGTCTTTGGGGTTATCGGTAATCTTTCGTCACACACACACACACACACACACACACACACACACACACACACACACACACACACACACACACGATGATAATGATAGTAATGGAAGTGATGACGATGATGATTTTGATAATGTCGATGACTTCGATGCTGCTGCTGTTGCCGTTTATGCTGCTGATAATTGTGTAGTCTTTAATGATGATGGCATGATAATGATGATTTATGATGATGATGATGATGATGATGATGATGATGATGATATGGTGAGAAGAACATTACCACGACAACGACGATGATTCGGTCTATGACAGTGTTGATGAGCGATGACATCGACGATACTGATGATCATGTCCATGATCGATGATGATGATGATAATGATGATGATGATGATGTTTAACATGATGATGAAGATGATGACGATGATGACGATGATGATGATGATGATGATGACGATAATGGCGACGACGACGACAATGACGACGACGACGACGACGACGATAATGATGATGATGATGATGATGATGTTAATGATGATGATGATGGTGATGATGACGCCATCGTTCTACCCCAGCGGCCACGGCGGTGGAGTGTCCAGATGGTTACAGTCCGCACGGCAATAACTGTTATCTGTTGGTGGATCAACACTACAGCTGGTTCGAGGCTCAGGTAATCTTGGAACATAGAGAAAAACATGTTCCTATCATATTTGCTAGTATGAACGGCGTCCGGTCATTTCAATTTTGAAATGTACATACATATTTTTTTTAACCAGCATGCCCATGTTAAGGGTTTTCAAACATACAAGTATTTGCCAGTATTCTTTGTTTATTCATCAATTGTTGTTTTATAATTCCTTTGCTCTGGTCCTCTTAGGCCGAGTTCGTTGGGTCTGTTTATTAGTCTGTTGTGACCCTGCGGTCTTTTGCATTTCTTCATTAGTTGATTTTTCTATTGATTTATTATGACGATGAGGTTTGTTGTCTGTTTTTTTTTTTATTTCGTTTTTGATTTTTGTTTGTTTGTTTATTTTGTAATCTTTGAATCTGCTTTTTCCCTTTTCTGTTTTCTTTTTTTTTTTTTTTTTTTTTTACTCCATTGGATATTTTTTATGTCTATGGTATCAGCTTTGTTTCTCTGGTGTGTTTGTAATTACGGGTTTTGCATTTGTTTCTTTTGTTTGTTTAACTGGTTTCTTATAATTTTGAAGTCTTCTATCTTTGTTTCCGTTCGCTTTCTAGTGTGCTGCTAGCGTGAGATCTTGTTTGTTTCTTCAGTTTCTTTAGCGGCTCGTTGCAGTCATGATGGTTTCGTTTTCATGTGTTTAAATCTGTTGTAATCATATGCTTTTCTTTCTTTTCTTCGGTTTGTTTACTTGCCTATTGTTACCATGGAATCTTCTAAGTTAATTTCGTTTTTCCATCAGATTGCTCTCATTGTGGTGTTCTTCTTTCCTCCTTTTGGCCGGTTTTTAAATTTGTTGCAACCATGCGGTCTTCATTGTGTTTTGTTTATTTCCTAGTCTATACTAAAGATGAAAGCGTCTGTGTGTCTTTAGTTCGTTCACTAGCTTGTTGTAAACATTGTGTTTTCACTATTTCCTTCGTTTTAGATCAACTCAGATCCATCAATGGGGTTTCTTTTCCAGTTTGTTACTTAACTGGTTTTTTTTTTAGCTTTCCTTGTTTCGTTTGGTATGTATATTGGTTTATTGTAACCATGCGGTCTCCCTTTCCCCATCTGCTCGTTCATCAGTTTGATGTAGCCAAGGAATTTTGTTTGATCAGTTCGCTCTTTCAGTGAGGATTTGCTTACCTCTTCTGTTTGCTGTCTGGTTTGTTGCAACCATGGGCTTAAAAATTGGTTTCTTGATCCACGAAATCCATTTTTCCACAGGGTTTTCTTTGATTTTGTTGTTTGTTTACTTGGTTGTTGTGGTCAGGGCTTTTCTTTGTTTCTTTGATTTGTTCACTGGCTCCCTTTGCTCTTGTTTGTATATAAATTTGTTGTGTCCATGAGGATTTCTCAGTGTCAACGTGTTGTTTACTAGTTTGTTGTATCCATGCTTTTTCGTTGTTGCTGTGATTTCTTCATAAGTTTATTGTAACCATGGGATCTTTGTTTCTTTGTTTGTTCACTGGTTTGTTGAAACCATGGGGGTTTTCTTTTGTTCTTCGGTTTGTTACTTAAATTGTTGTAACCAAGAGATTTCTTTGTTGCTTCGGTCGGCTTGATAGTTTATGGTGACCATACTTTATTGCAACCATGGGTTTCCTTTGTTTCTTTGGTTCGTTACTTGTTTGTGAGAACCAGGAGTTTCTCTGTTTTGCTAGTAGTCAGCTTGTTGTAATAAGGGTTTCCTTTGTTTGTTTAACGTTGCTTCCATGGGGTTTTCTTTGTTTCTTTGGTTAGTTTGTTTTATCATGTTCTTTTTCTTTGGTGTGTTCGCTAATTATTGCAACCTTGGAATATTCTGTGTTTCTTTACTTACTTATTACTTTTAACACCAGAACTGTTATTTGTTTGTTTGTTTCGTAAAGATGGTGTGCTGCAACGATGTGGATCTTTGCGTTATTTGATTTACAAGTTTGTTTCAGTCGCGGGTTTAAAAAAAGATTGATTTGTCTATTAGTATCTTGTAACTGTGGGGGTTTCTTTGTTTCTTTGGTGCGTATTCAGTAGTTTTCACAATCGTGAAGTCTTCCCTGTTTTCTTTAGTTTATTCATTAGTTTTTCGAAACCATGGAAGCTTTTTTGTTTCTAAGTTTCGTAACTGATTTGTTACAAACGTGGTGGTTTTCTTTGTTTTCTCAGTCTTTTTGTTTTTACTGCTATGTTCCAGCTGTTTCTTTGGTATGTCCAGTCGTTAGAGGAATCATGGTGCCTTCTTTATTTTTTTTGGTTTGTTACTTGGTTTGTTGTAACCGTGGTGCCATCTTTGTTTCTGAAATGTTTCTTTCTTAGTGGTCACGTGGTCTTCTTTGCTTCTTTAGTTTGCATATTGATTTGTTGTGACCTTTGTGCCTTCTTTGTTTCTTTGGAATGTTTATTAGTTTGTTATCAACATGGTGCCTCCTTGAAATGTTTCTTTTTTAGTGGTCACGTGGTCTTCTTTGCTTCTTTAGTTTGCATATTGATTCGACATGACCATGGTGCCTTCTTTGTTTCTTTGGAATGTTCATTAGTTTGCTATGAACATGACGCCTTCTTTGTTTCTTGAATTTGTTTGTTGGTTTATTGACTACGTTTGGTTTTCTTGGTTTGTTAGTTTGTTTAAACACTGAACGTTCTTGGCTTCTTTGGCATGATTACAAGCTTCATAAGCTTGTCGTAGCTACAGTGCCTTCTTTCTTCAAGTTTGTTGACTAGTCTGTCATAACTATGGGGATATTTTTCCTTCTTTGGTTTGTTTATTAGTGTGTTGCAACCATGGGGGGTTCGTGTTATCTTTGGTTTGTCCATTGATTTGCTCTCACCATATTGTCTTCGTTTGTTTTGGTTTGGTCATTACGTGTCTTCACTGGTTAGTTCAAGACAAGAGGTTGGGTTTTTGTTTGTTTTTTTTTTTGCTGTATCATGGGATTGTCTTTGATTCTTTTCTATTTTTTGTTAATCTTTTGTGTCCATGAGGTTTTGTTTGGTCTGTTAATTAATTTCCTGGCTCATTACAATCGTGGGTTTCCCTAAGCTTCCTTGGTGTGTTCATTTGTTTGTTAGAGCCGCGTTATCTTCTTTGTTTCTGTGGTTTGTTTATTACATTCCTTGGTTTGTTATAGCCGCATTATCTTCGTTGTTTCTGTTGTTTATTTATTACATTCCTTGGTTTGTTTCTTAATTGTTGGCTTGTTCATTAGTTTGTTATAGCCATGGGGTATTCCTAGTTTCTTTGGTTTGCTTTTCTGTTAAAACTGTGGAGTCGTCTCTGGCGTTTTGGGCTCGATGATCTGATTGTTGTGACCATAGGGTCGTTTGGTTTACTCCTCTTTATTGTTTGTTTGCTTTGATTAGTGGTGAGAAAGGAGGATTTGTTCATGGGTAGAGCGGGGTGGAAGGTTCGTTTTTCTTATCTGTACGTCTTTTCTTCGTAAAGGAGAGAGTCTTTTTTCATTTCTGTGGTTTATTTGTCCGCTGTTCTTTCTTTTATTTGAACGTTAATGGCACCACCATTTCCAAAGAATACGATCGTGAGAGAGGTTCTAGTCTTTTCTTGGGTGATAGGGGGCTTTCATTGATAATTTGTTTGTCATTACTCTCGATGTTGACGTGTTTTAAGTTATACTCCTTCTTCGGGGGCCGGAATAGCTTAGTGGTAGAGCGCCTGACTCGTAATCTTGGTGATCCTGGGGTTGCGGTTTCGAATCTCAGCCGGGTCGTTTCGGTACAGGGGGATTTTTCCGTCGGAGTTAATATAGGTTCTGACTCCATTTCCCATACAGTCCTTCGAATGAGACTATAAACCGAGGTTCCGTGTGTGAACGCACGCATAACATCTTGCACACACGTCAAATCCCAAGAAGAGAAGGCCAGTCTGGCCGTTGGTATGGATGACACGGTTCACATAGCATGCACCTTCCCCGAAATTGGAGTATGGCTGCCTTAATGGCGGGATTATTATTATTATGAATACTTATATAGCGCCTATTCTCGGCTAGAGACCAAGCTCTAAGCGCTTTACAATCCACACCCGTTTACACAACGGGCTGCCTACCTGGGTAGTGCCGACTGAAGAGCTGCCAGCTGGCGCTTCGTTCAGTCGTTTCCCGTGTCATCCAGTCAATATCGTTCAGTATCGTTCACTCAATTTTCTTACTTCCTTCATTCTTTCCATTTCTCACGCAGGGTGCATGCTATGTGTAACGCGTCATCCATACCAACGGCCAAACTGGCCTACTCTTCCGAAAGTTGGTGATGGGATTTTACGTGTGTGCAAACTGTTATGTGTGCGTTCACACACGAAAACTCGGTTTACAGTCTCATTCGGACTCTATGGGAAATGGAGTCAGAACCAATGTTAACTCCGAGGGAAAAATCCCCCAGTACCGAAACGGCCCGGCGGAGATTCGAACCCGCAACCCCAGGACCACCAAGATTGCGAGTCCGGCGCTCTACCACCGAGCTATTCCGGCCCCCTTTAATAATTCCTATTTTTACCGTTTGCTCTTTTTTGAAATGTAAAGCGCTGTTGAACATTTTATGGAATATGTGCTATAGAAATAAACATTATTTTTATTGTGGTTATTATTAACTCTGTGTGTGTGTGTGTGTGTGTGTATGTGTGTGTGTGTGTGTGTGTGTGTGTATGCGTGGGTACGTGCGTGCGTGCGTGCGTGCGTGCGTGCGTGTGTGTGCGTGTGTGTGTGTGTGTGTGTGTGTGTGTGGGGGGGGGGGGGGGGGGGATAAAAAAAAACCTCATACACAAAAAAAAACTCTTCTCCCTTTGTTGGGTAGATGGGATTAATCCTTGCCTGTCTATACAGGGAGTGTCCGCAGGAATATACTTCTTTTCCTCTATTCTTCCACAAACTGAGGTGACTACAATATGATTGCTCGCCGGTGTATCATTCCTCGATTACTCCACGCCAGACTTCATTCCCCGGCGGATGAGAAAGAGTACACGCCCAGACTACAGATTCCCTCCCCAGAAAAAACAACTCACTAAAAAACAACCCACACCAGAAACAACCCACTCCATAGAAATCCACTCTAGAACAACCCATTAAAACAAACTCACTTAAAAACAAACCACTCCAGTAACAAACCGCTCCGGAAACAAACCACTCCAGAAACAGCCCACTCCAGAAACAATCAACAACCCACTCCAGAAACAATCCACTTCAGATCAACCCACTCAAAAACAAAAAAACAAAACAAAAAAAAACCAAAAAAAAAACCCACCCCAACTCCAGAAACACCCCACTCCAGAAGACCCGACTTCAGAAACAGTCCACTTCAGAAACAGCCCACACCAGAGACAACCCACTCCAAAAATAACCAACAACCCACTCCAGAAACAACCAACAACCCATTCCAGAAACAATCCACTCCAGATCAACCCACTCAAAAAACA
>CM065724.1:15452388-15454888 GCA_033310375.1 Conus canariensis | reverse complement strand
GAACACGTACTCTACCGTGTGTGAATCGTGGAAAGAAGCAAGCGGGGTGGAGTGGGGGGGGGGGGGGGGAGAGATAAGGCTGGTGACTCCGCTTTCTCGCGAACTCCCCCCCCCCCCCCCTTAACACACACATGTCCTTTCGGTTTCTGCCGTTATCTCTCTTCCCATCAGTATGATTGTGTGTGTGTGTGTGTGTGTGTGTGTGTGTGTGTGTGTGTGTGTGTGTGTGTGTGTGTGTGGTGTGTATGTGGTGTGTGTGTGTGTGTGCGTGCGTGCGTGCTTGCGTGCGTGCGTGCGTCTGTGTGTGTACGTATGTGTGTGAGTGTGTGCGTGCGTTCGCGCGCACGCGCGCACGCGCGTGCATATGCATGCGTCTGTACAAGGATCTTTCTACGTGTGACTGTGCTGCTCATACTCCCCCCCCCCCCCCCTCATGCCAATGCCAGGATGATGTTTCCCTGTTTCCCATCAAATCAAGTTGATGAAAAGGACGGCAAGGCAGGCCACACACCTGGAGATCCTGCTTGTTTATGTTGATGCATCCTCTATAAAACCAACACTAAAACTGACGTCATTCGTAAGATATTTGTCACACTGTAGCGTGTCTTCATGAAATATGAGTTAAAATGAGGCTAACTGCCGCACTCATTTAAACTATCATGTCTTAAACTAAACATGGTTCTTTGTTGATCAACATCCACATTTATACATATCAAATGTCTCACTATGTTTGACATGGAGGTCCCATTCCCGCCATTTACACAGACTCAGTCCGTTTTCGAACATATAATGTGGAAACTGTCTCACTGTCTTCGACTCCTTAGATTGCCTACACACACCCGTAGCTAAATAGGCACAATTTTGAACGGATATTTGAAACTCGCGTGCTGAAGCCTCTTTGAAAGAAATCACCTAGTACGTTAGATCTTCTGTGGTAGTCTCTCCATACACATTACTTTCGGTCAAAACCGAATATCACGTGTCGCTATACTAGCTGTCAGGACTATGATTACACCCGAGCCAAAAAACACTGCCAGCGGAAGTAATCTGGTAGGTTGGGGGGGGGGGGGGGGGGGGGGGGGGGGGAAG
This sequence comes from Conus canariensis, assembly GCA_033310375.1. Taxonomy (NCBI): domain Eukaryota; kingdom Metazoa; phylum Mollusca; class Gastropoda; order Neogastropoda; family Conidae; genus Conus; species Conus canariensis. The sequence goes on along the minus strand of CM065724.1, from coordinate 15,453,799 downwards.
AGAAAGCGGATTTTATGTCGTTTTGACAATAAATGCGCTGATATGTTTGTTTATTTGGTATTTACAAGAAACGTTAAGGTGTTTTCAGAGTAATTTTGAATCACGATGGAGAGAAACCATCTTTAAAGACTTGTGAGAGAGCAGGTTTTAAAAAAAAAAAAATTTTTTTTTAAGCATTTCCTGCAGAGTAATACTATCGCGTTGCACCAGTTGACATCGCTGAAGAGCTGTTCAAAATGGTAAATAATTTGACTACACTTGAGTTTTTCCCATCACATCTTCGGTGCCCTTTTCGTGGCACTGCTCCCGTGACGCTCATTCACTTCCCCATCCCCTCACCCCCCCCCCCCACACCCCACCTTACGGCCCCCTCAGCCACAGTAATGAGCTCCAGTCACAGCCCCAGCAGCGGCAGTTCCAAAGGAACAATGTCGAATCCAAAGACGGTGACGGGACAGGAGCAGTATCTTAGCCCTTCACGTGTTGGAGTCCCATTTCCCACATTGAAGGCATTCACCACTTCCTGCTGACCTGATTGGCTCTGCGTCTGCCTGCTGTTAGCACGCTGAGCTGTACAGAAATAAAAATCTGGCATGCCTTGTTGCCTGACATGGCAGCCAGGGCCAGCTGAACAGTTATTTCGCTTTGTAGTGGCTAGTTACCAGCGTAAGTACACGGGACCTCAACGAACCGAACAGGAGGTGAAGCAAGCTGCGACACCCATCCTTTCCAAACTTCATCTTTGGTTGGATTTTTGTGTTGCGGCAGAGCGCTGGTCGACGAGAGAGCTACACTGTGCATGTAACGGGCTAGGAGGAAACAAACAACAAAAAGTTTCCAGTTATGTATCGCTTTCACTAACCCCCTTTCCCCACATCCCCCCTTTGTCATAAATAGTTACGTCACTCAGTGCTTATTTATTCTTCACACTCACAGCCATGCGTTGTAATGGATGGCTGTCTACCCAGTGAACCACAGCAAGCGCGTGGGCCAAATTCGCTGAAGATACCAGCCATTTACATCAGGAGAAACGTTATCAAATGGGAAAGCTTATGAGAGGCGTTGCATTGGCAAGGAGAATGCCTATGACTTTTTGCCCCGATCAGAGCACGCTACTCTTTAAACTGCAAGGAGGAAAAAACCCAGCAAACAACATTTACCTTTTTTAGAAAGGGAGGGGGTTAGTTACCGCCAAGGACACAGACAGGGCACAGGACTAGACACAATGCATTTCGACCTCTTGGGTCTTTTTCAGGCGAAAACAAATGACATTTAGGACAGTGAAAACGAAGAACGAGAAACCTCTTATCTTCTCCTGTTCGTCTCAGATCAAAATGCTTGACCTTGTTTTATTATGGAAGAGAAAGCGGATTTTAAAAGGAAAGGCGGCAGGATCTAAGAGTGGGTTGCT
>CM065724.1:15429888-15439888 GCA_033310375.1 Conus canariensis | reverse complement strand
TCTGTTATGTTGGCATGGTGTTCTTGTTCACCCGGAGTCGTCTACATTATTGTATGAATCTGAGTTTCTTCCATCCGTGGGAGAGGGGAAGGGGTTTCGTTCATTGTTTGATATCTCTTTCCACTCCCGCCCTGCTCTCAACGCCTCCCTTGTCCCCCCCCCCTTCCCCAGTCCCTAGATCCTTCCCCTTTCTCCACTTCAAATCGTTTAGTGACATTTCAAACGGATTGAGTTGATTTCTATAAATGATGTGTGTACAATGCCGTTCAGTCTATGTTACACTGCTTCTGCTGGAGTCCTCCTTCTCCTCCTCCTCCTTCTCCTGCTCCTTATTACCAGCACTATCACTATTGTTAATTATTATTGTCATATTCTTATTTATTTATTTGTCTATTTACTCATTTTGGCAGTTAGTTATCTATTTGTCTATTTATTTATGCATATATTTATTTATCTATTTATTGATTTAGCTAGTTAGCTACTTATTTATTTCTTGCATATGAAGTTTGTAATCAACAAACTTGATTGCTTTTTTATCAGAGAGAGCAAGTTGTAAAAAAAAAAAAAAGCCATACGTGCATAATCTTTTCCCCATTCAAAACATTCGTTCAGTCATTCGTTCGTTCGTTCATTCGTTCTTTCACTATACCCTGACGACCCCGGATGAGGCCAGCCACAAAGTTGTTCTCCTCTGCCGTTTCAATCTCCACCAGACGGGCTCCCATGGACCAGCAGGCGGTCTGCACATCACCCCGGGGCTTTAGAGTCAACAGTCACATTTTTCTTACCAAGAAATATCGCAAGTTCATGGGGGCTGACGCTGGACAGACGTTAGAGAGAGAGAGAGAGAGAGAGAGAGAGAGAGAGAGAGCTCACGCCAGCTCCTCGACTAAGCAATTATTGTCGTCAGTAGGGGGCTTAGGAGCTGGTGTCCCGCTTATGTTGGATCAGAACAGGTATCATTGAACACCATCGAAGTGACTCGGCGGCTGTGCAGTGTCTCCTCCGGTGGGTTTGTCTCCAGGCAACTTGACATTGATTGCTCCGTGTGGATTGCCAGTGCCGGGGCTGCGGCGGGACTGACCGGTCTGTGGCTATTGGTGGGGTGTCGGAATGAGCGGTGTGGGTGCACTGCCACTGAGATGGCACAGAAGATAGGGGAGAGAGGGAGAAAGACAAAAAATAAAGAAGTTAATAAGCTAGAATAACTCAGTTGGTGGAGCGCCGGACTCGTAATCTTGGTGATCCTGGGGTTGCGGGTTCGAATCTCCGCCGGGGCGTTTCGGTACAGTGGGGATTTTTCCCTCGGAGTTAACATTGGTTCTGACTCCCTTTCCCATACAGTCCTTCGAATGAGACTATAAACCCAGGTTCCGTGTGTGAATGCACGCATGAAATCTTGCACACGCGTAAAATCCCATCACCAACTTTCGGAAGAGTAGGCCAGTTTGGCCGTTGGTATGGATGACACGTTACACATGGCATGCACCCTGAGTGAGAAGTGGAAAGAATGAAGGAAGTAAGGACATTGAGTGAACGATATTGAATGATAAGGACTGGATGACACGAGAAGCGACTGAATGAAGCGCCAGCTGGCAGCTCTTCAGTCGGCACTACCCAGGTAGGCAGCCCGTTGTGTGAACGAGTGTTGATTGTAAAGCGCTTAGAGCTTGGTCTCTAGCCGAGAATAGGCGCTATATAAGTATTGTTGTTGTTGTTGTTGTAATAAGTATGTGAAAGACAACAAAAAGGAAGTTAATAAGTAAGTGAAAGACAGTAACAAGAAAAGAAGTTAATAAGTAGGTGAAAGACAAAAACAAGAAAAGAAGTTAATAAGTAGGTGAAAGACAAAAGCAAAAAAAAAAGTTAATAAGTAGGTGAAAGACAATAGCAAAAAAGAGAGAAGTTGATAAGTAGGTGAAAGACAATAACAAAAAATAGTTAATAAGTAGGTGAAAGACAATAGCAAAAAAAATGAAGTTTAAAAGCAAAAGACTGAGTGGGTGTCTTGTTGGCAGCAAGACTGGCTATGTGTGTGGAGGGATCTTGTGAGAGGAGACCCCATTGAGGACTGGATGATGTGTCTTGGTTGCAGCAAGACTGGCAATGTTTGTTTGTTTGTTTGCTTGTTTGTTTTTTAAACACTGAACGCTGACTCGTGGGCCCCCTTCTTTATATAGCGACAAAAGAATCAGAATGTTGATTGTGGTTCCTCTACGGAAGAAGAAGAAGTAGGTGGAAGACAATAACAAAAAAGTAGTTAATAAATAGGTGAAGGACAATAACACAAAAAAGAGAGAAGTTGATAAGTAGGTGAAAGACAATAACAAAAACAAAGTTAATAAGTGGGTGAAAAACAATAACAAAAAAGATGTTAATCAGTAGGTGAAAGACATTAACAACAACAAAAAAGAAGTTGATAAGTAGGGGAAAAACAATAACAAAAAAGAAGTTAATAAGTAGGTGAAAGACAACAACAAAAAAAAGTTAATAAGTAGGTGAAAGACAATAGCAGGAAAAAGTTAATAAGTAAGTGCAAGACAATAACAAAAAAAGTTAATAAGTAGGTGAAAGACAATAACAAAAAAGAAGTTAATAAGTAGGTGCAAGACACAACTGTTGTGTTTGGAGTGGGCGCCAGTGCATCTACAGAAGTACATCTGTGTGCTCCAAAGATATTCTTGGAAGTTAATGTTGTTCATAGAGACAGAGGTATTTATTCTAATTATATTACACTCATCTATACAGTATGTTGAATAATAGTCAAAGACTTGGAGAGGGATAAGGACATATTACCATCCAAAGCGTGCTGGCTTTGAAATTGCGAGGAAAGAGAACTTTGGCGTCAGAATTCGTGAATTTCTAATGTGAAGGTAGGTATGGGTTTGTAGGGCTAAATCAATGTATCAAACGCCTGAATCTGTTCTTAGAACATGTTCGTCACATGTTGAGTGATAACAGATGGCAGAATTGAGAGGAAGATTTTCACAACATTAAAACATTATACACCGAAAACATTAAAAACTAAAAGATTATAACATTAAACACATCAAATAATTATGAAAGATATTGTCTGTTTTACACACACACACACACACACACACACACACACACACACATATGCACACACACTCACACTTACACTAACACACACACACATACACACACATATTTAAACACACATACACGTACAAGCACACACACACACACACACACACACACACACACACACACACACACACACACACACGCGCGCGCGCGCGCGCGCGCGAGCGCAGAGACTCTCTCTCTGTGTCTCTGTACAGTTGGTTACCTGAGCTTCGAACCAGCTGTAGTGTTGGTCCACAAACAGATAACAGTTATTCCTGTGTGGACTGTAGCCGTCAGGACACTCCACTGCCATGGCCGCTGCGATAGAATAATGCGTCTCATCATCATCATCATCATCATCATCGTCATCATCATCACACCACCACCACCACCACCACCACCACCATCACCGCCATTATTATTATCATCATTACCACCATCATCATATCATATTACAACCACCACAACTATTACCACAACTATCATCACCATCGTCATCATCATCGTCGTCATCATCATCATCATCATCATCATCATACCATCGTCATCTCATCATCATCATCATCATCATCATCAGCGTTGTCGCCGTGATGGTGGTGGTCGTCATCATTACCTTCATTAATATCGCCATTATCATCATCTTCATTAATTTGATCCTCTCTCTCTCTCTCTCTCTCTCTCTCTCTCTCTCTCTCTCTCTCTCTCTCTCTCTCTCTCTCTCACGTATTTCATACGCTGGAAATACGCAATTTGTGGCTTTACAGTCTTCGACAATCTTCTTATTTTCATTGTGTTTTGTTCCTATAAATAAACCATGTCCGTGCAAACAGGCGCACCATTTCAAATCAATGTTCTGGCACTGTCTCTTTCTGATTTATTCTAGTAAGCTGCCTGATGGGGGCAAAGATGCTTTGGTCCTACCTACCAGCGTCATCTGTCCCCTAAAAATGGCGAGATCACTCTCACTGAACGCGAGGTTCAACAGATTACTTCCCTTGAAGATTTTCGAACGTCGTCGGCTAAAATCACACTCCATCTTTCCATCAAGCTTCGTTATGTAGGGTTCAGTGGAGCTTTTTTTTCTTTTCTTTCTTTTCTTATATTTTGTTTTAGTAATATTGCTAACAGACAAACAAACCCACAGACATGGTTGAAAACACACGCTTGGCGAAGGTAATGATAGTCAATACCCATCGCAAAAAGGTCTCTATCTTGTTTTATAGACAAAAGCGTGGTGATGTCAAACAGACATTTAGTTCAATGGTCTATGAAGAGTGATCGTATTTCTCAAATGACGTCCGCCTATTTGCGTCATTGACACGTCATATACGTAGAAACTTTGTTACAGTTTCATTGTGAAGCATTTTGAAACTATGAATTCAAGAACGATCTGGAACCCGCCATTTGATCCGGGTGGAATCACAGACCTTCTCTCAAATGTAAATGAGTTGTCCCCGTGCCACATTCTATTTTCACGCCAGTCTAGATGAAATTGGTTCAACAGTTTTTGTGTCATGCACACTGAGAAGCAATCGATCAGGCAAATGTACAAATATGCACAGAAACAGACGCGGAAAAAAACATAACCTCCTCGTTGGAAATAGATATAATGTTGCTAACAGCCCAGCCGACCCACGAAGGGCCAGATCAGGACTGTCATCGCATTGAAGTCAACTCTTAAAATAGGTAATGAGAATCTGATGTAGGCAACAATGTTAAAGATAATAAATATAGATGTGTCTAGAAGTAAGAATTAAGTTGTGCACCATACCTTCACCTCGATAGCATTTTCATGGGAAAAAAAAATCATTTTATTGTAGATTTCTTGCAGTTTCTTGAATTTTAAAAAGCTGTTGACGGAAAAAATCGAAACATTTTTCTGTTAGTTCTGCTAAAGTGGTATTAAAAGAAAAATGCCTCGGTTTATACGAAGTATGTATAATGTAACACTACTTCTTGTTCCGTGTGTTGCTGAACTAACACATTGTAAAAGAGTCGACGACTGGAGCTGAACAGGGAGACACTTGCAGGCGTGTTTGATTTTTCTCTGTTCAACAATGAGTAACAGCTGTTAAAACGCTTTACAATGGAAGGATAGAGCTTCATTTCTTGATCTTTCTTTTGAATCGTTTATACTTTTGTTCGCTGGTGATTTAAGTTTAATGTCACAAACTGTTACTGGTCTACTAACACATTATATATATATATATATATATATATATATATATATGTAATATATAATATATATATATATATATATATAATATATATATATATATATATATATATATATATATATATATATATATATATATATATAAAGAGCCGTTTAAGGGTGAGAAAAAGACGGATAAAGGGTTGTGATTTTGAGCTTGTATTCAGTTTCAACAAGTATTTAGGATATTGTCTTATAATTTTGAGCTTTGTTGGTGCATGCGAACATTTCTGGAATTCACAAATACTTACATTTGTATAATGACAAATCTAAATATCCTAAATATTTTGTCTGTCTTATGTGTCACATTGTTAGACTCTTAAATACAGATCACTGTCCAGTATGGCTGAATTACGGAGGTTTAATAAAGATGCCATTATCTGAAAATCAATTTATATCTTTGCTTTACAGAGTTTTAGGATGTTTGTACAAGCTAACTCCTACTAATCTGATTAATAGCAGGATTTATCATGTTCTATCTGCAATGAAATTTATTCACTGTTAACAGAAGTTGAAATACTTAATGGATGACAGGAGATTACGTAGTTAAACGTGAGACATTGGACGAGGAAATCTGAGTAAATAAGATAAACCTCTGTTTGAATTCGCGTTTGGTTTTGGCTGGTGGAGTGAAGGTAGGAATGCGGTGTTTACGTTAAAAAAATTACTAGAGCTAATTGGCCGCAGCTTGCAAATAAAGTCTGATCACATTCAAAATGGTGATGATTGATTATTTTTTTCAAAAATGTTTGCAGTCACCCGGATCCTAAACCCTCGAACTGGACAACCATTTATTTGGACAAAGACAAGATTTAGACCGGATGAATTAAAACTAACAGTCAATTATCGATATAGATCTTTCATGAAGAGCAGTTCATGTGTCGTCCATCACATACACTAGCAAACAAGTGAAATGTTTGTTTCTCCACATTTCTTAAGAGCCTTCCTTATATTCATTATCTTATTGGCCGAAAGATTCACAGTTGAATGACCTTTCTTTGTGCACACTGCGCCAGTTTGTCGGATTCACAGTTTGTGCCCTCAAAACGCATTTAATGGCAAAAATAGTGATGAATTTAAAACCAAAACAACTTTGTAAAACATACTGCATTCTGATCCATTCTGCTGTGTGTATCCTTGTTTCCGCTGTTGCATGACGCTCATGTTACCCTTCCATGAAGAGGCCAAAATATTTATATGAATAAATGATCTCTCTCTCTTTCTCTCTTGTTTGCTCACTCACTCGCGCCTTGCGCTCACAACACACACACACACACACACACACACACACACACACACAAAACACACACACACACACACATATATATATATATATATATATATATATATCTATATCTGGTAGAATATTTTCCGGCTTTTTTTGAAAAAGTGCTCAACCATGTGGGAGCAGCTAAAATAATGCTTAAAAGCAAATCTTAAAAACTGGGACTAAAAACTTGTTTCGAGGTCCTTCCTAACTTCAGATCCCGTGCCCCGGGATCTGAAGAGAGGAAAAACCTCGAAACAAGTTTGTAGTCCCAGTTTTTAAGATTTGCTTTTAACCATTATTTCAATATATATATATATATATATATATATATATATATATATATATATATATATATATATATAGAGAGAGAGAATGGTACTGAGGATCAGCGCAATCTTAAAAACAGTGCTCAACCACAGTGGGAGCACTGTTTTTAAGATTGCGCTGATCCTCAGTACCATTCTCTTAACTGCTCCATACGTTGAGCACTTTGAATCAGCAAATTTTAAAATGGAAAAAATCAACTTTAAACAATCCATCAAAAACATTCCGTTAGCTAAACCCCAGTGCTACATGAAGAAAATGATAGGACAAACGGAAAAATTCATCAAAAATATGAGATGGAAAGCATTTTTCTTTTTAAACCCCAACGCTAAAAAAGAGGATAAAAATACATACGACTTCAAGTCATGGCGAGTACCACCAGCCATTGAAGAAATGAAAACATTTGAAGAAAAAATGAGAAGAATGTTAGCCAACATAGATTTCAAAAAATCTAATAACAAATTTCAATCAGCGTTAGAAAAGGAAATTAAACAAATTCAAAATGACACCAAAATATTTGTGAAGGCGGATAAAACCAATAACTTTTACAAAATAGAACCTGAAGAGTACTCAAAACTCCTTGATAAAAATATCCAGAAAAATTACAGAAAGGCTGACAAGGCTACATATGATCACATCAGAAAGAAAGAAAAGGAACTTGTGCACCAAATGGACCTAAGTGACAGAGTAGAGACCACAGCAGCTAGAGAAGCCTTTATTACACTTAAAGACCACAAACCCAATTTCTTGAACAACCCAACATGTAGACTGATAAACCCTTCCAAATCTGAACTAGGGAAAATTAGTAAAAAAATCTTAGAGAAAACCATAAAAAACATAAAAGAAAACACTGAACTCAATCTCTGGAAAAACACATATGAAGTAATACAATGGTTCAAAAACCTCAATAAACAAGAAAATACAGTTTTTATAACATTTGACATAGTAGATTTCTACCCATCTATAGATGAAAAGCTACTAACTAAAGCTATAAAATTTGCCAACAAGTACACAGAAATATCAGGGTCAGAAATGGAAATCATTTTCCACACAAAGAAAACTTTACTGCACAATAAAAATGAAACCTGGATTAAGAACACAAGCAGGAATTCAACTTTCGATGTCACAATGGGATCATACGATGGTGCCGAAACTTGCGAACTTGTCGGACTATTCATGTTATCCAATATTCAAAAAAAACTTGGAAAACAAACTGGACTGTACAGGGATGACGGCCTTGCCGCTCTGAATGACAACCCTAGAAACATTGAAAATAAGAAAAAAGAATTGTGTAAAATTTTCCACAACCAAAACTTAAAAATCACAATAGAAGCAAACAAAAAGATAGTGAACTATTTAGACATAACGTTAGACCTCAACCAACACACATATAAACCATACAAGAAACCAAATGACACGCCTGTTTATGTAAACATCAAAAGCAATCACCCACCCTCCATACTGAAAACAATACCCAAAAGCATAAATAAAAGACTATCCAATTGGTCATGTAACGAAACAGTATTCAACAACGCTACAGCTGAATACCAAGAGGCGTTACATACAAGTGGCTACAATTACAAACTAAGATACGATCCAGACAATGATACAAAAAGATGCAGAAAGAACAGGAAAAGGAATATCATATGGTACAATCCCCCATATGATGCAAGAGTTAAAACAAATGTAGGGAAAGAATTCTTTAAAATCTTGACATCATCTTTCCCAAAAGACCATAAATTATTCAAGATATTCAACAAAAACAACATCAAATTATCATATTCATGTATGCCAAACCTTAAAAATGCCATCGATTCAGCAAACAAAATGAAAAGCAGCACAGAAAAAAAGGAGGGTAACGAAAGGAAATCTTGTAACTGTACCAAAAAAGAACAGTGCCCCCTAAGCAACAAATGCCTTTATAACAACATTGTGTACCAAGCCACTGTAACATCAGAGAACGCAAAAGAATCATATGTAGGTATCACGGAAAACCAATTCAAAACTAGATATGCAAACCATAAACAATCATTCAACAAAGAAAGATACAAAAACCAAACAGAATTGAGTAAATACATTTGGAAACTTAAAGAAAAAAACATAGACTACAACATATCTTGGAAAATTTTAAAAAGAGCAGCATCATACAACAACATTTCAAAAAAATGCAATCTATGCCTAACAGAGAAATACATTATACTATGTAAACCACAGTTGGCAACTCTAAATGTTAGAACAGAAATGGTTAACAATTGCAGACACAGATGGAAGTTTCTATCAGCGAAAAAAATCAACACCTGAGAAACACATGTAGCACGGGAAAAAACAACAGCAAACCAGCTAGCTATATATATACGTGGCACTGGCAACACAAGCTCATCACATCCTGACGACCGCACAGCGTGAAACAAATTTGTAGATGTTTTTAGAAGCTTGATTTTAACTTGCTTTTAATGTAACAATATATATATATATATATATATATATATATATATATTTGTTAAAAATAAGGTTTAAAAGGCAATCTACAAATTTGTTTCTAGCTTGCGCTGTCGTCAGGATGATTTTAGTTTGCCCACCGCCGGTGTTACATAGCGTGTGGGCTCCCGTTTGCGGTTGTTTGCACGTACGGGTTGGCTGCACGTGTTTTTTGAGGTTTTCAGGTTTTTGTTTTGGGTGTATTCACAAAATGAAAACCAACACAGCAAAGAAGGGTGAAGAAAGGAAATCTTGCAATTGCATCAAAAAAGAGCAGTGCCCCCTAAGCAATAAATGCCTTTGCAACAACATTGTATACCAAGCCACTGTGACATCAGAAAATGAAAAAGAAACATACATAGGGATCACTGAAAACCACTTCAAAACCAGATATATAAACCACAAACAGTCATTTAATAAAGAAAAATACAAAAACCAAACAGAACTGAGCAAATATATCTGGAAACTTAAAGACGCAAAAACAAACTACAATATATCCTGGAAAATCATAAAAAGAGCATCATCATACAGCAATATTTCAAAAAGGTGCAATCTATGTTTAACTGAAAAATGGTTAATACTATGCAAACCACACTTAGCAACTCTAAACACCAAAACAGAAA
>CM065724.1:15402388-15419888 GCA_033310375.1 Conus canariensis | reverse complement strand
CCGTATGCTATCTTCCGTCCCTTTCAGCTACAGTATGCTATCTTCCGTCCCTTTCAGCTACAGTATGCTATCTTCCGTCCCTTTCAGCTACAGTATGCTATTTCCGTCCCTTTCAGCTACAGTATGCTATCTTCCGTCCCTTTCAACTGCAGCATGCTGTGTTCCGTCCCTTTCAGCTACAGTATGCTATCTTCCGTCCTTTCAGCTACAGTATGCTATCTTCCGTACCTTTCAAACTGCAGCATGCTGTGTTCCGTCCCTTTTGAGCTACAGCATGCTATGTTCCGTCGCTTTCACCTAGAATATGTTATATTCCGTCCCTGTGAGTTACTGAATTACATTTCGGCAACAACGTGCTAAATTCTCTCACTTTAAGCTAAAGCATGCCTTATTCCGTCTCTGTCAACCACAGGAATTTACATCCCGCCCCCGGGCAGCTACAGCATGATATATTAGGCTCTGTCATTCACCGAATTATGTCATCTTCACTGCGATTGGCAGGAACAGACGTCGGTCTTCACCTGCCGTCCTGAGCGGTCAACCACCGGCTTTTGACACAGCCACCTACGGATAGCCTCATTTTCAGGGTGTCGGCTTGGATCAAAAACTCTCCCGCTGAGTCAAGAGAGACACAGAGGCAGGGAGGGCTTGAGTCTAGCTTGATCTGTGCCAAGGCCGGTAATGCACATTCTTAAGGGGAAAAAGAAAGTAACTATGCTGATTATGGCTGCACACAACACAGAAGAAGAAGAAGAAGAAGAAGAAGAAGAAAAAGAAGATGGAGAAGAGAGAGCAGGAGGAGGAGGAGAAGGAGGAGAAGGAGGAGGAAAGGGTGGTGCCCAAAAAAAAAAAAATCAGGGTGTTGAATATGGCCGCACACTACGAAGGAGGAAGAGGAGCAGGAGGAGGAGGAGGAGGAGGAGGGGGAGGAGGAGGAAGAGGCATAGGAGAAGAGAAAGCAAATGCCAGCGACGACGAAGTAGGTTTCAATGCAGGCCGCATGCCTCAGCTTAGCCAAAGCAAGACATTCTCATCGCATGTGTTGCGGCAGTAACTGGTCCATCCATCATCACTTGAAATGAAGCACTGAATCAACGTTTAACTGGTTTAAAAGCGGTCTGGAAGTTTTTAGCACATGATTTTATGTAGCATAAGCACTTTTTCTTTACGTGAAACAATGAAAATGACCAGTGTTTCTATTACAAAAGTATCAGTCAAACTCACGCTTCACGTGCTAAAAAATAACAGATCCTTGTCATGTTCATCTAGTTCCTCAGTTGTTTCCAACTGAGAACGACAGTCATGGCAAAGCTTCAAGTTGCCTTCGTCTCTCTGAGCATTATCATTTCTGGCTGTCCATTTGAGCGACAGTCATGGCAAAGCTTCAAGTTGCCTTCGTCTCTCTGAGCATGATCATTTCTGGCTGTCCATTTGAGCGACAGTCATGGCAAAGCTTCAAGTTGCCTTCGTCTCTCTGAGCATGATCATTTCTGGCTGTCCATTTGAGCGACAGTCATGGCAAAGCTTCAAGTTGCCTTCGTCTCTCTGAGCATTATCATTTCTGGCTGTTCATTTGAGCGACAGTCATGGCAAAGCTTCAAGTTGCCTTCGTCTCTCTGAGCATTATCATTTCTGGCTGTGCATTTGAGCGACAGTCATGGCAAAGCTTCAAGTTGCCTTCGTCTCTCTGAGCATTATCATTTCTGGCTGTCCATTTGAGCGACAGTCATGGCAAAGCTTCAAGTTGCCTTCGTCTCTCTGAGCATTATCATTTCTGGCTGTCCGTTTAGCACCAGGACTCGGACAGCGCTACAAAATTGTGTACCAAGCAGAGTGTGTCACACAGTTTTTTATCGCATAAAGCTGAAACGTACTCCCAAGATAAATCGGATTATGTGTCAGTACCTTCAAAGGCGTTCGTAATTGAACACACTTTTGGGATGTGAACTCGGATCGTCCAGTACTGCTATCTCGACGATCCCTTTTATTTGTTCTGAAATGGGTGATCTTTTCGTTCGCGATCCATGATCGTTGAATTTGCATGTACATCGGCGGTCCCACGATCGCTCCGAATGTTCTGGGTACTGTTCGGGAGTGTGCAAAGGGAAATAACTATATATTGTAATTGAAAAAAAAAAGCTTTGTGCCAGTTGACAAGCTCTCCTGTGATGGAAATTGATTTGTGGCTAGTTACCACGTTCTGAATGGATGTTTATGTTTTGGCTGGTTGATAAACCTTCTTGTCCTGGAGATTAAGTTGTTGCTAGTTGACGAGCTCTCCTGGCATGGAAGTTAATTTGCTGCTAACTGACAAGGTTTCCGGTAATAGAAATTAATTTGTGTAGGAGACAAGTTCTCCTGCGATGGAAGTTGATTTGTGGCTGGTTGACCCGCTCTCTCGCCATGGGAAGTAATGTAAACGTGATTGAAATGAATGTTCAGTCTTGATTTGTAATAAACCATTTCTTTTTGTTGTTGTTGTTGTTGTTGTTGTTGTTCTTCTTCTTCTTCTTCTTCTTCTTTTTTCTTCTTCTTTTTCTCTTCTTCTTCTTCTTCTTCTTCTTCTTCTTCTTCCTCCTCCTCCTCCTCCTCTTCTTCTTCTCATTATTATTATCACTGCTAATACTACCACTACGACCACTACTGCTGCTGCTACTATTCTTCTTCTTCTTATTGTCATCATCATCAGCATCATCTTCATTATCATCATCATTGTTATCGATATTATTGTCATTATTATAGTTATCATTATAGTCATTATAATTATTATCATTATCAACAGTAGTAGTAGTAGTTGTAGTAGTAGTGGTAGTGGAGTAGTAGTAGTAGTAGTAGTAGTAGTAGTAGTAGTAGTAGTATATCAGGAGCACTCATGTGTTTCATTCTGAACGGTTTGAATGTCAATTCAAACTTTGGACGAAAAGGTGGCTAAAATTGAATTTGCATCCTGTCCAAGCCCAGTCAAACTATCCCTCCCAGTCGAGCCCCAGGCGGGCCGTCTTTCGTAAGATGCGTTCTCCCTCTCGTGATACCATTCAAACTTCACCTGAACGATCTATAGATCATTGACACGTGAACATCAGTGCGAACAAGATCGCTGATTTAAATCTTAAAAAGTGGTGACCGCCATCAGGCCGCAATCTTTTCAGATATATTTTTGATTAAAACAGAAGAAGAACGTAATTGCAAACAATACATCATAACATAAAGAATGCAGTTATATTAATCATACTCACAAAGTTCAGCGGCGACATCGATCACATAGCAGGCAATGCATATGCGAACTCATGATACATATTTATAGCCTATATTCACGTCTACATTTTGTAAGTTACTAGCGAATTTACCTGGAATGCTGGAAGGATGCATATCTACCATCCTGCTCACCTCAGTGTGACAGACTGGGATGATAAACTAAAAAACAAAACAAAACAACCGCATCATCAAAATCGAGACTAGTATATTTCTGTGAGAAAGAAAAAAAAAGAAAGTATTCTTGTTGTATGCATATACATATTTGCGTACACCTAAACATCATTATACTCAATTACATGTGAATAAGAAAACAGCTTATAAGAAATAAAAGGATAAATGAATAAATATATAAAAGAATATGTGCAAAATACATGAAGAAGAAATAAACAGAAAAATAAGAAAGAGGAAGAAGCTGAAGGAAGAACCTCGTCCACCTAGAGAGATGAACGAAAAGATAAGAAAAAAAACCCATAACTAATCAAATTAAGTTCACGGTCTAACTACACAACAATCCATTCGTTTGATCAAGGCAACCTTAAAAGTCACGTGTACTCTTGTCCCCCCCCCCTCCCCCAATCACTCCGTCTGTGTCAATCTAAACAGAACCGCTATCTCACTTTCAAGCCACGGTTACGAGGGTATAACACACTCTAGACGTCTAATCGCTTCTCTCCCCTCAATTTTCCTCACGCACTTTCACAACTCTCCACCTGAAACTGGACGCTGCAGGCGCACAATGCATTGATTTCTCACACTGCTCTAAAACTCATTTTCGTGGACAGGAGAAGCGGCTATTGACTCCGCTCCTTCACACTTCTGAAGACTCTTAGCTGATGAGGTGACTCCGAGCTCATCTCCAAGCGTCTTAGCTATCGCCGGCGGAAACCCCGCTGACATAACAACGCCAACTCTTCACACTTGCTCCCGCCATGAAACTCTTCAGCACGGCTGTGTTCGCCTGAGGAAAACGTAGCCAACGTTGGACCACAGAAGGAAACCTTTTTTTTTAACAGGAAACTGCCGGGTTGAGCGATGTTTGTTGTGAGCTGTCATGCTAAAGATACATTTCACGTGTAGTGACAGAATTGGAGACATGTTTGCTTTGTTGTTAGCAGTGCGCTGGTTGGTAGATGAAACTTGAAGTTTTTCATAAGTCGAAAAGATACACATGCATGTGCCCACACAGTGACACAAAGGCACATAACTCAAGCCAACGTTGCTTATGCTGCTCACTCGTTTGGCACATTCGTAAGTAAATAGCACCAAATAATAAAGTTCTCCCACAACAAAAGTTCCTCTCCTGCACAGAATAACCCTGGCCTGATCTCTCTCTCTTCTCTCTCTTCTCTCCTCTCTCTCTCTCTCTCTCTCTCTCTCTCTCAACACCAACAAAAGCACACACACACACACACACACACACACACACACACACACACACACACACACACACACTTTAACATTAAACAAGGCTGCAAAAATCCTTTTGAAACTTAAACGTCGCCACACTGAACATGCACAGACAAACATCACTAACCACAGGGAATCTGAGCGTGATTCATATCAAAGGAAACCTTTAATGCAGCGAGGAGAGTCAGAGACTAAAGAGCGCGCGAACAGGCACGTGCAATCCCATCATGAAACAAAGGCATCTGTAACTGAGCCAATGCTGCTTCTGCGAGCACACGCCGGTACAACGCACACACAAGAGAGAAGAAAACGCCCAACGCTGGTCCATGTATCCCCCGTCGCTGACATTTGCACCCAAGAACAATAGCAGAAGAAATACCTCACATATCAACCAGAAAAGGGCACTTGGGAGAGCTCAGACCTCTATCAACATCGAACAGATCCTGGATTTACCCTATCTGATCCGGATCGGCACCCAATTGAACGGCTTTGCCCTGAGTTCACATTCAAGCTATCCACCTAGTTTCGTTCAAACCGAGTCCGTGTTTTTTTGTGTAATTTGTAGACAGGCAAAGAAACAAACAAACAGAGATGGGTGGGAAGAAGAACAACTTTGTAACAGGAGATATAAAGACGTCAGCTCAAGTGATTTTGCAGTGAACGTAGATGGTGGTCAAATGGATAACACACATACAAACCGAGTAAATCCTGAATCTGTGATTCGAGTCTCACACCATGCAGGGTCATCATATTTCTTCCTCCCGTCCCTTCTCTCTATGAAGCCTAACATAGTTTCTGAGGGCTCATCTTTCAGGTGAGACGATGACCCCAGGAGTCCCATGTGCAGCGTGGGACAATTAGACTGAGGGGAAATATAGACAAAGCTGTGCACACGCTTTGTACTTTGATAAGAATTCAATGTGATGACAGATTTTTTCGATGTAAATACTGAATCGATCTGTTCATTTTTTTAAGTAAGCAAAAAGATGGAAAAGAGAAAGGGAAGGTGGTACACTGCAATGGACACATACTCTCCAGAGAATGAGAGAGAGAGAGAGAGAGAGAGAGAGAGAGAGAGAGAGAGAAGAGAGAGAGAGAGAGAGAGAGAGACAGACAGACAGACAGACAGACAGACGGACAGACAGACAGGCAGACATACAGACAGACAGGGAAACGCCCAACCCTGATCCATGTATACACCGTCGCTGACATTTGTACCCGAAAACAATAGCAGAAGAAATACCTCACATATCAACCGGAAAAGGGCACTCGGGAGGGCTCAGACCCCTATCAACGTCAAACAGATCCTGGATTTACCCCATCTGATCCGGATCAGCACCCAAATCGAATGGTTTTGTCCTGGGTTCACATTACAACTTTCCACCCACTTTCGTTCTAATCGATTCTGTTTTTTGTGTTATTTGCAGACAGACAAACAAACAAACACACAGAAGTAGGTGGGAAGAACAACAACTTCGTAACAGGAGAAACAGACGTCAACTCAAGTAATTTTGCAGTAAAAGAAGTTGGTGGTCAGCTGGATAGTACACATATCTACAAAGCGAGAAAATCGGGAACCTGTGGCTTGAACCTTGCACCACGCAGGGTTGTTACTTTCTTCCCTCCCCTATCTTCTATTTCTCCATGAAACCTAAGGTAGTGGTCTGAATGACTAATCTTTCAGGTTAGATGATGACACCCAGAGACCCATGTTCAGTATGCGCTTCATCACGACAGGGAAAGAATCCACAGACACTAGGGAGTTGTCCTTGGAAAAATTATGTTGATGAATCATTTTGACAGGTAAACAAACGGATACGGCATTTAAAAATAAGAAAAAAGAAAGGGTGTGCTTCACCATGAAAACACGCTTTCCCCCCCCCCCCCCCACACAGAGAGAGAGAGAGAGAGAGAGAGAGAGAGAGAGAGAGAGAGAGAGAGATGTATGTGTTAGAGATGAAGCTGTAAAACAACAATGACACAAAGCCTCGGGAAAAAGGTAACAATAATAATAACAATGATAACATCAACAACAACTACATCAACACTGTTACCACCACCATCACCACCACCACCACCATCACCATCAACAACAACGAAAACATATAGATAAACTCGCAAACAAACCAGAAACACACGTAAATTTCAATGCGAACGTTCGCAACGCTTTGCCTCCACTCAAACCGACTTAATGTTAAACCCCTGGCGGACGTTCTTGCACGCGAGCGATTCGAGTGCTGGCTAGAGTGAAGCACCTCTTAAGTGAATGGGAGGTGGACCACGCGCCCGTCCCTCTCCATGCCCCCACCTTTCTCTTCCTCTCTCCACCACCCCCGACCCAGTCATTGGCCTTCCAGCGGTCCCCAGAGGTAGGTTTCACTATGCAGCGGCTGAGATCATTGACAATCAGGAGGTGCCGCCTTGGAAGAGGTCAGCCAGATTATGTGGAGGACAGTACCTTAAAGGAGTCATTGCCTGCCTGCCGGGGAAAAAAGGGGAAGAGAATTCTCTTGAGGTCGGGTACAGTTTCTTAGAAGGAGATAGAAAATGCATGATCTGTTCAATAGCATTTATTGGATGGGGATTTGTTTGAGTTCTCGTTTATAGGTGAAATACTTTCTTCATTTCGTTTGTATTTATTTATTTATTTATTTATTTATTTATTTAATTTATTTATTTATTTAATCATTCACTTTATTTAGTTATTTGTTTCATGACATTTTATTCAGCAATAATGTGTCATCTAAAGCGACAAAGCTTGGAATATACCATTTATCTTTTAAGAAGTAGTTATATGAATGAATAAACGTGCTAAAGCTTTCCTAGATGTTTTTCAATGTGTGTGTGTGTGTGTGTGTGTGTGTTTGGTGTTTGCATCGTTTTAAGTGTGCTTATGTTTACATGGCGTCACATGCGCCCATGTCAAATTGCTTACTTCAGCTTTAAAGCTCCTTTGTCACCGCCTCCCTGGGGTAGACTCCAAGTTAAGTATTGTGAAATTTGTGTCAGCGTGGGCAGCTATGGCCAAGGTACGTATGTCCATGCTGTTGGATGCACTTTTGCTGACAGATTAACAAGACAGACAGAGCGCGTATGTGTAGCGTGCTTACACACACACACACACACACACACACACACCACACACACACACACACACACACACACACACAGAGAGAGAGAGAAGAGAGAGAGAGAGAGAGACAGACGACAGACAGACAGACAGACAGTGACAGCTACAGACGCAGACAGTATAAAACCATAAGTAAAGAGTAGTAAAAAGGATGGACCTTTGACTACGTCCACTATATTTATAGTTATGTGTATGTGTAGGAGGAGAATGGAGAACATTTTTAGTGCTCTTACCAGTCAGTCCTCTGTTAGCCAACGAAAGGCCAGCACACGACATCGGTTTCGCTATGTGATTTCATTCAGCTCACCACGAGCTCAAACTTGCCAGAAAACAAACAAACAAACAAAAAAGCTGTTCTTGCCGAGAAAACAAATACATTCATGTGTCCAAGTTTCGAATCTTGCACGTGTCAGCTGTTTCCCTTTCGTTTTTGAAGTTTGTTTTCGTTGTTGCTTCTGTTGTTGTTGCTGTTGTTGTTTCCTCTCTCTACTGCTGGTCTAAGTGCAAGTCATTAATGTAGGAAAAAAAAACCTTACTGTTCTACGCCTGATGAGCAGTCCAGGTGTTAGTCTTTTAGGTGACACAACAACCTGGTTCCCACGTGTAAAATGCTCTTTGTACACACAAAGGAACACACGTGATTGCAATGCAGTTTGCCCCCAGCAGAATTGTGAAAAGAATCCATTTGATAGGCACACACACACACACACACACACACACACACACACACACACACACACACACACACACACACACATCACACACACATACAGAGAGAGAATGCGAATGCGAATGCGAACGTTTAATGCATATAGGCCATAGGCATCTTGCACAATGATAATGGGAAATATTGGGGACGTGGGTGGGGAAGGGAGTGGGTAGATTGCGGGAAAACAACAGCACGTACATACAAAATCACACCTTCTGATATACACATATACGTTCAAAGTAAATAACCTTAGCTCAGATATGATCTCACTCATTCAACATAACTATCCTGATCAGCAAGTTCATCATAACTCCGAATATGAGCGTTCTGACTTGTTCTTATTACAAAAGCTATATCTAACTGAAGCCTATTACATATTTCAAAGGTAGTTAACCGTTTCTTGTCTACGCTTAAGTGAGTGAAATATGTATTTTGCCACTGCACGAGATAATTGTTTATCTATACCATTCAAAAGAATTTGTAACGGAACATTAAGATAGAGACCAAGAAACCTGTCTCTTAAATCAGTATACAGAGGACATACAAATATAAGATGTTTTTCATCCTCATCCACATTCAAACAATATGGGCAAAATCTTGCGACGGGATTTTCACAATATCTCTCGGTATTGTTTCTTAGAGGGAGTACTCCAAGTCTTGTCTGTGTCAAAGCCACTCTAAAGCAAAAGATGTCCAGAAACTCAAAGTAATGACTAATTCCGAACCCACACTGTAAAGATCTGTACAAGACATATCTATTTTTATCCCTAATTGATGCCAACCATTCTTGAACATACATATCAACTAGCCTTTGTTTGAAAATTGGTAAAAACACTCTTACGTCATCCACACCTTGCCGTAGCCATACATAATTAAATCCGGTGCTCCCTAGAATTTCTCTAATCCCTGTTACCCAGCACCGTATGCCCTGATCATCAAGATTTACTTGCATAAGGTAAGCCTGTTTAGGTAATCTATTCAAGCCCATGTCTAATAATCTAAACCAATATTTCAATGCTTTCATGTATGAATTTATGTATAAGGGATGCCTGCTTAATTCCGAATATACAAGTTTATTAGGTGTTTTAAGTGGAACGCCAAGGAATCTTTTGCAGGCTAATAAGTGTACTTTCTCAACGTGCTCTAAACGTTGCAGACTCCATATTTCCGCTGAGTACAGTAAAAGTTGTTGGATTTTGGAATCAAAGATTTTGAAGAATACTTCCCGAGACATTTCTTTGCAATTGTTAAACGCACGGCACAGACGATAAAGTGCTTTCTTTGCCTTTGTTACCATGTGCTGTATTCCAAGATTCATACTAAGCATGGTAGTAAATGTGAAACCCAAGTAACAGTAGCTGTTGACTGTCTCGATTTCTTCACCATCATAATACCATTTATCACGTCTGCCTAAATAGCCTCCCTTCCTGAACACCATGACTTTAGTCTTAGATTTGTTAACATCTAATCTTAACCTACAACAACATGTTTTCAATGAGTTTAGTTGTGCTTGTAGACCACCTGGTGTAGTAGAAATTAGAGCTACATCATCTGCAAAGAGCAAAATGAAGATCTCAATAAAACTAGGAAGCAGTTGCACTCCATGGACCCCCGTTTCATTAATGTAGTTGGCCAGTTGGTTAATGAAGAGTGAAAACAGTGTTGGACTCAGTCCACATCCTTGTCTTACACCAACAGGGCAATCAAAAAACTCCGAAAAATCTTCATTGCATCGAACACACGAAATGAGAGAATCATACATGGACTTCAGACAACATAAAAATTTCCCCTGTATCCCTTCATTATACAGGGTTTGTAGTAATTTGCCATGGTGAACTGAATCAAACGCTTTTCTGAAATCCACAAAGGCAACATAAAGTTTTCGACCTTTTGAACATAAACATCTCTGGACAATAGTGTATAAATTGAATATTTGATCAACCGTTGAATAATTGTTTCTAAAACCAGCTTGATTTTCAACAATAATATTATTTTCCTCTAGCCATGAATACAGTCTCTGGTTCAGAATTGAAGTAAAGCATTTACAAGTGACATTAATCAAAGATACACCTCTATAATTATCAGGGTCGTCTATATTCCCCTTTTTGAAAATAGGCACTACAATGGCTTTCGACCATTCATGTGGATACACACCATTATCAAAAATTTTGTTAAATAACACAGTGAGAAAGTTAACAATAGTTTGACCCGCCGTTTTTAGCATTTCTCCAATAATACCATCTGTGCCACTTGCTTTTCCACATTTAATTTTCTTCAGTGCTTTTTCTACTTCGTGGTACGTAATGACCCGATTCAGAGGATGCTCCTGTCCCTCTTTTATATCTATTGGGGGATAAGTTTGGTTCACTGTATAACCTTCCTTTAAAGAAAACGTTTTTTGAAAATGTTCAAACCAATTCTGTGTTGTTATAGTACCACTCATCCTCATTTCATTCCTCAGTCCCACACATTTAAGACGGTTCCAGAATAAAGCTGAATTTTTAAGTTAACACTTAGTTTTTCAGCCGTTTGCCTACGGTAACCTCGTTTTTTACATGTCAGTAGTTTCCTGTATATTTTTCTGCTTTCAGCATAGGACAATCTCATGTCTTTACATATACATTTTTGGTTAGATTTTCTTAATTTTGTCTGTAACGTCAATTTTCCGTCATGGCATTTACATTTTCCCATCCGTTTGAACTTTCGGAGTACTTGTAAGCGTCTTTTACATTCCTGTTTAACCTTTTTGCACTCCTCATCAAACCATTCAGATCTCTGAGAATGCTTCTTAGTAGACACTGTTTTCTACATACACTGACCAGCTCTAAGCAGATATTGCGTAAACAAATCCATTGCTGAATCAACATCTTCATCAATATGTTCCATTGCTTCCTTTAACATAGTTATACCTTCGTATCTTTAAGACAATCTTTATATTCTTTTTCGTTGTCCACATTCCACACTATTTTTTCTCTACTACTGTCTTTAAGGCAATTAGCATTCTGCATAGTTTCCTCATTCATGACCTTTGTGTACAATGTTAGTTGTACGGGTAGGTGATCTGAGTCGATCAACTCTTTTACAATTAATCGTATGTCTGAGAGATAAGAGGGGAAATTACATGACATCAAAAAGTAATCTATCATGCTTGACCCTTTTTCTGACACGTAAGTACAACCAGAGTCACAATTCCATTTTGAGGAACCGTTTACAATAAAACAGTCTGCAATTTTGCACAATTCAACTAGTTGAGTCCCAAAGAGATTCATTTCCATATCATCAGACTTTCTGGCAAAAGTATTTATGTCGGTTGCAGCACTGCTGACCGTCTGCTCAAAAATTGTCAATGTTATCAAAATTTCTATCATCGGTGCGAGCATTTAAATCCCCACATAACAGAATAAGAAAATCGTCGAATTTCTCATACAAATACATAATACATTCATCAAGTACTTCTATACCATATCCATCAGCATTGTTTCTCCAGTAACTGGAATCATATGGTCGAATACAGGTTGAAATGAACATAACATCATAATCACAACCAAATAGCTCTTTTGATATTTTTAGCACAACTACATCATCATTTTTAATTTGTATTTGGGAAATGAATTTAGAAAAACACTTTTTGACACAAACCAAAATTCCTCCAGAATATCTCCCCTGCTTTGACAGTTTCTGAGCTTTGGCAATAAAAGAATCATAATCTGAAAAAACAATTGAATCAAAATCTTCTGAAATAAAAGTTTCGGTAAACGTAATGAAATCGTGGGTAGTTACAAAGTTAACAAATTCTTGATCATGTAACTGTTCATACAATCCACACACGTTATAATTCAAAAAGCTGACGGATCTAGACATGTGTTGAGCAGAAAACACATTTGAACTGTTACACAAATAGCTGTTTTCCGGGCATTTGTCCTGTTTAGAAAAAGTACCTATTGTACCCTGTGCCCCTTTCATGCACCCACTTGGATAGCATGATGCCCGGCCTGCTTGTCATTTGACTTCTAACTGACATTCAGGAGAGGGAGCCTGTCTCTGTGTGCGTTTGTCACTGCATTGTGACCCACAACCAGATCTGACCCTCTTAAACGCCTCCCTGATGCTACCCTGGCTGCCTTGGCTAACTGATCGTCGTTTGGTACTTCCCACTCGTGTTACCACCCTGGCTAACTTCCGCGCCTTTGCATTTGCTCGTGTTTTAGGACGAGAAAGTCTTTCTGTACCATTCTTAGGGGAATCTCTGCCCCCTGCCTCGATCCGACCTTCAGCGATGGCCCGCAGAAGTTGATCTCCAGCTCCGCTGTCACACATGCCGAAATCATTCCTAGTTAAATCTGGAACTGACCGACTGGGCAGAATGTCAGACTGGTGATCTGGTCCCATGGTTTCTGCAGCTTCGTTTCCTCCTTTTGTGATGTCGCTGTCTTCATCTGGCAGTCCTGCCTCTTTACCCTTCAGGGTTGACTCCTGGTTATCATCCGCACACTGAGGTGTTTTCCTGTAGTCCTGTAAATATCAGCAGCAGCCAGATCACGCTGCTCTTCCTCTGGATCATAATCTTCATTGCAGTTTAAGGACAGGTTTGCAACCATCACAGTGTCTGTTTGCTGATCATTACAGGAAGGCTGCTTCCTTTCATCTCGTCCTTGTTTGTTGTTTCTAACTGGAATCCTTGTTTTACTTGTATTATGTCTTCTATCCATATCATATTTTGTTTTGTTTGTAATATTTGCTGTAGTACCAGTGTCCCATGTATCTATTTTTCCACTTCTTTCATCATCAGACGATACTGACTGTCTTGAATGAAACTGTTTTTTCCTTCTCATTTTGACGATTCTCGGTGTTCGCTCTTGAAGCGTGCTGATGAAAAGGAGAACTCTGATTATCATGCCTTTCATAAGAAAAATACTCATTCATTGGGAGTCTTTTCGAGCTCGAAGAGTTTCTCAATGTTCTTTCTTTGTTCTTTGAAACATTATATGATGTTCGACCGTTTTTGACTGCTTGGCTGTAACTCATGTGTCCAGGCACTACATGTTGTTCTTCAGTTCTATTTAAAACACCACTTGATCTTCTATCGTTCATATCTCTGCTGAAGTCATTGTAGTGTCTCTGGTTCTCAGCTGAAGCCCTTGCGTCGTGGTATTCCTGGCCGTTTCCTTTGTTGAAAATCAGGGTTTCTTTGCCCATAGCGAAGATCAGGGAAGTCTTTTGGGCCCAACCTTTGAGAGTATTCTTCCACCTGCAGTTTGCCCTTCCAGTAATATGCCCTCTTTCCTTGTTTGGTATGGAAGTCTATCATTTCTCTTTGTCTGGTGGTGAGTTCTGCAGAAATCCTGATGTTGTCTCTACGTAGCGATTCCCTCAGCTCTTGGTCTTGCAGAATGTCCAGTTTATCTGACCACCTGTGCATCTGCACAACTATTGGTCTTGGTCTGTCTACTGCGTCATTCCATTCCCCCACTCTGAATGCCCGGTCAATATCATTGTGACTCCAATTTCTTCTATACGAATACTGGTTCAGAACATCAATAATTACATCAGTTGTTGGAAATGTGTACGTACCTCCTTCTGGTATTCCTGTAAATCTCAAATTGCGGCTCTTCAGGTC
Organism: Conus canariensis; assembly: GCA_033310375.1. NCBI lineage: Eukaryota > Metazoa > Mollusca > Gastropoda > Neogastropoda > Conidae > Conus > Conus canariensis. The sequence continues at coordinate 15,405,770 of CM065724.1, read as the reverse complement.
TACTTCATTTTGATGGACCTGTTCCTCCAATCTGTCGAGTCTTTGACTAATCAGTTCAAAATTCTCGTTCACAATTGCAATATCTTCTATTGCAGTATTAATCTCCAATCTATTTCTCTCAGATGCATGCTTCAGTGAATTAATGTCAGTGTTGAGTTTTCCTATTGCGCTGTTGAATTGTTGGAGATTGTGGCTAAGCATATTACTGAGGTTACGGGAGTGTAAATTCATCATTTGCATCATCTGACTAAAACGCCAGTCCATCATCTGTACCAGATTGCCACATCCATCACTTAACGAAGAAGAAGTCGTCATTTTGCTCCCAGTAGTATAGTTGAAAGGAATAATGTTTCTCACACCGATGATAATTTGACAGCAGTTTTTAGTCAGATCGTGTGCCTATTTCCAACATCGCAACATGAAGAAAAGAATTCCTTTAAAGCGCCTGTTTTCCTTCAGTTTGTAAACACACTGTGCTATCCCACATGCGACACTGTCAACCAGTTGAACAACTTCACTGTTCTCACACCAAGGACACACTCAGCTATCGTAAATCCATCACGTGCAAGTTGTCACTTTATAGCAACACGATCCGAAGTTTGAGCTGTACTCCAAGAAATCCCCTTCTTCATAATTCTTTGTAAAACTTAATGAAGCACATTAGCCTTGATCTTGATGAATAATTCAGAAAGTACCCAAATCACTCCAATTACCATACCTTTAAGTTCCTCCATGCAAAACATTGCGATGATCAACACACTCATTTTTAACAGACGCTCACAAATCGTGCCTGATGGGTCAAACTTTGCCGAGAGAGACACATACAAGAGAGAGAGAGAGAGAGAGAGAGAGAGAGAGAGAGAGAGAGAGAGAGAGAGAGAGAGATAAAAAAACACAAACAGCTACTGCTGTTAAAGTGGGTGACTTGCACTCTTAGAGAAGCAAAGTATCCCAGATTTCACACCAAGAAATCTCATCTGACCAATGAATGATAGAATGATGCAGTGCAATACAACAATTTGATGGGTGGATACTTCATGCAATGCAGATACACACATCAACGTTTTATGCCGGCAGTAAAGCTAAGGGAGTCTTGAGAACGAGTATGGACTGTGAATAATATGTTGAGGAGTTCCTGAATAATTACAGGCATTCCAGCTCATTTATCGCCTTGCACGTTTACATTGGCAGCATTTGCGAGAAAAGGGGGAAAAGGAAAGAAAATTAAAGAAGAAAAGAAAGAAAGAAACAAAAAGTCAACTCAGAAAGAAAGAAAAATAAGAAATATGAAAAAAAAACACAAGCAAACAGAACGAAAACAAACAGGAGAGAGAGAGAGAGAGAGAGAGAGAGAGAGAGAGAGAGAGAGGGTAAATGTTGGAGATGAAGCTTAACAACAACAGTGACACAATGTCTGGAAAGAAACAATGACAGTAACAACAAAAGCAACAACAACAACCACAACTACAACAGTTATAGCAGCAACAAACGCAAAACAAAAACATACAAAGCATCAAACAAACCAAAACGCGCGTATATTTCGAAACCAGCATTGACAACCATTCGCCTCTGCCGAAAACGACACCTAATGTTCAGTCCCCGGCGGACATTTTTGAACAGGAGTGATATGAGTGCAGGTCAGAGTGAAGCACCTCTTACGTGAATGGGAGGTGGACCACGTGCATATCCCTCTCCATGCCCCCACCTCTTTCTTCCTTTCTCCACCACCCCCAATCCAGTCACTGGCCTTCCAGCTATTCCCAGGCGTGGGTTCCACTACGCAGCTGCTGATATCATTGACAATGGGGAGGCGCCGCCTTGGAAGAGGTCAGCCAGATGATGTGGAGGACATTTTCCTCACCAGCAGTCGTTTTCTTCCAGTTGGCAAAAAGAAAAAAAGAAAAAAGGAAGTTCTCCTGAGGTCAGGTATGGCTTCCTCGAAGAAGACAGAAAATGCATACGTTTGTTTAATGGCATTTTTGGAATGGAAGTTTCCAAAGTTATCAGTTAAGAGTATAAAACGTTCCTTAGTTTATTGATTTATGTATAGTTTTTTTTCTATTTACCAATGATGTATTGTCCACAGAGACAAAACTATGCATAGTTTACAAAAGTTTTAGGGAGTAGACAACCGAAGGAATGCACAGAAGGCTTCATATACACTAAAAAAATATATATCTTGATGTGTGTGTGTGTGTGTGTGTGTGTGTGTGTGTGTGTGTGTGTGTGTGGTGTCATGGTTGTCGTTGTTATTTGTGTCTTGTTATTGGCAAGCGTTTATATTGTGTTACATTTTCGCCTGTGTGTACACATGATTGCTATCTTTGGCTTTCAAACTCCCTCCCCTTCCTGCCTTCTTCCAATCCCTGGGCTGGAGATCGAATAAAAATCTTGTACAATCTTGTATTAGCATGGGCGGCTATGACCAGAGGCATGTGTCCACGAGCACGCTGTCGAGTACATGTTCGATGATAAATGAACAAGACAGACAGAACATACAGATGTTGTGTGCGCGCGTGCTCACGCGCGCACACACACACACACACACACACACACACACACACACACACACACACACACACACACTCACACACGCACAGTCAACACAGACTCACACACACACACACACACACACACACACACACACACACACACACACACACACACACACATACGCACAGAGAGAGAGAGAGAGAGAGAGAGAGAGGAGAGAGAGAGAGAGAGAGAGAGAGAGAGAGAATGTAACAAAATGAATATAAGTGTAACTATATTCTGACAGATCACCTATATTTAGGTGTAGGACGATAGAAGAACAAATATTCGGAGTCCTCACCACACAATAGTCCGTTAGCCGACGGAAAGTCAACACACTTGAGCCTTTACACACGATATCGATTTCGCTCTGTGAGTCCATCAGGCTCCCCAGCAACCCAAACTTGCAATATAAAGAAAATGATACACTCACGCGTGAAGTCGTAGAACACTAACCTGGAAAACAAAGTCAGTCACGGGTCCAAGGTTTGAATCCGGACATTTTAGGTCTTTCTTTTAATCTTGTGTTTCTTTCTTTCTTCCTTTCTTTCTTAATTTTTTTCTTCGTTTTTTCTTTCTTTCTTCTTTCTTTTTCTTTCTTCCCTTCTTTCTTTTTTGTTATTGTTTGTTGTTGTTGTTGTTTGTTGTTGTAGCTGTCGTCTATCTCCACTGCTGGTCTGCGTGTAAGCCCGTCGTGTGAAAAACAAACACCCCCCCCCCCCACCTCCACACACACACAGAGAGCTTTTCTTCGCCTGATGTAGTGGTAAGGGTGCTAGTCTTTCGGGTGACAGGACAACGCAGCGTCCCATAAGCACGGCGCACTTTCGCGCACGGAAAAGAACCCAGG
>CM065724.1:15377388-15389888 GCA_033310375.1 Conus canariensis | reverse complement strand
GAGAGAGAGAGAGAGAGAGAGAGAATAGATAGATAGATAGATAGACAGACAGACAGAATTTAGCAGCTATGTGCTTCACTGAATTCCTTGTGACTGGTAGTTCAGATCGTTTCAACTCACCTGTTGTGTTATAAAAGGCGTGACAAGATTGCACGGCGAGTACCATCAAGGGAGAACTCTCCTATGAATTCGATTTGAAACCGGAGTCAGAGTGACACTTTCCACGATCTTACTGAACATTGAATCTCGCTCCGGTTCGGAGCTGGACGCATTTCAGAAAAAGATATGGAAGAATTTTTGGTGGAGGCGAGTGGTGGGTAGGGGACTATTGCTGTACATCATCCCTTCGCCCCTCCCCCTCCCCCCACCTGAATTCCAGCGAGGTTTTGCCGAAGGAGATGGGTTGATGTAAATTGCTGGAATCGATTTCTTCAAAACTCTTCGTCAGTGTTGGTTTAAGCAGAACAGAATGATAAGACGAAGTAAGGTTTTATGAACGAGAATACGAATCAGTTGACATCTTTGGCAGATATGCAGACGAGTTTAGATAGGTACAGACAGACTGACCGACTGATACGGAAGACGAAGGGACATACATATATAGGCCTACACAGAGATCGGCCAACAGACAGACAGACAGACAGACAGACAGACACGGAGACACACACGCACACAGAGACACACACGCACACACACTTTATGAACTATGTTGTAATTTAATGCATTATGCCGCATCGTACTGGACTACATATTTGAGCTATAATGTGCCATTGCACTTTATGCATTAGATGGTATTACATTATATCGAATTACATTGTACAGTATAGGACAGCATCGCATTATATGTACATTCTAACGTCTTATTCTCTTGGCGGAACAAAAATACGTTTGCGTGAATCTTAGGTTGCTCTCTTTCTGTCTGTCTGTCTGTCTGTCTGTCTGTCTCACTCTTAAACACATTGTTTTACTGTTCGCCAGTGCACAGTTTACCAGCCATAGCTTTGAAACTTGACAGACTGTGTGTAAATTATGTAGGGATTTCTCTCCTGTCATAAATCTTTCTTCGTTTCTTATCAGATTACACTCCAGGAAGCCAATCTGTGCTATCGCCAGACGTTTCTCATAGCTGTGTAACAGTAGAAAGAAACTCGTGGAGTGCGTTGCAGCAGAGAGTCCTAAGAAGAGAAGCCCCCTTCAAGCAAGTGTTTCGGCCCTTATCTCCTGACACTCTAGGGGCGTTGGGTCACACCCGGTTCATGACTCCAGATGTCCCTCTGCTGCCCCCTTTTTTCCCCATCTTGGGACGAGCCATGGCTGGGATTCGAACCCATGACCCTCTGGACATGCTCATTTTCCACTTAATGACTCGCACTCTAACCACTGAGCCACAGGGACACCTGATATTTGTAGGAAATTTAAGCCTTATGAAGTTCACTTTTGTTCCTCCTTGACCAGATCCAGCTTGAACACCTCTCTGCCGCTTCTGCCATTGCTTTCAGGGTTCTGGTTTTTTTCCCTCCCTGCAACTGAGAGCTGTTTCATGAGGCTGTATGCAGACGTTCCTACAAACCCCTAGCTCCAATTTCTGCAGTGAGGACTTTGACCTGATATCCTTCTCTCCTCAGGCTGTTTGCCAGATCAGCATACTTTTCAGTCTTGTATATTTGAGCTGCCTCCATTCTGTTCTCACATGGCACCGTGAGCTCGATCATGATCAGCTGCTTGGTTGACTGAGAGTGGACTACTATGTCTGGTCTCATGCCAGTCTTGCTGATGATCTCTGGGTGACTCTTCCATTCTGGGAGGTCTGCAGTGCACTCCCAGTCATCTGCCCCATCCAGCAGACTCTGCCTGCATGTTCCGAGTGGCACTGTTGTTTTCGGCCATGATTTGCCGCCTCCTGCCGTGAAGAATGTTGCGGGTGCTTTTGGAGTCTTGATTTTCCCTTTTGTGGTGTTGGTACTAGCCCAGACTACTTGTACAACCTCTTTGAGCATTTGGTTGTGCCTCTATGTGTACCTTCCTTGAGCCAGGGCTACTTTACATGAGCTTAGGACATGCTCCACTGTTTGTTTTTCATGGCAGAGGGGGCATGCAGGATCGTCTGTTTTTCCCCACTTCACCAGATTTGCATTTGAGGGCAGAAGGTCATATGCAGATCTGAGAATGAAGCTGATCCTGAGAGGGGCCATGTGCCAAATGTCATTCCAAGTGAGACTTCTTTCGAGGGCATTCTCCCACGTTGTCCATTGCCCTTGCTGGCTCTGCTGGACTGCTTTTTGGAGTCTTTTTTGGTCTTCTTCTTTTCTCATCTCCTGAATCATCATGTCTCTTTTGGCGTTTCCTTTGGCCTTTGACCACCATTCAGTTTTGGTCACCCCCAGTCCTTGTCTGTTGGTCTGTGTGTGTCCTGTTATTTCTCTGATTTTGAGACTTTCTTTTGCCGAATCCATCGCCTCTTGAACTTTCCATTTTCTGCCTGTCTTCAGCTGGGGCTTGATTGCTTCTACCACCTTGTCTCCTGAGTCCTCCAGCATGCTTTGAAGTCTGATCTTTCCTGCTTTGTATTCTTCCAGGATGGATTTCAGTGGTAGTTTCAGCTTTGCTTGGCGACAGTACAGCGCTATGTCAGTCAGACAGGGTGGGACACCAAGCCATTTCCTTGTGAACTTATTGATTTTGGCTTCCATTGCCTCCACTATGCTGGTGCAGATGTCGTATATCATCAGAGGCCACAGGAGCTTTGGTATCAGCATGGACTGCAGACACTAGACCTTGTATTTGCCAGGGAGCCCACACTGGTCAATGGTCTCCAAGCCTTCTTCCGATATCTGTTTGGTTTCTTTTGCTCTTTGTGTGTCTTTCAGCGTATCATCATTCCATCTTCCAAGGCTCTTGACTGGCTCTTCTGTGACTGTTGGAATGGCCTGGTTGGCAACACTGAAGACCACAGATTCGGCCATTTTTCCTTTCCTCAGTGAGAGACTCCGTGATTTCTTTGGCTTGAACTTCATTCTGGATGAGGCAATTATGTCGTCCAGCCTTTCCAGCACATGACGTGTCTCGTCTTCTCTGGATGAAATCACTGTAGTGTCATCCATGAAGGCCTTGAGAGGGGGCATCTTGTATCCATCGCCAAGGTCTGTTTGTCTTGCGTTGCTTGTTGCTGCTTTCAAGATGACTTCCATTGCCAACACGAACAGTATTGGGGAAATTGCACAGCCCATTGCAATGCCCACTTCCAAGTTGATCCAATCTGTTGTGTACTCCTTGGTAGAGAACCGCATTGAGAAGCCATTGAAGTACTTCTTGAGCATGTCGCAGATGTTCTTTGGCACGTGGTACATCTGAAGAGACAACTGTATCATCTCATGGGGTACAGATCAATATGCGTTTGTCAGATCAAGCCACACTACGTCCAGGTCTCTCTTTTCTGTTTTTGCTTTTTGGATTGCGTCCCAGATCATTGTGGCGTGTTCTACACAGCCAGCCACGCCTGGGATGCCACCTTTCTGGACTGACACATCCAAGTACTTGTTTTCCATCAGGTACTTGGTCAGCCTTGCTGCCATGACAGAGAAGAAGATTTTCCCTTCGACGTTCAGTAGTGATATTGGCCTGAACTGGCTAAGTCACTTGAGTTTTGCTCTTTGGGGATGTACACACCATCTGCCATCATCCACTGGCCGCTGATCGTCTGGTTTCTCCAAGCTGATCGCAGCAGCCTGTGGAGCCACTCCAGCACCTTGGGACATTTTTTGTACAGCTGGTAAGGTATTCCGTTTGGCCCTGGTGATGATTTGGCTCTGGCTTTGTCGACTACCTTCTTGATTTCCGCCAGCGTTGGAGGCTTGTCATTGAACTGTTCCTAAGGGTTGGTTGGCCACACCAGACCTTGAATGTCGAGTGGTGCTTTGCTCTGTGAGTCAGAGTATGTTTTCCTCAGATGCTGCTCAAGAACTCCTTTGTCCACATCTAGGGTCCCAGAGTTTGGCTGCTCAAACTGTTCTGGCAAACTGGAAGCAGTCTCTGAAGAAGCGCTCTTGTGTCTTCTTCTTTTTGCTCTTCCTCTTCCTCGCAGATTCCGCTTTGCTGAGGGCGCTGTGTTTTGCTTTCAGGTCTTTCCAGAGTTTTTCCAAGCCTTGTTTTTCAGCTGGCAGTGCGGTCTTCATTTGCTTCTTGAGGTTTTTCTTTTGGACCCCGATCTTGTCCATCTCTTCTTGGCGTCTGGATTTCTTTGGAGGTGTTTTCTCTTTGGGTAGTTTTGCTTCATAGGCATCTCTACATGTGGCATACACAATGTCCCCATATGTGGCTAGTTTGTGTTTCAAGGTGCTTTTCCCTATCAGTGCATCGAGTCTTTGGACGATTTTTGCATCCAGTTTCTTCCAATCTTCAGTTTCGTTTGCTCGTGGCAGGTTGAGTTTCAGGCGCCTGGCATCGAGGGCCTGTGCAAATTCCTCATCCGAACCAACAGCGTGGATGTCCTTGGCACTGTGGTTTAAATCCTGGCCTTGGTCTTCCGACGTCTTATCTGCTGATGCAGTGCGCTGCTGCTCATTCAGATGAGTCTTCACACATCCCATCTTTGTTCTGTTGATCTTCATGCCACGGGTGGTAGCGAAACGCTTTCCACAGACACATGGATATTCCATTTGGTCCATGTTCAGAGTCCGTTTGGGATCTGCAGTCGTGATTGGTTGAGCACCGATGGATTCATCATTCTCGCCCCCTTTCGGTGAATCCTGGGAGCATCTTTTCTTTTTGTACTTAGTAGCCACATGTTGAAGGCAAAGTGGGGAGCCAGCCCACAGAGCCCTTGGTTCTGGTCTTTTCCAGTGTCCTCCAGTCTTTCCCGGACGTTCTCCGGCCTATTCCCGGAAGTCAATGGTTTACCCATGCATCAGTAGAAAGAAACTCGTGGAGAGCGTGGCAGCAGAGAGTCCTCAGAAGAGAAGCCCCCTTCAAGCAAGTGTTTCGGCCATAACAGAGTATACTGTAAATAGCTTACCTGTTCTGTTGCTCTAAGTTGTTCATACTTTTGTTGCAGAGAATGTTTTGCATAGCCTGCCTCCTTTTCACCCTAAAGGTTTTCCATAGTTTCGATATACCATACGCTTTGGATAGGCCACTTTCACTGCCATAAATTCTTGATGGATTTGCGATTGCGATTACTCTAAAAAAAGCCCGTCCACTCTGTTGCCGAAAGTTCTTCATAGCTTCAGAACGCTGTACGCTCTGGGTAGCTTACCTCCTCTGCTGCCATACATTCTTCGTATGGTCGTGTATGAGCACCGTCCCATTATTCTATACGATCATGACCCAAAGAGAGGAATGTAAGATCTCAGTTCTAGCCTTCACACACTTCAGTATCAGAGGCAAGCAAAGACATCAAATGCATAGTCTCAAACTCATCCATTAATCCAGATAAATGTAAACACTCATAACTTAAACCAGACGACAACTCACGTATTTGAAAAATCAATAAATGATATAGAATAGATTAATGAACAAACGCAATAGTAACTAATAGAAAAGCACAAGAATAAGAATCCATAGCTGAGTAATCAACTACGTAACTGAGAACAAACTAAGTAAGTCACCAACATATAAACAAGCTGTCTACCTACTGCCTACCTACCTACCAACCAAACGAACGTACAGACTAACTACATAAGTATCTAACAACAACAAAAATACAACAATAACAACAACAACAACAACAAATCAAAAACAAAATAATTAAGCAGACAAAATCCACATCTGGAAACCTTCACCATTAGTTCAGACATCTGCACTGGAGCAGCTCAAAACTTGGATACACTCAACGCTTTTGTCGAATGTGTCCATGCAGAGAAGGAAAATGAGGCACTTGAAATGGAAGAGGGGTGGGGGTGGGGATGGGGGTGGGGGGTGGGGGGTGGCGAAGTAGACAAAAAAAAATGATTGCGAGCAATTGAAGAGAAGCAAAAAAAAAAAAAAAAAACAACAACTAACAATATCCTGAAAGAAAAACCACAGAGGAAGGCGCGCAAGCAAACATAGAAAGAAAAAAGAAAGAAAGACAGAAAAAGAAGAAGAAGGAGGAGGAGGAGGAGGAGGAGGAGAGAGAAGAAGAAGAAGAAGAAGAAGAAGAAGAAGAATTAGAAGCAGAAGAAGAAGAAGAAGAAGAAGAAGAAGAAGAAGAAGAAGAAGAGAGAGAGAGAGAGAGAGAGAGAGAGAGAGAGAGAGAGAGTTAAACAGAAAGAAGAAACACAGAATGCTCGAAAGAAAGAAAGAAAGAAAAATGTTATAATGGCAAGACAAAAAAACAAACAAACAAAAAACAAAAAAACAAACAAACAAAAAAACCCCCAAAAAACCAAACCAAACCAAACAAAAAACTAAATGGGAAAGGTCAAACGAAGGAATCCATGAAAAACTAGAATGGCGCTCAGAAAGAATGACGACTTCCTTCAAGATCAAACAAATCCCCGATCTGTCCCTTGACGCTGATCCGCACACCACACTTTCATGGGTTCATCCTGGGGACACGTTCCATCTTTGCGACAAAGTTTAGTTTACATTGGTTCAGCTGTTCCTTTTCTATTTTCTGTTTTGCGTAATCTCCCTGACAGACTTACAGATAAACCAACAGATCTGGATGTAAGCATGATCTCCCTTGGCGGAAGTAGCTGTGAAATAAAAAAAAACAAAACAAACTAAAACATACACTGATAGGGATTGAAAAAGAAAAGACAGAGAGAGAGAGAGAGAGAGAGAGAGAGAGAGAGGGAGGGAGAGAGATAGAGAGAGAGAGAGTTTAAAAGAAAAAAAGTGAAGAAAGCACACGCAAAACAGAAAAAAAAGTTTATACAGAGGAGGTGTGAAGAAAGGAAAATCAAACACCACTCTCGCTCACCGCGTTCAACCTGGTTGACTATCACATTCGTCTCTGACAATACTGCGTGCAATCTCCACACGAGGTGTTAATCGCGTTCTGACGTCAATGAACGCCCTCCGGCCCCTCCGACTCTCCACCCCCTTCCCTTTCCTCCCTCTTGCTTTCCCAGTCCCAAGCTTTTCCTCAACCCCCCCCCCCCCATCCTTAGCCAGCGCCACGTAGAATCGAGCACGCGCTAATGTCCGGCTAATCTGTGTTTGATGACTCCAAACTTGGAGAGGGCGCACTCGCACCCGGCATGCGAGCGGGATTAGTTCGGTCAAGCCAGATTGAAGAGTCTCTTCGTCTTTGTCATGCACTTTGTTGACCTCTGAGCCCACCTCACCCATCACCCCCCTCCATCTTTGCTATTCTCACCCCTCATGCACGTCCACCACTTATTGTCCCGGACCTTCTCCTACAGTCAGGAAATCCAGCATGTGTGAAAGTTCACCCTCTTTACAGGTGAAACGTACTTTTAATTGCTGCCAATTGGGAGGGAGTTTTTGAAACATAACAATTTGAACGTGGCGGAAAAACAAACACTTGGCATATATGTATTCAGGGGAGATAAGCATTCATATCTGCAGTGGTAGATAATTCTGCCTAACTAACAGTATGTGCTTGAGTGGGTGAATGGGGACAAAATGAAATAAATGCTTCTCAAAATGAGCCTTTAGCAAGCTTATAGTCTCCAAGGAGGAGACATTCTCCAATGGGGAGGAAACTCACTAGCATATAACTCCTGGTCAGATACTGATATTTCGAAACCTGATTGTTTTCTTCTCAGTGACCGCGGAAAGGGGTAATTTGAAGCATTTATTTCATTTTGTCCCCATTCACCCACTCAAGCACATACTGTTAGTTAGGCAGAATTATCTACCACTGCAGATATGAATGCTTATCTCCCCGTATTTCTTCAATCTAAGACGTAAGAGCAAGCTTTGTTTATAATTGGATATATTGGGGGGGGGGGGGGGGGGGGGGTTGAGAGAAAGAAAACGAGTATTGAACAATTAGAGCATTATAGATGTAAAATCCTTCACTAGTAACAGATGAGTATCATCACGGTCCATCTGAAAAGAGAACAATTCATATCGCCTGTTTAGAGGCCTTTCGTCCACTGATCTGGACTCGTCGGTGAGACACGTCTGCTTGTGTCTATACTCCCTTGGTATCAAGCGGAGACATTACCACAGTCTATAATTCTGTTGTATTTTCACCGCCTAGGGCTCAAAAACAGACTCCAACAGAAAAATAGAAATGTAAACCAACTCCAACAGCACCGCAAAGCACCTAGTGAAAAAGTGAAATGTAAAACAAAGAGGAAGCGCTGAAAGGATAGTTGCTAAAAGCTAACGTTGCTAGACAAATAATATTGAATCTGGGGATAAATCGTTGAGTCCATGTGCTTTAGAATCCATTTACGGACACAAGGGAGGTCATAAGGTGCACCAGTCAGAGTGGTCAGCTCTATTATCTAATCATCCAAGCACAGTCAGTACACAAGTGCTGACAGCAGTTAAGACTGTGTAGAACAGTCCGTATTTGGATCTCCTTTCAACAGAGTGACAGTCTGTGATTCATCCATTATGTGTCAAGTAGTATTCTATGATTGGTTCTTTGATATTGGGAGACGATCCGTCATTGGTTCCGTTGTATACAGTCATGTTTTCTTATTGGTCGTTTAATATGCAGAGTCGATCTGCCGTTGGTCAATTAATATACAGTAATGTCCTCTGATTAGTCCTTTGATATACAGTGGCGTTCTTTGACTGGTCGTTCGATACGTAGTAATGTTTTCTGACGGTCAGTGAATAGTTAAAACAGTCTGTACTGGACCTTTAATTAATAAAAAAGGAAAAACAAAAAACAAACAAAAAGAAAAATTTTCTCTGATTGGTCCTTTCATAAGTAGTAACATTTGTGGTCGTTCCTTTCAAATTCAGTAACGTTCTGCAATTGGTCCTTTGATACATAGAAATGTTCTACGATTGTTTTTTGACGCATATTAACGGTCCAACTCACACCCCTTCTATCCGACACTTAGTGAAAAGTATGACTTCACACTTAGTGAAAAGTATGATTTCAGAGGAACAAACCTGTATTCGTCTTTCTCAGAATAGTCAGTGTCGCTGAAATGCAGTAGGGGGTTCAGTAGTGCTTTGGCTGTCTGGAGAGTTTATCTGGGGCGATGTATCTTGATTGGTTAGGGTGTGGCAAGGGTGTGAGTGTAAACGCACGTACACACACGCACAATAGCACACACACACACACACACACACACACACACGCACACGCACACACACACACACACACACACACGAGCGCGCGCGCGCGCGCGCAAAAATACCACAAAAATAAATTATTGTTCTATTCATGCAAGAAGAAATGGAGAGTCACAGACTGTCCGACAATTTAGCATATTTCAACTATTCTTCCTCTGGATATGAATCATTTCCCTCTCGTTTGAAAGGACACATTGTTACGACTCAGTTGATGGATGAGGGCTAACAAATGCTAGATGACAAGTAGAAAACCATTGCAGAGAGAGAGAGAGAGAGAGAGAGAGAGAGAGAGAGAGACTCAAGACTCAAGACTCAAAAACTTTATTACTCAAGGATAGAGATTTTAGGCAGTGCCTATTCTTCCAATCTGTCCTTGCTATTCTACAACATTCAACTAAACAGACTGCACATATCAATAATGACAGAAACAATGAAGAATATAGCAACATTATAATATTAACAATAACAATAGTAATAAGAATAATAATTATAGAATTAAAAAAAATCCATTACAAAATTACACAAACACAATCAGACACGTACGCACGCGCGCTCATATGCATGCACACGCCCACACATACACGCACGCACGCGCACACCCACATCTACACCCCCCCCCCCCACACACCATACACACACACATTTTCATTAGCTAATATAGAGGCAAGCATAAAAGTAGGGCGTTGAGACTATGACCAAAAGGTTAGATTTATTGTTCAAGTAAATGTTTGAGTATTGCTGATTTGAAGGACGGCAGTGATTGACATGTTTTGGCAGACGGAGGAAGAGAGTTCCACACAGATGGACCAAAAAATGCAAAACTAGATTTGAACAAATCAATGCGGACATGTGGCAAAATGTAATTATTTGAATCATATCGTGTTGTTGCCATTTGGATAAACTCAGCAAGATATGTTGGCGCCATGTTTGCATGGACTTTAAAGATTAGTACTGCCTTATTATAGGTCAGTTGGCTCTGCAGTGGTAACATCATTAGTTTTGCGAATTTGCCCGTGGTTGATAGAGACTTGTCGGGAAGAATCAGCTTAATTCCCCGTCTATGCATAGAGTTGATCGTTTTTATGTGATTTTCACCGGCACCACTCCAGACGGTGGACGCATAGTTGATGTGAGAAAGGCAATGGGCTTAAAAAAATAATTTCCGGATGTGTGGTTCAACATAATAACTGAGTTTATTGAGTAAAAACAAATTGCGAGCCAACTGTTTGCAAACATGATTTATATGTGATTGCCATTTAAAGTTCTCATCAATGATCACGCCTAAGACACGGTGTTCGGTAACCTGCTCGATCAAGGTTTCACTCATTTTTAGGCTCAACATAAGATGCTGTCGTTGATGTTTCTGTCTCGATGCTAGGACCATACATTTTGTTTTGTGCGGATTAAGGACCATTCGGTTTTTGTTGCACCATTCTAAGACATCAGTTATACTTTGTTGTAATGATATTTGTACACACATGATGTTTGTATCACTACAGTGAAGAGAACTATCGTCAGCGAACAGATCACAGATGACATCATTGTGAGATATGTGCATCAGTAAGTCATTTATAAAAATACAGAAGAGAAGAGGTCCAAGGACAGAGTCTTGTGGAACGCCATAGCTCACTATTCCTTCAGAGGAATAAGTACCGTTTAAGTAAACACGCTGGGTCCTGTTTTCAAGATATGACTGAAAGAAGGTGACTACTGCCGGATTTTGAACATATGCAGTCATTTTTTTTAATAATATGTTGTGGTCTACAAGATCTAACGCTTTCTTAAAATCGAGGAAAACAGTTCCAGTGAGTTTTCTTTCGTTGATGGCTGATAGCCATGTATCACAGAGGCGTGTTAAGGCCGTGTGGCATGAGTGATTTCGACGAAAGCCTGACTGAAATGGGTGGAACAGTTTGTGATGTTCTATATGTTTAGTTAGGTGTTTGTGAACATGCATCTCAAGAGGTTTCGATACAATGGATAAAAGAGATATTGGTCTAAAATTAAAAAAAAAAATTTAAATCAGTGAGATCTCTTGATTTGGGTATGGGAATGACTTTTGCAGCCTTTAGACCACATGGGAAGACATTCTGAACAATACACAAATTATAAACATACGTAAGGGTATCAACAATGTAAGGTAGAGCAAGCTTGAGTATAAAAGTATTTAAGTTATCTGAACCCATTGCTTTTTTATTTTTAAGTTTTGAAATTAAGGAACCAACTTCATTGATAGCAAGCAAGGGGATGCTAAATGAATCTCTAGTGTTTAATCGTTCTTGACAAAACGATTGGAGAACAGCCGGAGTCTCATATCGATTAAAGAATGTGACACTGGCAGCCGTTTGTACTGATTCAGTTACCTGAAGGAAATGATTGTTGAAAGTGTTAGCAGACCACATAGTCGCAGTATTATCTGATTTCTTTCTCGACTTGTCAGTTATTTCATTAACAGCACGCCATAATGATGCTGTATCCCTGTTTGCGTTTATCATTTTCCTAAAATGCTCAGATTTTGATTTTCTAACTAGATCTGATACTCTGTTTGCTCTGCTTTTTATATTCATCTACTTTTTTTTGCGGTTTTAAGTGCATCCCTTAGTGCCATTTCTATAATAATGTCTTTTGTCAGCCAGCTGGGAAGAGAGAGAGAGAGAGAGAGAGAGAGAGAGAGAGAGAGAGAGAGAGAGAGAGAGAGAGAGAGAGAGAGAGCACTGATCACTTTGCACTGTTAGTCATTTGCTATACGCTCCTGTTAATTGAAGATATGGGAGAGTGCAAAATAAATCAATACCACCGACGAAAATAACAAATCCAAATTAAACATCAAACTGTAAAGATCTTGAAATCCAAGCATATTGTATTTCGACCATCCAATGTAATGCTTCTTAGATGATTTTATTAAAAAAGATATGAAAAATAACACAAACATCTTCTTGTCTCCTTTAGAATTGATTAGTCTTCTAGCTTGATCAGTTACGAGTTATGATTTTTTGTTTGAATGCTAAATGCCTCTGTAATACCTTGCAACAAATGCTTTGACTGGTATAATGTTGCATTTTCAGCAATGCATCTGCGTCTTTTTTTTCCTCTTTTTTTGTTTTTAGGAATGTCCACACACACACACCACACACACACACACACACACACACACACACACCACACACACACACAACTTGGCAAAACAACACGATGCATTATTCGGTATAGAACCATTTTTTTCCGTGCCCTTAAAGCTAACCGTTCTTAAACTTGCTCTGTCGGGCCAATAGTGTGCTATCTATCGCTTA
>CM065724.1:15369888-15372388 GCA_033310375.1 Conus canariensis | reverse complement strand
CACACATGCAGACACGCACACACCGACACACAAACACACACACACACACACGCGCGCATGCACGCACACACACACACACACACACACACACACACACACACACACACATCAACTCACAATTACAACGCACACACAGACAGACACACACACGCACTCACAACACACACAAACACACACACACACACACACACACACACACACACACACACACACACACACTGTTTACTCAATGATGGTTCTTATACCAGAGTTCCTGATGTATCTACACATAGACCTACTGCTATTGATTTAACGATGGTTTCACCTAAAATGGCTTTGTCGTGTGCATGGGAAACTTATAGTGAAACTCTTGGGAGTGATCACATACCAATCATCATTACAATTAATCAGTCCCCTAATTTTGAAGACACTAAACCTGATGATACAATCCCAAGATTTGATTATAAAAATGCCAAATGGTCTCAATTTTGCAATACACTTAAAGATCTAGACGTAAGCTTGTCCCCAGATGATGATATTGATACAGTGTATGACACGTTCTGTACTTCTGTTCTAAAAGTGTCTGGTTTATGTATTCCTAAATTAAAGAATCAGGGATCTAAAGGGGGTAAACATCTTGGTAATGTTTGGTGGACTGAAGATTGCGATAAGGCAGTTAATGAGAAAAAAACGGTTATTCAAGGAATACGTGCACACCAAGAAAAGTGAAGATAAGAAAATGATAGATGAAAAATTGAAGGAAATGAAACACTCAAATATGCATAGTAATAGGGTTATGGAACAAGCCAAAAAGGATTATTGGGATAATTTTTGCAAAGAAACACATTCGATGCTAAAGATAGTAGAATGGTATGGAAAGAGATAAAAATGAAAAAAAAATGGAATCAAACTCCCAGAATATCCTATCATTCTTGATAATAACAAGTTACCATCATCCACAGACAAAGCAGAAGCTTTTGTCGACCAGTTTGCTAAAGTAAGCAGGTTAGATGGGTTGTCTGAAAACCAAAAAAAATTCAGAGAGGATAAAGAATCTACTCATGTCTTCAATGATGTATCTGATAATGACACAAACGACATCAACGCCACAGTTACATTACAAGAGGTGAAAGATGCCATAGATTCTCTCCCAAACAAAAAAACAGCTGTTGGGATTGACGCCATTTCTAATGAAATGATTAAACATTTTCCAGACAAATGGATAATCATTTTACTTAGTATATTTAAAAAATGCTGGAGCTCAGGTCATTTGCCACAAATATGGAAAGAATCAGTAATAGTACCGATTCACAAGGAAGGTAAACCGAAAGAAAGTATAGATAGTTACAGACCTATTTCATTAACTTCTCATGTCCGTAAACTTTATAAAACAATTGTTTTAAATAGACTAAACTACTTTTGTGAAAAGAACAAAGTTATCCCAAAAAACCAAGCAGGTTTTCGAAAGGATAGAAGTGCTATTGAACACTTGGTCAAACTTACCACTCAAATTAAACATCAGTTTTCCAGGAGAAAATGTTTACTAGCAACATTTTTTGATGTCACTAAAGCTTATGATCAAGTGTGGCACTCTCGTTTGCTTTATAAACTTAAAGAGATTGGATTATCAGGAAACATTTATGATTTTCTTAAAGACTTCCTAGAAAATAGATATATTAGAACGAAGGTAGGGAACACCTATTCTACAAGAAGAAAATTACACATGGGCATTCCTCAGGGGTCTGTTATTGCCCCTTTAATTTTTAATATTCTGATGTACGATCTACCCACAAAAATTGCTAAAAATATAGAACTAGCCCAATATGCAGATGACATATGCATATGGATGAAAGTGACATTAAAAAAATGTACACCTGTCAGATCACAAAACTATATTAAAAAGTTATATCAAAAAGAATTAGATACCTTTTCTTCTTACATGACTGAAAATGGTTTGCAAATATCAACTGAAAAAACACACATGATGTTATTTAATACTGGATCTGATCCAGTTAATATGCCTTTATTTCAAGTCAACAGCATACCCATCAAATATACAAAAATAGTGAAATTCCTTGGAGTAAATTTAACATCAAAGTTATCATGGAATTTTCATATCGAGTATATTCTAACAAAAGCTCGAAAAACTTTAAATCTCTTAAAGATTATTAGTAAACATACTTGGGCTCAGGACACAGTTACTCTTTTGCACCTTTCTACTGCACTGGTTAGATCAAAATTAACTTATGCGCAAGAGGTGTTCTTCAGTGCACCCAAATACTTACTGAAAAAACTTCAAAGTATTGATTCCAAAGCGTATAAGATAGCCATGGGACTACCAGTCCATGCCTCTTGTACAAAAGCATACAGTGCTGCTGGGATATTACCACTGGAAGAATATAGGAATCTTGCATGCACCAAATTTGTTATAAGAAGTTCTACTATAGACAACAATATAGGCCCTGAAATAAATATTAAATCGGACACTGATTTTCCCAAAAGGGCTAAAAATATATCATCT
>CM065724.1:15359888-15364888 GCA_033310375.1 Conus canariensis | reverse complement strand
CATGACTTGGAGAGAGCATGACGCACACATGGAACTGATTAACAGTGATGGGTAACACGTGCCGGAAAACACTTCCACCGTCAGGAACTACATTACTTACTTATAGCTGAAAGAGGAAACAAGAGTTGTCCTCGTGCAGAACGTTATTCCATCTTGAAACATACATGTGGAACTGAAAGGCGCACTACCACATTACCAACGTCATTTGAAAACTGATTCTTCTCATCGAAAACACCTGTCTTCCTCTTTTGACATAGCCTGAAGTTTTAAAATGGTTGATGTTTTGAAAACTTACATTTAATTTTACATTGATATCTACACAGTTCCCCTTAAATATGTGACACATGTGATGTGTAGGGGGTTTATACGCAGTTTTATACGTTTATTTTTTTTTGTAAAGACGATAAAATTTATTGCTTATGGATCATGAAATGTGTAGGGCCTCCACAGGCTTGTGTTTGAACTTTAAGCTCAAAGAGTACTTTTGTATGTAGCTATTTGATTATTGTGTCTGTACGTATTTTTTCAAATACGGATTTTTTTTTACAAGAAGAGAGAGAGAGAGAGAGAGAGAGAGAGAGAGAGAGAGAGAGAGAGAGAGAGAGGAGAGAGAGAGAGAGAGAGAGAGAGAGAGTATTTTATACTTTCACATTTTGTTTTAACACTAATGTTAGTCTGTCATTTTTCCCACAGAACTTTCTTTCGAAAGCTCATGCTTATCCTATCGACACATAAATTTGCCATGAGCAAACAGATCTGCTCTATTTCAGAAAGATTCTGTAGAGCTTATGAGGAAGTACTTCTCTCCCTTGGGCATCGTTACGAAGGCAGAGTTTTGTGTGCTGGCACTTTGTCCCGGCAACGCCACGTTTGCTGCTAATGCTTGAAACATTCCGCAGCGGACCTCAATATGCTGTAGGCAAAGGGAGACAAGACGACAGAGACTGTATTCAGGCTGTATTTTTCATTATAGCTTGTGACTTCAGGATCCGTTTGTGATAATGAATTTCACTACGACGTAACTTACTGGTTGAAGACTCATTTCAACCATATTATTGTCATAGGTTGTTCGATATGGAGGGAAAAAAACCCCTGACTGCTAATCGTCAGCACGAGAGTTATTTCTCTCCTGAAAGTGCTTTGCTGTGAGAAATAACACCATCGCTTAGGCTTAGGCAAGCAGCGGGTTTTTGCTGAACTCAGTGGATACTTTTTTTTTCTTTTCGTTTGTTAGTTTGCGTTTATTGTTCTTGCTTTTTTTCAATGCTGCAAGAGGTAGGTCCTACACTGTCATCTGATAGGCTGTTCCAGATGACGTTTCCGCCGCCATTTTGATTTTTTCGTCTGTTCCAATTCTGCGTTCCCGTCTGACAGTGCTCGCTTCTGTGACAGACTAACGACACTCAGCACTCCTAAAGGTACTTGTTTTATCTTTTCGAGTACACCAATATCAGCCTTTTTTAATGCTGGGATCAGCAAAGGGTAATTTGCGTTATTCTGGATCGAATATGGTTTATTGTGAGTAATGTCAAAGGAGTACCTTATTTTCGATCATACAACAAGCTGTCTCCTCAAACCAGTAATAATAAATTCTAAAAAAGCACAAGCACACGATGGGGAAAATAACTTATATGGAAAGAAACTTACTCGTTCCAGGTTACAAATGGGATTCTGTGTATTTTTATGTACATGTTGAACGCCAGATGGTAACACGTTTCTAGGTTTTCCGATTTCTGTGGTGCCGAGGTCTTGTGTAATGTTTTACGTAAAAAATATTGACCTACTTAACAAGATTGAGCGGAAATTATGAAAAATTACTTCAAGGCATAGGCCTCAACACTTCAGTGTCTTTGTTTTTAAGTAAAATGTATTTGACTTTAAGGTAAGTGCGCTATAGAGATAGTTGTGGAAACAGTTGTGCCTTTGTTGTATAATCACACATAAATACATTAAATGTGTATTCTGAAGGAAAAAAAACATACATAGAATCATGATATGAAGCACCGAAATGAGATTGAACAGCGTTGTATAAATGTTAAACAAAAACACATTATCATTTACTACGAATGGAGGTATTGTTTGAGAGAAAAAATATTCCACATAATGAGATACAGTGTATTACAGAAGTCCAGCTGTTTCTGGATACATCACTGTCAGACTGTCGCTCACACATCGTTAAAACACAAGTCAGACAGGCAGAAAAGTTTCCCTCCATTCAATTAATGACTCACTCTTCAATTAATCTATCTTGTGTGCCAAAATCCATGCAAGTAAAGAAACGCGAACATGAGCACACAAAATGTTTAGAAATATCAGAAACAGAATTCAAAGAAAGCCACTTTGCAGACCACACATCATTTATTCTAGAAGATGATTGGAACGCATCTGAAAAATTGTTTAAAATCTTGACAAGTTTGAAAAAAAATATCAGGACTCAAAATCGACTGCAAGAATGTACCATATTGTTGCGGGCAAATATTTTGTTTGCTAAGTGATGAAACTACAAAATAAAACACAAATTTTGTTTGTTCATTAGAGGTTTACAGGGTAATTATCAGATTGAAAAGTACATTTCCCGTGTACATCTGCGTACAAGTGAGTTTGGAAGAAAATGGTCCCAATTTATAACACTGCTGACCTACAGCTAGCATTATCACCTGCGCTTGTGTTAACAAAGGCCATACCATGTGAAATCAGCTGAACCCTTTTTTCCCTTCGCCTGAGCATGTCTTAATTCAATAAAAGGCAAGGATTGTCACATATCAACCAATATATCACATAAATCGAAATTGAAGATGTCATTTGCCGTAGGTGCAAGAGTGCGTGCGTGAGTGCGTGCATGCGTGCTAGCGCGTGCAGTGTGGGGTGGTGTGTGTGTGGGGGGGGGGGGGGGAAGGGGGGATAAGAAGGGTGTGTTTTGCACGTTGAAAATGCACAAAGTAGCATCTGCATTTGTCATTACCGTTGTGCAAACTGAGTGAATGTAAGTGATCGGTTTGTCATATATTTTGAATTTTAGGTGCTGTGTGTGTAGTGTTCATTCTTACATTTTTTGCTTAGCAATGATTCATCCTTCAGAACAAAGGCAAAGCGAGATGTTTTGATGATGATGTATAACTTCATTGAAATGCCTGGAATATGTACATTGTTGTGTGCCAACTAAATATGATTAGAGAGAGAGAGAGAGAGAGAGAGAGAGAGAGAGAGAGAGAGAGAGAGAGAGAGAGAGAATTTTTGACACACGTGCAGAACATACCATCACTGAAGGAATCAACATTGTCTGAAACCTCTGGTAGATTAGTTTATCGCTGTGCATGGAAAGGCAGCCAAGCCACCTGCACTAAGGTCTCAACAAATGTCGACCATCTGTCAACTTCAGCCAATTTGTAATAGCTGCAGGTGTTTTCATTTCGCTAATATTTTTAATTCTCACTGAGCCCCAGCCTAACAATCTGGACGCTTCCAGACAGCAGAGGGTCCGCAAAGACCGGGGATGTGAGGCATGGTAGGACAGGAAACCTCTGATCTGTCTGGCAGTGGTCACATCCACGTCTGGTACCCGGCTGTTGTTGCCTTGAGACCCCTCTCCTTGCGCCACATTGCTCCCTCGGGCTCCTTCTCCCTGCGTCAGATCATTTCTTCGTCCTCCGCCGCCTCGTGCCAGGTTGTCGCCTTGTCCCCCCTCTCCTTGCGGCCGATTGTTGCCTGGCCTTTCATGTTCCTGTCGTATGATCTTAAGCAGTCGTGAGTTACGACTCAGCTGGAAAAGAGAGCGGTTGGTCATCACTCCAGCATGGTAAAGAAATGACACAACGTCTGGCAACAGATTCTGCACCGCAAAGGTTGATGCCTGAAGAACACTCGAATTCTGGTTGGTCGTGTTTGTATGGAAGACAGCGAGCAGACCTGCCTCATAAGCCGTACGCAGACATTCGTTTATCCTGAAGTTCATGTCACAGGAGACGTGCCGAAAGTATTTCCTTTTGTCAACCAAAGGGAGGTAACCGTTCGCGGAGAAGTAACCAAAAACGACTCGTCGTACCACCTTGTTGCCAGAATACACTAAAACTTTAAACTTATGACAAAAAGCGTTACTGGTCACATAGCTCACCACACGACGCAGCATGTGAGCCTCAGCCTCGGAACAACGGTCTAGAAGCATCCGGAACACCTGCAGACCATCCTCATCATCTGTTGGGCAGACCGCAGGACTGAGCAGAGCTGGAAACACGCACCTAGAGAAATGCGACAGTATCTGCTCCACAGGGGTCCATAGCTCCGCCCTGATCAGTGTGGCCGACCAGGCATTCCAGAACGTGCTTCCCAAATCAGGCAACCGCCCCAGGATCTGGTCCAGCTTCTTGAGGTGCACTGCGGCAATGACGACGCAGTTGTAAAAGCCTCGGTGGAGACAGGCGGTGATGAACCGGTCCTGTTGGTCTGCAGACATGGGCAACAGGCAGCGAGTCAGTCTAGACATCATCTCCTGTCTGGCTCTGGGAGATGTTTCACTCTTCAGCATCTTTTCCAGGCGATCCGTCATTGGAACATCCGCCATCGTCGTCCACTTGAAGACCTGTACTGGTTGGTGTTCCTGCCATGCACAAATCACCATATGCAATCAGTCTC
Source organism: Conus canariensis (assembly GCA_033310375.1). Taxonomy (NCBI): domain Eukaryota; kingdom Metazoa; phylum Mollusca; class Gastropoda; order Neogastropoda; family Conidae; genus Conus; species Conus canariensis. The sequence continues at coordinate 15,360,259 of CM065724.1, read as the reverse complement.
CTTATTTATAATGTCATCGCTACAGTTGTTTGGAAAAATACTGTTTCCCGTAATAACCATTTGAAACTACCTTGCTTGCTAAAACATTTATTTGCGCCCATGCGTGAGCACGTGTATCTGTGAGCGTGCGTGCTTGTGTGCGTGCTTGCGTGCGTGCTTGCGTGCGTGTGTGTATGTGTGTGTGTGTGTGTGTGTGTGTGTGTGCGCGCCTGCGCGCGTGCGCGCGCGCACGCGGGTGTGTATGTGTGTGTGTGTGTGTGTGTGTGTGTGTGTGTGTGTGTGTTGTGTGTGTGTGTGTGCATGTGTGAAAAAGGGCCCCGAACACAAAAAAAGAAATCGAAATGGTAAAAATCACCATACTATCCAAAACA
>CM065724.1:15344888-15354888 GCA_033310375.1 Conus canariensis | reverse complement strand
TCAGATACGCACATAAGCACCCAAACACCATCCACCAATCCCGAACAAACGCACACGCACGCATACACCCACCCACCCACCCACACCTAAAAAACACACCAAAAAACAAACAGACACGCGCCTGCGCGCAAGCTGTCAAATCGTGGCATCCGAACCAGAAGTGGAAATATTTTGACCAGCTGACCGTTTCTGGACCGGATAATTCATTTATTGATTAACATCAGCTCAGATGACCTCAGGAAAATCTGTCACAAACACTGCACAGGACGAACAGATTTCCAGATTGAAAGAAATCAACATGACTGAAAATCTGAAAAAAAGCCGATACAACCATGTGATCAGATCATTTGCATTAAGGTTTCAGCAGTTCTCGACATCCTTTGAACATCAGTTTTTCTTTAAGCAGTGGAGGGATTTTTAACTTGCCCTCATCCAAAGCAGTTTTCTTGTTGTGGCCCCAGCCTATATGTCGACACACCTCCAGCAGACACAGGGTCTCCAAGGAACGGGGATGCGAGGCATGGTAGAACAGGAACTCTCTGATCCGTCTGGCACTGTCTACTGTCAAGCGAGAAGGTGGGTTGTCTTCTCTTGCTTGGCCTGGCAGATAATTGTCGTGTCTTCTTTGGTCTGGCTGATTGTTGTCTCGTTCACTATGTTGCTGTGTCAGTTTAAGCATTTCTTCATTGCCACACAACTGAAAGACGATATGATTGTCCATCATACCGACACTGTAGAGATATTCTACAACGTCTTGCAGTCACATTCTCCACAGCGAAGGTTGCTGTTTCCATGTTAACCAACTGACGTTGTGCCATATTCTCCACTCTAGCCGTGAACAGGCCTGCTTCACAAGTCACGTACAGACAGGCATTATAGCTTGACCTTTCGTGTTTCTTTTCTTTGATTAGACATAACAAGGTCACGCCCAAGCCACTGGAAGTCGTCTCAAGACTAATGCGATTTCCAACAGCACGTCGCACACACGGATTTGAAGAATAAACAAAAAGTTCGAAAAGATGGTTGTAGCAACCGATCACTACAAATGTTATTGTGATTTTCAGATCCTCTTCATCAGATTCGGTACTACGCTCCAAAATCATCGGGAACACTTCAGGGTCCTCGTCAGTCTCCATTGACGAAAGGATGCCTAAAAGTGGGGAATACAAATAGCACTCGGACAATGCAACAGGATTTGCTTGACAGAAGTCCACTTCCCAGTGTCGCTTACACTGCTCAAGCATCTGGACCAAAATTTCCGTCCTAAATCAGGCATTCGACTAAGGATTCGACTCATAATGTCCAAGTGAATTCCCAGGAAGACCAGACACCTGTAACAACGCCGGCGAAGGCTGGTGACGATGAACTGGTCTACCTGGTTTTCGGACATGGAGGACACGAAAGAGAAGGTGAGCACGGAGTCGTCAAGCATTATGCTGAAGGGCTCAATATTACACGACGATCCCTGCAGCCGCTGTTCGTTCTCTTCCAAGTGATCCAGTATCTTGGTGAATTTTGCTTCAGATACCATCTTCATGCACGTCCCTGTCACGCACACATGATCACCTGTCAGTTAATGAACGTGTGTGTGTGTGTGTGTGTGTGTGTTGTGTGTGTGTGTGTGTGTGTGTGTCGCGCGCGCGCGCGCGCGTGTGCGCGCGTGCGTGTGTGTGTGTGTGTGTGTGTGTGTGTGTGTGTGTGTAAGAGAGAGGCTGAGTGGGTAGGTGGGTAAGGGAAGAGGAGGTTGTGTCAGTGTCACTATCTTTATCCAGTGTTCGAGAGAGAACTGAACTGCGCAATAGCGGTTGGTAAAACTGTTCCTGTCAAGCAAGCTTCATAAACCTGTTGTGGATTGCAGATCAAAGCGTGGTTGTTTGTGTCAGCCCTCTAAACACCAGCAAAGACTTCTCTTTGAAGCCCAAGACTAAAGTTTGGAACCAGATATTTGGAAAATCATTTGTCTGTCTGAAGAAGACCCAATGATTCGAAACGCGTTGCATTTGTTCTGTGATTTCTTTGTTCCTTCGTTTCGCGACACACTGATTCTGTTTTCTGCTCCTTTCAATTTCCGCCAGCAGTCACTCGACTATGAAACCACCTGAACGTAAGCTTCTGCACTGCAACATTTTGCAGGTTAAGCTTTCTACGCGTTCAGCTTTAGCATTTACCTATCAAGCCATCTTCTTATGATCCGACGAGAAGTAGAATTCTTTGCAACAAAGTGACCTCTACCAAATAATTTGCTTAATTTAACCCATGATATTAATAGGCTGTAAATCAATATTGCCAATATGCGTCTGCTGCTACCTTTACTATGACTCCTGCCACTGCTATTACTATCACTACTGCTGCTACGACTTATACTGCGGCTGCCACTACTACTACTACTACTACTACATTTACAACTGTTACTACTACTATGCCACTACTATTCACCACCACCACCTGTAAAGTATTAGTGGAAGCAATAGTAGTAGTGATAGTGGTAGTAGCAGTAGCAGCAGCAGAAACCGTAGTAGTAGTAGTAGTAGTAGTAGTAGTCGTAGTCGAAGTAACAGTAATAGTAATAGTAGTAGGGGTAGTACCTGCAGCAGCATCAGTAGTAGTAGTTGTAGTAGTAGTGGCACCGGCAGTAGCAGTAGCTGGATCAGAAGCAGCAGCAGTGGTGGTGGTGATGATGGTGGTGGTGATGGTGGTGGTAGTGGTGGTGGTAATAGTAGTAATAGTAGCAGCAGTAGAGTAGTAGTAGTAGTAGTAGTAGTTGTTAATGTTATTATTGTAGTAACAGTAGTAGCAGTCTTGGTAGTAGGAGTAGTAGTCATAATTATTATCAACAACTGCAGTGCAGCAAAATCAGTTGTAGTAGTAGTAGTAGTAGTAGTAGTAGTAGCAGCAGCAGCAGCAGCAGCAGCAGCAGTAGTGCCAGAAACAGAAGCAACAGTAGTAGTAGTAGTAGTAGTAGTAGTAGTAGTAGTAGTAGGAGAGTAGTAGTAGTAGCAGCAGTAATGCCACTACTACTACTACTACTACCACCAGCAGCAGCAATAGTACTAGTAGCAGTAACAGCAGCAGTAGTCGTGACAGTACAACAGTAAAAGAGCAGTAAATCTAGTCGTAATAGCACCAACAGGTACACACATTACCTTACATCAACACAATCAAACCAAACAATGAACCAACAGACATTTTTCAGAGGAAAGGGAACGTTGGAACAAGGAGAAGGCGGCAAATGACAACAGAAAAAACACACAAGAAAACCCTTCAATGAAAGCATGCAAGACCCACTAAATTCCATTTTGTCATCCAAATCACATGCCACTCCTGTCAGCAGTCGTCCTTTACTGGCAAACCACTGCAGAAATGGTCATCCTTACCTGTGTGCCGTTCCTTAGTCACTCTCTTCCCCAAATTTCTTCCCTAGAGGACGAGAAAATGCACCAGCCCAAACTCACCAATTGGATCAACCACCCCCCCCCCCCAATTCTGTGGTGTTCTCACCACCAACGGTTCAAAAAAGAATCCAACAGCACCCCAAAGCAGCCAGCGAAGGGTAGTAAATGGAATAAAACGAAAGTGTAGAGAGGAAAACAGTTGCTGAAAAGCTAAAAGCATTATGCAAACAGTATAAAATGTAGGGGACAATCTTTGAGCCTATGCTTGAGGATCCATTCAAGGGATATCAAAAGATATGGAACAGTCTGAATGGTCAGTTCTGCTGTTCAATAACCCAAACATTGTGAGTGGCTAAGAATTGTACAGAACAACCTTTACTTGGATCTCCTAAGAGATGCAATCTCCCACTGATTGACCAAACAATATAATGCTGAACAATTAACTAGTGGGGGAAAGCAAGTGCAGGCTAACAATTCTTCAGTCGTTATAGTAATGACTTGGCAAAGATTGAAACTTTTAGAAAAAAAGGGAAATGTATTATAAATATGAGAAACCCTTCAATAGCTGCCTGAGGGAACCATCGTAATCCCTGTCGAAGACAGATTTATTTGTATTGCCTGCTCCTAGGCCTTTCGTCCGCTGGATCGGACTCATCAGGGAGACACGGCTGGTTGTGTCTGTGCAATATATATATATATATATATATATATATATATATATATATATATATAAGCAAGCTTTCTGAACAGGTGTAACGATCCATTTGAACTCCCCTCCACTTTTTAACTCCCCGGCAGTTAGAATTAACACGTGCCAATTTTAATTCCCTGGGAGTTAAAACAAACCACGCCAGAATGACCCCCCCCCCTTTTTTTTTAATAGATTAACTCCCCCACCCCAAAACATTCAGTTTTATGTGTTAGTCACGATATGAGAAATAAACATTTAATATACACCCCCTCCCTCCCTCTCTCCCTCCCTCCCCTCTCTCTCTCTGTCTGCCTGTCTGTCTGTCTGTCTCCATCTCTCTCCCCACCCCCTCTCCAACTTTCTTTCAGTCTCTCCTCACTCTCCTTGCTTGTCTGTCTGCCTTTTTGCTTATCTGCCTCTCTCTCTCTCTCTCTCTCTCTCTGCTTGTCTCTCTATCTGCCTGTCTATTTGTTTATCTAATTCAGTGTCTCTGTCTCTAGTGTCTCCCCTAACTCCCCTAACTCCCCTCTCCCTGTCTGTCTGTTTTCCTTTCTTTATTTTACTGCCCCCCCCCATCTCTCTCTCTCCCTCTCCTTCTCTCTCCCTCTGCATGCTTCTAGTCAGCTTTGTTTACTATTATTAGTGTTTATCAAAGACAGATAGGATTAATATGCTTTTATGTTAACCTTAGATCTTTATCCTTGTCAAGTAAAGTTTTCAATATGCTTTTATGTTAACCTTAGATCTTTATCCTTGTCAAGTAAAGTTTTCAAGTGTCATGTGTCAAGTGTCTCTCTGCGGTGTGTGTGTGTGGAGGGGAGGGGGCAGTCCTGGCATAAGGCCAGAATGACTCACCCCCTTCTATTTTTTTACTCCCCGGAAGACAATCTAGATCAACATTTCTAAAAAAAAAGTAACTCCACAGGAGTTAATTTAGGCACATGCGTATTTTAACTCTACCCCCAGGAGTAGAGTTAAAATATGCACGTGCCCCACTTCCCCATCAGATTCAGCAGTTGCATCTGTTCCATGGGTGGGCATTTACACTGTTTATTTTTTGTACCGACTCACCTGTTACTCTACCTACCCTTATCATAACATACATGAGATAAGAAGAGTCGGGGGTGTGGCAGGAGATTAATGTAAAGAAATGTGACCATTGCATGTGTCTTTGTTATGTTAGTGTTACATATATATATATATATTTTTTTTTTTTTTTTTTTGCAACTGAAAAGAGACTGAATATGAGACTTCGAGGCAATTGATAGGAGGGGTTATGAAAGGAAATGTAATTGTTTTTGATCTTTCTGTCTTTTGTTTGTATGTCGTATACCGTTAGGTGTTATGTTGTCTATTCTTGGCTGAAAATACAGACTAATTTTGATTGATTAAGTTGAATACTCTGTGTGTCTGTTTATATATTTACATTGCTTATCTTAACTTACTACTTTTTCACTTTTTGAAAAGTCACTTGACAAAATGCAGTCAAAGAAAAAAAAAATCCTTTTAAACACTCATTACGTACAAAATCTTTTTTTTTTGTGAACGTTGATAATGATTTACTGAAATTGAAAGCTATTACATGTATCCTTGCCAAACATTCTACCTCAATTTCGCGGCGGTATGGTGTGAGAAACAGATCGATTCTGTTTCTATCCACTGTTATTTCCACCCCACCCCCAACCAATCTCCCTTCAACACCTTCTTCCACGACACCCCCTCCTCCATCTAGCGAAAAAGAAAAGGAAAGGAAAAACATCTCTGTTCATATGTCTTTTCCATCCCCACAAACATTAATTTCCAAATATCTAGATGAACACACACACAAACATTAATTTCCTAATATCTAGATGAACACACACACAAACATTAATTTCCAAATATCTAGATGAACACACACACAAACATTAATTTCCAAATATCTAGATGAACACACACACAAACATTAATTTCCAAATATCTAGATGAACACACACACAAACACTAATTTCCAAATATCTAGATGAACACACACACAAACATTAATTTCCAAATATCTAGATGAACACACACACAAACATTAATTTCCAAATATCTAGATGAACACACACACAAACAAAGCCCTTGTAACATGACAAAGGGACACATAATACCATCTGCTTGTATTTAGACATCTTGACACAAAATAACTCCACTACAGAAAAGGGGGTTGAAAGGAAATCTTTCCATTTGTGGGTTTTTGCTTCTACCTTTGCAGACAGATGTTGTTATATGGGAAGGGTCAAAAGGGATTTTATTCGGACACAGTCTTTATGGCACTACAATCAATCTTTATTGTGACAAAACTGCTTAGAAATAAAAGTTTCGTTATGTAAATATTGCCGACCCATTACATCAGGACAAATGCTCATATCCAAACATTAATTTTCTCCCACGCGTTTTTCCCCATTGAACATAAAAGTAATTTCAACAAGAAAACACCAAAGAAGTTCGACAAATGTCAAAACATACAAGCTGGCATGCTTCACCAAACTCAACATTGATAATTGACATGAAGCAGTGCTCTCTCGGTAGGAAAGTATTGAATGGGATTATTCAATGAGGGGATGAGGGGAGAGGTTGGAGGTAGGAGGGGGACGATTTCCGGGATTGTAGATATATCAAGATAGATCAGTTAAATTCACTTTCAACTGTATCCATAGATACTCCAGTAAAATATTCAATGTTGTCAAAAAAACTGAATTATATATATATATATAAAACTGTTTTCCATGAATGGATCCTCTTACAAGGGTAAGTGTAGACATTGCTACAGCTTTCACATCAAATTCAACACATCCAGCAACAACTCAGTCCTACACAATAAATGAATCCAAGTACATCAGAGTAAAAACAAAAAATAAAATGAAATAAATACCAAAAAACAAAAACCACCCCATAAGCGATCTTCGTTCGAATCAATTACTACAGTGCATAACCCTGAAAGAGAGGAAGAGCAACCAAAAACAAAACAAAAAAACCCCTCAATACTCACAACAAACAGGAAATGTGGTGGTAAGAGTGTTCTTTCCCTCAGCAAGTCTTGTTAACAACTGTCAGACAGGCGTCACGCTGTCAACCGGTGAGCGTGTCCTCTAAAGTATATCACGTGCTATCGCTTGGCGTCGTGACATGCGTTCGGGTCTGACTGGCAAACCAAGTGGAGCAGATCCCACAACTCTTCGTGAGTGCGAGTGTGTGTGTGTGTGTGTGTGTGTGTGTGTGTGTGTGTGTGTGTGTCGCGTGTGTATGTGTGTGTGTGTGTGTGTGTGTGTGTGTGTGTGTGCGTGTGTGTGTGTGTGTGTGTGTGTGTGTGTGTCGTGCGTGCGTGCGTGCGGGTGTGTGTGTGCATGTGTGTGTGTGTGTGTGTGTGTGCGTGCGCGCACGCGCGCGCGCGCATGTGTGGTGTGTGTGTGTGTGTGTGTGTGTGTGCACGCGTGCTTGTGCATGCATGTGCGTACATACACATGTGTATATGCACGCACGCGCGCGCGCGCGCGTGTGTGTGTGTGTGTGTGTGTGTGTTTTGTGCGTGTGCGTGTGTTCAAACGCAGCAATGAAGTTGAAAACTCAAGAAGAAAAATTAAGACTTCATGCGCATTTTGTTTTATTTCATACTGATGAAAGTATGCATGAAAATTGCAGCACATGCTATGATAAATTGAAACTTAACTCCACAAAGAAAAAAGGAAATATAAGAGTTCCGAGTATAGCACTGAAAAGATATAAACACATTCCATAAAACCATCAGTAACTAAAATATATATCCGACTGATTAATGTATGTATGGTGGGTTTCTCAGATCGAAAGCGAGATCGAACTCCGAGGGTAAAAGAGAAATTCTCTTACCTTGAAATGAGAAACTGTACGGTTGAACACATGGAAAACTGTTAAAAAAAAAACCAACGAAAGGATTTAAGACGTTATGCATGAAGAAAAAGAAAGTAAGATTAACAGAAAGAAAAGTGTTACTGAAGATCTTAAATCAAAAACTATATTGGAAAGTAGGCTCAGAGTACTACACGAAAAATAACAAACTATAAGACGGACAAATCACAATGAATGAAACTAGCTATGAGTCAAAAGATATGAACAACAGGAAAGGATAAGGCACAGACATGTTTGTTGCAGCTTTTCTGTTAAAAGAAGAAAAAAAAATATTGGACCATGCAAGAACTGAAAACTCTCTTCAGCTCAAAAGGAAAGCTGAATTACGTGTTAAAATAGGCGGCAAGACATAGACGGTATGAATTTCGGCCTGTCATGTGGCTTGTACATCGTATGTTGCATCATAAAATCATTACTGACTGCAGATGATGACAGGTCACCATAACTGAAAATGAAATGCACATGCTGACATGATCAGCCAACCTCGCATTAAATGTCTATTTTTTAAGCTCTTATGTAAGAAATGTACACCTGCAGTGTGGAGCATACAATTCTCTCAGTCTGCTGGCGACACACAAGAAATTAGTACGAGCAAAAATATGTAGCTTGTGCCATGAAGAGTTTTAAAGTTCAACTATCCATGATAAGTGAACACACACACACACACACACACACACACACACACACACACACACACACAGAGGCAACATTGTTTAGTAGTAGGTTGGTAGAAAGAAAGTATCAGTAATTGTAAACAGTCTACAGGTTCTCTGATTGGTCCTTTCATGAGCAGTAACGTTTGTGGTCGTTCCTTTCAAATACAGTAACGTTCTGCGATTGTGCCTTTGATATATAGAAATGTTCCATGATTGTTTTTTAATGCATATTAACGGTCTTATCAACACCCGCTCTACCCGACGCTTAGTGAAAAGCCTTGTACTGTGAAAGTACAACAGCTCGAGTGGCATCATGTCAGAGGAACAAACCGGTGTAAGTCTTTCTTAGAACACGTCAGTGTCGCTGAAATGCGGTAGGGGGTTCAGTAGTGCTTTGGTTGTCTGGAGAGTTTATCTGGGGCGATGTATCTTGATAGGGTGCGGCAAGGGTGTGAGTGTAAATGCACGTACACACATACGCACATTAACACACACACACACACACACACACACACACACACACACACACGTAAACACCATATTGTTCTATTCATGCAAGAAGAAATGCAGAGTGACAGACTGTCCGACGATTTAGCATATTTCAACTGTTATTCATATGGATCTGAATCATTTCCCCTCTCGTTTCAAAGGAAACATTGTTATGACTCAGTTGATGGATGAGGGCTAACAAATGCTAGATCACAAGTAGAAAACCATTGCGCAGAGAGAGAGAGAGAGAGAGAAGAGAGAACGAACGAACGAACGAGGTTTATTGCTATTAAGCCGTAGCCCATTTAGCAAATCGGCGCGATGTACATTGTTGACACAACGCGACGCGATCACATTGCCGTGGAAACCACAGCAATGTTTTTCTTCTTTTTTTCTTTTTTTCCATTGTTACATGTCTCAGTCGGGAACCAGAAAATGTCTCTGATATGTGAGCACAATCAGTTCAGCGAAGGAGCGTCACCCCAGGTAGAAATGGACCAGGCCAAGGAGAGCGTGCAACTGTCGTAGAGCACGTGCTTGAATCTCGGCGTGTTGTGTGCTGCTGACACGTCTTCCTTTCCGCAGGTTGGCAAGTTTCACACGTTCTTCTGCTGCCATGTTCCTGTGTTCCTGCTTGACATACCAGTACACAGTCGTCTTCCGAATTCGAATCGCAGGAGAACTCTAAAACAATATCATCCGACTCGCACAGCAGCATGTCTACGCCATCTGACTGATGAAGCACCACCTTTCTAAATCCTATGTTTCTGTGCTTGTCTCTCAACCGTCTTTGAAGCGGCCGATCAGTCAAAGTAGCCACATAGTTCTTCACTACTCCCGTATCAAAGCCTGCCACTGTTTTTGCT
>CM065724.1:15324888-15337388 GCA_033310375.1 Conus canariensis | reverse complement strand
TCAAAGATAGATGTGCGACGGATGATTTGATCCAGTCCCTGAGACTGGGAAGAAAACGGTATAGGTGGCTTCAGGCTTTTCTGTCCCTCTGAGAGAGACCAGGAACAAACGTTGTCGACAAATAAAAGAAAAAGAACAAGGAAAAGAAAAAAAAGAAAGAGAAAAAAGAAAAAGAAGAAATGAAAAAAGAAGGAAAGAAAGAAAGAAAAGAATAGAAAATCTCGCAAAGCTTAGACACACGTGGTGTATGCTCTGGGACTGTGCGAACGAATGTGAGTGCATTACTGTTTACACACATGGAACGGAAATGCAGCCTTTTGATACGTGCGAAACGTCCAGCTCCCATGACTTGGAGCAGAGCATGACGCACACATGGAACTGATTAACAGTGGTGGGTAACACGTGCAGGAAAACACTTCCACCGTCAGGAACTACATTACTTACTTATAGCTGAAAGAGGAAACAAGTGTTGTCATCGTTCAGAACGTTATTCCATCTTGAAACATACATGTGGAAATGAAAGGCGCACTACCACATTACCAACGTCATTTGAAAACTGATTCTTCTCATCGAAAGCACCTGTCTTCCTCTTTTGACATAGCCTGAAGTTAAAAAATGGTTGCAGTTTTGAAAACTTAAATTTCAATTTACATTGATATTTACACAGCTCCCCTTGAAAATATTTCACAAATGTAATGTATGTTGAGTTTATACGCCATTTTATACTTTTTTAAAAACGATAGATACAAATTGCTTATGGATCATAAAATGTATAGAGTTTACACAGGTTTACCTTTGAACTTTAAGCTCAGAGTACCTTTGTATGTACCTATTTGACTACTGTCTCTGTATGTATTTTTTCAAATACGGATTAGAAAAAAAAGTTCCTCAAGAGAGAGAGAGAGAGAGAGAGAGAGAGAGAGAGAGAGAGAGAGAGAGAGAGAGAGAGAGTCTTTTATACTTTCACATTTTGTTTGAACACTAATATTAGTCTGTCATTTTTCCCACAGCACTTTCTTTCCAAAGCTCATGCTTATCCCACCGAGACATGAGCAAAGAGATCTGCTCAATATCAGAAAGATTCTATTTAACTTATGAGGAAGTACTTCTCTCCTTGGGCATCGTTGCGAAGGCAGAGTTGTGCGCTGGCGTTTTGTCCCAGCAACGGCACGCTTACCGCTAACGCTTGAAACGTTCCGCAGCGGACCTCCATAGACTGTAGGCAAAGGGAGACAAGACGACAGGGACTGTATTCAGGCTACAATTTTCATTATAGCTTGTGACTTCAGGATCCGTTTGTGATAATAAACTTAACTACGACGTAACTTACGATTTGAAGACCCATTTCAACCATATGATCGTCATAAGTTGTTCAATATGGAGGGAAAAAAAACCTGTCCGCTAATCGTCAACACTTGAGTTATTTCTCTCATGAAAGAGCTTTGCTGTGAGAAATAACACCATCGCTTAGGCAAGCAGTGCATTTTTGCTGAAATCAGTGGAGGTTTTTTTTGTTCTTTTTGTTTGTTTGTTTGCGTTTATTGTTCTTGCTTTTTCTAATGCAGCAAGAGGTAGGTCCTACACTGTTATCTGATAGGATGTTCGAGATGACGTCTCCGCCGCCATTTTGAGTTTTTCGTCTGTTACAATTCTGCATTCCAGTTCGACCGTGCTCGCTTTTGTGACAGACTAACGACACTCAGCATTCTTAAAGTTACTTGTTTTATCTTTTTGAGTGCACCAATATCAGCCTTTTATAATACTAGGATCAGAAAAGGGTAGATTGCGTTATTCTGGATCGAATATGTTTTATTGTGAGTAATGTTTAATTTAAAGGAGTACTTGATTTTCGATCATGCAACAAGCTGTCTCCTTAAACAAGTAATAAATAAATTCTAAAAAGCACAAGCACGCGATGGGGAAAATAACTTATATGGAAAGAAAGTTACTCGTTCCAGGCTACAAATGGGATTCTGTGTATTTCTATGTACATGTTGGACGCCAGATGGTAACACGTTTCTAGGTTTTCCGATTTCTGTCGTGCCGAGGACTTGTGTAATGTTTTGCGTAAAAATATTGATCTACTTATCAAAACAAGATTGAGAAGGGAATTATGAAAAAAAAAAAAATTCAGGTCATAGGACGCAACAGTTCAGTGTCTTTGTTTTTAAGTGAAATGTATTTAACTTTCAGGTAAGTGCTCTATGGAGATAGTTATGGAACCAGTTATGTCTTTGTTGCATAATCACACAAACATACATTGAATGTGTATTCTGAAAAAAATACATAGAACCATGATATGTAGCACCCAAATGAAATAGAAAAGGTTGTATCAATGCTAGACAAAAACAAATTATCATTTACTACGAATGGAGGTATTGTTTGAAAGGAAAAAAAATTCACATAATGAGATACAGTGTATTACAGAAGTCCAGCTGTTTCTGGAATACATCACTGTCAGACTGTCGATCACACATCGTTAAAACACAACAAGTCAGACAAGCAGAAAAGTGTTCCCCCATTCAATTAATGACTAACTCTTCAATTAATCTATCTTGCGTGCCAAATTCATGCAAGTAAAGAAACGCGAATATGAACACACAAAATGTTTAGAAATATCAGAAACAGAAATCAAAGAAAGCCACTTTGCAGACCACACAACATTTATTCTAGAAGATTGGAACGCATCCGAAAAATTGTTTAAAATCTTGACAACTTTGAAAAAAATATCAGGACTCAAAATCGACTGCAAGAATGTACCATATTGTTGCGAGCAAATATTTTGTTTGCTAAGTGATGAAACTACAAAATAAAACACAAATTTCATTTGTTCATTAGAGATCTACAGGGTGATTATCAGATTGAAAAATACATTTCTAGTGTATATCTGCGTACGAGTGAGTTTGGAAGAAAATGGTCCCAATTTATAACGCTGCTGACCTGCAACCAGCATTAACACCTGCGCAGTACTAGAAAAAATGCGAACGATGAAGCACCACAGCACAGAAAAATAATGAAACATTTCTCCAGATATGCTGAAGACAGCTTGTGTAAAACAAAGGCCATACTATGGCCATACATCATCTGAATCCTTTTTTTCCTTCGCCTAAGAATGTCATAATTCAATAAAAGGGCTAGGATTGTCACATATCAACCAATATATGACATAAATCGAAGTTGAAGATATCATGTGCCGTAAGTTCATGCGTGCGTGCGTGCGTGCGTGCGTGCGTGCGTGCGTGCGTGCGTGCGTGTGTGTGTGTGTGTGTGTGTGTGTGTGTGTGTGGATAAAAAGGGTCTATTGTGCACGTTGAAAATGCACAAAGTGGCATCTGCATTTGTCATTATTGTTGTGCGAACTGAGTGAATGTAAGCGATCGGTTTGTCATACATTTTGAATTGTAGGTGCTGTATGTGTAGTGTTCATTCTTACATTTCTTGCTTAGCAGTGATTCACCCTTCAGAACAATTTGATGATGATGTATACCTTCATTGAAATGCCTAGACATATGTACATTGTTGTGTGCCAATTCAACATGATCTGAGAGAGAGAGAGAGAGAGAGAGAGAGAGAGAGAGAGAGAGAGAGAGAGAGAGAGAGAGAGAGAGATACTTTTGACACACGTGAACATTCTATCACTGAAGGAATCAACATTGTTTGAAACTTCTGGTAGATTAGTTTATCACTGTGCATGGAAAGGCAGCCAAGCCACCTGCGCTAAGGTCTCAACAAATGTCGACCATCTGTCAACTTCAGCCAATTTGTAATAGCTGCAGGGGTTTTCATTTCGCTAATATTTTTAATTCTCACGGAGCCCCAGCCTAACAATCTGGACGCTTCCAGACAGCAGAGGGTCCGCAAAGACCGGGGATGTGAGGCATGGTAGGACAGGAAACCTCTGATCTGTCTGGCAGTGGTCACATCCACGTCTGGTACCCGGCTGTTGTTGCCTTGAGACCCCTCTCCTTGCGCCACATTGCTCCCTCGGGCTCCTTCTCCCTGCGTCAGATCATTTCCTCGTCCTCCGTCTCCTCGTGCCAGGTTGTCGCCTTGTCCCCCCTCTCCTTGCGGCCGATTGTTGCCTGGCCTTTCATGTTCCTGTCGTATGATCTTCAGCAGTCGTCAGTTACGACTCAGCTGGAAAAGAGAGCGGTTGGTCATCACTCCAGCATGGTAAAGAAATGACACAACGTCTGGCAACAGATTCTGCACCGCAAAGGTTGATGCCTGAAGAACACTCGAATTCTGGTTGGCCGTGTTTGTATGGAAGACAGCGAGCAGACCTGCCTCATAAGCCGTACGCAGACATTCGTTTATCCTGAAGTTCATGTCACAGGAGACGTGCCGAAAGTATTTCCTTTTGTCAACCAAAGGGAGGTAACCGTTCGCGGAGAAGTAGCCAAAAACGACTCGTCGTACCACCTTGTTGCCAGAATACACTAAAACTCTAAACTTATGACAAAAAGCGTTACTGGTCACATAGCTCACCACACGACGCAGCATGTGAGCCTCAGCCTCGGAACAACGGTCTAGAAGCATCCGGAACACCTGCAGACCATCCTCATCGTCTGTTGGGCAGACCGCAGGACTGAGCAGAGCAGGAAACACGCACCTAGAGAAATGCGACAGTATCTGCTCCACAGGGGTCCATAGCTCCGCCCTGATCAGCGTGGCCGACCAGCCATTCCAGAACGTGCTTCCCAAATCAGGCAACCGCCCCAGGATCTGGTCCAGCTTCTTGAGGTGCACCGCGGCAATGACGACGCAGTTGTAAAAGCCTCGGTGGAGACAGGCGGTGATGAACTGGTCCTGTTGGTCTGCAGACATGGGCAACAGGTAGCGAGTCAGTCTAGACATCAGCTCCTGTCTGGCTCTGGGAGATGTTTCTCTCTTCAGCATATTTTCCAGGCGATCCGTCATTGGTTCCACTTCATTCGCCATCTCGTGCACTTGAAGACCTGTACTGGCTGGTGTTCCTGCCATGCACAAATCACCATCTGCAATCAGTTTCCTTATTTATAATGTCATCGTTACAGTTGTTTGGGAAATACTGTTTCCCATAATAACCATTTTAAAGTACCTTGCTTGCTAAAACATTTGCGTTCGCGCGTAAGCACGTGTATCTGTATCGTGCGTGCGTGTACGCTCGCGCACGCGCGCGCGCGCGCGCGCGCGTGTGTGCATGGGTGTGTGTGTGTTTGAAAAAACATGTTTTAGGCAATTGGACGTAACGTTAAACTTTTCTCCTGCCCCTTTGTTTAAAATGCTGCGCACCGCTTCACAATCTTACAGGGCTTATAAATTATGTCGATTGAGGACGTGAACAAACAGAAATGCTGGTGAAACGTTGGCTCATATGTCTTTAATTCTTAGATACGGAATGGAGCAAACATCAATTTCTGTCTCAGTGGAAATACATGACTTTAAAGGACAGACCATATTTTACGAGGAAGGGGTCATGAAAAGAAATCCTTCTCCAGTGAGTGCTTTCGCAGGTTTGATTGTTCCTCCAAAGATAAGGTCAGCACGACCAGCAAGCGATAGCTGTTCCGCTTTTTGAAAAGCTCATCAGTGTGACAAATGGATTCTGGTTAGGCGTGCTGATGAGGCTTGCCAATAACATGTTTTGATTCTGCAGATATTCTTGCGTTTTGATTGGCCATACTGCGTGGCAGATTCCTAGCTTCCCAGGGTGTTCTATATTTGTTGATTGGCTCTGCTATACCGTTTCTTGAACTCTCGACTGTATAATTGATCAATAAAGTCGAAGTTTGGTCGTTTGCAAGAGAGAGAGAGAGAGAGAGAGAGAGAGAGAGAGAGAGAGAGAGAGAGAGAGAGAGAGAGAGAGAGAGAATAGAACAGAATAGAACAGAACAGAACAGAATTTTATTCAAAAAGGCCAAAGCCCCATTTGAAGGGGTGTGAACAATAACAATGAATATATGATACAAATATGAATGACACTGTCATCCCATTATAAGCGTGAGAACTAGGTCAAATGCAAGACTGAAAACCAGTTTCCAACTTACAAAGGAAAATAATGGAAATTCAATAAAGAAAATCATTACATTCGCACATTTATAGACTCAATCAACAAATTCACATTCATATAACAACAAATTTGATAAATCAAGATATAGCTATTTCCCTTCTCTTAAAGGCTTTGTAAAGATATACAGCAAGATGTTTAACGACTTCTGTCTTTCGTGATGCTAGAAGTAATGTTAATCTGAAATCACTAGGATTATTATGATATTTTGGATGTATTAAACTGTGTCTTAAATCATCGAAAGCAGGGCAACAAAAAACAAAGTGAATTTCATCATCTGTGGCAGATCTACACAATGGGCATTTCATGACACGTTCGCTATCCCTGTTATATCTTGAGCTGTGCACTGATAAATTAGAAATCCCAAATCTAAATCTTGTTAGTGTGTATCGTATAAATCTGTTCAAATCCAAAAGTAAGTATGTCTCCAGATCATGAGACATCTTGAATTTTCTATAGTTTATAAATCTGTTACTGTCATCCATATGAGAATTCCTGCTTTGCCACCTGCAATCGATTAATCTTTGTTTGAACTCTCTTATAAAAGAATTTATACATCCTACACCTTGATTTTCCCATACATAACAGAAGCCATTACTATTCAAAACATCCCGAACTTTCGAAGCCCAATTGACTTTTCCTCTATTTGACAAATTTAATAACATTTTATATGCTTTGAATGGCAGTCTATGCTCCTCCATTCGGGTTAATTTCAACCAGTATCTAATGCAAGAGACAGTAGAATTAATAAACAGGGGGAATCGATTTAATTCACCATATACAAGATCATTCGGTGTTTTGATACCTACCCCTAAATACTTCTTTAACACAAACAAATGAACACTTTCTATCACTGATGAAGCATCTTCTAAACCCCAAATCTCAGCACCATATAGAAGCATAGATTGAATCTATGAATCGAAAAGCTTCAAGAATAATTTCACAGAGTTATTATTCAACTGATTCAACTTACAAATAATACGAATAGCAGCTCGTTTCCCTTTGTTCGCTAAATCTTGGCATGCAGGCTTAAAACTCAATCTTGTTGAAAACAAGATACCTAGGTATCGATATGAATTCACTACATTCATCTTAACATTGCCGTAAAACCATCTCTCTGTGCTTGCTAGGTATCCCCCTTTTCTAAAAACCATAATGCTAGATTTTTCTAAATTAACTTTAAGTTGTAACTGGCATGCAGCTTTATGAAGATTATTTAGTTGCGTCTGCAACCCAACCACAGTTTCTGACAATAGTATAATGTCATCAGCAAACAAAAGAATAAACAATTCAATCATATCCACATTGAGACTAACACCATGTCTACCATTATTCATAATTTCAAGCGCAAGTTCGTTAATAAATAAACAAAACAGAAGAGGACTACAAATATCGCCTTGTTTCACACCGTTCGTACAATTGATATAACCTGTGTACTGTGTACCACAACGAACTCGAGCTTTAACAACCTCATACATACTTTTAATACATCTGTAAATTTTACCTTTAATTCCATTCTTTAACAAAATAGGCCACAGTAATTTTCTTGAAATTGTGTCGAACGCTTTCTCAAAATCAATGAAAGCTACATACAGTTTTCTATTACATGAAAATTGCTTTTGAATGATTGCTAAAAGTGTAAATATGTGATCGGTTGTAGAATAATTTCGTTTAAACCCAGCTTGGAATTCACCGGTAATATTGTTCTGCTCAACCCATTCCTGTAATCTTGAATTAACTATAGAGCTGTATATTTTGCTACTTATGTCTGAAAGGGAAATTCCTCTGTAATTATTTGGATCGTTAATGTTGCCTTTTTTAAACAATGGAACAATAATAGATTCTTTCCATAAATCAGGATATTGACCCGTGTCAAATAGAACATTGAAATATTTTACAAAGAAACCAATTACATCATCTCCTGATTTTTTTAATAGCTCTCCAATTATACCATCCGGTCCAGCTGCTTTCCTACTTTTCAATTTTCTCACTGAGAGTATGACTTCTTCTTTAGAAATAGGCGATTCAGAAAGTTGACATCATCATAATCATCATTCTCATGTGCATCATTTCCATTTCCTTGACCATCGTTATCATTATCTGAAAAATTATCTGAAACATCAGAAGCACCTGTACAGATATATTTGTTGCCATCAGTCTCATGTTTTTCAAGAACCCTTTTAAAATGTTGAAACCATTCCTGTACTGTGATCTTGTTTGGCTGAAACTTATTCTTACTAGAAACTCTACCCATATTTTGCCAAAATTCTTTCTGGTCATTTACAGACATAATCAATTGTTCAAGTACAATTCTATTATATTCTTGTCTCTTTCTCTGTAACAGCTTTTTGTATTCCCTTCTTTCTTTGCAAAAAGCTGTCCTAGCCTCTTTTTCGGGTGAATTCTCCTTTGGTGGCAACTTTGTATCCGGCAACTTTGTATTTTTTCTGGATGATTTCCTACATGTTCTTAAAAGTTTTCTAACATTGCGCTTAGAAGTTTTACATTCATCATCATACCACTTTTCTGACCTTTTCTGACATGTATAAATTTTCTTTTCCATACATACTGCTTGCTCTCTTATGCATTCATTAAATAAATGTAATGCCTGATTAATGTCAGTACCCATCAATATGCTGGCTTGATTAAGTTTTTCTTTTGTATTTCTTGAATGCATGCTATTATGAAACTGTTCAGCAAAGTCATCATTCCAAACTATCTTTTTAATAACTAAAGGTATTTCACGCCAATCATTGTCATTGCGTAACACATCATTCTTTGCATAAAAATAAAATTCCAATGGTTGATGATCAGAATTAATCATATCAGAAACATGCAAACGGCAAGAATTTCTAATAGTATCGAACAGATCTTCAGAAACTAAGAAATAATCATTCACACTACTCCCTGTTTCCGTTATGTATGTGTAATGACCTTCAAGGTCACCATTACATACACCATTCATGATAAACAATCTAAAAGCAATACATAAATTCAAAATCATTCTTCCATATGCATTCAATTCCGAGTCTTTAGAATATCTTATGAGATCTGTTTTGTCATTCTTATCCATGAAACTGAACCTATCAAACTGATCATTGCTGAAAGGGAAAATGTTGGCTGTTCTGCCGTTCAAATCCCCACACAAAAGGATATCAACGTTGTCATACAATAATATCTTATCTGTTATAACCTCTTCAAGGCAAACAATGCCGTTTTCAATTTCAATTGTTGTATAATATGGGGAATTTATTGGAGGCACGTAAGTACACACATAAAGAATGTTATTTTCAAAACCAAATAAAGTTTTATTTAATAAGAAACACATAATATTGTCATGTTCACATGTAAGTTCAGATACATAAGCCATCAACTCGGTTTTAATTAAGCACACCACTCCACCTGATCTCCTCCCGTGTCTTGTCAGCTTAATCGCAGGTTTACAAAAGACAGAATGGTAGGGGAACAAATGGGAATCTATTTTCTCCATGAACGTTTCAACAAGACAAATGAAATCAAAATAATAAACATACGATAAAAACTTTTGATCATTCAGTTTAGATGGAAGGCCATCTACGTTCCAATGAAGGAAAGAGAACAAGTGTACTTTATTTTTAACCTGTGTTTCACTAACATTTTGTTCATTTTCATACTCGCTATCATTCGTACTCTCATTCAGACTTTCGTCCATCGGGATGTCTCTATTGGTTATATTTTCTCTTCGAGAGAGAGAGAGAGAGAGAGAGAGAGAGAGAGAGAGGAGAGAGAGAGAGAGAGAGAGAGAGAGATTGATTGATTGATTGATTGATTGATTGATCATTAATACACAAGGATGGAGATTTTAGGCCAAAGCCTAGTCTTACAATCTGGCCTTGTCATGCATACATTATTTCAGCACATATAATTCATACTGACAATTCAACTTAACAACATGGTAATCTAATTCTACAATGATAAGCAAACAATTCATAAAAGCACTAATGAGATTGGGGATGGTAAAACAGAAAGAAACTTACAAACAAACAAACAAGACTACAGAGAGAGAGGTCAGAGGAGGGTGGGGAAGAGAGAATGGTAGATAGGGGGAGGAGAAAAGGGATGGTAGACAGAGTGGGAGTGGGGATGAGCGATTTTAACGGAGTAGGTTTTATGTATAGACGATTTATTCAAAGTATAGTTCACAGAAGACTTTGCGAATGGGCGCTAATCATTGTAATTGAATAATTTAATTACTGAGACATAAAATGTTTATGCAAATGTTCCTTGAAAAGTTTTAAAGTATTCATGTTTTGTAGATTCGGTGGAAGTGAGTTCCAGACATATGGTCCAGAGTAAGCTAGGCTTGTTTTGTATAGATCAATGCGTGGGTAGGGAAGAAGGAATTTCGTCGAGCCAGAAAAGCTGTTCGATCTTGTAAAAAGGGCATTGATATAACATGGCATAGTATCTGTCAAGATTGTAAACATAAATGATGCCTTGTTGAATTCCAATTGCCTATTCAGAGGAAGTATGTTCAGCGCTTTTAGTTTTTCGTCTGTTGTTAGAGATACAGCTGGGTGGAGTAGCTTTGCTGCACATCTATGGAGAGAATTCAGCCTTTTTTGGTGGACGTCACTACTGCCGTCCCACACTGTTGAGGCGTAATTGATACGTGACATTATGTGTGCATTGAAGAAAAGTTTAAGCACATTACTGTTGACGTAGCGCTTTAATTGAGATAACAGGAAAAGGTGTTTTGAGACTACCTTGCAAACGTTATTGAGATGAGATTGCCATTTCAATTCTTTATCTATCGTTAACCCTAAAACACGATGCTCGTCTACCTGCTCGATAGAAGTGCCATTCAACTGAAGTTTTAAGCAAAGAGGAGTCAACTGGTGTTTTTGGCGGGTAGCTATAATCATAGATTTGGTTTTGGCTGGGTGTATGACCATTGAGTTTGAATGACACCAGTCTGACACGTCATTTAGACTTTCCTGGAGAGAAGTTTCTATTGTCTGTAGATCACTACCATTCGTTTGGAGTGACGAGTCATCAGCAAATAAATCTGTCGTGACCTTTTTCATCCGATACGGACAATGGTAAATCATTGATGAAGATGCAGAATAGTAGGGGGCCTAGTACAGAGCCCTGTGGGACTCCATGTCTGACAAAGTCTGAAGCGGAAGTTTTGCCATTAAGCACCACATACTGAGTCCTATCGTTCAAGTATGATTGGAATAATGAGATTATCGGGGTATGGTTCAAGTAGACAGATAGTTTCTTTAGAAGAATGGAATGATCAACAAGATCAAACGACTTTTTGAAGTCAAGAAAGACAACCCCTGTCATTTGTGATTGGTTCATATTTGAAAGCCATGAGTCACACATTCGTGATAATGCTGTGTGGCAGGAATGATTAGATCGGAATCCAGATTGGAGTGGGTGAAATAGTTTGTTTTTCTCCATGAACTGAGATACGTGTGTGTGTATGTGTCTTTCAAGGGGTTTGGATAGAATCGAAAGTAAGGATATAGGTCTGAAATTATTTGGATCCGACAAATCATTTGATTTTGGAAGGGGGATCACTTTGGCGTTTTTGAACGCCTGAGGGAAAACATTAGTTTCAATGGATAAATTATATATGTATGTAAGAGACTCGACAATGTAAGGTAGAGCGAGTTTGAGAAGAAATGCGGGTATGTTATCAGGACCCATGGATTTTTTATTCTTTAATTGTGCTATGTGCATACCTACTTCATGTACAGCAAGAAGGGGAATTTTGACTGAGTTACTGGATCCAAGTTTTTGTTTGCAAAATGATATGAGGGAAGTCGGGCATGTATATTCATTTGGTGCTCTTACAGTCTGTGAAGCTTGAGTAAGGGTATCTGATAATGACAGAAAATGGGTATTACATTTGTCCAGGGTGAGGTTTGTGCTTGAATTTTGTGAATCTGTACGCTTGTTGCGTACAATAGTGTTTATTGCCCTCCACAGAGAGAGAGAGAGAGAGAGGAGAGAGGAGAGAGAGAGAGAGAGAGAGAGAGAGAGAGAGGAGAGAGAGAGAGAGATCTTGAAAAGAAACTGGGCATGGAGGGCAAGTCTCTGTTTTGAGACCGTTGTAACGATCGTGTGAATCTGGATTAGAGAATCGTGTAATAGATGTTTTACGCGTTATCATTCTACCTCTCAGCTCTCTAGATCCCCAGAACCCATTCTTGGCATTCACCTCATCAGCGTTCTGCACACACTGAACCATCTTACAAGAACAGGAATTTGAAATGAAATCACGCGCGAAAAAGCTTCGAATCGTATTTGTTGCAAATGTTTACCAGAGAGGAAAGACAAGAAACACTGTAACGCATGATTATTTTGCACGAAATGTTCTTTCACGTATTCCGTGCGACATGGGCATAGAGACTGCGTTCCTGAATAAGAATGCTCAAGAAAAGGGAAAGGCACAAAGGGG
>CM065724.1:15317388-15319888 GCA_033310375.1 Conus canariensis | reverse complement strand
GCATTATGTGGAAGGGCTCAATATTAACTAACGATATCTGCAGCCGATGTTCGTTGTCTTTCAAGTGATCCAGTATATTGGTGAATTTTGCTTCTGATACCATCTTCATGCACGTCCCTGTCACGCACACATGATCACCTGTCAGTTAATGAACGTGTGTGTGTGTGTGTGTGTGTGTGTGTGTGTGT
Source organism: Conus canariensis (assembly GCA_033310375.1). Taxonomy (NCBI): domain Eukaryota; kingdom Metazoa; phylum Mollusca; class Gastropoda; order Neogastropoda; family Conidae; genus Conus; species Conus canariensis. The sequence continues at coordinate 15,319,700 of CM065724.1, read as the reverse complement.
GTTCGTGAGTGCGTACGTGCGCGCGTGCGCGCGCGCGCGTGTGTGCGTGTATGTGTGTGCAAGAGAGAGGCTGGGTGGGTAGGTGGGTGAGGAAAGAGGAGGTTGTGTCAGTGTCGCTGTCTTTATACGGTGTTCGAGAGAGAACAGAACTGCACAATAGCGGTTGGTAAAACTGTTCCTGTCAAGCTGGCTTCATAAACCTGTTGTGGATTGCAGATCAAAGCGTGGTTGTTTGTGTCAGCCTTCTTAACACCAGCAAAGACTTCTCTCTATGAACCCCAAGACCAAAGTTTGGAACCAGACAATATTTTGAACGTTATGTGTCTGTCTGAAGAACACCCAATGATTCGAAACGCGTTGCATTTGTTCTGTGATTTCTTTGTTCCTTCGTTTCGCGACACATTGATTCTGTTTTCTGCTCCTTTCAATTTCCGCCAGCAGTCACTCGACTATGAAACCACCTGAACGTAAGCTTCTGTACTGCAACATTTTGCAGGTTAAGCTTCTATGCGTTCAGCTTTAGCATTTACCTATCAAGCCATCTTCTTATGATCCGACGAGAGTAGAATTCTTTGCAACAAAGTGACCTCTACCAAATAATTTGCTTAGTTTAACCCATGATATTAATAGGCTGTAAATCAATATTGCCAATATGCCTCTGCTGCTACTTTTACTGTGACTCCTGCCACTGCCATTACTACCACTACTGCTGCTATGACTTATACTGCGGCTGCCACTACTACTAATACTACATTTACAACTGTTACTACTACTATGCCACTACTATTCACCACCACACCAGTAAAGTATTAGTGGAAGCAGTAGTAGTAGTGATAGTGGTTGTAGCAGTTGCAGCAGCAGAAACCGTAGTAGTAGTAGTAGTAGTAGTAGTAGCAGTAGCAGCATCAGTGGTTATTGTGGTGGTAGTAGTAGTTAGTAGTAGTAGTAGTAGTAGCACCACCAGCAGCACCAGCAGCATCAGTGGTAATTGTAGTAGTAGTGGTTGTAGTAGTAGGATGAGGAAGAAAAGTAGGTATAGTAGTAGTAGTAGTAAAAGAAGTAGTGATAGTAATACCTGCAGCAGCAGCAGCGGTAGTAGTAGTAGTAGTAGTAGTAGTAGTAGTAGTAGTAGTAGTAATAGTAGTAGTAGTAGTTGCAGTAGTAGTAGTACCAGCAGTAACAGTAACAGGAGCAGCAGCAGCAGCAGTGGTAGCAGCAGCAGTAGTAGTAGAGTAGTAGTGGTAGTAGTAGTCGAAGTAACAGTAATAGTAATAGTAGTAGGGGTAGTACCTGCAGCAGCATCAGTAGTAGTAGTTGTAGTAGTAGTGGCACCGGCAGGAGCAGTAGCTGGAGCGGAAGCAGCAGCAGTGGTGGTGGTGACGATGGTGGCAGTGGTGGTGGTTGTAGTGGTGATGGAAATAGTAGTAATAGTAGCAGCAGTAGAGTAGTAGTAGTAGCAGTAGTAGTAGTAGTAGTAGTGGTAGTAGTAGTTGTTGTTGTTGTTGTGATTGTAGTGTCAGTAGTAGCAGTCTTGGTAGCAGGAGTAGTAGTCATATTATCAACAACCGCAGTGTAGCAAAATCAGTAGTAGGAGTAGTAGTAGTAGTAGTAGCAGCAGCAGCAGCAGTAGTAGTGCCAACAACAGAAACAGAAGCAACAGTAGTAGTAGTAGTAGTAGTAGTAGTAGTAGTAGTAGCAGCAGTGACACCACCACCACTACTACTACTAATACTACTACTACCAGCAGCAGCAGCAGCAGCAATAGTACTAGTAGCAGTGCCAGCAGCAGCAGCAGTAGTCGTGACAGTAGAATAGTAAAAAGCAGTAACTCTAGTCGTAATAGCACCAACAGGCACACACATTACCTTACATCAACACAGTCACACCAAACAATGAATCAACAGAATTTTTCAGAGGAACGGGGACATGGAACAAGGAGGAGGAGAAGGCGGCAAATGACAACAGAAAAAACACACAAGAAAACCCTTCAATGAAAGCATGCAAGACCCACTAAATTCCATTTTGTCATCTAAATCACGTGCTACTCCTGTCAGCAGTCTTCTTTTCCTGGCAAAACATTGCAGAAATGGTCATCCTTACTGTGTACCGTTCGTTGGTCCCTCTCTTCCCAAAATATCTTCCATAGAGGACGAGAAAAGGCACCAGCCCAAACTCACCCATTGGATATATATATATACAATGCTGAACAATTAAGTAGTGGGGGAAAACAATATATATATATATTATATATATATATATATATATATATATATTCAATTATAAACAAAGCTTGCTCTTATGTCTTAGATTGA
>CM065724.1:15297388-15309888 GCA_033310375.1 Conus canariensis | reverse complement strand
TGTTGTTCTCGTCTTGACTTCTACGTTCCATGTCAGTATCTTAAGCAGGTCTGGATTAGAATTCAATTGAAAGACTACGCGATTGTTCATCACGCCAACACTGTGGGGAAATTGCACAACGTCTTGCATCAGACTTTTCACTGCAAAGGTCGACGCTTCCATGCGACTCAACTCCTGGTTGGCTATATTTCCACTTGGTAGTGTAAACAGACCGGCCTCACAAGCCACTGCCAGACAATCATTGATATCGGGGGATATATCGATGAAGGTGAATCTACTATTTGTCCTGTCATCAAAAACAGGAAGATAGGTTGTAGAAGAAAAATCGTACACAGCATGTCGCATATTGTCATTGTCAGAACAAACCAAAAGTTTGAATTTGTTGACAGAACCAGTAAACATCACAGAACGTACGATGTCTATCGCCCTATTTATGTCGGCCCTGAACCAACGCTCTACAAGAGTCTGGAACATGTATGTGTGTGTGTGTGTGTGTGTGTGTGTGTGTGTGTGTGTGTGTGTGTGTGTGTGTGTGTGTGTGTGTGTGTCTGCGTGTACGAGTGTGCTGTGTGCGTGCGTGCGCGTATGTGTGTATGTTTATGACTCATGAACGCAGAAGTAAGAGAGAGAGAGAGAGAGAGAGTGTGTGTGTGTGTGTGTGTGTGTGTGCGCGCGTGCGTGCGTGCGTGCGTGCGTGTGTGTGGTGTGTGTGTGTGTGTTGTGTGTGTGTGTGTGTGTGTGTGTGTGGCGTGCATACGTGTGTGTGTGTGTGTGTGTGTGTGTGTGTGTGTGTACGAGTGTGTGTGTGCGCGCGCGCGCGCGCGTGTGTGTGTGTGTGTGTGTGTTTATGACTTGTGAACACAGAATTGTGTGTGTGAGTGAGTGAGTGAGTGGTGTGTGTGTGTGTGTGTGTGTGTGTGTGTGTGTGTGTGTGTGTGTGTGTGTGTGTGTGTGATATGCTTATGTTTTTAGATGTTGAATTATTAAAACTTGTGAATCGCCCTGTAGAGTACGTTGTTAGGATTGGCACTATACGAATTGTCCTCACTAGTAGTAATAGCAGCAGCAGCAGCAGCAGCAGTAGTAGTAGTAGTAGTAGTAGTAGTAGTAGTAGTAGTAGTAGTAGTAGTAGTAGTAGTAGCAGCAGCAGCAATAATACCTGCAGCAGCAGGGGCGGGTGTAGTAGTAGTAGTAGTAGCAGTAGTAGTAGTAGTAGTAGTAGTACCTGCAGCAGCATCAGTAGTAGCAGTTGTAGTAGTAGTGGTACCAGCAGTAGCAGTAGCTGGAGCAGCAGCAGTGGTGGTGGTGATGATAATGGTGGTGGTGGTAATAGTAGTAGTATTAGTAGTAGTAGTAGTAGTAGTAGTAGTAGTAGTAGTAGTAGTAGTAGTAGTAGTAGTAGAGTAGTATTACTTGTTGTTGTGGTTATAGTAACAGTAGTAGTAGTCTTGGTAGCAGGAGTAGTAGTCATATTAGTCAACAGCCGCAGCAGGAGCAAAAGTAGTAGTAGTAGTAGTAGTAGTAGTAGTAGTAGTAGTAGTAGTAGTAGTAGTAGTTGCAGCAGTAGTATCAGTCGTTGGTGTAGTAGTAGTGGCAGCAGTAGTAGTGCCAACAACAGAAACAGTAGTAGTAGTAGTAGTAGTAGTAGTAGTAGTAGTAGTAGTAGTGCTACTACCACTTCTACTATTACTGCTGCTACTACTACTACTACTCTACTACTACTACTAGCAGCAGTAGCAACAGCAGCAGCAATAGTACTAGTAGCAGTAACAGCAGCAGCAGCAGCTGTAGTCCTGACAGTAAAACAGTAAAAAAGCAGTAAATTTAGTAACAATAGCACCAATAGGTGCACACATTACCTTACATCAACACAACCACACTACAAACAATGAACCAAGAGACATTTATCAGAGGAAAGGGAACGTTGGAACAAGGAGGAGGAGAAGGCGGCAAATGACAACAGAAAAAAACCCACACAAAAAAAACCCTTCAATGAAAGCATGCAAGACACACTAAATTCAATTTTGTCATCCAAATCATATGCCTCTCCTGTCAGCGGTCTTCCTTTCCTGGCAACAAGGTGACAACAGATCATTTTGACTCGATTCAACTATTGCTGTTTGATAACGGAATCTGGTTATTTCTGCATTAGAAGGTATTCCTGTGGAAGTCGAATCCTGCTTTAAATGCCATCAGTTTTTTTTTCTTATGCTGGCAATATGAAACAATTATGATTTGAAAATGGCGGAGTAAACCTGAACTTCAGCGAGAGTTGAAAAGTGATCAAGTTACTTGTTTTAAGGTTTGAGCAGTTCTCGGCAACCTTTGAACTTAAGCTGGTCTTTCAGACTATAGGGGATGAGCAACGGTCAACAGTGGGTTCCATGACGTGGCCCCAGCCTACATGTTTGGACACTTCCAGAAGGCTGAGGACCCGTGGCCGTGAGGAGAGCTGGGACAGAAAGCCTTTGATCTGTTTGGCAGCACACACAGTCATGTCGAACACCAGATTGTTGTTCTCGTCTTGACTTCTACGTTCCATGTCAGTATCTTAAGCAGGTCTGGATTAGAATTCAATTGAAAGACTACGCGATTGTTCATCACGCCAACACTGTGGGGAAATTGCACAACGTCTTGCATCAGACTTTTCACTGCAAAGGTCGACGCTTCCATGCGACTCAACTCCTGGTTGGCTATATTTCCACTTGGTAGTGTAAACAGACCGGCCTCACAAGCCACTGCCAGACAATCATTGATATCGGGGGATATATCGATGAAGGTGAATCTACTATTTGTCCTGTCATCAAAAACAGGAAGATAGGTTGTAGAAGAAAAATCGTACACCGCATGTCGCATATTGTCATTGTCAGAATAAACCAAAAGTTTGAATTTGTTGACAGAACCGGTAAAGATCACAGAACGGATGATGTCTATCGCCACATTCATGTCGGCCCTGGACCAACAGTCTACAAGAGTCTGGAACACCTCCAGGCCTTGGTCGTCAATGGTGGTGGAAGCCAGCACTCGGAGCAGTTGTTGAAACACGTACTCAGGAAAATGCGACAGTATCACCTTGACAGAAGCCCACTCTTTAGCGTAGACCAGCGTAGTCGACCACTCGTACCAGAATCTCCATCCCAAATCAGGCATTATCCTGAGGACCTGGGCTAGTCTGTTGAATTTCACTGCCGCGGTGACTGCACAGTGGTGACATTGCCGACGAAGGCAGGTCTTCAGGCACAGAGAACAGGCTGCTGGCCACACGAGACATCCTGCCCATTCTGGACAGGAGATGGGGGGGGGGGGGGGGGGGCAGTCCTCAGCCAGTCGTCCACCTCGGTCATGTGAAGCAGATTGGGGGCAGGACCGTTGGCCATCTCCGTACAATGGAAGATGTGTACTGGTCGGTACTCCTGCCATGCACAACGGATCATCAGCAGTCATTGTTTGTTTTCCCACTCAGTGCCGTCGTTTTACTATTGTATTCCAAACACACACGCCACCACGCGCCCACCCACCCACCCACCGAACACACGCAGAAACACACATACACATGCACGCACGCACGAACTCCCCACACACACACACACACACACACACACACACACACACACACACACACACACACACACAGACAGCACCAGGCAGCCAGGCAGATAGACAGGGGAGGGGGCGAGAAAAGAATGGATAAAAGAACGAAGGGAGGCAATGGGCTGGAGGGAGTGAGGGAGGAAGGGAGGAAATAGAACGTGGGAATGACAAAGACTGGATTAGAAGGTGTAAGTTCACGGGTAAGGACACAGCATAGGACCCGATGAAGTGGGAGATGGAGACATGTGACAGGTTGAGAGAGAGAGAGAGAGAGAGAGAGAGAGAGAGAGGAGAGAGAGAGAGAGAGAGAGAGAGAGAGAGAGAGATTTGGATATAAGTAGAGAGCGATACTGAAGGATAAGGACTGCATGAAACTGAGGGGGGGGGGGGGGGGGGGGGGGGGGGGGGGGGGAGGGGGGAGGGGGGGACGAGAGGACGGAGAAAAACAGATTGGAGGGACGGAGAGACGTGCTGGACCTGAGATGGAGAATTGGGGTGGGGGTTGTGAGGAATGGGGAGAGAGAACGCAATGGGCGGAAGGAGAGGATGGGAGGGGGGCACTGAAAGAGTGGACGAGGGTGGATTAAGAGAGAGAGAGAGAGAGAGAGAGAGAGAGAGAGAGAGAGAGAGAAGAGATGGAGGGGAGGGATGTAGGGAAGGAGAGAAGGAGGGAAGGAGGGTGGTTAGACAGGAAAGAATCAGAAAAAGAGAAACGATGTGAAAGAAAGAAGACACTGGATGGAAGAGCGCACGACTGGTGGAAGGACACACGACGGGTGGAAGGACAGAGAGGATGGGGTGAATTGAAGGAAAGAGGATGAAATGGAAGGATGGAGGAAGAGAATTAGAAGAAGGGAGAGGGTGAGACGGACAAGGTACGAATAGAGGACCGGACGTGTGTGTGGGAGGGGGCGAGGGAGGGGAGGGGAGGGGGTGAAGGAAAAGAGGAGGGCGAGAGCAACGGAAGGAGATGAAAACAGGGAATAGAACAGAGAGTCATAATGAGGGAGGTCATGGAATGGACAGAGAGAATGAGAGGAGATGGGATAGGAGGATACAGAGAATACGGGATGGAGAGTCAAAGGGAGATGGTGGGATGGAAAGGGGGTGGGGGTACACAGTAGGATGGAGTCAAAGGGGAGAGGAAGGGAAGGAGACACCATGGGGTACAGTAAGAAAGACAAACCAAGGGACACAATAAGACAGAGAAACAGATGGAGAAAATGGGGTGGGCCGAGGGAGAAGGGAGGGAGGAAGGGAGAGAAGGATAGGATGGAATGGAAGTGTTAATGAAGAAAACGGGATGAACTGGAAGAGAGATAGAAGGGACGGAGGGAGGAAGGAAGGGATGAAGAGGATGGGTGGACGATCAGAGAAAGGGAAAGAGGGTTTAGATGGATAAATGTATGGGGAAGACTTAAATCACGAGTTTCAGCCTCAGTGTGGGAATGTAATTTGTCTACTGTTATTGGATGAAATTGGACGTGTGTGAAGTCACCTATTTTTCCATGAACCCATTCGCTTAAAGGCCACAGGAACATTTTTCTCTCAGACACGACGCTGAGCCAGCAGATTTCCACCTTTAATGAATATGAATTGAAGGTACAAAAAATGCCGATGCCGTTAGGTGATCAGGTCATGTGCATTAAGGTTTCAGCAGTTCTCGATATTCTTTGAACGTCAGCTTTTCTTTAAGCAATGGAGGGAGTTCCAAATTGCCCTCATCCAAAGCAGTTTTCTTGAAGTGACCCCAGCCTATATGTCGACACACCTCCAGCAGACACAGGGTCTCCAAGGAACGGGGATGCGAGGCATGGTAGAACAGGAACTCTCTGATCCGTCTGGCACTGTCTAGTGTCAAGCGAGAAGTTGGGTTGTCTTCTCTTGCTTGGCCTGGCAGGTAATTTTGTGTCTTCTTTGGTCTGGCACATTGTTGTGATGTTCCTCCTGTTCTGACAGATTGCTGTCTCTCTGTTGCTGTGTCAGTTCAAGCAGCTTCTGATTGCCACACACCCAAAAGACAATACGATCGTCCATCACACCGACGCTGTAGAGATATTCTACAACGTCTTGCAGCATACTCTCCACAGCGAAGGTTGCTGTTCTCCTGTTATCTAAATGACGTTGTGCCGCACGCTCCACTGTAGCCGTGAACAGGCCTGCTTCACAAGCCAAGCACAGACAGGCATTATACCTTGACCTTTTGAATTCCTCATCTTGGATCAGACGTAACAAGAACATGTCCAAGCTAGAGGGATGCTCAACCCTAATTAAATTACCAAAAACACGTCGCACACACGGATTTGAAGAATAAAGAGAAAGTTCAAAGAGATGGATGTAGCAACTATACACCAAACATGTTATGGTGTTTTCCAGCTCGGCTACATCATATTCGGTACTACGCTCCAAAATTAACCGGAACACTTCGGGGTCCTCGTCAGTCTCCATTGACGAAAGGAGGCATAAACACTGGGAATTAAAATAGCACTCGGGAAAACGCAAAAGGATTTGCTTGACGGAAGCCCAGCGGTAAAGGTTTACTACACTCCTCACGAAACTAGACCAAAAGTCCAGTCCTAAATCAGGAATTTCACTAAAGACTCGACTCATAATGTCCAAGTGAATTCCCAGGAAGGCCAGACACATGTAACAACGCCGGCGAAGGCAGGTGTGGATGAACTGGTCTACCTGGTCTTCGGACATGGAGGACAGGAAAGATAAGGTGAGCACGGTGTTGTCATCCGTTCTGCGGAAGGGCACACTGTAAAACGACAATTTTTGCAGCCTCTGTTCGTTCCTTTCCAAGTGGTCCAGTATCCCGGTAAATTCTGCTTCAGTTGCCATCCTCAGGCACGTCCCTGTCACGCACACATGATCACCTGTCAGTTAATGAATGTGTGTGCTTGCGCGCGGCGCGCGCGTGTGTGTGTGTGTGTGTGCGTGTGCGTGTGTGTGTGTGTGTTGTGCGCGAGACAGAAAGGCTGGGTGGATGAGTAGGTGAGGGGAGAGGAGGTTGTGTCATCTGTCTGTCTTTAAACAGTGTTCGAGAGAGAACAGAACTGCGCAATGGCGATTGGTAAAATCTTTCCTGTCAATACTTCATAAACTTGTTGCGGATTGCAGATCAAAGCGTTTTTTTTTTTTGCGTCAGCCCTCCAAATACCAGCAAAGACTTCTCTCTTCGAACCCCAAGACGAAAGTTTGGAACCAGACATTGTTTTGAAAGTTATTTGCCTTGTTTGAAGAAGACCCAATGCGTCGAAACGCATTTCATTGTTCCTTCGATGGGTGACACATTGATTCTGTTTCTGCTCCTATTTCAATTTCCGCCTGCAGTCACTCGACTTTGAAACCACCTGAAGGGAAGTTTCTGTACTGCAACATTTTGCAGTTTAAGCTTACTATGCGTTCAGCTTTAGCAATTACCTATCAGGCCATCTTCTTCTGATTCGACGAGAAGTACAATTCTTTGCAAAAAAGTCTACCTCTATGAAGTAAATTGCTTGATTTAACCCATGATATTGATAGACTGTAAATAAATATAGCCGATATGCCTCTGTTACGACCTTTACTATGTCTACTACCAGTGGTATTACTGCCACTACTGCTGCTTAGACTAATGCTGCTACTGCCACTACTACTATTTACTACTACTACTACTACATCTGTTACTACTACTATTCACCACCACCACCAATAAAAGTATTAGTGGTGGCAGTAGTAGTAGTAGTAGTAGTAGTAATGGTGGTAGTAGCAGTAGCAGCAGCAGCAGCAGCAACCGTAGTGGTAGTAGTAGTAGTAGTAGTAGCGCCAGCAGCAGCAGCAGCAGCAGCGATTGTAGTATAGGCAGTAGTAGTAGGAGTAGGAGGAGGAGGAGGAGGAGTAGGAGTAGGAGTAGTAGTAGTAGTAACAGTAGAAGTGGTAGTAGTACCTGCAGCAGCAGCAGTAGTAGTAGTACCAGCAGTAACAGTAGCAGGAGTAGCAGCAACAACAGTAGTAGTAGTAGTAGTAGTAACTGTAGTAGTAATAGTAGTAAAAGTAATACCTGCAAAAGCATCAGTAGTTGTTGCTGTAGTGGTAGCAGTAGTACCAGCAATAGCAGCAGTAGGGGAAGCATCAGTGGTGGCGGTGATGATGGTGGTGGTGGTGGTAGCAGCAGTAGTGTAGTAGTAGTAGTAGTAGTAGCAGTAGTAGTGCTAGTAGTAGAAGTAGTAGTAGTAGTTGTGGTTGTAGTAGAAGTAGTAGTAGTCTTGGTAGCAGAGTAGTAGTCATAGTATCAACAACAGCAGCAGCAGCAGCAAAAGCAGTAGTAGTAGTAGTAGTAGTAGTAGCAACAGTTGCATCAGTAGTGCCAACAGCAGAAACTGCGACAACAGTAGTAGTAGTAGTAGTAGTAAACACTACTACTACTACTACTACTACTACCAGCAGCAGCAGCAGCAATAGTACTAGTAGCAATAATAGCAGCAGAAGCAGTAGTCGTGACAGTAAAGTGGCATAGTGGTTGTGCACCAAAGCCAAGTACCTCTCCAGTCATTTCCCAATGCCTTAGTCAAGTCAAGTCGAGAACACGTTATCATCTCCTAGGAGAAATTAAGAGTGACCATAAAAACATGTCTATGGATCTATATTTAACAAATCACAAATCACTCACTCACACACAGTGAATGACACACACACACAATATATATATATATATATATATATATATATATATATACAGTAAACTAATAAATTCCAAGGATAAGTACCGAGCACCATTCCAGCAACTTACAGAGCAGCTTGGTGCTGCAATGACCACAAGAAATACAGAATTATAAACAAAGCTTGCAAGGGGGAGACAATCTCCAATGGGGAGGAAACTCACTAACATATAACTCCTGGTCAGATACCGATATTTCGAAACCTGATTGTTTTCCTCAGTGACCGCGGAAAGTGGTTACTTGACTCATCTGCCTTTTCGGTTTTAAGAAGAATGCTATCCCAGAAAAAGGCTGGTGTGCAATACCATAGTATGTTTGCTGAGTTTTCAAAAAACGAACGAAAGGTGCCACCTAAGAAGCAAAACAAAATCACGAAAGAGCAAAACAAGCTACATTTTCTTGTGAAAAGTAGAAAATATAAAAAGATAACCTCTTAAGACACAAGTGCTGAGGGCCAGTTCTTGGAATGAATCCGCAAGGAACTAAATTACAATAAACTAATACATTCCAAGGATAAGTACCGAGCACCATTCCAGCAACTTACAGAGTAGCTTGGTGTTGCAATGACTGCAAGAAATATAGAATTATAAACAAAGCTTGCTCTTATGTCTTAGATTGAAGAAATGGGGGGGGGGGGGGGGGGGGGGGGAGATAAGCATTCATATCTGCAGTGGTAGATAATTCTGCCTAACTAACAGTATGTGCTTGAGGAGGTGAATGGAGAATAATAAATGCTTCTCAAAATGAGCCTTCAGCAAGCTTATAGTCTCCAAGGGGGAGACAATCTCCAATGGGGAGGAAACGCACTAACATATAACTCCTGGTCAGATACCGATATTTCGAAACCTGATTGTTTCTCCTCAGTGACCGCGGAAAGTGGTTACTTGACTCATCTGCCTTTTCGGTTTTAAGAAGAATGCTATCCCAGAAAAAGGCTGGTGTGCAATACCATAGTATGTTTGCTGAGTTTTCAAAAAACGAACGAAAGGTGCCACCTAAGAAGCAAAAAAAATCATGAAAGAGCAAAACAAGCTACATTTTCTTGTGAAAAGTAGAAAATATAAAAAGATAACCTCTTAAGACACAAGTGCTGAGGGCCAGTTCTTGGAATGAATCCGCAAGGAACTAAATTACAATAAACTAATACATTCCAAGGATAAGTACCGAGCACCATTCCAGCAACTTACAGAGCAGCTTTTCACAAGAAAATGTAGCTTGTTTTGCTCTTTCGTGATTTTGTTTTGCTTCTTAGGTGGCACCTTTCGTTCTTTTTTTGAAAACTCAGCAAACATACTACAGTATTGCACACCAGCATTTTCTGGGATAGCATTCTTCTTAAAACCGAAAAGGCAGATGAGTCAACTTACCACTTTCCACGGTCACTGAGGAGAAACAATCAGGTTTCGAAATATCGGTATCTGACCAGAAATTATTTGTTAGTGAGTTTCCTCCCCATTGGAGATCGTCTCCCCCTTGGAGACTATAAGCTTGCTGAAGGCTCATTTTGAGAAGCATTTATTATTCCCCATTCACCTCCTCAAGCACATACTGTTAGTTAGGCAGAATTATCTACCACTGCAGATATGAATGCTTCTGTCCCCCCATTTCTTCAATCTAAGACATAAGAGGAAGCTTTGTTTATATATATATATATATATATATATATATATATATTTACACACACACACACACGCACACATGCAAGCTTTCTGAACTGGATCTCATCGAAAGTTCAGTTTTGATTCAGGAGTTACCGAAAGTTCAGTTTTGATAGAATTGGGAACGAAACTGTTTTTAGTTCTATTTGGTTTGAAGTGTTGGAGTTTGGAATCTTCATCCAGATGGTAGAAAATTGTAGTTTTCTGAAAGAATATGAGAACTGTAGGCAGCAATGTTTCCAGCTTTTTTTGCGTGACACGACATTCATACATCTAAATGTCCTTTTTTTTTTAACCCATAATCTTTCCAGGTGTATTCACCAATCTGTTTAATATGTTTTTTTTTCACACTACGATTTCCAAACCAGCATAAAAAGCCAAAGGACAGCACTGATTCTACAAAACTACGATAACGCATATTTCGGTTGTCCTTTTTAACAGCAAGAGACCGAAGTTTTTGAAGACAGTATATTCTAGACTGGCAGTTTTTGTTGATAGATTGAGCATTTGCATTAAAATTCAGCTTATCATGTAAAATGGTGCCCAGTGGGTGATACGGAGCGCGGTTTAGAAACACTCCATTTAGTGATAAAGGCATGTGCCCATTTCTTTTGGCAGAGGGTGGGTATGATTGGGCACGGGCCCATCTTCACTCCAGCGGGTGTTTCTGGACGATGTCCAAATTAATCAATTGCTTGGGGTTCCTCTGGCAGTGTCGGTCAGTTTTTGTTCCAGCGTTTTTCTACCGTCTCCTGACCTCAAACTAAAAACTGTCGTTGTCCAAGATCAATGGAAGATTTTTATTTTCCTCTTGATCACATTACATGTGGCACAAATTCAACCCTTTAAATCGTAGGATCTCCCGTGTGTGTGTGTGTGTGTGTGTGTGTGTGTGTGTGTGTGTGTGTGTGTGTGTATTGCGCGCGCGTGTGTGTGTGTGGTGTGTGTGTGTGTGTGTGTTGTGTTCGAAAGACAGATATGGAGACATAGACAGAGAAAGAGTGACAGAAACACACACACACACACACACACACACACACACACACACACACACACACACACACACACCACGCACACACACACATCACAGAGAGAGAGAGAGAGAGAGAGAGAGAGAGAGAGAGAGAGAGAGACAGACAGACAGACAGACAGACAGACAGAGCTGGGTCTGAGTTTTGCTCAGCACCCACACCAAAATGTAGAGCAGGCTAGTTTATGGAAACAATCTTCCACTAGTGGAAAGAGTACACACAAAACTGAGAAAACCACACTTCTCTCTGTACCTTTTAAAACTAGAAAATGAAGGTATGAACAGTTACATTTTTTATTGCAAGAAATATTTCATATATCATTAATCTGCTTTTTCTTTATATAGTTATCATTTCGCAAACATGAACTTAAATATTAGATTTGTAAACCGTAACGTTAACTTCACAGTGTTTGTTCTATACGGAAAAGCCCATAGTTAAGGGCATAGCCCAGTGACCCGTGTTCATATCACAGATCCACATTAAACTTTGAACGCATTTTCTATAGCATACTGCATCTTCCAAAGAGGCTTACTTTGTAACAAGTTCAGCAATTTTTATGTTTTATGTTTATGAACAATCTGGCATACAAATTTGGCAGAATCCTTTCACAAAGTCTCGGTTCAGCACGACCTACCACTGATGATGCAGCTGGTTGGTTGTCCTCTCACCACTGCACACACATGTTTTCTGTTCCCAAGCTTCTCATTTCCAAAGCGTGAAATCCCGATATTCGAGCGCGCAGCATTTTAAGTTGCTCAAATCGTCGAAAAGTCAGCAAGTGAAATAGATTACAACGCTTAATTCCTGATGTCATCGTTTAGTTAGCAATACGTTACTTTTTTTGCAACTGTGATGATAAAGAACGCTATCTTGCTGATAGATTTTGTTTTATATGAGTTAAAAAGACTAGCTGCTTCTATTTCTTTGGAAGCTTTCTATTTTTAATGTGCTCTTTGTATTTTTAAGTTTTTGCTAAGTCCTCGTGAATTTCGTTGGAAGCTTTCTATTTTTCATGTGCTCTTTGTATTCTTAAGTCTTTGCTAAGTCCTGGTGAAATGTCCTTAAATCGTCTCCATTCCCCAAAGCATCTCTACTTTTCCCCACGCCTCCATGGTGAGAAATGGCATGTGTCCAAATCACAACCTAGGGAATTTCTTTTTATCTAGAACAGGCTAAAATCACTCCCAGCTGTTCCATAAGCACACCCTACACCCTAGGTAGGAACTGTCTTGACTTCAGGTCCACAGTCACCCTTCTCTCACACAACTCACACATTCAGCTTACATAGAAGGAAAGAGAAAGTCTGTTTCTGTGTTTGGATACCTCTCCTAACCCCCTTTCCCTCCCAGTTTGAACAATCGTGTTTTGGAAGGGTGAATTATGCCTAAACCCATGCTCCCTTTCCCCTCTTGTTCCTCCTTTCCGCTTAACATCCTAAAATCACTTCCCATCTTTTCCAAAAACACCATCGTCATGTTTAGAGGTGGAGACGGGGTGGATAATGCTGGCCTTATGTC
>CM065724.1:15287388-15292388 GCA_033310375.1 Conus canariensis | reverse complement strand
CTTTCAAGGATTTTTGAGAGGAATGGGAGGTTGGACACCGGTCTATAGTTCTTTAACTTATTAAGGTCCAGTCCTGGCTTTTTCAAGAGAGGGGTAACCATTGCCTGCTTAAACTGAGGAGGCATATGCCTGACAAGAGAGATTTGTTTACAATGTTTGTAATCACGGGAATCAAACGAGAGGCACACCGTTTAAGGAGGGAAGTAGGGATGGGGTCAAGGACACAACTTTTGCTGGAGGATTCACTTATTAGATCGCCGATCAGTTTTTCATCCACAGGATTAAAAGTACAAAAAGGTGGTCCACAGTATTTATCGTAAAGAATTGGTTGGGAAGGATTTGCATCAAGATTGTCACGGATGGTTTTGATTTTATCAACAAAGAATTCACTAAATTGTTGAGAGATTTGAGAAGGAGGAATGTTCGTGGGCAAACTTAATTTCTTTTGTTTGCCAAGTAGTTCACTTGAAAGAGAAAACAACTGCTTTGATGAAGAACAAGAGTCAATTTTATCACGGTAGTATGACTCTCTGGCATCCTGGAGGCAGTCCCCTGCCTCACACCTGTTCGCTGCAAAGATCTGGCGGTGGATGGTCAATCGGCTCTTTCTCCAGCGTCTCTCGCTGCGCCGGCGTTGACGTCGAGCAGCTCTCACGTCCTCGGAGAGCCAAGCAGCTGAGGGACGGTCAGTAACACACCTAGTCACTGCAGGCGCGTGTCGGTCCAGAATTTCCTGAAGGCCATCGTTAAGCACTTCAACTAATTGTGTGACATCTGCATTGCTTTGCTGCTTACGCATGCCCTGAGCAAAACTCTTGACCTCTTGGTCAAAAACAGCCACACCAATGCTTTCATGTTCCTAGACGTAACAAGTCTTTTCCGAGGAGGGGGTCTGGAGATCTTCAAACTACACACAACAACAAAATGGTCTGAAAGACCAGCATAGTCACGAACTTCATCCACAGAGAGAACGCTGTCTTCAATGTTTCCCACCACCCAATCAAGGATATGGCCATGTTTGTGTGTTGGTGTTTGAACAAACTGAGACAGGTTGTGATCAGTCAGTAGAGTCTTTAGATGAATCACTTGGCGATCTGAATAGTCATCATAATGAAAATTAAAGTCACCAAGATAACAAACAGTATTACGTTTAGCTGCATAAGAGGATAACAGATCTGGAAACTCCTGTAGGAAGGCAGAGTTAGACAGCATATTGGACTTACTTGGCGGAGGTCTGTAAACACAAACCAAAGAAACAGTAGCAGCAGTGCCTCGTAGTTTCATTTCAACACACTCAAACGAACAAAATTTCACAGGAGTGAAAGAAACACAGCATGAGAGTGTTTTTCGAATCATGAAGGCTAATCCACCACCTCGTGATCCAACACGAGGAAACGAGTGGAAATCATAATCACAGGGAGTCATAGCAGCGATGTAGGACTCGTAACCACGATCGTACGTACAACCAAGTTTCAGTCAAGACGAAAATATCGGCTTTTAAATCAGTCACCATTTCATGGATTTCAGCTGCTTTTTTGCGACACGATCGGCAGTTGAAAAGCAGCACCTTTAATGTCCGTTTGTTGTCTGCCTTCTTTCTCTTGTACCGTTTTCTTGGAAGATTGACACCTATGCCAAAAGTACGAAGCCGAGATGTTAATTCACAGGTCAAACGAGATGGACTTACATGAAGAAGTTGATCACGTCTGTAATGCAGGAATTTATCACTTTGGCGCACAGGGATAGAGCACTCAACAGAACTAGACGAAAGATCAGGTAGTTGGCTAGCTTGATGCACAGGTGAGTACGATGGCGGACGCACCGAGTTCAAAGCAGTCAACCGTGTTGAAATTGTTGTGCACAGCACGAACCAAAGCAGGTAAAGTTCGGCATAAATTGCCCACAACACAAAAGCACCAAACATCACGAACATTTTCACAAACTTTCAAAGCAAGCACGCTTCCTTTTCCTCTTAAACGAAGAAAAGAACAAACAGAGGCGACAGTCACTCCAACCTCAGCGGCGAACGACCTTGAAATTCGCTTACCTTGAAATGAGAAACTGTACGGTTGAACATTATGGAAAATTAAAAAAAACAAAAAAACAAAAAAAAACTAAAGGAACTAAGACATTATGCATGAAGAAAAATAAACTAAGATTAAGAGAAAGAAAAGAGTTACTGAATATCTTAAATCGAAAACTATATTGGAAAGTAGTCTAAGAGCACTACACGAAGAAAAACAAACTACAAGACGGACAAATCACAATAAATGAAATTAGCTATGAGTGAAAAGATATGATAACAGGAAACGACAAGGCACAGACATGTTTGTTGCAGCTTTTCTGTTAAAAGAAAAAAAAACATATTGGACCATGCAGGGACTGAAAACTCTCTTCAGCTCAAAAGGAAAGCTGAATTACGTGTTACAAAAAGGCGGCAAGACATAAAACTGTATGAATTTCGGCCTGTAATGTAGCTTGTACATCGTATGTGTTGCATTTATGAAAAAAATGAAAAAGGTTTACTCTGACTCATGAGTGAAAATCGCTTTGGATTTATGGCAGAATCAATACATGAGGAACAGCTTCACGATCTGATACAGTATTTAGCTGTTATCAGTCTTTTGCGTCTGCTTCTTATCATTGAATTAAAAGTGAGAAAACCTTATCATTGAATTGAATTAAAAGTGAGAAAACCTTACCATTGAAGTGAAAGTGAGAAAGCCTTTCACATTTCAAACTAAAAATTCGTTGTGAGTTTGTGAAGTGTTAGGATTTAGAAACAGGAAAAATGAAATAAAATCATTACTGACTGCAGATGATGACACGTCCCCATAACTGAAAATGAAATGCACCTGCTGGCATGAACAGCCAACCTCGCCTTACTTGTCTATTTTTGATGCTGTAATATAAGAAATCTACATTTGCAGTGTGGAACATACAATTTGCTCAGCAATTAGTACGAGAGAAAATACGTAAGTTGTGCCAGAAAGATTGCTAAAGTTCAACTATTCATGATTAGTGAACACACACACACACACACACACACACACACACACACACACACACACACACACACACACACACACACGCAACATTGTTTGGTGGTATGTTGGTAGAAAAAAAAAGTATCAGTAATTTTAAACAGTCTACATTTGACATTTTCTTAGTTTAAAGATACTTGGAGTATGAATCTCTTCAAACATAAATAACTGTAAAGCCATGGATTGAAATGACAATTCTATCGAGTTCAAAACTTACCTAGAGTGTAGATCCTCTCGGCAGAGTAGCTGTTTCTGAACTTTCCGGTGGTATCAAAACAGATATATTTCTGGATGCTATTAGTAAGCGCACTTTATTATTTTCTATGTATGTAGATGGGAAAAAATAACTCCTATGCTTCAATTTGTTTGGAACAGAACACCAAAGATAAGTTAGGAAAATATGGCACCAAACCATGAAAACAAACTGGTAAAAAATCATGTTGGATGCTGATACATTCATACAAATATACATACATACATACAAATACATATATACATACATACATAATACAATACTGTGAGGGAAAGTATTTTGCAAATGTGTAGAGGCTTTCAAGAAAAAAAGTTAAAATACAAATTAGATCAATATTTCGCGTATACTTGTATACAAATACATACATACAAATACGTGCATGCATGCATGCATGCCTACATACATACATACATACATACATACAATACTTATAGGTGGTTCCCCAAAATAAGTCATCGATGCAAAAACGTAGACGTTATAATACTGGTGAAAACATTGCAACGAGTTTCTACGCAGTTGAGCAAACGCTGGCCATTTAGAGACTGGCAGTACTGCCCAAATCTGAGCTTTGAACTGATGTTTCAAAAATTAAGCTTAATGTGATCTCTATTATGTAAATTAACAAAACAAAGCAAACTGTGTGTGTGTGTGTGTGTGTGTGTGTGTGTGTGTGTGTGTGTGTGTGTGTGTGTGTGTGTCGTGCGTGCGTGCGTCGTGGTTGTGTTTTTGTGTGGTTGTGAGGGGGATGAAGAAGTGTGTTGTGCACGTTAAAAATGCACAAAGTAGCATCTGCATTTGTCATCACCGTTGTGCGAACTGAGCGTAACTGTCATTGTAACTGATGCAAACTGAGTGAATGTAAGTGATCGGTTTGTCATATATTTTGAATTGTAGGTGCTCTATGTGTAGTGTTCATTCTTACATTTCTTGCTTAGCAATGATTCACCCTCAGAACAAAGAAAATGCGAGACGTTGTGATGATAATGTATAACTTCACTGAAATGCGTCGATATATGTACTTGTTGTGTGCCAATTATACATGATTGGAGAGAGAGAGAGAGAGAGAGAGAGAGAGAGAGAGAGAGAGAGAGAGGAGAGAGAGAGAGAGAGAGAGAGAGAGAGAGAGATAATGTTGACATACGTGCAGAACATTTCATCACTGAAGGGAATCAACATTGTCTGAAACCTCTGGTAGATGAGTTTATCGCTGTGCATGGAAAGGCAGCCAAACCACCTGCGCTAAGGTCTCAACAAATGTCGACCATCTGTCAACTTCAGCCAATTTGTAACAGCTGCAGGGGTTTTCATTTCGCTAATATTTTATTCCTCACTGAGCCCCAGCCTAACAATCTGGACGCTTCCAGACAGCAGAGGGTCCCAAAGACCGGGATGTGAGGCATGCTAGGACAGGAAACCTCTGATCTGTCTGGCAGTGGTCACATCCACGTCTGGTACCCGGCTATTGTTGCCTTGAGACCCCTCTCCTTGCGCCACATTGCTCCCTCGGGCTCCTTCTCCTGCGTCAGATCATTTCCTCGTCCTCCGTCTCCTCGTGCCAGGTTGTCGCCTTGTCCCCCCTCTCCTTGCGGCCGATTGTTGCCTGGCCTTTCATGTTCCTGTCGTCTGATCTTCAGCAGTCGTCAGTTACGACTCAGCTGGAAAAGAGAGCGGTTGGTCATCACTCCAACATGGTAAAGAAATGA
>CM065724.1:15267388-15282388 GCA_033310375.1 Conus canariensis | reverse complement strand
ATGAAACACGTTTTTAAATGAGAAGAACCATCGATACTTTTCTTTACATTCAATATCTGAATGCCAATTCTGTTTAAAGAACAAATAAGTCTATCTTTGAATTCTGCAATAAACTATTGCACATTTCCTATTCCCTGTGTAATCCATACGATTCCAAGACCCTGTTCTGAATGAACTTTCTTTACTTTATAAGCCCAGTTTTCCTTACCTCTCCCTGTTTGTAAAAGCATCATATCATAAGCCTGTCTGCTCAAACGTGACTGTGGCAGTCTCAAAATTTTCAACCAGTACTTTATACATTTCAGAAATGTTGGTATGTACAAAGGGTATCTGCCCATTTCTCCATATAAAACGGTGTTGGATGAATGGGTTGGCACCTGAAGGAAACGTTTCATAGCATACGTATGCCCTTTCTTTTTCCACTTCTGGAATCTCACTTAGGCTCCAAATTTCAGCTGCATAGGTAAGTAGAGGTTTTATCTGTACATCAAACATTTCCCAGAATATATTACAGTCAATACAATTCAGCTTTCTCAAAGATTTCAGAATTTCTATGACACCTTCTTTTTTACCTTTTCTGGAAGATTCTACCCATGCATACTGAAAGGTTAATTTTGTTGAAAATAGCATTCCCAAATATTTATATGAATTGACTACTTGAACATTTGCATTTCCATAAAACCATTTTTCGTGCATTGATAAATGACCACCCATTCTGAAGAACACGATCTTTGTCTTATCCAAGTTAACTGTTAAACACAGGCGATCTGCTTCTTCTTTCAAACATTTAACTGATTTTGCAAACCTACGACTGTTCCAGATAAAACAATAACATCGTCAGCAAACAGTAACAGAAATATCTCAACTACTCCAGATATCATCTGTATACCTTGTTTTTCTTTACAAGACAGTTCCATAGCCAGTTCGTTTATAAACAAAGAAAACAAATCTGGATTCAGCAGGCATCCTTGTTTGACTCCATTTGGATAATTGAAATAATCTGAGCACGCACTCTTCACATGCACACATGCAAGCACAGAGTTGTAAACACCTCTAATGGCCATGTAAAATTTCCCGTTGACACCACTTTTACGAAGTACATTCCACATAGCAATGCGATTTACAGAATCAAAAGCCTTCTTGAAATCTACTAATGCAACATAGAGTTTTGTATTAGAGAGAAGATATTTATGTACCAGTGAATATAGCATAAATGTATGATCTATGGTGCTGTATTTGGCTCTAAAACCTGCTTGTTCCTCCATTATTTTCTCTCTTCTTTCAGTCCAGTCTGTCAACCTTTTATTTAGTATGTAAGTATAGACTTTACTTAGATGCTGGTAAGTGCTATTCCATAATAGTTGTCGGGATTGTTCACATCTCCTTTTTTATAAATAGGTATAACAATAGACTTTGCCCATTCTAATGGAAAGTGCCATTTTCAAAAAGTTGTCGAAGTAAATGGACAAGGAAAACGATTACAGTTGAATTTGCATGTTTCAACATCTCTGCTACAATTCTGTCAAGTGCTCACTTTCCTGATTTTAAATGTTTAATACCAGCAACGACTTCTTCTATAGATATAGGATTATTTAATAATGGCTCATTTTCATTCTCTTCTTCTACCAAATTGGTCTCTTCCTCCGTAATATTATTATCAAAAGTATGGAAAACATACCTAAAATGATCATACCGCTGTTGAACTGAGATTTCGTTGTAAACAAAGCTCTTTTTATTTACAGGTCTTAGCAATGACCAGAACATTTTAGAATCAGTAACTGAAGTCTTAAGTTTCTTTAATCTATTTTCTGAAAACTCCAGTTCTTTTATTTTCCTCAGCGTGACATACTCTTTTCGCGATGAAGCATATTCATCTCTTTTTTTTAATCTTTATCCTTGACTATTTTACATCTCTGGAATTTTTCACTAATCTTTTGACTCCTGTTTCTTTCGTTCGCATTCATGATCAAACCAATCATTGCATGTTCTTATATTTTTACTAACAACTCGAACCATACAAGCTGCAGCTCCGCACAAAGCACTGACAAATTCATCCAGACTCTCATTCACATTAATATGTAGTAATTGACGTGCTTTCGGTATGCTGTGCGCTTGATAGTTAAATCTTTAGAGCCACTATGACATTATCGTCATTCGCATCAGCATTTTCCACACAGCTCACATAGTTAGTCATTATTTCATTTTCAGCTTGTGTGTTACCTGTTCTAGCGTTTAAATCTCCCATCACCATGAAATAGAGTGAATCTATTTCTCTTTCAAAATATTGCAATAAGGCTTCTTCCATTATCAGGACACCATCTTTAATCAATTTGTCGTTGTATGTTGGGCCTTCTTCTGGGACAACATAACAAGCAACCAAAATAACATATTTGTCGACGCTAAAAACATTCTTATCTATTTTTACAGCTATAACATTGTCACACTTTAACTTTATTTCTTTAATATTTTTGTGTACACTTTTTTCTTATCAACAGCAACACACCTCCAGATATTCCTTCCATGAATTGAAAATGTTTTGGCTGGTGCAGAAAACTTCAAATAATCAGTGAAGATATTATCATAATCAAATGATAAATCAAGGAACGTTTCAGTGAGGGAGACGAAATCAAATTTATTTACATCGTTTATGAAAGAAACATCCTGCATTTTACTGTACAAGTTTTCAACATTGTAGTTGAGAAATGTCCATTGAGTTGGATGGTCGGGCCTGTCCTATTTTCTCGATGCCTAGAACACAGGTTCCTGGCGTTCGCACCACCCCTTTCCCCTTGCCTCGGTCCACACCTGTAAACCTGCTTGGCTGGTTACCCAAGCAGGTTTGAATGCCCGCCTGCCTGCTTGGCGTGTGTTCTCTGCGTGGTGCATGTGCGTTACTGTCAGACGATCACCAGTGGCAGAACACGGGGAATCTCCGCTGGTAGCTGTTGACCGTGTCGCTCTCTCCCGCTGTGAGGGGCGGGTCGTCCACCGCCGCTGCCCCCGTCACGCTGCCGGTGATCCTGGCTGGACCGGTTACCGCAGAGTGAGGAGGGGGAAGGACACCCACTCTCACCACCCTGCTCGTTGTGGGTCGATGTCTCTTTACGACAGGGACCAAGTGTCATGTCACGTTTTGGACTTTTGGCAGCACAGCTTTCATCTTCACTTCTCACCAACGGAGCATATGTCCGGGTGCCTGGGAGTAGGGGGCCAATGACCATCTGACCTTTCCTAAAGTAAGCTCTCTTTCCCTCACTTCTGGCTTTTGACATGATCTGGGTCTGCCTCTTGTCAGGTCATTTGCCACTTGATTCCGGTGTCGAAACGCTGTTGTCGAGTGTCTCTGTTCATGATTAAAGACATTTTATCTCTCCACCTTCTAAACTTGACATCATCGGTCTAGTTTGACCTTCACGTCCATAGCCTGTCCGGTGCGCTCGCTCAATGTCCTCTTCAGTCCAGCGTCTATGCTGATCTACACTATTCAGAGCGTCGACAACTACCTTGGCACATGTATGGAATGTTTCCCAAATCACACAGGTCATTTGCTTGTATATCTGTTCATTCCTAGAGCTGTATCTATGTATGGCTTGTCACCACTGAACATATGCATACACACTGCACAAGCCCACTCACGCACGCACAAACACGCTCACACACACACACACACACACACACACACACACACACACACACACACACACACACACACAACATGCATGAACATACACAGACGCACACCTCCCATCCCCACCCAACCTCCCACACACATACACTTAATATCTCTCTTCTTGGCTTTCCTCATGTCTCCCTTTTAGACCCCCTTTTCGCTATAAAAGGGTAGCATCTTTGGGGAATAGACCAATTTCCGAGATTATATGTGACCCTCGTCTAAGTCTCCTGTATACATTTGTCATCTATCCTAGGATCGTCCTTGCATTCTTTTTCGCCCTTCTTCTTCAAGGATGATTACCGGGAATATTAATTCAGGAGCGACAATGATGGGCATTATTAGGATCATAACTACTTTCCTCAGTCGCCATACCTCTCTTCGTTTGATGTGAATTTTAAAGCTTGTATAAGCCGATCCTCTTTTTTATGTCTCTCTGTCAGTCTGTCTTTAAAAAAAAACTGAGGGAAAAAAGTTAAATCTTTTGCTTCATTTAAGTGGTTTGCGTTGTATAAGCAGCACATTACCAGCGTGAGAGTGCCAGGACACCACACATTAGAACATTAACAAACTCAGACACTTTGTATCAACCGCTAAAACACTAAAATCAGTAAAAATGTGTCCATTTGTAAGAAAACGTACAGACTATGCATGGTGTGTAAGAGACTGGTTGGAGACCAAAAAAAAAAAGAAAAAAAAAAAGAAAAAAAGAAAGAAAAGAAGGAAAAACAAAAGTAGTTGAAATTGTTTTTATTTTGTTTTTGCTTTTTTTTTTCAGATGAAGACAGTGTGAAGCACCAAAACATGAAGAGGTGGATGTCGGCCTTAGGGAAAAAAAATCGTCACCGCCTTAGGTGCTCCATTGATCCGATAACTAATGCCACATAAAAAAAGAAGAAAAAAAAAAAAAAGAAAAAAGAAAAAAAAAATGTATCGAATGTTTCACTGGGCTGTTTTCGGGGAATCCCGAAAAAGCGTAGGTTGTCTCGGCGAAAGAAATTCTCCAGTCTGTCAGAATCTATTTTTAGTTTCTCTACCTCTTTTTTCATTTCCTTTATCGTTTCAGTCAGTTTATGTGTCTCTTCCTTTCTGTCCTCTGACGCTTCGAACAGGTGTTGAATATCTGTTAATGTTGTCATGACAGTCACTGTCTCTGTCAGCTGTCACTGCTCAGTTTCCAGTCTGTCACATCGTCTGTTTATCTCTTCACACTGGTGTTTTACTTGGCTTGATTCGCCTTTAATTTCGCCGAGATCATTTCTGATGAGTGATGTCTGTTGACTGAACTGATGCTGTATGGCGTGCATAAGCCTGTTAAACATGTCTTCCTGACTATCGGCATGTCAGTCGTCGCTGTCATTTCTTCGTTTTCTTGTCTGTCAGGGTTGGGGCCAGGGTTGGTTCCAATATCCCCGCTCAAAAGAAGCCTGTGGAGACAGACAGAGAGACAGAGAGAGAGAGAGAGAGAGAGGCAGACAGACAGACATACAGACAGATAGAGAAACAAAAAAGACTTGATAGGATGGGTAGGTGTGTCGAAGGTACACAGGCAAACGCATAAACCAACCTCAAATGTTTAATTTCAATTTTTTTTGTCATTTCAAATCAGCATAAAAAGTGTATACTCTTCATTAACTCGAAAAAGACAGCTCCCTCAGGCCAGTAACACCAAGTCATAGGCCGCCCAGAAAATAACTTTGAAAACAGGTAGTGGGACAAAAAGACAGATCAGTCTAAAATTTTGTATTGTAATACTAGACAGATTAAACAGTAAGTCTAATATAAATTTTTGTTGCCATAGTGACAGCTTTGTTGGAAGGGGACATAACTTCGTAACCAAACAAGATTGCACTGCTTCGACAGTGAAAATGGGTGAAGTTAAACACACACACACACACACACACACACACACACACACACACACACACACACACACACACACACAGAGGCAGACGTGCACGCGCGCACACACACTCACATTGACGCAAGCAATAACATACAAGCATACATACACACATAAACACTGACACCCCATCCACCAACCCCCGACAACACACACACACACACACACACACACACACACACACACACACACACACACACACTCTCTCTCTCTCTCTCTCTCTCTCTCTCTCTCTCTCTCTCACACGCAAGCAATTACAGACGCGCTAACATACACAAATAAACACCTACACACCATCCACCAATCCCCAACACACCACACACACACACACACACACACACACACACACACACACACACACACACACACACACACACACTCTCTCTCTCCTCTTCTTCTTCTCTCTTCTCTTCTTCTTCTCTCGCTCACACGCAATAATAGACGCGTTAACATACATATATCTAAACACGTACACACCATCCACCAATCCCAACACACACACACACACACACACACACACACACACACACACACACACACACACACACACACAAACACACACACACACCACACACAACACACACACACACACACACACACACACAACACTACACACACACCACCACACGCACGCACACACACACACACACACACACACACACACACACACAACACACACACACACACACACACACACACACACACACACACACACACCACACACACACACCAGACACGCGCCCACGTCCGAGCTGTCAAATCGTGACATCCGAGCCAGAAGTGGAAATATTTTGACCAGCTAATCGTTTCTGGGCTGGATAACTCATTTGTTGATTAACATCAGCCCTGCGTTCGGATGCCGTCAGAAAAAAAAAATCTTTCACAAACACTACACAGGACGAACAGATTTCCAGATTGAAAGAAATTAACATGATTAAAAAATTGAAGAAAAGCCGATACTATCAGGTGATCAGATCATTTGCGATAAGGTTTCAGCAGTTCTCGGCATTCTTTGAACATCAGTTTTTCTTTCAGCAGTGTAGGGATTTTTAGCTTGCCCTCATCCAAAGCAGTTTTCTTGTTGTGGCCCCAGCCTATATGTCGACACACCTCCAGCAGACACAGGGTCTCCAAGGAACAGGGATGCGAGGCATGGTAGAACAGGAACTGCCTGATCTGTCTGGCACTGTCTACTGTCAAGCGAGAAGGTGGGTTGTCTTCTCTTGCTTGACCTGGCAGATAACTATCGTGTCTTCTCTGGTCTGGCTGATTGTTGTCTCGTTCACTATGTTGCTGTGTCATTTAAGCAGCTCCTCGTTGCCACACAATTGAAAGACAATACCGTTGTCCATCATACCACACTGTAGAGATATTCTACAATGTCTTGCAGTAGATTCTCCACAGCGAAGGTTGCTGTTTTCATGTTTACCAAATGACGTTGTGCCATACTCTCCACTGTAGCCGTGAACAGGCCTGCTTCACAAGCCACGCACAGACAGGTATAATAGCTTGACCTTTTGAGTTTCTGTTCTTTGATCAGACATAACAAGGTCACGCCCAAGCCCATGGAAGTCTCGAGACTAACGTAGTTTCCAACAGCACGTCGCACACACGGATTTGAAGAATAAACAAAAAGTTCGAAAAGATGGTTGTAGCAACCAATGACCACAGATCCTATGGTGGTTTTCACTTAGCTGCATCAGATTCGGTACTACGCTCCAAAATCATCGGGAACACTTCGGGTCCTCGTCCGTCTCCATTGACGAAAGGATGCCTAAATGTGGGCAAAATAAATAGCACTCGGGACAATGCAACAGGATTTGCTTGACAGAAGACCACTTCTCAGTGCCGCCTACACTGCTCAAGTATCTGGACCAAAATTCCCGTCCTAAATCAGGCATTCGACTAAGGACTCGACTCATAATGTCCAAGCGAATTCCCAGGAAGACCAGACACCTGTAACAACGCCGGCGAAGGCAGGCGATGATAAACTGGTCTACCTGGTCTTCGGACATGGAGGACACGAAAGAGAAGGTGAGCACGGATTCGTCATAGATTATGCTTAAGGGCTCAATATTAAACGACGATCTCTGCAGCCGCTGTTCGTTCTCTTCCAAGTGATCCAGTATCTTGGTGAATTTTGCTTCAGATACCATCTTCATGCACGTCCCTGTTACGCACACATGATCACCTGTCAGTTAATGAACGTGTGTTGTGTGTGTGTGTGTGTGTGTGTGTGTGTGTGTGTGTGTGTGTGTGTGTGTGTGTGTGTGTTCGTTCGTTCGTACTTGTGTTTAACGTCTGTTCATTTTGAGTGATATTAGACGTGAATGAAAAAGAGAGTGACAGACTGACTGAATGATTAAATGAATAAGCCTATGTGTTGTGTAAGCATGAATGTAGGCCTTTGTATGTGAGTGTGTTACGTGTATGTATCTGTATGTGTGTCCAAACTGAACAATAAACAGATCAATAATCTTAAATACAACAATTAGTGGAGAAAAAAAAAACAAAACAAAAAAACTAACATATAGCAAGACAACAAAAATCCTTCACTATTTTAAATGAAATTAGTAAGCTCAAAACTATCTAAATAAAAACCCCAGTCGGAGTATGTATTAAGTATTCAGCAATTTCGATCAGCAGAGAATGATTCGAAAGTAGATCTTGCAAGTTTTTTTTTACAGAAAAAGTGTTGGATCGTAATGATGCTGGTAAGAAAGTAGTCAGCTTGTGACAATCGAACAAAATGTGGTTCAGCGTTATCTCTTTACCACAAATACAATTAGTATTCTTACTAAACTTTGTTTTCAAAGCATTTAGCTTTAATCAAATTATAAGGGAAGATATTTGTCTAGAATAATAAACTGGAAGATCAGTCATTTTTTTTTAATACACGGTCTGTTGGAAAAACTTCCCATTGGTTGGATGAAATCTCGGTAGACGTGTCAACATTTGCTTGAGCTCTCTTCCGTGCAGTCGATTCAAGGGTACGATAACATTCTACTACTGACGGTTTTATTTTAAACTCAGAAAATGACTCTGCTTTTTTAGCACCTTTTTTCTTAGCCCTATCAGCCAGTTCATTTCCAAGCATACCAGTATGCGAAGGAATCCAGCAAAATTCTATAATAATGCCTTTAGACACCAGACAATATAAAAGATATTTAATTCCAAGCGCAAGGTCGGGTCGTGTCGATATATTAGAGGAGTGAAGGCAAGTAGGACTGATTTTGAATCTAGAAAGAAAACTATCTGAGCGATGTTAATGGGAAGATCTGTTAGAAATTCCATTGCCATCATTATAGCTACTAATTCGGCTGTGAATATAAATACATTGCTAAAGTGTGTGTGTGTGTGTGTGTGTGTGTGTGTGTGTGTGTGTGTGTGTGTGTGTGTGTGTGTGTGTGCAAGAGAGAGGCTGGGTGGGTAGGTGGGTGAGGGAAGAGGAGGCTGTGTCAATGTCGCTGTCTTTAAACAGTGGTTGGGAGAGACCAGAACTGTGCAATGGCGGTTGGTAAAACTGTTCCTGTCAAACCGGCTTCATAAACCTGTTGTGGATTGCAGATCAAAGCGTGGCTGTTTGTGTCAGCCTTCTAAACACCAGCAAAGACTTCTCTCCATGAACCCCAAGACCAAAGTTTGGAACCAGACATTATTTTGAACGTTATTTGTCTGTCTGAAGAAGACCCAATGATTCGAAACGCGTTGCATTTGTTTTGTGATTTCTTTGTTCCTTCGTCTCGCGACACATTTATTCTGTATTCGCTCCTATTTCAATTTCTGCTTGCAGTCACTCGACTATGAAACCACCTAAACATAAGTTTCGGTACTGCAACATTTTTCAGTTTAAGCTTTCTATGCGTTCAGCTTTAGCAATTACCTATCAAACCATCTTCTTTTTTTAGGCCTTGTTGCAAAAGTTATTTCACCGAAATACATTACCTACTACCAAACGGGCAATAGCTCTACCACAAAAAGAAAAAAAAGAGCACAGCGAAAAACAAAACAGAGAGTTAGTAGTCTCTTTCCACCCCAACCCTCATTCTCCCGTCCATCCTCCTTACCTCTTCCACCCCCTTCTCCCAGATAGAGATACTGAGGGAACTGCGTTCTTAGAATTTGTGTACCTTTTCTTTTCTTTGATTTTCTTGGTAATAAACATTTTATTGCATATTTTTTTTAAAACAATAACACACATGCACACACATAAATGAAGAAAGAAACGGGAAAGGGGCACATGGAGTGGGTAGTGGGGGAAAAGGGGAAGGGGGCATATATACGAAAGGGGATATCTGAGATTATCATACTCCTGAAAGTAACATCATCATAATAGTAATAGCAATAACATCTCAATAATAGCAACAATACCTACAACACTGACAAGAACAGCATGACTATCAAGTTGGGGGGGGGGGGGGGGGGGGGGGAGGAGCGAAAACATGTGCAAATGAGCATGGCGTATGCAAAACATTATGACTTGCTCTTACGATAGCTGATTAAACATATATATATATATATATATATATATATATAATATAAATATAAATAAACTAATAAATTTCAAGGATAAGTACCGAACACCATTCCAGCAACTTACAGAGCAGCTTGGTGTTGCAGTGACTGCAAGAAATATTCAATTATAAACAAAGCTTGCTCTTATGTCTTAGATTGAAGAAATAGGGGGAGATAAGCATTCATATCTGCAGTGGTAGATAATTCTGCCTAACTAACAGTATGTGCTTGAGTGGGTGAATGGGGAAAAAAATGCTTCTCAAAATGAGCCTTCAGCAAGCTTATAGTCTCCAAGGGGAGGAAACTCACTAACATGTAACTTCTGGTCTGATACCGATATTTCGAAACCTGATTGTTTCTCCTCAGTGACCGCGGAAAGTGGACTCCTCTGCTTTTTCGGTTTTAAGAAGAATGCTATCCCAGAAAAAGGCTGGTGTGCAATACCGTAGTATGTTTGTTGAGTTAAAAAAAAAAACAACCAAAGTGCCACCTAAGAAGCAAAAGAAAATTATGAAAGAGCAAAACAAGCTACATTTTCTTGTGGAAAGTAGAAAATATAAAAAGATAACCTCTTAAGACACAAGTGTTGAGGGCCAGTTCTTGGAATGAATCCACAATGGACTAAATTACAATAAACTAATAAATTCCAAGGATAAGTACCGAGCACCATTCCAGCAACTTACAGAGCAGCTTGGTGTTGCAATGACTGCAAGAAATATTCAAGTATAAACAAAGCTTGCTCTTATGTCTTAGATTGAAGAAATAGGGGGGGGGGGGGGGGGGGGGGGGGGGGGGGGGGGGGGGGGGTAAGCATTCATATCTGCAGTGGTAGATAATTCTGCCTAACTAACAGTATGTGCCTGAGTGGGTGAATGGGGAAAAAAGCACATACTGTTAGTTAGGCAGAATTATCTGCCACTGCAGATATGAATGCTTATCTCCCCCTATTTCTTCAATCTAAGACATAAGAGCAAGCTTTGTTTATAATTGAATATTTCTTGCAGTCATTGCAACACCAAGCTGCTCTGTAAGTTGCTGGAATGGTGCTCAGTACTTATCCTTGGAAGAGAAAGTTTTGTGCAGGTTACACACAGGCCACTCCTTTTATACCCACTCTTATCTTTTAAAAGGTGAAGAAGCTCCATGGTGTATTCCATGTCATGTTCCACTCACAGTGAAACATGTTCTTTTAGACTGTTGGGACTTGCACGATGTGAGACATAAACACTTTACAGCCGAGTCTATGAAAACCCTGTTCAGAGATGTCCCATCATGTGACGTGATCTTGAGTTTCCGAAAGAGATTAACATTTTTATCTGATCTAAGATTTTACGGAAGAAAGATTTTTAACGAATTTTCTGGTGCGTTTTTAGAAGGTGTATATTAAAGAGATGTGTGAAGGTTGTTTGTTTGTTGTTTGTTTGTTTTTTTTTTAAGACGACGTGAGTTGATTTTAACGTGGTGACAGCCCTGATATGGCCCTTTGCAGTCGGCTGGGCTATAAGAAACATTATATCTCTCTCTCTTTATCCTTGGAATTTATTAGTTTATTGTAATTTAGTCCCTTGTGAATTCATATAATATATATATATATATATATATATATATATATATATATATATATATATATCAAGCCATCTTCTTAGGATCCGACGAGAAGTGACCACTACCAAATAAACTGCTTAATTTAACCAATGATATCAACAGGCTGTAAATCAATATTGCCAATATGCTTCTGCTACTACCTTTACTATGACTCCTGCCATTGCTATCACTACCACCACTGCTGCTACGACTAATGCTGCGGCTGCCACTACTTATACTACTACTACTACACTACTACTACTACTACTACTACATTTGCAACGGTTACTACTACTATTCCACTACTATTCACCACCACCACAAATAAAGTATTGGTGGAAGCATTAGTAGTAGTGATAGTGGTAGTATAGCAGTAGCAGTAGCAGCAGCCGAAACCGTAGTAGTGGTAGTAGTAGTAGTAGTAGTAGTAGTAGTAGTAGTAGTAATAGTAGTAGTAGTAGTAGTAGTAAGTAGTAGAGCAGTAGGTAGTACAGCAGCAGCATCAGAACAGTTATGTGGTAGTAGTAGTAGATAGAGGTAGTAGATAGTAGTAGTAGTAGTAGTAGTAGTAGTAGTAGTAGTAGTACCACCTACAGCAGCAGCAGCAGCGGTAGTAGAGTAGTAGTAGTTGCAGTAGTAGTAGTAACAGCAGTAACAGTAACAGGAGGAGCAGCTGCAGCAGCAGCAGCAGAGCCAGCAAGCAGTAGTAGTAGTAGTAGTAGCAGCAGCAGGGGTAGTACCTGAAGCAGTAGCAGTAGTAGTAGTTGTAGTAGTAGTGGCACCGGCAGTAGCAGTAGCTGGATCAGAAGCAGCAGCAGTGGTGGTGGTGATGATGGTGGTGGTGATGGTGGTGGTGATGATGGTGGTGGTAGTGGTGGTGGTAATAGTAGTAATAGTAGCAGCAGTAGAGCAGCAGCAGCAGCAGCAGTAGTAGTAGTAGTAAGTAGTAGTAGTAGTAGTATTGTATTATAGTAGTAGTCATGTAGTATCGTAGCAGCGGTTTGGTAGCAGGAGTAGTAGTCATATCATCAACAACTGCAGCACAGCAAAATCAGTTAGTAGTAGTAGTAGTAGTAGTAGTAGTAGTAGTAGTAGTAGTATACAGACAGCAGCAGCAGCAGTAGTGCCAACAACAGAAACAGCAGCAACAATAGTAGTTAGTTATAGTAGTAGTAGTAGTAGTAGTAGTAGTAGTAACACTATACTACTACTACTACTACTACTATTTTAAATTAGATTTAAATCTTTTACTGAATAAAGTGAGTGAGTGAGTGAATGAGAGTGTGTATGTGAATGTCATGTGTGTGTGTGTGTGTGTGTGTGTGTGTGTGTGGTGTGTGTGTGTGGTGTGTGTGTGTGTGTGTGTGTGTGTGTGTGTGTGTGTGTGTGGGGGATGGGGGGGATGGATGAGTGGGGTGATTCATTTTCTATTCTATATGTTCATTTTTACATCTGTGTATTATTTTTTATGCCATTCCGTCCTATTGGGCATCTCTTAGTTGGTGTGGCAGGTATTATCAGACTTATTGTCTCTCTATCAGACTTATTGTCTCTCTATCAGACTTATCTCTTCTTGTATTGTTATATTGCCTTCGAGCCCCCACCCCCCCCCCACACACAACCTCCCCCCCCTTTCTTTACAACCTCACCCCCCTCCCCTTCCTCTCACTTTTTCACCCCCCACCTCCCCCATCTCCTCTCTCTCTCTCTCTCTCTCTCTCTTCTCTCTCTCTCTCTCTCTCTCTCCTCTCCCTCTGTCATGTTTGCCTGGATCCCAGTCTGTTAACCCCCTACTTCCATCTCTCTCTCTCCCTCTCTCTCTCTCTCTCTCTCCTTTTCTTCCTGTCTCTCTTTCTCAATGCCTATTCTCAACCCCGCCCCCCCCCCCCCCCCGCGTCTCTCTTCCTCCCTCTTTGTCTGTCTGTCTGCCTACCTGGTTTTTCTCTCTCTTCCCCCCCCCTTCACCCTGTGCTCTCTCTCTCTCTCTCTCTCTCGCTCTCTCTCTCTTTTTCACCCCCCCCTTACTCCTTTCTTTCCCTCTCTGCCTCCCCCTCCTTCTCGAGATGACCATAGAATTAAAATAGTGAGTAACAGACCATATTCATTATGTGGCAGGATATGTTCTCGTATATGTTTTTTTTTAACATATCTGTATGTTATTCCTTGTAACCCACAGTGGACAGTTATGTTATGACATTACACTGTTTGAACTTACAACTTAATGGAAAGTATATGATTTTTAACTTGGACATTCTCTACAGTTAAAAATATGGTAACGTTTTATGTCGTATATTGTGTTATCTCTTTGAGATCTTCAACTGTACTGCTGAGGCACTCTTTTGTCTGGAAATCTGTCTTTCATGGAACTTTTTGTTGTTTTAGACAGGGACATTTTATACAGACAAAAATACTGTTCTTGGGATCGTTGAAAAAGAAATACTTGAGATGTACTAGTGCCCCCAACTTCCCCTCTCCCCTGCTTTTTCCCCTCCCCCCTCCCTCCCCCCCCCCTTTTTTTTCCCCTCCACCTCCTCCCTCCTCCCTCTCTCCTTCTTTCTCCTCCCTGTCGCTCTCGCTCTCTCACAGCTCGCCCCTCTCACTTGAATTATTCCTCCCTCCTTTTGTACCAAAACTTGCCGATCCGGGGTTTTCCTCCCTCTCCACTTTTTTTTACTCTCCATTTCTTCCCCCCCCCTTCCTCCCCCCCTTTTTTTTTTAAAAACAACCTCCCCCTCCCCCCCCCCCCGCCCTCTCTTTGTGCGCGCAGGCGGTTTTCTCTCTCTCTCTTCTCTCTCCTCTCTCTCTCTCTCTCTCTCTCTATCTTTCCTACCCCTATTCTCTCCTGTTCCCCGTAGCTTACTACCCTTCCACCGTTGTCCTTTCTCTAACCTTTGGAACTGTGGTGAACTGTTTTTTTTTAAAGAAAAGTGTGAACGGAGGCTGCTACATTCAATTCAATCATTAAAGTCCCTTGAGGAAGACCAAAAGTGGTCGAAATATTGGGAAATATTTTACGTGATTGTTGGTGAATTCTTTATTTGGACGTTTACACACACACACCACACACACACACACACACACACACACACACACACACACACACACGCGCGCGCGCGCGCGCGCTCGCTTTCTGAACAGGTGTAACGATCCCTTTGAACTCCCCTCCACTTTTTAACTCCCGGGCAGCTAGAATTAGCACGTGCCAATTTAACTCCTCGGGAGTTAAAAACAAACCACGCCAGAATGACACCCCCACCCCCACCCCCATTTTAGATTAACTCCCCCACCCAAAACATTCAGTTTTATGTGTTAGACACGATATGAGAAA
>CM065724.1:15252388-15262388 GCA_033310375.1 Conus canariensis | reverse complement strand
CTTGCTGGAGAAAGCCTGTTACTGCTTGAGCACGATGAGGCCTGGCGTTGTCATCCATGTACACTGGTCTGGTGGCAAGTGGGTGGTTGTCAAAATGGGGCACAACGACCGGCTCAAGGACATCTCGGATGTACCGTCCGCCTGTGAGGGTTCCTCGAATGGTAATCAAATCCAGCTTGCAGTCGTGTGAGAGGCACCCCAGACCATTATGGAACCGCCACCGTGAGGAACAGTTGCCTGTATGTTCCTGGGCGCATAGGCTGTATTTGGGCGTCTCCAAACCCTTGATCTTCCATCAGTGACGTGCAGCAGGAATCGGCTTTCGTCCGACCAGTGTATCTTTCTCCAGTTCCTCAGGTTCCACCCCCGCCGAGCGAGACACCAGTCCAAACGCCGTCTTTTGTGGTGGTCAGTCAACAGAGGGCGCTTGATAACCCTCCTCGCCTTATATCCGTGGGCTTTTAAGCGGTTCTGCACTGTTCTTGTGGAAAGTTGTCTGTTAGGCATCCACTGTCGTTTCAAGCTGGTGCTTGTGGCGAATGGCTCATGGCGTATCATGCGAAGTAGAGCCCTGTCTTCGCGCTGTGACGTTGCATGTGGTCGGCCAGATCGTGGGCGGTCCTGCACATGGTTGGTTTGCTGGTGTTTCCTCACCAGCCGGCTGATGACAGTGTAGTGGAAGCCCAATTGACGCCCGATTGCTTTGAAGGACATTCCAGTGGAATGCATGCCAATACTTTGCCATCGTTTGGCCTCTGCTATCCTCCTTCGCACCATATTTCTTTGCAAAGAATATATTTTCTTTTGCTAAACTGGATGACTCACCAAACCTCAATTTTAAAAATTTCAAAAACCGTAATGCACGTGCATGCCACACCATGACTATGCTTCACATACACGCCTGACTGGTTTTTTCCTTTCAATGACACACCATTCTTGACAAAATTGAAAATTTTGGGGTCATACATTGTTGTTGTCAATTCTGACAGTTGAAAATATAAGGGGGTGCTTAACTTTTTTCTTTGTGTATGCATACTACATACATGCATGCAACATGCATACATACATACATACATACATACATAATACATACATATATACATACGTACGTACGTACATACATACATACATACATGCATACACACATACATAAATACGTAATGCAATACTATGAGGGAAAATATTTTGCAAATTTGTGGAAGATTTCAAGAAAATAAGGTAAAATACAAATCAAGTCAATATTTCTCGTTTACTTGTGTGCAAATGCATACATACAAATACGTACATGCAAACATACATGCAAACATGCATGCATACATACATACATACATACATACTTATAGGTTGTTCCTTAAAATATGTCATCGATACAAAAAATGTAGACGTTATAATACTAGTGAAAATACTGCAATGAGTTTCTCCGCAGTTGAGCAAACGCTGCCATTTAGAGACTGCAAAAATCTCAGCTTTGAACTGATGTTTAAAAAATTTGGCTCAGTTTGATCTATTCTGCACATTAACAAAACAAAGCAAACTGCTGCCTTGACTGGCGATTGGAAAAAAAAAGATTGAAACGATTAAGTCGAACTGAGTATTATATCAGAAATTTTCAAAAATGAAATGATGAAATCCCAACGTATGAACAACTTCCAGCTGGTTTAGAAAAGTGTACTGACTTTGTTACTTCCAGTTACTGAAATAGTTTATAATACTGTATACTAAAAGAACAACTTCGATAAACCCGACAAATAAGGGCTTATTATAATACAGTTACATATGAAGCATGCACCGTTGTAAATATTCTACACAAAGCGGTAAAATACAACCAAAAATGAACGATTCCGTGAACTAAGCAAAGTAAAATTTTTTTTTAGAAGGAAAAGCGACACATTAAATACTAAACTCTGAGGGGAAAATGTTTTGCAAATTTGTGGAGGTAAACGGTTCAAACCGAAATTGTTTCAAATAATCAGAGGCAATTACTGCTACGGACGTACTGAATCCTACAGGCATATCACACACCAGTCTATACGTAATGCAATGTTGTAAGAGATTCGCCAATGGAAGCGTGAAATCGCATGTCTTTTTTTTCTTCTTACAGATACTTGGAATAACGCTTTCAAGACAAAAAGGTAACTTACAAATTAAGTCAATATTTCTCGTATACTTCTGATTTTGGTGTTATTATACATAAAGGAGTGGTATATTCACCCCACATATTAATCGTACATAATTATGTTTTTGTTGTTGTTGTTGTGTAATTTTCCTGTTTTCAGCCAGTTTTGTTTGAGAATTCATATGAAAAATGCAATAGGACACTAATAAGCAATTAGTCCACATTGAATGTAGACTTGATTTTTCCGTAAATGCATGCTTTTGCACGCGCGCGTGCGCGAGCGTATTTTGTGTGTGTGTGTGTGTGTGTGTGTGTGTGTGTGTGTGGTGTGTGTGTGTGTGTGTGTGTGTGTGTGTAGATGGTGTCAAGATCTCACGAATAACAATCCAATCCAGGTCTGTTGTTCTACATGTGATATGCTTTTTTCCGAAAACTAGAGATAATTGAAAAGGGACGTCAGAGATCTGCAGCAGTTCGATTATCTACAAAGAAAACAAGAATGAAACAGTTTGCATTCATATATGAATTGAATGTGGTCAAGGCATTAGGTGGCTGTCTCTAAAGCATGCCATTTAAAAGGATAATGACAACTTGGTGATCCCACCTTTTTTCGTTATATTCACACATAGTCAATGCAAATGATTATAATAATTATATCCGTCTATGTTTGTTCAAAATTATGGGTTAATTATATTGCAGAAAATGTAAGCCTACAAGCCCACAAGTTATTAAAATATTCACATTATAGTTAATGAGCTAACACAGAAAATTGGCATATTTGATAGATTAATTTATGGACCCACACGCGTTCTGCACATTTCAATGACACCACAATCACTAAGACACACACACACACACACACACACACACACACACACACACACCACCACCACACACTCCCCCACATTGTTCTGTTTATTATCGAAAGTGGGATCTTCTTTTTACCATTACAGGGCGCTTACATATCATCTCGACTCGATTCAACTTTTGCTTTTGATAACGGAATCTGGGTATTTCTGCATTAGAAGGTATTCTCGTGAAAGTCAAATCCTGCTTTAAATGCCATCAGTTTTTTTTTTTATGGTCATAATATGGAACAATCATAATTAGAAAATGGCAGCGTAAACTTGAACTAAATCTCCTGCCAGCGTTGAAAAGTGGTTAATTGCTTGTTTTAAGGTTTCAGCAGTTGTCGACAACCTTTGAACTTAAGCTGATCTTTTAGAGTATAGGAGATGAGCAACTGGCCAACGGTGGGTTCCCTGACGTGGCCCCAGCCTACATGTTTGGACACTTCCAGAAGACTGAGGACCCGTAACGACCGTGGCCGTGAGTAGGCGTGGGACAGGAAATCTTTGATCTGTTTGGCAGTGTACACAGTCATGTTGAACATCAAATTGTTGTTCTCGTCTTGACTTCTACGTTTCCGTGTCAGTATCTTAAGCAGGTCTGGATTAGAATTCATTCGAAAGACTACGTGACTGTTCATCACGCCAATGCTGTGCAGAAATTGCACAACGTCTTGCATCAGATTTTTGACTGTGAATGTCAGCGCTTCCATGTGATTCAACTCCTGGTTTGCTATATTTCCACTTGGTAGTGTAAACAGACCGGCCTCACAAGCCACTGCCAGACAATCATTGATATCGGGGGATATATCGATGAGGTGAATTTACTATTTGTCCTGTCATCAAAAACAGGAAGATAGGTTGTAGAAGAAAAATCGTAAACCGATTGTCGCATATTGTCATTGACAGAATAAACCAAAAGTTTGAATTTGTTGACAAAACCAGTAAAGATCACAGAACTTATGATGTCTATCGCCACATTTAGTCGGCCCTGGACCAACAGTCTACAAGAGTCTGGAACACCTCCAGGCCTTGGTCGTCAATGGATGGTGGAAGCCAAGCACTCGGAGCAGTTCTGGAAACGCGTTCTCAGGAAAATACGACAGTATTACTTCGTCAGAAGCCCAGTTTTTAGCGTAGACCAGCGTAGTCGACCATCGTACCAGAATCTCCATCCCAAATCAGGCATTATCCTGAGGTCCTGGGCCAGTCTGTTGAATTTCTCAGCCGCGGTGACTGTGCATTGGTGATATTGCCGACGAAGGCAGGCGGTGATGCAGCGGTCAGCCAGGTCTTCAGGCGCAGAGAACAGGCTGCTGGCCACACAAGACATCCTGCCCTTTCTGGACAGGAGATGGGGGGCAGTCCTCAGCCAGTCGTCCATCTCGCTAATGTGAAGCAGATTGGGGGCAGGACCGTTGGCCATCTCCGTAGAATGGAAGATATGTACTGGTCGGTACTCCTGCCATGCACAACGGATCATCAGCAGTCATTGTTCGTTTTCCCGCTCAGTGTCGTCGTTTTACTATTGTATTTCAAAGTCATCTTAGTCTGTCTTAGTGGTGATTGAAACATGATTTGCTAGGCGGGGTTTCATAAATCTGATGGCGATTCTCGACCGCATTGTGGTCTCTACTGTCAACACCAGATCCCTCACAAACTACATGGTAACGTTGACCTCTCCGTTCTGTCTGTTCGTAATGCCATTTTCAGCTATGTTGATCTGTGCTCAACGTAGGGAACTGCACAATGATACTTAATATGAAATATCTGACTTTGTAAACGTAACGTGTGTGTGTGTGTGTGTGTGTGTGTGTGTGTGTGTGTGTGTGGTGTGTGTGTGAGAGAGAGAGAGAGAAGAGAGGAGAGAGAGAGAGAGGAAGAGAGAGAGAGGGGAGAGGAAGGCTATGGTAATTTTTGATACACACCAATTTGTGTT
The DNA here is from genome assembly GCA_033310375.1 of Conus canariensis. Classification (NCBI taxonomy): domain Eukaryota; kingdom Metazoa; phylum Mollusca; class Gastropoda; order Neogastropoda; family Conidae; genus Conus; species Conus canariensis. The sequence continues at coordinate 15,257,485 of CM065724.1, read as the reverse complement.
CGTTCATTTCCTTAGTTGTTGCTGTGAGTATAGAATAGACGAATAAGCGTCAAACATCCTTTGAGGATGTTTCGATGTTTGTTTTGTGAGTAAATGGTTGGTGCTTGACGAATTATGTGGCACCAAAAGCACGTTCGTTTTGATTTATTCATCGCAATTCTAGCTAAATGCATCATGGTTTAAAACTAATCATCCTCTCTGTTTCAGTAAGAGGGAGGGTGGATAGAGGAACACACACACACACACACACACACACACACACACACACACACACACACACACACACAGCAGAACAGACAGACAGACAGACAGGACCGCCAGCCAGCCAGCCAGATAGACAGGGGAGGGGGGCGGATAAAGAATGGATAAAAAGACCGAGGGAGACGATGGGATGGATGGAGGGAGGGAAGAGAAATAGACGGGATGTAGATAGAGGCGAATTACTGAAGGATAAGGACATGCATGAATGAACATGAGGTGGGGGGGGGGGGAGGGGGGGGGGGAGGGGAGAGGAAGGAGGAGAGTGAGGGGGGGGGGGGGGGGGGGGGGGGGGGGGGGGGGGGGGAGGGGGGGGACTGGGAGGGAGAAGGAGGGGGTGGAGGAAAGGATTGGAGGGAGGGAGACGTGCTGGCGAGAAGGAGAATGTGGGTTGTGGGAAGGGGGGGCATGGCGGAAGAGAGATGGAGGGGGACTGAAGAGTGGACGAGAGTGGATTAAGAGAGAGAGAGAGAGAGAGAGAGAGAGAGGAGAGAGGAAGTCCAATACTTCATTGTGTTTTAGACTTATTGTCCACTCACAATTGGGAAAGGGGGAACTGCGGAAATGAATATCAATTCTATCAATTATTGCCATGACGGGAATCATAATTCGTTGCAACATGGAATCCATAATACATTAATTACAAGCACAGCGTGAAATTCATAACATTTATCATGATCGAGTTACGGCTAAGAGGACTGTCACTTTTTCGTTCCAACAATTTTGTTATGACGCATCCAGAGAAGGATTGCTTTTATCGCCAGCATTGGACCACAGACTGTCTTCTTTTTTGCAATGAATCTACAGATAATGTTATCTCACGTTTTTGCATTATTTTTCAAACATGTCATAATCTGCTGGCCTGTGTCTCTTCCATTATCGTCTTGTGATGTCTGATAGTCTGTTGCACTGTGGATACTGACCCCGTTGTCTTCCGTCTGCTGAGTTTGTGTCTCATGTTTTATGCGTGTCGAATGTGTCACGGTGACTGGCACACCACAGCACACATTGTCTTCATCTTCAGCTGGTCAGCATATTCAATCGCTCCTTCACTGTCCAACTCAGGAAGCACTGACACTGTCTGTAGACTATTGTCAACTGATGGGCATGCAGACTGACTTTCTTTACATTCACTGGGACACGAAATTACGTTTTCGTCACTGAATGTGTCGAGCACTGTAGTATTCTCGTTACTGTAAACTTGGAGGGGTTGAAATAAAAGAGACCAGAGGGAGATGGGGGTGGACTTTCCTTTTGCTGTAGAGTTGCTGGTTTCTGTGTGCCTCGGCTCTTCTCCTGTCTTTATATACTGGTGATGGCCATTTTCGTCGATGTGCCACCGTGTCCTTGTCAGTTGGCTGTGAAGACGGGCTCGCTGATGTCAGGTGACACACGATTGCCGTGTGGTTTCCCCCTACCTTCAATTTTAAAAGGAGACAATACTATTTCATGTATTTAGCCATTCAGCACACTCTCTAAATGAGGTGGTAAACCGTTCACAGGCGTAGTGGAGAACATTTCTGGAAAATAAGACGAGCTTTTCGATCTGTTGTTTGAAAGCCGTCTCGCTGGTAGCACAACAAGAGAAGCTACGAGAGAGAGAGAGAGAGAGAAGAGAGAGAGAGAGAGAGAGAGAGAGAGAGAGAGAGAGAGAGAGATGGAGGGGGAGGGATGTACGGAAGAGAGAAATGAGGCTGAGGGTGGGTAAAGAGGAAAGAATCAAGAAAAAGAGAAACAATGTGAAAGAAAGAAGGGACATGATAGAAGAGCAGAGATAATACGCAATTGATGGAAGCACAGAGAGGATGGGGTGAATCTAAGGACAGAGAGGATGGGGTGAATGGAAGGACAGAGAGGATGGGATGAATGGAAGGACAGAGAGGATGGGGTGAATCTAAGGACAGAAGAAATGGTGGGGGTGAATCTAAGGACAGAGATGATGGGGTGAATGGAATGAAAGAGAGGATGGGGTGAATGGAAGGACAGAGAGGATGGGGTGAATGGAAGCACAGAGAGGATGGGGTGAATCTAAGGACAGAGAGGATGGGGTGAATGGAAGCACAGAAGGATGGGGTGAATTAAGCACAGAAGGATGGGGTGAATGGAAGACAGAGAGGATGGGGTGAATGGAAGGACAGAGAGGATGGGGTGAATGGAAGGACAGAGAGGATGGGGTGAATGGAAGGACGGAGAGGATGGGGTGAATCTAAGGACAGACAGGATGGGGTGAATGGAAGGACAGAGAGGATGGGGTGAATCAAAGGACAGACAGGATGGGGTGAATGGAAGGACAGAGAGGATGGGGTGAATCAAAGGACAGAGAGGATGGGGTGAATCTAAGGACAGAAGGATGGGGTGAATTAAGGACAGAAGGATGGGGTGAATGGAAGGACAGAGAGGATGGGGTGAATGGAAGGACAGAGAGGATGGGGTGAATGGAAGACAGAGAGGATGGGGTGAATGGAAGGACAGAGAGGATGGGGTGAATCTAAGGACAGAGAGGATGGGGTGAATGGAAGGACAGAGAGGATGGGGTGAATCAAAGGACAGAGAGGATGGGGTGAATGGAAGGACAGAGAGGATGGGGTGAATGAAGGACAGAGAGGATGGGGTGAATCTAAGGACAGAGAGGATGGGGTGAATGGAAGACAGAGAGGATGGGGTGAATGGAAGGACAGAGAGGATGGGGTGAATGGAAGGACAGAGAGGATGGAGGAATGGAAGGACAGAGAGGAAGGAGATTTGAAGAAGGAGAAGATGGACGACAGAGGTCGGAGATAGATGGACGTAGGGGGGGGGGGGGGGGGGGGGATGGGTGGAAGAGAGAGGAGGGGAGAGAAGGATGGAGATGAAGAACAGGGAACGAAAGAGAGTCATAAGGAGTTGGTATGGATGGAAGAGAGATGGAGAGATGGGGGAGGTACAGAGGAGTACGAAAGAGAGCAAGGGAGATGTGGGACAGAGAAGGATGGGGTATGATGAGGGGGAGGGCACAGTAGATGAATAAAAAGAGAGGGAGGAAGGACAGAGACAGGATGGGGTATAAAGGTGGAGAAACCAAGGGACACAATAAGACGGAGAAACAAGGACAATGGAATGAGAATGGGATGGACGAGGAGAAGGGAGAGGAAAGGATAGAAGGATGGGATGGAATGGAAGTACAGATGAAGAGAATGGGGTGAACAGGAGAAGAGAGAGGAGAAAGGGAGGGAGAAAGGGATGAAGAGGATGGGGTGGACGATCGGACGAAGGGAAAGAGGGGTTCAGATGGATGAATGGATGGGGAAGACGTAAATCATGATTTTCAGCCCCGATGTGGGAATGTGATTTGTCTACCGTTATTGGATTAAATTGGACGTGTGTGAAGTCACCTTTTTTCCATGAAGATCATCCATCCGCTTAAAGGCCACAGGAAGCTTTTTCTCTCAGACACGGCACAGATCCACCAGATTTCCAGATTTAATGAACATAAATTGAAGGTACAAAAAATACCGATGCGTTCAGTAATCAGATTATCTGCATTAAGGTTTCAGCAGTTCTCGACATTCTTTGAACATCAGCTTTTCTTTAAGCACTGGAGGAGTTCCAAACTGCCCTCATCCAAAGCAGTTTTCTTGTTGTGGCCCCAGCCTATATGTCGACACACCTCCAGCAGACAGAGGGTCTCCAAGGAACGGGGATGCGAGGCATGGTAGAACAGGAACTCTCTGATCCGTCTGGCACTGTCTAGTGTCAAGCGAGAAGTTGGGTTGTCTTCTCTTGCTTGGTCTGGCAGGTAATTGTTGTGTCTCCTTTGGTCTGGCAAATTGTTGTGATGTCCCTCCTGTTCTGGCGGATTGCTGTCTCTCTGTTGCTGTGTCAGTTTAATCAGCTTCGCATTGCGACACAGCCAAAAGACGATATGATTGTCCATCATACCAACACTGTAGAGATATTCTACAACGTCTTGCAGCACATTCTCCACGACGAAGGTTGCAGTTCTCTTGTTAACCAAATGACGTTGTGCCGTACTCCCCACTGTAGCCGTGAACAGGCCTGCTTCGCAAGCTACGCACAGACAGCATTATAGCTTGACATTTTGAGTTTCTGTTCTTTGATCAGACGTAACAAGGTCACGCCCAAGCCCAAGGAATTCTCAATACTAACGAAACTACTAACAGCACGTCGCACACACGGATTTGAAGAATAAACAGAAAGTTCGAAAAGATGGATGTAGCAACTATGCACCAGAATTCTTATGACACTTTTCAGCTCGGCTACATCAGATTCGGTACTACGCTCCAAAATTATCGGGAACACTTCGGGGTCCTCGTCAGTCTCCAGTGACGGAAGGATGCACAAAACCCGGGAATGAAAATAGTACTCGGGAAAACGCAGGATTTGCTTGACACGAGCCCACTGCTGACTGTCGCCTAGACTCTTCAAGCATCTGGACCAAAAGTCCCGTCCTAAATCAGGCATTCGACTAAGGACTCGACTCAGAATGTCCAAGTGAATTCCCAGAAGGCCAGACACCTGTAACAACGCCGGCGAAGGCAGGCGACTATGAACTGGTCTACCTGGTCTTCGGACATGCAGGACACGAAAGAGAAGGTGAGCACAGGGTAGTAACCCGTTCTGAAGAAGGGCAGAATGGCAAAAGGCGATTCCTGCAGCCGCTCTTCGTTCTTTTCCAAGTGATGCAAGTGATCCAGCATCCTGGTGAATTCTGCTTCAGTTATCATCTTTATGCACGTCCTTGTCACGCACACATGATCACCTGTCAGTCAATGAATGTGTGTATATGTGTGTGTGCATGCGAGCACGTGTGTGTGTGTGTGTGTGTGGTGTGTGTGTGTG
>CM065724.1:15222388-15242388 GCA_033310375.1 Conus canariensis | reverse complement strand
AGAGAGAGAGAGAGGAGAGCTGGGTCTTGGTTTTGCTCAGCACCCACACCAAAATGTAGAGAAGATTAGTTTATGGAAACAATCTTCTACTAGTGGAAGGGGTAAACATAAAAACTGAAAAAAAAAACCCACACTTCCCTCTGTACTTTTTTTAAAAACTAGAAAAATGAACGTATGAACAATCACATTTTCATTGCGAGAAATCTTTCATATTTCATGAATCTGTTTTACTTCATACAGTTATCATTTCGCAAACATTAACTTGAATATCGATTTGCAAACCGTTACGTTAAGTTCACTGTGTGTTCTATACGGAAAAAACCCATAGTTTGGGGCACAGCCCAGTGACTCGTATTCATATCACAGATCCACATTAAGCTTTGAACGTTTTGTGTTTTGACGGAAGATCTGGCAGCCAGTCAGACAAGCAGGTGAAATCATAACCTTGGCGGAATCCTTTCACAAAGTCTCGGTACAGCACAGCCTAACACTGTTGTTGCAGCTGTTTAATTGTCCTCTCGCCACTGTAAAGCATGGTTCCTCTTCCCAAGCTTCCCATTCTTAAAGTGTGTATTCCCGACATTCGAGAGCATAGTATTTTAAATCGTTCTAATCGTCGAAATGTTTACACGTGAAACAGATTACAACGCTGAATTCCTGTTGTCATCGTTTAGTTAGCTGTAGTGTCACATTTGTTTTGCAACTGTGATGAAGAAATCAACCTTGCCGATAGATTTTGTTTTATGTTGGTTAAAAAGACTAGCTGCTTCTATTTCTCTGGAAGCTTCCTGTTTTCAATGCTCTCTTTGCTAGGTTTGATATCTTCGTTAAGTGCTGGTGAAATAGGTCTGAAATCGTCTCCATTCCTGGAAGCACCCCTACCTTCCCCCACGCCTCCCAGGTGAGAAATGGCACGTGTCCAAATCGCAAACTAGGGAATTTCTTTTTATCTAGAACAGGCAAAAATCACTCCCAGCTGTTCCATAAGCACACCCTACACCCTAGGTAGGAACTGTCCTGACTTCAGGTCCACAGTCACCCCTTCCCTCACCCAACACACACATTTAGCTTACATAGAAAGAAGGAGAAATTCTGTCTTTGTGCTTGGATGCCTCCCCTAACCGCCCTTCACTCTCAATTTCAACAATCTGTCTTGCAAGGGTGGATTATGCCTAAACCCATGTTCCCTTCCCCCTCTTGTTCCCCCTTTCCACTTAACATCCTAAACGCACTTCCCATCTTTTCCAGAAACAGTCTCCTCATATCTAGAGGTGGAGAAGGGGTGGATAATGCTGGCCTTATGTGCAGTCTTGCCCCCCTCCCACACACGCACTGAACAATAGGGTTTATTCTGAGGTGGGGAGTAATTCTGGCCCTACACCTAAATACACTCCTGCTCCTCCCTCCCCCACCTTCACACCCACTGACTAAGACGCTCTCATATGTGGGGGGTGATTTGGACCTTATTCCTACACTCTTCCACCCACCCACCCTCCTCTCTCCTCTCCCATTACTCTTTCAAAAACTTCTCTAGAACATAATGTGTGTGTGTGGGGGGGGGGGGGGGAGGGTCTTTTTTCGCTGACGTCTATCTTCCTCCCCCCTCCCCTCCTGGCTTTTTGTCCTGACTCACCTGATACTCTACCTACCCTTATCAAAACACACATGAGAGAAGAAGAGCTGGGGGGGGGGGGGGGAGAGGGTAATGTGAACAAATCAACAGGCTGTCTGGATTGAAAAGGGCGTCCGTGACATTCATCTTCTGTATTAGTGCGTCTGTCCAGAAAAATTCTACCCCCGTCCCTTTGTTTTGTGATTTTGTATGGCAAAGTCTCTGTCTGTTGCCTTTTGCTTTGTACATCAGATCGACCAAACTTTCCACCTTGCTGTGTGCGTTTATTGGTATTTTGCCTCGTTTTCATTTACGCTGCAGTCTGTTTATTGTTCTATCAGTAATGTAAGTTTTTGGGGAAAGATTTCGTTTCATATTTCCCACCAGTACAAGAGCGTTTCCCCATTAAGATATTGAATCTGATCAATCGAGAATTCAGGGCATTGCATGTTTCTCTGTCATGTTAGAATGCTATGTTTTGCAACTGCAAAGTCTTGACACGAAACTTAAGACAATTTATGGGAGGGGATACGAAAGGAAATGTATCTGTTATTGATCTTTTTGTCTTTTGCGTGAAAGTCATATAGTTGTCTTGTTGTCTATTCTTGGCTCTAACTACAGACACGTTCTGATTGGTTATATCGATTACTCTGTGTCTCTATTTCTGTATTGTTTTTCTTAACTTACTACTTTTTCACTTGACAAGATGGCAGTAAAGGAAAAATTAAAATGTTTCTTTTAAAACACTCATTACGTACAACATCTTTTTTTTCCTGTGAACTTTGATAATGATCTACTAAAATCAAAAGCCAATACATGTATACTTGCCAAGCATTCTATCCTAAGTTCCACGGCGATTCAGTATGCTGTGAGGAACAGATCGATATTGTTTCCATCCACTGTTCCCTCCATCCCAACCCCACCCTCCACCTCATTCCTGACCAATCTCTCTTCAACACTTTCTTCCACGACACCCCCTCCTCCATCTAGCGGAAAAAAAAAAGAGAAGGAAAAAAATCTCTGTCCACATGTCTTTTCCATTCCCACAAACACTAATTTCCAAATTTCTAGATGCACACATACAGAAACAAAGCCCTTTTACAATGGCAAAGTGACACATAGCACCATCTGCTTTGAATATAGATCTTTTGACACAAAATAACTCCACTACAGAAAAGGGGTTTGAAAATAAATTTTCCATTTGTGTGTTTTTGCTTCTACCTTTACAGAAAGATCTTTTCCTTATATGGGAAGGGTCAAAAAGGATTTTGTTTTCGGACACAGTCTTTTTGACACTACAATGAATCTGTACTGTGACAAAAATGCATACAAATAAAATTAAGTTATGTAAAGCGATCCCTATTCCTGACATTCAAACAAATACTCATCTTCAAACATGAATTTTCTCCTACATGCTATTTCCCATTGAGAGTCAAAGTACTTTGAATGAGAAAACACCAAAGAAGTTCGTCAAATGTCAAAACAAACAAGCTGGCATGCTTCACTAAACTCAATATTGATATTTGACATGAAGCAACGCGCTCTCTGTAGGAAAGTATTGAATGGGACTATTCAATGAGGGGATGAGGGGAGAGGCAGGAGCAACAGAGGTTAGGAGGGGGACGATTTCCGAGATTGTAGATATATCAAGACACATCAGTTAAATTCACTTCTCCGACTGTATCCACATATACTCCAGTAAAATGTTAAATGCTGTCAAAAAGCTCTGAATTATGTAAAAACATTCCATGAATGGATCATTTTACTAGGGTAAGTGTAGAAATTGGCACTGTCTTCACCTGAAATTTATAACAACCAGCAATAACTCAGCCCTACAAACTGAATTAATCCAAATATATCAGAATAAAAACAAAAACAAGAAAAAAAAGACCAAAAAAACGAACCCACTTATAAGCAATCTCCAATGGAACCAATAACTACAGTGCAAAACCCCAAAAGAGAGGAAAAACCCAAAAAAAAAAAAAAAAAAAAGAAAGAAACAAAAACCTTCAATACTCACAACAAACAGAGAAATGTGGTGGTGAGAGATTTCTCGCCCTCAGCAAGTCTTGTTAACAACTGTCAGACAGGCGTCACGATGTCAACCAGTGAGCACGTCCTCTAAAGTATATCACGTGCTATCGCTTGGCGTCGTGACATGTGTTTGGGTCTGACTGACAAACCAAGTCGAACAGATCCCGCAACTTTTTAACAGAGAGTTCTGATCACGATAAGGTTTACAGAGCTTTGACGATTAGAAACCCCCCAGTGCGTCTGTCTGTCTGTCGCTCAGTCTGTCTGTCTGTCTGTTGCTCTGTCTGTCTGTCTGTCTGTCTGTCTGTCTGTCTCTCTCTCTCTCTCTCTCTCTCTCTCTCTCTCTCTCTGTCTCACCACACACACACACACATACACAAACATCTCTCTCTCTCTTTGTGTGTTAAAATATATATATATATATATTTTCACAAGTAGAATTTTCCGTTGCCTGCAACGCACCACAACCAAAGAATGAGAACAGGCAGACTAAAAATATACAAGGTAAAAACAAGTTCTTCATTTTCTCCACACAAGGATAAAATCCAAAAATTAAAACTCGAGTTTTCGCCCACAGGCTTCATCAGGAGAATGTCTGTGACCAGTTAGAAAACAGAGTCAAGAAAAAAACAGTTCAGTGTTGGGCATACATTCAGTTTCTCCTCTTACATATCATTCACGTGCAAAGCAAAAACACAAACTCAATGCAAGAAGAGAGAGAGAGGGGTGATGGGGAGGGGGAAAAGGGGGGGGGGGGGGGTTGGTGGTGGTGGTCGTGGAACAACTGGTAGAAAAATAATGAAAGGATGGGAAGCTGGAGGAGGGGGGGGAGGGGGTGTGTGTGGTCTAGGGATTGGGGTAGAGGGGGGATGGACGGAAGGAAGAAAAGAGAGAGGGAGGTGGGGAGGGTGGGGTGGGAGAAAATTGAGAGAGAGAGAGAGAGAGAGAGAGAGAGAGAGAGAAGAGAGAGAGAGAGGAGAAAGGACTAGAGAGTGAGGGAAAGAGAAACACAAAGACAAAGACAAGAAGACAGAGGAGAGAAAGAGAGGAGAGAGAGAGAGAGAGAGAGAGAGAGGAGAGAGAGGAGAGAGAGAAAGTCACAAAGAAGAACAGAGACAGAGAGAAAGAGGGAGAAAGGGGGGAAGGAGAAAGAGAGAGAGGGAGAGAAAGAGCGAGAGAGAGAGAGAGAGAGAAGAGGAGAGAGAGGGAGAGAAAGAGAGAAGGAAGAGAGAGAGAGAGAGAGAGAGAGAGAGAGAGAGAGAGAGAGGGGGGGGAAGGGGCAGAATAATTAAAGAACTAGATGCTTTCGCAAACTGGAAAAAAGGGGGTGGGGGTGGGGGTGGGGGGGGGGGGGGGCAATAAATGGAGGAGCAAAGAAGTAAGGAAAAGGAAGCTATTGTGCAACTTACATCGAGCTTGAATTTCTACTAGTGAACAACATTGGTACTATAACCAGTACTTATACTATTAGACAAGACCGGCTTTTTAAGCACTAAAAACACTTCAATAAAAAACAAATTAAACAAGTTCACTTATTAGTTATTCAGAAAACGATATAACATCAGACTAACCCCTCACTCCCCCTCTCCCCTCCCCCCTGACACACACACTCTCACAAATCCCTTCCATAGGCACCAGTCCGATCCCAAAAGGACCATCGCCCTTCATATTTCATATTGCTGCCAAATCTCTCTCTTTCTTAAAGTATGAAAGATATCCGTCCTGTAATTGAGCCCATTGAAAATGGTTCCAATATTTGCCTGCCAAAAAGTTTCCCTATCCAATAGATTATCTTCACTGTGCACTGTTTCAATGGCATGGATGGAAATAAATTTGAATTGTTGATCATTTGGGTGTGGAAGTTCGGTTACATGTTTGGCCACTGCACATTTATTGATCTTCTTCAATTTGATATCAGACCCATCTGAGTTTGAGGTTTTTTGTGGAACCAATATACCATTTATTTGGATGAATTTGGCACTGAAGTTCATATATTACATTTGGCGTTTTGCATGTAAGATGCTGCTTAATTTTCCAGGATCTGTTGTCCCATGGACTTTTAAAAGAAAGAAGGGTAGAAGAGTGTTCACAGGTGTCGCATCTTTTAGCAGCGCACGGAAAAAAAGCCAGGTTTGTTTTGAGGGCCGTGTAGCGGAAATCTCCTAGGGACAGTGGGTTTAAAAATTTCTCCTAAATTTTTACGCTTCCTTTCTGCTGAAATGATAGTTTTTTTTGGGGGGAAAAATTTCTTTATTCTGTTGGTTAGCATACAAGATGTGCAGATTGTTCCGAATTATTTTAGATTTTGAAGGAAGTCTGGGGTCATATTGGGTGACCCATGCTATCTTTTTGCCTTCCTTTTTCCACTCAGTAAATAGTATTTCCTGTCTATTCTTACTCGCTCCTCTTTCCAGTTCTTTCCGTGCCTTGTTTAGAGGCCATCCTGCTAAACTGAAATAATGAGCATATTCATCAAGTCTTTTACCAAGGACATCATTATCACTGCAAAGCATCCTCAATCTTGTTCCTACTCCAAGCAACAGTCCCCTGAAAACTGACTGTGGGTGACAACTAGTTCTAGGCAAGTAGCTGTGGCAATGTTTTGAGTTTTTATGTCCGTTTGGATATAGCCATGTTTTATAGTCAGTTTAAGATCTAGATATTGGGCCTCCTTTGTTGGGGTTACAGTCCATTTGATGTTGGGTGGGTGTAGGTTTTGAATATGTTCTTTAAATCTATATATATGCTCTTTATCTAAAAGAATGGTGATCCCATCATCCCTATATCTTGTCCAATCCAGGCTTTTATCAGCGCTTGCACCCTCCTTAGTTTTGAGGAAGGACAAGAGTGGGACAGGGGAGTACTGGGTCAATTTCTCATCTAACTCTGCCATAAACACATCTACATATTCACAAGCGTGACAAGGGCCCATAGCTGTGCCATGGTTAGGCTTGGCAAAAATAGTTTCCCCTTTCCCATCAGTGAATTGAGAGCAATTATTGTCTCAGGCAATTTGGAGGGCTTCCAAAACACATTTAGTGGGGATGCCTAACTTGCTAGGATTTTGTTCTAAAGCTGACTTTAGTGCGGGAATACCAGAATTATTATCTACATTGGGAAATAAAGAAATGACATCACATACCACAAAGGTGGCATTCTCAGGCAAGGGGGCGACAGTTTGATTAATTTTTTCAATCTTTTGTAAAAACTCTTTAGTATCAATTACTTGATATTTAGATGCTGAGTCAGGTGACAAACAGACTGTTGTACAAACTTAGACAATGCATGGGTAGGGGTACCTGAACCAGATAGTAAATATCTGTACGGAAAAGGTTCAGGTTTATGTGTTTTCACTAACGGTTTAATCTTCCCAGGACGGGTTGAAGGTTTTGGTGTAACAAATTGAGCTATTTCTTCACTGATAGCACCTTTATGTAACCATTTCTTAACCCATTTGTTTATGATGGAAACAGTGTCATTTATAGGATCAGCATATGTATCGTTTTCTGAATAAAATCCTATGATATGTAAGAGGAGGAACTGAATGTATGCCCAACACTGAACTGTTTTTTCTTGACTCTGTTTTCTAACTGGTCACAGACATTCTCCTGATGAAGCCTGTGGGCGAAAGCTCGAGTTTTAATGTTGGATTTTATCCTTGTGTGGAGAAAATGAAGAACTTGTTTTTACCTTGTGTCTGTGTGTATATATATATATTATATATATATATATATATTATATATATATATATATATATATTACATACAGTGTTCTCTGTGTATGACAAGAGAGGTTAAAGGAAATAATGGTGCGATGCTGAGGTGGAAAACATCAGTAATAGTTGACACGGCATAAAACAAACAACACAGAAAGAAAAAAGATAATCAAAGGAAACGTCGAATTAAGCTATATGAAATAAAAATTCACAGATTTCAAACACCAAAAGAAAATTATCATTGACTTGCTTAATCGAATCTTTGGAGAAATGTGGTGGTCAAATTTCAAATTAGCACACTCAAAAACTATGTGGAAGACTTTAGTTTGTTCCTGCACAACAGCTTGTGAGTTTTGTTGTTGCTAGAGCTACGTTAAAAGCATTAAGCTGAAACTGATATACAAGCCAAAACTGTCTGTATTCATTTTTTGCTTAGATGGTATAATATATAGAAAACAAAGTATGCTGGGAGGAAAATTACTGTGGGAACTGTGTCCACACTCCTGTTGCATTTTCTTAAAATGATTGCTTCCACACACACACCACACACACACACACACACACACACACACACACACACACACACACACACACACATGAACGCACGCACGCACTCACGCACTCACGCACACAGAGACTCACAGATACACATACACACACACACATGAAATGCACGCACACATGCACTCACGCATTCACACACACACACACACACACACACACACACACACACACACACACACACACACACACACACACACACTTCACCATTATTTTGACAGCCCACCTGTCTTCACGCATCTGCTCCTGTTACCCCCATTGATGCTAGCAGGTGCTCCCCATCCGTGTACACATGGTTCAGATCTCCGCTATCATTATCACCTAACCTTCAAACCATCGGACACGGCGGAAGAAATCAAGACTGATGTGCAACGGATGATTTGATCCAGTCCCTGAGACTGGGAAGAAAACGGTATAGATGGCTTCAGGCTTATCTGCCCCTCTGAGAGATATCAGGAACAAACGTTGTCGACAAATACAAAAAAAAGAAAGAAAAAGAACAGGAAAAAAAAAGAAAAAGGAAAATGAAAAAAGAAAGAAAGAAAACAAAGAAGAAGAAAAGTCTCGCAAAGCTTAGACTTATCGTGGTATATGCTCCCGGACTGTGCGAGCGAATGTGCGTGCATTACCGTTTACACACATGGAACCGAAATGCAGCCTTTTGATACATGCGAAACGTCCGCTCTCATGATTGGAGCAGAGCATGACGTACACATGGAACTGATTATCAGTGGTGGGTAACAAGTGCAGGAAAACACTTCCACCGTCAGGAACTACATTACTTACTTATAGCTGAAAGAGGAAACAAGAGTTGTCCTCGTGCAGAACGTTATTCCATCTTGAAACATACATGTGGAACTGAAAGGCGCACTACCACATTACCAACGTCATTTGAAAACTGATTCTTCTCATCGAAAACGCCCGTCTTCCTCTTTTGACATAGCCTGAAGTTAAAAAAAATAATTGCCGTTTTGAAAACATACGTTTAATATTACATTGATATCTACACAGTTCCCCTTGAATATGTGTGACAAATGTCATGTGGGGGGGGGGTGGGGGGTTTATACGCATATTTACACGTTTATTTTTTTTTAAAGATTGTCAGACACCAAGCCCCATTCTATCTTTGAGACTAACCCATACCTTGTGCTGCATTGTTTAGGAACACAGTTCTGTATGAAGTCAGGCGCCCCCTTGACACGCTCACACCCGCCGAAATTAGTGCCTGACAAAGACGATAAATGCAAATTTCTTATGGGTCATAAAATGTATAGGGCCTCCACAGGCTTGTGTTTGAAATTTAAGTTCAAAGAGTACCTTTGTATGTAGCTATACGGATTTTTTTTTTCAAGAAGAGAGAGAGAGAGAGAGAGAGAGAGAGAGAGAGAGAGAGAGAGAGAGAGAGAGAGAGAGAGAGGGAGTCGTTCATACTTTCACATTTTGTTTGAACACTAATATTAGTCTGTCATTTTTCCCACAGCACTTTCTTTCCAAAGCTCATGCTTATCCTATCGAGACATGAGCAAACAGATCTGCTCAATATCAGAAAGATTCTGTTTAGCTTATGAGGAAGTACTTCTCTCCCTTGGGCATCGTAGCGAAGGCAGAGAGTTGTGTGCTGGCGCTTTGTCCCAGCAACACTGCCGCTAACGCTTGAAACGTTCTGCAGCGGACCTCCATAGGCTGTACGCAAAGGGAGACAAGAGGACAAGGAATATATTCAGGCTGCATATTTCATTATAGCTTGTTACTTTAGGATCCGTTTGTGATAGTACATTTAACTACGAACGTAACTTACTATTTGAAGATCCATTTCAACCATATTATCGTCATAGGTTGTTCGATATGGAGGGGAAAAAACAGCTGACCACTAATCGTCAGCACGTGAGTTATTTCTCTCCTGAAAGCGCTTCGCTGTGAGAAATAACACCATCGCTGAGGCAAGCAGCGCGTTTTTGCTGAATTCAGTAGAGAGGATTTTTTTTCTTTTTGTTTATTTGTTTGCGTTCATTGTTCTGGCTTTTTTTTTTCAATGCAGCAAGAGGTAGGTCCTACACTGTCATCTGATAGGCTGTTCCAGATGACGTTTCCGCCGCCATTTTGACTTTTTCGTCTGTAACAATTCTGCGTTCCCGTTTGACAGTGCTCGCTTTTGTGTCAGACTAATGACACTCAGCACTCCTAAAGTTACTTGTTTTATCTTTTTGAGTACACCAATATCAGCCTTTTTAATGCTGGGATCAGCAAAGGGTAATTCGCATTATTCTGGATCGAATATGGTTTATTGTGAGTAATGTTTAATTTAAAAGGAGCACTTGATTTTTGATCATGCAACAAGCTGTCTCCTTTAAACCAGTAATACATTCTAAAAGGCACAAGATTACGATCGGGAAAATAACTCACATGGAAAGAAACTTACTCGTTCCAGGTTACAGATGGGATTCTGTGTATTTCTATGTACATATTGAACGCCAGATGGTAACACGTTTCTAGGGTTTCCGATTTCTGTGGTGCCGAGGACTTGTGTAATGTTTTACGTAAAAAAAATATTGATCTGCTTATCAAAACAAGATTAAGCGGGATTTATGAAAAAAAAATTGAAGTCATAGGACATAACAGTTCAGTGTCTTTGTTTTTAAGTGAAATGTATTTAACTTTAAGGTAAGTGTTCTATGGAGATAGTTGTGGAAACAGTTGTGTCTTTGTTGTATAATCACACAAACATATGTTGAATGTGTATTCTGAAAAAAAACCATACATAGGATCATGATATGTAGCAACGAAATGAGACAGAAAAGCGTTGTATAAATGTTAAACAAAAACACATTATCACTTACTACGAATGAAGGTATTGCTTGAGAGAAAAAAAAATATTCCAGATAATGAGATACAGTGTATTACAGAAGTCCAACTGTTTCTGGATACATCACTGTCAGACTGTCGCTCACACATCGTTAGAACACAAGTCAGACAGGCAGGAAAGTGTTCCCCCATTCAATTAATGACTAACTCTTCAATTAATCTATCTTTCGTGGCGAAATCCATGCAAGTAAAGAAACGCGAAAGTGAGCATTCAAAATGTTTAGAAATATCAAAAACAGAATTCAAAGAACGCCACTTTGCATACCACACAACATTTATTCTAGAAGATGATTGGAACTCATCTGTTTAAAATCTTGACAACTTTGAAAAAAATATCAGGACTCAAAATCGGCTGCAACAATGTACCATCCTCTTCCTCGTTGTGTCTGTGTCCTGTTTCTCTGCTGGTGCAGGGTCCTGGGTTGGAAGATCCTCGACGTCCTGGTTATCTTTCTTGGATTTCTTGTCCTTCTTGTGCCCCTTGCTGGGTGTGACTGACTGGGTATGATATTTGCGGGCAAAGATTTTGTTTGCTAAGTGATGACACTACAAAATAAAACACACATTCCATTTGTTCGTTAGAGGTCTACAGAGTGATTATCAGATTGAAAAGTATATTTTCCCTGTATATCTGCGTACAAGTGAGTTTGGAAGAAAATGGTCCCAATTTATAACACTGCTGACTTACAACTAGCATTAACACCTGCGCAATACTAGAAAAAAGGCGAACGATGAAGCACCACAGCACAGAATACTTTGGAAACATTTCTCAAGATATGCTGTAGACAGCTTGTGTAAAACAAAGGCCATACCATGTTAAATAATCTGAACCCTTTTCCCTTCGCCTGAGCATGTCGTAAATCCATAAAAGGCAAGCAGTGTCACATATCAACCAATATATGGCATGAATCGAAGCTCAAGATGTCATGCGCTGTAGGTGCAAGCGTACGTGCGTGAGTGCGTGCGTGCGTTGTGTGCGTGTGTAGGGGGATAAAAATGCACAAAGTAGCATCTGCATTTGTCATTAACATTGTGTGAACTGAGTAAATGTAAGTGATCGGTTTGTCATATATTTTGAATTGTATACTGAGAGGCATAAATTCCGTACATCATGCACACAAGTTCCACGGGAAAAGTGTGATTTGTTGCTCCTTTTATGACCCAGTCCTCAGTTGGTGGGAGTTTAACCCCATAAAACCCCTCAACCAGAATGATTTCATCACACTGCAAGAAAATGCCACGGATAGACAACAACCAGCGAAACCGCGCTGTTGGTATGCTGAGGGCCGGTTCATCTGTCCGACAGATGGCAAGAGACATGAACGCCCACAACACCACTATCTACCGCCTACAACAGCGCTTGGCAGCCACCCGGTCAGTTTCTGACCGTCCTCGACCAGGCGCACCTCGAGTGACGACTCAAAAACAAGATCGAGCCATTCGCATTTCCCACCTCAGGAACCGATTCCTGACTGCTGCTGCCACCGCTAGAGCAACTTTGAGGGAGCGTGGGGGACCCATCAGCAGCCGCACCGTCAGACGACGCCTGTCACACGCAGGAATCAGGTGTCACAGGTCCTACGTTGGCCCTGTATTGATTGACAGACACAGGCAGGCCCGGCGCCATTGGGCAGCAAATGGTGCATTCCTGGGAAGACGCGCATGGAGGAATGTCATCTTCTCTGACGAGTCACGTTTTTGCATGAGCCACGCTGATGGGAGAATCCGAATTTATAGGAGACGAGGAGAACGGTATCATGACCCTTGTGTTAGGCAGCTCGACCGGTTTGGCGGCCCTTCAGTGATGGTGTGGGGTGCCATCAACGTCAACATGGTGATCGATGGCAACATCACGGCACAGCGTTACGTAAACCACGTTCTCAAACCTGTCCTGCTTCCACTCCTGGATCTCCATGGTGGACGACGCAGATTTGTGTTCCAGCATGATAATGCTACACCTCACAGTGCCCGGATGACCCGTCAGTTTCTGCAGCAGAATGGAGTGGAGGTGATGCCCTGGCCATCCCTGTCATCTGACATGAACTACATTGATGATACAGTTGAGATGATACAGTTGGCTCTTGAGATGTACCATGTGCCAAAGAACATCCGCGACATGCTCAAGAAGTACTTCAATGGCTTCTCAATGCGGTTCTCTACCAAGGAGTACACAACAGACTGGATCAACTTGGAAGTGGGTATTGCAATGGGCTGTGCAATTTCCCCAATACTGTTCGTGCTGGCAATGGAACTCATCTTGAAAGCAGCAACAAACAACGCGAGACAAACAGACCTTGGCGATGGATACAAGATGCCTCCTCTCAAGGCCTTCATGGATGACACTACAGTGATTTCATCCAGAGAAGACGAGACACGTCATGTGCTGGAGAGGCTGGACGACATAGTTGCCTCATCCAGAATGAAGTTCAAGCCAAAGAAATCACGGAGTCTCTCACTGAGGAAAGGAAAAGTGGCCGGATCTGTGGTCTTCAGTGTTGCCAACCAGGCCATTCCAACAGTCACAGAAGAACCAGTCAAGAGCCTTGGAAGATGGTATGATGATACGCTGAAAGACACACAAAGAGCAAAAGAAACCAAGCAGATGGCGGAGGAAGGCTTGGAGACCATTGACCAGTGTGGGCTCCCTGGCAAATACAAGGTCTGGTGTCTGCAGTTCATGCTGATACCAAAGCTGTTATGGCCTCTGATGGTATACGACATCTGCACCAGCATAGTGGAGGCAATGGAAGCCAAAATCAACAAGTTCACAAGGAAATGGCTTGGTGTCCCACCCTGTCTGACTGACATAGCGCTGTACTGTCGCCAAGCAAAGCTGAAACTACCCCTGAAATCCATCCTGGAGGAATACAAAGCAGGGAAGATCAGACTTCAAAGCATGCTGGAGGACTCAGGAGACAAGGTGGTAGAAGCAATTAAGCCCCAGCTGAAGACAGGCAGAAAATGGAAAGTTCAAGAGGCGATGGATTCTGCAAAAGAAAGTCTCAAGATCAGAGAAATAACAGGACACACACAGACCAACAGACAGGGACTGGGGGTGACCAAAACTGAATGGTGGTCAAAGGCCAAAGAAAAAGCCAAAAGAGACATGATGATTCAGGAGATGAGAAAAGAAGAAGACCAAAAAAGACTCCAAAAAGCAGTCCAGCAGAGCCAGCAAGGGCAATGGACAACGTGGGAGAATGCATTCCAAAGAAGTCTCACTTGGAATGACATTTGGCACATGGCCCCTCTCAGGATCAGCTTCATTCTCAGATCTGCATATGACCTTCTGCCCTCAAATGCAAACCTGGTGAAGTGGGGAAAACAGACGATCCTGCATGCCCCCTCTGCCATGAAAAACAAACAGTGGAGCATGTCCTAAGCTCATGTAAAGTAGCCCTGGCTCAAGGAAGGTACACATGGAGGCACAACCAAGTGCTCAAAGAAATTGTACAAGTAGTCTGGGCTAGTACCAACACCACAAAAGGGAAAATCAGGACTCCAAAAGCACCCGCAACATTCTTCACGGCAGGAGGCAGCAAATCATGGCCAAGAACAACAGTGCCACTCGAAACATGCAGGCAGAGTCTGCTGGACGGGGCAGATGACTGGGAGTGCACTGCAGACCTCCCAGAATGGAAGAGTCACCCAGAGATCATCAGCAAGAGTGGCATGAGACCAGACATAGTAGTCCACTCTAAGTCAACCAAGCAGCTGATCATGATCGAGCTCACGGTGCCATATGAGAACAGAATGGAGGCAGCTCAAATCTACAAGACTGAAAAGTATGCTGATCTGGCAAACAGCCTGAGGAGAGAAGGCTATCAGGTCAAAGTCCTCACTGCAGAAATTGGAGCTAGGGGGTTTGTAGGAACGTCTGCATACAGCCTCATGAAACAGCTCTCAGTTGCAGGGAAGGAAAAAACCAGAGCCCTGAAAGCAATGGCAGAAGCGGCAGAGAGGTGTTCAAGCTGGATCTGGTCAAGGAGGAACAAAAGTGAACTTCATAAGGCTTAATTTCCCTACAAATATCAGGTGTCCCTGTGGCTCAGTGGTTAAAGCGCGAGTCATTAAGTGGAAAATGAGCATGTCCAGAGGGTCATGGGTTCGAATCCCAGCCATGGCTCGTCCCAAGATGGGAAAAAAAAGGGGCAGCAGAGGGACATCCGGAGTCATGAACCGGGTGTGGCCCAACCCCCCTAGAGTGTCAGGAGATAAGGGCCGAAACACTTGCTTGAAGGGGGCTTCTCTTCTGAGGACTCTCTGCTGCCACGCTCTCCACGAGTTTCTTTCTACTTTGCTTTCGCAATGAACGCAGCAAGTGATCTAATAATGTCTTCATTTTCTGATGTCAGTATTTTTCTTATGTTATATCTTTGCGCGTTGTATTTAGTAAACAGACTACTTGTGTTTCGTAATTCATTATATTCACAACAATCGAATAAGAAATGCATCTCATCTTCGAAACCATTCGAACATAACGGGCATACCGAACTCATGATCGAATCTGAAGTAAACCACCTTTTATTTGAATATAAACCTAAGGTTCTTGTTCTAAATCTGACAAGTGAGTCCCTATGCCATTTATTAGTTATTACACCAAGATATTTTTCAGGATATAATGAATCTTTAAAGGAATGATACCAGCTGTATTTATCATTTCCAACCACAGTGGAGTGCCAATTTTGCTTAAAACAATCAATCAGTCGCTGCTTGAATTCAAACAAAAACATTTTCTCACTACCTACCCCTTGTGCAATCCAAACAATGCCAAATCCATTTTCTGTTAAAACCTTTTTAACATCTGACACCCAATTGTACACTCCTATTTCCATTTGTCTGAAAAGCATTTCATATGCCTGTCTGCATATACGATGTAGTGGAAGTCTAGTTAGTTTTAGCCAGTATCTCACACATTTAATATAATTTCTAATAAATAAAGGATATCGGCCTGACTCTCCGTAACACATTTTATTTGATGAGTGTAAAGGTATGTTTAGAAATCTTTTTATTGCAAATGTGTGAATGTTCTCCATTTGTTTATTTTCATTAAGTCCCCAAACTTCAGCACCGTATGATAACATGGGTTCTATTTGTAAATCAAACATTTTCCAGAATAAATTAGAATCAATCGAATTTAATCTTCTCATGGTGCGAAGAATTTCAATAACCCCTTTTCTACCCCTTCTAGCGACTTCTGTCCAGCCAGACATCAAGCTTAATTTGGTTGTAAAAACAATGCCTAAATATTTATATTTATTTGTTACCTTTATCTCCTCATTTCCATACCACCATATTTCATTTGCAGAGAGATACCCTCCCTTACGGAAAACTATAATATTAGTTTTGTCTAAATTTACAACCAATTGCATTACATTCAGTACTACGCTCCACAATGATCGGGAACACTTCGGGTCCTCGTCAGTCTCCATTGATGAAAGGAGGCATAAACGTGGGGAATAAAAATAGCACTCGGGAAAACGCAACAGCATTTGCTTGACGGAAGCCCACTTCCGACTGACGCCTCGACCGCTCAAGCATCTGGACCAGAAGTCCCGTTCTAAATCAGGCATTCGACTAAGGACTCGACCCATAATGTCCAAGTGAATTCCCAGGAAGGCCAAACACATGTAACAACGCCGGCGAAGGCAGGCGACGATAAACTGGTCTACCTGGTCTTCGGACATGGAAGACACGAAATAGGAGATGAGCAAGGATTAGTCATCCATTCAGAGGGGGGGGGTGGGGGGGGGGGGGGGGGGGGGGTTGGGGGGGCTCTATGTAAAACGACGATCCCTGCAGCCGTTGTTCGTTCTCTTCCAAGTGATCCAGTAACTCGGTAAAATTTGCTTCAGATACCATCTGCATGCACGTCCCTGTCACGCACACATGATCACCTGTCAGTTAATGAATGTGTATGTGTGTGTGTGTGTGTGTGTGTGTGGTGTGTGTGTGTGTGTGTGTGTGTGTGTGCGTGTGTGTGTGCGTGCGTGCGTGCGCGAGCGTGCGTGCGTGCGTGCGTGCGTGCGTGCGTGTGTGTGTGTGTGTGTGTGTGTGTGTGTGCGTATGTGTGCGTGTGCGTGTGCGTGTGTGTGTGTGTGCGTGTGTGTGAGCGCGCGCGCGCGCCGTGTGTGTGTGTGTGTGTGTGTGTGTGTGTGTGTGTGTGTGTGTGTGTGTGTGTGTGTGTGTGTGTGTGCGCGAGAGGCTGGGTGCGCCGTTGTGTAAGGCCATCTTCTTTTGATCCGACGAGAAGAAGGAATCTTTGCAAAAAAAGTGACCTCTACCAAATAAATTGCTTAATCTAACCCATGATATTGATAGGCTGTAAGTCAATATTGCCAATATGCCTCTGTTACTACCTTTACTATGATTACTACCACTGCTATCACTACCACTGCTGCAGCTAGGACTAATGCTGCTACTGCCAGTACTACTGTCACCACAACATTCACAACTGTTACTACTACTTGCCACTACTATCCACCACTATCACCAATTAAAAGTAGTAGTAGTAGTAATAGAAGTAGGAGTGGTAGTAGTAGTGGCAGTAACAGCAACACCAGCAACTGTGGTAGTAGTAGTAGTAGTAGTAATAGTAGTAGTAGTAGTAGTAGTAGTAGTAGTAGTAGTGCCAGCAGCAGCAACAGCAGCAGTTGTGGTTGTGGTAGTGGTAGTAGTTAGTAGTAGTAGTAGTAGTAGTAGTAGTAGTAGTAGTAGTAGTAGTAATAATAAATAATAATAATGATTTCTTATATAGCGCTTAATCAAACGAATTTCTCTAAGCGCTTTACAAAGTCATACTACATTCACCCTTCTCATATACAATAATACACCTTACACCCAACTACAAATACTATTACTACAATAACTAACAAATCCTAATCCTACCAATGTGACATTCACTTATTCTTCAAATATCACTACAAAAACTTAATCCTATAACGTTCAATCATACAACAAATACATATAATAGAGAACATTCACATACGCTACATTTGAAAAGGCCCAGACGGCTATGAGTTAGGTTGTACCCCCCCCCCCTCTCCCCACAGCATTGACTAATTATGAGAAAACAGATGGGTTTTAAGTTTAGACTTGAAAGAAGAGATAGAATCTGAATGTCTGAGACAGTCTGGCAGTCTGTTCCACGTCGCTGGAGCTTGAAAAGAGAAAGATCTTTCACCAGTAGTAGTCCTGAAGCGAGTCATTCGCAGAAGGCGGTCGTCAGCACAGGAGCGTAGTTGTCGAGAGGGGGTGTAGATTTTAAGGAGATCTGAGAGATAAGAAGGTCCATTTTCAAAGAGAGCAGAGAAAGTGAGAGTTGAGATTTTGTACGAGATACGGTTTGAGACAGATAGCCAGTGAAGAGAGTGGAGGAGAGGTGAAATGTGAGCATGTTTTCTTGCTCTACAGACGACTCGGGCTGCATGATTTTGGATTCGCTGTAATCTTTCTATCAGGTATTTTGGAAGGCCGGCCAAAAGTGAGTTGCAGTAATCTATTCTAGATAAGACAAATGCACAAATGAGAGTTTTTGTAGCATCTGTAGAGAGAAGGTGACGTACAGAGCTGATTCTTCTTAGTTCTAAATAGGCAATCTTGCAAATATTTGAAACCTGTTTCTCAAAGGAGAGGGATTGGCCAAGTATGACCCCTAGACTGCGGACAGAGGTGGAGACAGAGACAGCACAGTCATTGATAGTGACAGTTGAAGGCAGAGAAGGATGGTTAGGCTGTTTTGTCACGAACATGAGTTCCGTCTTGTCGTCGTTTAGTTGTAGTTTGTTGGTTGTCATCCAGTCCTTCAGGTCTGCAATGCAGCCCCGCGTCCGAGAAATCAGTGAGTCAGTTTCAGCAATGGGAGCCGACTGATGAAGCTGAGTATCGTCAGCAAAGCTCTCATGCGACATGGCGTGACCACTGATGACGTCAGACACAGGACTAGCATACAGCACAAAAAGGACTGGCCCAAGTACAGAACCCTGAGGCACACCGTACCTAAGAGGAGAACTGTCTGAGTATCTTCCCTGTACACACACTGGAGTCCGTCCAGTCAAGTAAGAGATAATCCAGTCGAGAGCTGTGTCTTTGAATCCAAAGGAAGTTTGAAGCCGTGAGAACAAAATATTATGATCGATCGTGTCAAATGCTGCAGAGAGGTCTAACATCGCTAATAAGGAAACATTCCCATCGTCAAGCCCGCAGAGGAGGTCATTGACTATACGGAGGAGTGCTGTCTCACAACTATGGCCTTGTCTGTAAGCAGATTGATGAGGATTCAAAAGGTGATTCTTTTCAAGATGTTCTAGAATTTGTTCCAAAACGATCTTCTCCAATAATTTTGATAGAAATGACAAATTTGATACAGGCCGATAATTCTTTAAAACATTTTTATCTAATGAAGGTTTCTTGATCAATGGACGTACCACTGCGGACCGGAAGATTTCAGGAACGTGACCAGAGGACAAAGAGGTATTGATAACATGAGTAAGATGGGGTAGGACATCATCAATGCACTGAAAGAGCACGTTAGTGGGAATGGCATCAAGTTCACATGATTTAGGGCTGCATTGCAAACAAAGTTTTTTGACATAGTCTTGACTAACAGGACTAAAACAAGCCAAAGGAGGTCCACAGTAAACTTTGTCATTCAGAGGATGTACAGGTGCAGTAGAATCTAGCTTTTCACGGATAGTGTCAATTTTTCCATTGAAAAACTCTAAGAATTTCTGAGGGAGCTCTTGAGTTTGGAAGATGGTGGGAAGGGGGGAGTAGCTGACTTTGCCTAGGAGACTATTTGTGACATTAAATAGTTGCTTGGCCGTATCACAGGCCAATATCTTTGAAGAATAGAACAAAGTTTTTGCTTGATGAACAATGTCAGTAACATGATTTCTCGCAGTTTGATATATTTCCCTGTGCACAGTCAGTCCCGTGGCGCGCCATCGCCTCTCAGCCCCCCTCCTCTCCTGCTTGGCCTCGGACAACTCGGGACCCACTGTGTTGTGCCATTGACACAGTGAGCGATCAGTGATCAAGCGCCTGCTCACTGGAGCATGCTTATCAAGCATGGCACGGAGGGCAGAGGTCAGCTGACAGGCCGATGGCTCGCTCGGTATGGCCGTGCTCAGATCAGATTTGAAAGCCTCTATATCGATAGCAGAAATTTTCCTAACTTCCTTGTAAGTCTTTGGAACGGCGGGCCTAACGATATCT
>CM065724.1:15212388-15214888 GCA_033310375.1 Conus canariensis | reverse complement strand
AGGATAATGTGTTCAAAACTTTCGTCAGTTTTTGTATGCTCATCATTTCCGAATAGAACCAGCTCCACATTAAACTCTATTCTGCTGCAATGTTCACATCTTTCTTTTAATGTTTTTTCTAGTTCCCCCCAGAAATGTTTCGCAAACTGGCACTGCCACAAGTAGTGTTGAACTAAATCGGTTTCGGATTCACAAAATGTACACAGATCAGTGGTAAGAATTCCCATTTTCTTTAAGATACAATTTGTAACCAAAATATTGTGACAAATTCTTATTTGGAACCATTTTAATTTAATTTCTTTAATTTTTTTCACTTGTTTCATTGTTGTTTCCCAATCTACCAAAATTTTTAATTTATCTTCCCATTTTACAAAGGAGCTTATGTCAAATATTGTTATTTTTTCAACGAGAGTGCTGTAAAAAGGTTTCGATCCCTTTTTAACGCTTGATATTATTTGTAGTGCTTTCGTTCTTAGATTACAGCTATTGTTCGTTACTTTAATATTTCTACTTCTTAAATACCTTTTTATTGATGATATACAGCCCATGAATTCGAGATAATTTACAGTGATATCATATTTTTCAGAAAAAAGTTGTATAATCGAGAAAACTTCCATCTTGATTTACAACATCTTTAACTAGGAATATCTGTTTTGCTATCCAGTTTTTAAAGTTAATGACGTCATTGCCAACTCTAAACTTATCATTACAGAATAAAGGCTCTGCTAACACCTCATTCGAATTGTTTAAAAATACCTGATCCGCAAAATCAACATACGAAGTGAAAACGTCTTTCCAAAATTTATTGATTTTTTTGCTGAGGAATTTTCTAGGTCCGTAGACGTCAAATGAATCTATTTCTGGGAACGTAGCACTTAATATTGTTTTCCATTTTGAATTTGTCGTGTATATTCTTTTTAACCAGGTCAGTTTTAAAGCTTGAATATATTTGCTTAAATGTGGAACACCTATACCTCCATTTTCAACAGGAAGTACTGCGTATTTCCTTTTGATCTTGTCAGTTTTTTTTTATTCCATATAAATTCAAAACATGTTTTCTGAAGCTGATTTATTACATCTTCTGGAGGATTAGGCAACAGGATCCATAGGTATACGAGTTTTGAAAGAATCATGGACTTCAGTACTACAATCCTGCCTAGGGGTGTACATATACGTTTTGACCAAACTTTAAACAATTGTTTGACTTCAATAAATTTATCTGCTGTGTTGATTTCTGTCATTTTTGATAAGTCTCCTGTGAACCAAATACCTAGTATCCTATATTTTGGTGGATTCCATTTCATTTTCTTTTCAGAAAGATACTCACATTTTGAGTTTTTTAGTTTTCCTAGCCATACGTTTACAGTTTTTTCATAATTGAGTTTTCGTCCTGAAATTTCTTCAAACTCTTTAAGAGTTTTAAACAGATTTTCATACGAAACCCTATCCCCTTCTAATGTAAACACTGTATCATCTGCAAATTGGCTGATTTTAAACATCGTATTGAGTATTTCAATGCCTTTTATTCTCTCGTCTTCCCTGATTTTACATGCTAAAATTTCTGCACACAAAACAAATAGATATGGTGAAATGGGATCACCCTGACGACAACCTCTTTCTATTTCAAAACTCTTAGATACTTTCCCATTCACAACTACATAGGATCTTATGTTTTTATAAAATGTCGAAACCCAGCAGCATATACCTTCCCCAAACCCAAAAGCTTTAAGTATCTTATTCATATATGTCCAATTTATCGAATCAAACGCCTTCTCATAGTCAATTGATACCAGTAAACCAGGAAGAGAATTTTGTTCCAGATAAAACATTATGTCATACAAGGTTCTTATATTTTCTCCAATGTATCGTCCTGGAACAAAACCCGTCTGGTCTTCATTAATTAATTTATGTAAAACAGTCTTAATTCTATTTGCTATACAGGTGGCACCTATCTTATACGAAACATTTAACAATGAAATTGGTCTCCAGTTTCTTAAAAACTCTCTTGATTTATCGGCTTTTGGTAGACACGTTATTAATCCTTCTCTTTGAGACACAGACATCTCTTTATTTATAAAGCCTTCATTTAATGATCTTATTACAAACTCTATTTGTTTCCAAAAGAACTTAAAGAAACTAAAGAAATCATAAACCTGTTGTGGATTGCAGATCAAAGCGTGGTGTCAGCCTTCTAAATACCAGCTAGGACTTCTCTCTTGGAAGTCCAAGACCAAAGTCACCAGGCATTGCTTTGAACGTTATTTGTCTTGCCTGAGGAAGACCCAGTGGGTCGAAACGCGTTGCGTTTGTTCTGTGATTTCTTTGTTCCTTCGTTAAGCGACACAGTGATTCTGTTTCTGCTCGTATTTCAATTTCCGCCAGCAGTCACTCGACTATGAAACCACCTGAACGTAAGTTTCTGTACTGCAACATTTTGCAGGTTAAGCTTCCTATGCATTCAGCTTTAGCAGTTACCTATCAAGCCATCTTCTTATGATCC
>CM065724.1:15202388-15209888 GCA_033310375.1 Conus canariensis | reverse complement strand
TCTCAAAACTGTCCCAAGGACAGAACATATTAACCCAAGCATACTGCCCTGACTTTATGGGCTTGGTGGTTGTGCACCAAAGCCAAGTACCTCTCCAGTCATGTCCCAGTGCCATTGCCTTAGTCAAGTCAAGTCAAGAACACGTTATCATCTCCTAGGAGAAATTAAGAGTGGCCATAAAACATGTTTATGGATCTATATTTAACAAATCACAAATCACACTCACTCACACACAGCGAATGAGATATAAACACACACATATACATATATACAAGCAAGCTTTCTGAACTGGATCTCATCGAAAGTTCAGTTTTGATTCAGGAGTTTGATGGAATTGGGAACGAAACTGTTTTAGTTCTATTTGGTTTGAAGTGTTGGAATTTGGAATCTTCATCCAGATGGTAAAAAAATGTAGTTTTTTTAAAAAGAATATGAGAACTGTATGCAGCAATGTTCGCAGCGTTTTGTGTGACACGACATTCATACAGTTTATCTAAATGTCCTTTTTGTTAACCAATAAACTTTCCACATGTATTCATGAATCTGCTTAAGATGTTTTTGTTTTTCACACTAAGATTTCCAAACCAGCATAAAAAGCCAAAGGACAGCACTGATTCTACAAAACAACGATAAAACATATTCAGTTGTCCTTTTTAACAGGAAGAGACCGACGTTTTTCAAGACAGTATATTCTAGATTGGCATTTTTTGTTGATAAATTGAGTGTTTGCTTTAAAATTCAGCTTCTCATGCAAAATAGTGCCCAGTGAGTTATTTGGAGCACGAAACACTCCATTTAGTGATAAAGGCACGCGCCCATTTCTTTTGGCAGAGGGTGGCAGGTAAGTTCGGGCACGTGCCCATCTTCACTCCAGCAGGTGTTTCTGGACGATGTTCAAATTCATCAATTGCTTGGGGGTTCCTCTGGCAGTCTCGGTCAGTTTTTGTTACAGCGTTTTTCTACCATCTCCGGACCTCAAACTAAAAACTTTCATTGTCCAAGATCAATGGAAGAAATCCGTTTTCTTTTCTTGATCACATTACATGTGGTTCAAACTCAGCCCTTTAAATCGTGGGATCCCCTCTTTGTGTGTGTGTGTGTGTGTGTGTGTGTGTGTGTGTGTGTGTGTGTGTGTTAGGGAGACAGAGACGGAGACATAGACAATGACAGAGTGACAGAAAACACACACACACACACACACACACACACACACACACACACACACACAACAAGAGAGAGAGAGAGAGAGAGAGAGAGAGAGAGAGAGAGAGAGAGAGAGAGAGTGAGAGCTACCTGGGTCTGAGTTTTGCTCAGCATCCACACCCAAACATAGAGCACATTAGTTTACAAAAGTTATCTCCCACCAGCGGAAGAGGTAGACATAAAACTGGAAAGAACTTCCCTTTTTACCTTTTTAAACTAGGAAATGGTGGTATGAACAGTCACATATTTATAGCGAGAAATCTTTCATATTTCATGAATCTGTTTTACTTCATGCAGTTCTCATTTTGCAAATAATGAATTCAAATACCAATTTGCAGGCAGTAAATTCACGGTTTCTTCTTAGCGGAAAAAGCCTATAGTTTGGGGCACAGCCCTGTGACTAGTATCCATACCACAGATCCACATTAAACTTTGAAGAGATTTTCCCATGGACATACTTATCTTCAAAAGAAGCTTACTCTGTAACAAGTTCAGTAGTTTTCATGTTTTGTTTTTTGATGGACAATCTGGCAATTAAACAAACAGACATGGAGCTGGCAGCCGAAAGCACCCCTACCTTCCCCCACGCCTCCCAGGTGAGAAATGGCACCTGTCCAAATCGCAACTTAGGGAATTTCTTTTTATCTAGAACAGGTTAAAATCACTCCCCACCTGTTCCATAAGCACACCCTACACCCTAGGTAGGAACTGTCTTGACTTCAGGTCCACAGTCACCCCTTTCCTCACCCAATGCACACATTTAGCTTACATAGAAGGAAAGAGAAATTCTGTTTCTGTACTTGGATACCTCTCCTAACCCCTTTCCCTCCCAATTTGAACAATCTTGTCTTGGAAGGGTGGATTATGCCTAAACCCATGCTCCCTTTCCCCTCTTGTTCCCTCTTTCCTCTTAACATCCTAAAATCACTTCCCATCTTTTCCAAAAACAGTCTCCTCATTTTTAGAGGTGGAGACGGGGTTGCTAATGTTGGTCTTCTGTCCAGTCTTGGCCCCCTCCCATACACACACCGAACAATACAGTTATTCTGAGGAGGGGTGTAGTTCTGGCCCTACGCCCAAATACACTGCTGCTCCTCCCTCTCCATCTTCACACGCACTAGCTAACACGCTCTTATATGTGGAGTGATTTGGACCTTATACCTACACTCTTCTACCTACTCACCATCCTCTCCCCTCTCCTATTCCTCTTTCAAAAACTTCTCTAGAACATAAGTGGGGAGTCTTTTTTCACTGACGTCTACCTTCCTTCCTCACCTCCACCCGCCCCCCCCCCCCCCCCCCCACACACACACACTTCCCCATCAATATCTGCAGTTGCATCTATTCCATGGGCGGGCATTTACGCTGGTTTTTTTGTCCCGACTCGCCTGCTACTCTACCTACCCTTATCATAACGCACATAAGAGAAGATGAGTTGGGGGGTGGGGCGGGAGGGTAATGTAAGCAAATGAGACCATTGCATGTGTCTTTGTCATGTTAGTGTTACTTGATTCTTTTTTAACGGCTGAAAAGAGATTTGATATGAGACTTAGAAGCAATTGATAGGAGGGGTTACAAATGGAAATGTAATTGTTTTTGATCTTTCTGTCTTTTGTTTGATTGTCGTATATCGTTAGATGTTATGCTGTCTATTCTTGGCTGAAACTACGGACTAGTTTTGATTGATTAAGTAGATTACTCTGTGTGTCTGATTTTATTTTTCCATTGCTTATCTTAACTTACTACTTTTTTCACTTTTTGAAAAGTGATTTGACAAGATGCAGTAAAAGAAAAAAAAAAGATATTTCCTTTCAAACACTCATTACGTACAGAATCTTTTTTCTGTGAGCGTTGATAATGATTTACTGAAATCTAAAGCCAGTACATGTATACTTGCCAAACATTCTATCCTCAATTTCGCGGCGATTCAGTATGGTGTGAGAAACAGATCGATTTTGTTTCTATCGATTGTTCCTTCCACCCCACCCCCACCCTCCACCTCTGCCCCAATCAATCTCCCTCAACACTTTCTTCCACGACACCCCCTCCTCCTTCTAGCGAAAAAGAAAAGGGGAGGGAAATAGTCTCTGTTCATATGTCTTTTCCATCCCCACAAACATTAATTTCCAAATATCTAGATGAACACACACAGAAACAAAGCCCTTGTAACATGACAAAGGGACACATAATACCATCTGCTTACCTTTAGATATTTTGACACAAAATAACTCTACTACCGAAAAGGGGTTTGAAAAGAAATCTTTCCATGTGTGAGCTTTCACTTCCACCTTTGCAGACAGATATTGTTGTTATATGGGAGGGGTTAAAGGGGATTTTATTTGGACACAGTCCTTTTGACACTACAATCAATCTGTACTGTGACAAAACTGCATAGAAATAAAAGTTTAGTCATGTAAAATAATCCTGACCCATTACATCAGGACAAATACTCGTATCCAAACATTAATTTTCTCCCACGTGTTTTCCCCATTGAACATAAAAGTAATTTCAACGAGAAAACACCAAAGAAGTTCGACAAATGTCAAAACATACAAGCTGGCATGTTTCACCAAACTCAAGATTGCTAATTGACATGAAGCTGCGCTCTCTCGTAGGAAAGTATCGAATGGAACTATTCAATGAGGGGATGAGGGGAGAGGTAGGAGGAACAGAGGTTAGGAGGGGGACGGTTTCCGGGATTGTAGATATATCAAGATATATCAGTTAAATTCACTTCTCCAACTGTATCCATATATACTCCAGTAAAATGTTAAATGCTGTCAAAAAGCTCTGAATTATATACAAAACCTTTTTTTTCCATGAATGGATCCTCATACAGGGGTAAGTGTAGACATTCTCACTGATTTCACGTCAGATGCAATACATCCAGCAATAACTCAGCCCTACATAACAAATTAATCCAAGTACATCAGAGTAAAAACAAAAATGAAATAAAATAAAATCAATACAAAAAACAACAACAAACAAACAAACAAAAACCACTCCATAAGCAATCTTCGTTTTAACCAATAACTACAGTACATAACCCTAAAAGAGAGAAACAGCAAACCAAAAGAAAACATCAATACTCACAACAAACAGAGAAATGTGGTGGTAAGAGTTTTCTTGCCCACAGCAAGTTTTGTTAACAACTGTCAGACAGGCGTCGCGAGGTCAACCAGTGAGCGCGTCCTCTAAAGTATATCACGTGCTATCGCTTGGCGTCGTGACATGCGTTCGGGTCTGACTGACAAACCAAGACGAACAGATCCCACTACTCGTTAACAGAAAGTTCTGATCACGATAAGGTTTACAGAGTTCTGACGATTACAATACCCCCAGCGCGTCTTCCTGTCTGTGTCTCTGTCTGTCTGTCTGTCCTTCTGTCTGTCTGTCTGTCTATTTGTCTACCTGTCTGTCTGTCTGTCTGTCTGTCTGTCTCTCTCTCTCTCTCTCTCTCTCTCTAACTACACAGCAACACACACATACACAAGCATCTCTCTCACTCTCTCTCTCCTGCCCTCTCTCTCTCTCTCTCTCCATAGTCAAGACTATGTCAAAAAACTTTGTTTGCGATGCAGCCCTAAATCATGTGAACTTGATGCCATTCCCACTAACTTGCTCTTTCAGTGCATTGATGATGTCCTACCCCATCTTACTCATGTTATCAATACCTCTTTGTCCTCTGGTCACGTTCCTGAAATCTTCCGGTCCGCAGTGGTACGTCCATTGATCAAGAAACCTTCATTAGATAAAAATGTTTAAAGAATTATCGGCCTGTATCAAATTTGTCATTTCTATCAAAATTATTGGAGAAGATCGTTTTGGAACAAATTCTAGAACATCTCGAAAAGAATCACCTTTTGAATCCTCATCAATCTGCTTACAGACAAGGCCATAGTTGTGAGACAGCACTCCTCCCGTATAGTCAATGACCTCCTCTGCGGGCTTGACGATGGGAATGTTTCCTTATTAGCGATGTTAGACCTCTCTGCAGCATTTGACACGATCGATCATAATATTTTGTTCTCACGGCTTCAAACTTC
This sequence comes from Conus canariensis, assembly GCA_033310375.1. Taxonomy (NCBI): domain Eukaryota; kingdom Metazoa; phylum Mollusca; class Gastropoda; order Neogastropoda; family Conidae; genus Conus; species Conus canariensis. The sequence continues at coordinate 15,204,639 of CM065724.1, read as the reverse complement.
CTTTGGATTCAAAGACACAGCTCTCGACTGGATTATCTCTTACTTGACTGGACGGACTCAGACAGTGTGTGTACAGGGAAGATACTCAGACAGTCTCCTCTTAGGTACGGTGTGCCTCAGGGTTCTGTACTTGGGCCAGTCCTTTTTGTGCTGTATGCTAGTCCTGTGTCTGACGTCATCAGTGGTCACGCCATGTCGCATGAGAGCTTTGCTGACGATACTCAGCTTCATCAGTCGGCTCCCATTGCTGAAACTGACTCACTGATTTCTCGGACGCGGGGCTGCATTGCAGACCTGAAGGACTGGATGACAACCAACAAACTACAACTAAACGACGACAAGACGGAACTCATGTTCGTGACAAAACAGCCTAACCATCCTTCTCTGCCTTCAACTGTCACTATCAATGACTGTGCTGTCTCTGTCTCCACCTCTGTCCGCAGTCTAGGGGTCATACTTGACCAATCCCTCTCCTTTGAGAAACAGGTTTCAAATATTTGCAAGATTGCCTATTTAGAACTAAGAAGAATCAGCTCTGTACGTCACCTTCTCTCTACAGATGCTACAAAAACTCTCATTTGTGCATTTGTCTTATCTAGAATAGATTACTGCAACTCACTTTTGGCCGGCCTTCCAAAATACCTGATAGAAAGATTACAACGAATCCAAAATCGTGCAGCCCGAGTCGTCTGTAGAGCAAGAAAACATGCTCACATTTCGCCTCTCCTCCACTCTCTTCACTGGCTATCTGTCTCAAACCGTATCTAATACAAAATCTCAACTCTCACTTTCTCTGCTCTCTTTGAAAATGGACCTTCTTATCTCTCAGATCTCCTTAAAATCTACACCCCCTCTCGACAACTACGCTCCTGTGCTGACGACCGCCTTCTGCGAATGACTCGCTTCAGGACTACTACTGGTGAAAGATCTTTCTCTTTTCAAGCTCCAGCGACGTGGAACAGACTGCCAGACTGTCTCAGACATTCAGATTCTATCTCTTCTTTCAAGTCTAAACTTAAAACCCATCTATTTTCTCATAATTAGTCAATGCTGTGGGGAGAGGGGGGGGGGGGGGTACAACCTAACTCACAGCCGTCTGGGCCTTTTCAAATGTAGCGTATGTGTATGTTCTCTATTATATGTATTTGTTGTATGATTGAACGTTATAGGATTAAGTTTTTGTAGTGATATTTGAAGAATAAGTGAATGTCACATTGGTAGGATTAGGATTTGTTAGTTATTGTAGTAATAGTATTTGTAGTTGGGTGTAAGGTGTATTATTGTATATGAGAAGGGTGAATGTAGTATGACTTTGTAAAGCGCTTAGAGAAATTCGTTTGATTAAGCGCTATATAAGAAATAATTATTATATATATATATATATATATATATATATATATATATGTGTGTGTGTGTGTGTGTGTGTATCTATTTTCCTCTCTATCTATGTAGTTATCTTTCTATCTATCTCTATCTATATATTTATATATGTATACATGTGTGTGTGTGTGTGTGTGTGTGTGTGTGTGTGTGTGTGTGTGTGTGTGTGTGTGTGTGTGTGTGTGATGGTTTTCTATCAGGAAAGGCAATAAATTTATTCAAACTGTACTTGTTGACAGCGGAGCTGTTCCAGCTGCGGTTTTGAAATGGAGCAACTCGTTCGAAAATTTAAACTGGAATGCTATATTTTTACACTGTTTTAAAACTACTAATGGTGCGCAACTACGCTGGTTTCAATTCCGACTGTTGCACAGAATTCTGCCATCACAGAAGTACCTATATCAGTGTAAAATTGTTAACACCCCAAACTGTAATTTCTGTGACCAAAGACCACAGGACATAGAACATACGATTTTCGATTGTGACATTGTACGGGCATTTTGGTTGGAGTTTCAGCAAAACATCATTAATAAACTTGAGCACTACCATAATATTAATATTGATAAGAACCTAGTATTATTTGGAGTAACAGAAGATATACAGACTGGCTGTGTGATGGACTTTTTAATACTGTATGCCAAATTCTTCATTTATAAATCCAAACTACAAAATGTTAATCCAGTTTTTTCTAACTTCAGAAGAAGTCTACTTAATCGATACTCTTTGGAAAACTATATTGCTAGTGTCAATTCAAACCTAAGTCTATTCGACAAACACTGGATTCCGTATAGAGCCATTTTACTACAACTTCTTTCGTCAAATGGTGGTACTCTCTCTCTCTCTCTCTCTGTCTTTCTCTCCCTCTCTCTCT
>CM065724.1:15182388-15197388 GCA_033310375.1 Conus canariensis | reverse complement strand
CATTATGCAAACAGTATAAAATGTAGGGGACAATCTTGAGCCTATGCTTGAGGATCCATTCAAGGATGCAAGGGAGATCAAAATATATGGAACAGTCTGAGTGGTCAGCTCTGCTGTCAATAACCCAAGCATTGTGAGTGGCTAAGAACTGTACAGAGCAACCTTTACTTGGATCTCCTAAGAGATGCAATCTCCCACTGATTGACCAACATTATAATGCTGAACAATTAAGTAGTGGGAGAAAACAAGTGCAGGCTAACAATTCTTCAGTCATTAGAGTAATGACTTGGCAAAGATTGAATTAAAAAAAAAAATTGAAGATGAGGGGAATATATTATAATATGAGAAACCCGTCACTAACTGCCTGAGAGAACTATCGTACTCCCTTCAAAGGCAGATCTATTGTATTGCCTGCTCCTAGGCCTTTCGTCGCTGGATCGGACTCTCAGGGAGACACGGCTGATTGTGTCTGCACTCTTGGTGTCAAATACAGACACACCACAGTCCGTAATTCTGTGGTGTTCTCACCACCAAGGGTTCAAAAAAGAATCCAACAGCACCCCAAAGCAGCCAGCGGAGGGTAGTAAATGGAACAAAACGAAAATGTGGAGAGGAAAAAGTTGCTGAAAAACTAAAAGCATATGCAAACAGTATAAATGTAGGGGACAATATATATATTATATATATTAGTTAAAAATAATTTAAAAATGAAGTATTAAAATCTACAAGCTTGTTTCTAGCGTTGCTATCTTCAGGATGTCTTTTGGGGCACGCCAACGTCTTTTATGGCGTGCGGAACTTGATTTCAACTCTGTGTATGCAGGCGGATCTCATTTGCTGCACGTGCGGCCTTTTTGAGATATTGTTGTATGGTGTTGCTCTTTTTATGATTTTCCATGATATGTTGTAGTCTATTTTTTTATCTTGAGTCTCCAAATGTATTTACTCAGCTCTGTTTGATTTTTGTATTTTCATTTTTGAATGACTGTTTGTGGTTTGCGTATCTGGTTTTGAAAGTGTTTTCAGTAATCCCTATATATGTTTCTTTTTCATTTTCTGATGTTACCGTAGCTTGGTATACAATGTTGCTGTGAAGACATTTATTGCTTAGGGGGCACTGTTCTTTTTTTAGTGCAGTTGCAAGATGTCCTTTCGGCACCCTTCTCTTTTATGTTGCTTTTCATTTTGTTAGATGAGTCAATCATGTTTTTGAGGTTGGGCATACATGAGTATGATAGTTTAATGGTGTTTTTGTTGAATATTTTGGACAGTTTGTGTTCTTTTGGGAATGATGTTGCCAAGATTTTAAAGAATTCTTTCCTAATTTGTTTTTACTTGTCCATCGTATGGTGGGTTGTACCATATGATCTTTCTTTTCCTTTTTTCTTATTTCTGTTCGTGCTGTTGTCTGGACTGTATTGTAGTTTGTAATTGTAACCACTTTTTTGTAATGCTTCTTGATATTCTGTTGCTGCATCATTGAATGCGTTTTCATTGCATGACAGGTTGGATAGTCTCTTGTTTATACCATTGGGTATTGTTTTTAGTATAGATGGTGGGTGGTTGCTTTTGATGTTTACGTAGACTGGTATGTCATTGGGTTTTTTGTATGGTTTGTACACATGGTCATTGAGGTCTAATGTTATGTCTAGGTAATTCACTACTTTTTTGTTTGCTTCTATTGTGATTTTTAAGTTGTGGTTTTTAAAGATTTTACATAATTCTTTTTTCTTGTTTTCAATGGTTCTTGGATTATTGTTTAATGCAGCGAAGCCGTCATCTCTGTATAAACCGGCCTGTTTTCCAAGTTGTTTTTGGATGTTGGATAGCATGAATAGTCCGACTAGTTCACATGTTTCGGCACCATCATACGATCCCATGGTTACATCAAATGTGGAGTTTTTGCTCGTTTTTTTAATCCAAGTTTCATTTCTGCTATGGAGTAAGGTTTTTTTGGTGTGGAAAATAATCTCCATTTCTGACTCTGTTATATTTGTGTATTTGTTGGCAAATTTCAAAGCTTTGTTGAGTAGTTCTTCATCTATGGATGGATAGAAGTCTACTATGTCAAATGTAATGAACATTGTATTTCTCTGTTTGTTGAGTTTCTTAAACCATTGTATGACTTCATAGCTGTTTTTCCAAAGGTTGTATTCGGTGTTTGATTTTATATCTTCTATAGCCTTTTCCAAAATTCTCTTGCTTATTTTGCCCAGTTCGGATTTAGATGGGTTTATTAGTCTACATGTTGTGTTGTTTTGGAAGTTAGGCTTGTGGTCTTTAAGCGTTATGAAGGCTTCTTTTGTTGCTGTTGCCTCTACCCTATCACTTAACTCCATGCGGTGTGCAAGCTCTTTTTCTTTTTTGCGGATGTTGCTATGTGTAGTTTTATCAGCTTTCTTGTAGTTTTTCTGGATGTTTTTGTTTAAGAGTTGAGAGTATTCGTTTGGTTCCATTTTGTAAAAATTGCTCGTTTTGTCAGCCTTTACGAAATCTTTTTATCATTTTGGATTTGTTTTATATCATTTGCTAGTGATGTTTGAAAGTTGTTATTTGATTTTTTGAATTTAATATTGGCTATCAGTCCCTTCATTTTGTCTTCAAACGGTTTCATTTCATCTATTGTCGGAGGTGATCGCCATGATTTGAATCCATATATATATTTGTCTTCATTCTTTGCATTTGGGTTTAGGAAGAAGAACGCCTTCCATCTCATGTTGCGCACAAATTTCTCGGTTTGTTCTATCAGTTTTTTAGTGTAAGTTTGTGGGTTTGAAAATGGTATGTTTTTAGTGGATTGCCTAAAGTTGATTTTCTCCATTTTAGATTTTGACAGACCACAGTGCTCAACGTGAGGAGCGATTATTATGAACAATATAAAAAAGTCCTTAAAAAATCTGAAGGTGCTCAACCCCTTGGGGAGCAACATCTGTTAAAAAATATTTTTAAAAATGAAGTATTAAAATCTACAAGCTTGTTTCTAGCGTTGCTATCTTCAGGATGTCTTTTGGGGCACGCCAACGGTCTTTTATGGCGTGCGGGACTTGATTTCAACTCTGTGTATGCAGGCGGATCTCATATAGGGATTACTGAAAACACTTTCAAAACCAGATACGCAAACTACAGTCATTCAAAAATGAAAAATACAAAAATCAAACAGAGCTGAGTAAATACATTTGGAGACTCAAAGATAAAAAAAATAGACCACAACATATGGAAAATCATAAAAAGAGCAACACCATACAACAATATCTCAAAAGATGCAATCTATGCTCCACAGAAAAATGGTTAATATTATGCAAACCACACTTAGCAACTCTGAACACAAAAGTAGAAATTGTAAACAATTGCAGGCACAAGTGGAAATCTTTGCTAGCACATTCCATCTGAACAGGCCCCAATAAGAACCATAGGCCGCACGTGCAGCAAATGAGATCCGCCTGCATACACAGAGTTGAAATCAAGTCCCGCACGCCATAAAAGACCGTTGGCGTGCCCCAAAAGACATCCTGAAGATAGCAACGCTAGAAACAAGCTTGTAGATTTTAATACTTCATTTTTAAAAATATTTTTTAACAGATGTTGCTCCCCAAGGGGTTGAGCACCTTCAGATTTTTTAAGGACTTTTTTTTATATTGTTCATAATATATATATATATAAAACGATGGTTCCCTCAGGTAGCTAGTGAAGGGTTTCTCATATTTATAGTATATTCCCCATTCTCTTTATCTTCAATTTTTTTTTTGTTTCTAGAAGTTTAAATCTTTGCCAAGTCATTACTATAACGACTGTAGAATTGTTAGCCTGCACTTGTTTTCCACCACTACTTAATTGTGCAGCATTATATATATATATATATGTATATATATATATATATACATCTGCGCGCGCGCGCGCGCGCGCGCGCGCGCGCGCGCGTGTGTGTGTGTGTGTATGTGTGTGTGTGTTTGCATTAATCTAACGTCTATTCACTTTTTAATGTGTTTTTGGAAACAACATTGTTCTCTGTGTATGACAAGGAGAGGTTAAAAGAAATAATGGTGCTGATGCTAAAGCGGAAAACATCAGTAATAGCTGACACTGCATAAAACAAACGAACAAAGCAACAAACAAACAAAATCAAAGGACACATCCAACTGAACTATATGAAATAGACATTCACAGATGTCAAACACCAAAGGAAATGTATCATTGACTTGCTTAATCGAATCTTTGGAGAAATGTGGCGGTCAAAGATCAGCTCACTCAAAAACTACGTGGAAGACTGAAGTTTCTTTCTGCACAACAGCATGTGAATTTTGTTGTTGCTAAAGCTGCATTGAAAGCATGGTGCTGAAACCGATATGTAAATAATGCTGTCTGTCTTCATTTTTTGTTTAGATGGCGCAATATTTAGAAACCAAAGTGTGCCGTGAGGAAAACTACTGTGGCAACTGTGTCCACACTCCTGTTGCGTTTTCGTGAAATGATTCCTTCACACACACACACACACACACACACACACACACACACACACACACACACGTACGCACGCACGCACGCACTCACGCATTCACATACACACACACACACACACACACACACACACACACACACACACACACACACGCGCGCGCCACGCACGCACGGACGCACACACACACACACACACACACACACACACACACACTTCGCCGTTACAAACTGGATAAACTCATTTAGACAGCCCACGCTGTCTTCACGCATCTGCTCCTGTTACCCCATTGGTACTAGCAGGTGCTCCTGTTACTCTCACAGCAGGTGCTCCTGTTACTCTCACAGCAGGTGCTCCCCATCTGTGTACACATGGTTCAGATCTCCGCTATCATTATCACCTAACCTTCAAACCATCGGACACGGCGGAAGAAATCACAGATTGATGGCAACGGATGATTTGATCCAGTCCCTGAGACTGGGAAGAAAACGGAATAGATGGCTTCAGACTTATCTGTCTCTCTGAGAGATACCAGGAACAAACGTTGTCGACAAATACGAAAACAAAACAAAACAAAAACAAGAATAAATAAAAAACAGAAAAAAAGAAGAAAAAGGAAAAAGAAAAAGAAGAAGAAAAAAGAAAGAAAGAAAAGAACAGAACATTCTCGCAAAGCTTAGACACACGTGGTATGTGCTCTGGGACTGTGCGAGCGAATGTGCGTGCATTACTCTTTACACACATGGAACCGAAATGCAGCCTTTTGATATGTGCGACACGTCCAGCTCCCATGACTTGGTGCAGAGCATGACGTACACATGGAACTGATTAACAGTGATGGGTAACAAACGCAGGAAAACACTTCCACCGTCAGGAACTACATTACTTACTTATAGCTGAAAGAGGAAACAAGAGTTGTCCTCGTGCAGAACGTTATTCCATCTTGAAACATACATGTGGAACTGAAAGGCGCACTACCACATTACCAACGTCATTTGAAAACTGATTCTTCTCATCGAAAACACCTGTCTTCCTCTTTTGACATTGCCTGAAGTTTAAAATGGTTGCACTTTTGAAAACTTACATTTCAATTTACATTGATATTTGCACAGTTCACCTTGAAAATATTCCACAAATGTGACGTGTTTTGAGTTGATACGCCATTTCAGACAATAGATGCAAATTGCTTATGGATCATAAAATGTATAGAGTTTCCACAGGCTTGCGTTTGAACTTTAAGCTCAGAGTACCTTTGTATGTAGCTATTTGGTTACTGTGTCTGTACGTGTTTTTTCAAATACGGATTAAACAAAAAATAACTGAGAGAGAGAGGAGAGAGAGAGAGAGAGATAGTTTTAGCAAACCTTTGTGGCTGATGTCTAGGGGAGATTTGTACATGTCTTTCCTGGGGGCACCACTCCTAGCAAGAAAGGAATCTTTGTTGTCTACGAATACTGCAGACAGTTCCCTGCATACTGTCTGAAGCTTTAGGTTGGATTGAACAATGGCTGGATTCATTAAATGTCTACCACATGCGGGGATGATGGAAGAGGCCACGACTGTTGCACTGGGGAAGGTCGTTTGACATGAGTAAAGGAGAGCCCTCCATTGGTGTGTTGTAATCTCTCCCCCTTTACAGTCGTTGATTCCTACATGCAAAACAACTCTATCCACATGGGCATTGGGTGGACGGGATTCAAGCCAGTGTTTTATGTCAGAGACCCTGAGACCGGACACACTGATTTTCTGAACTGATTTGAAGCTACCTGTGTTCATTTTGTGTGCATCCATGTTATGTATTGTGGAATCTCCTATAATCAAAACAGTCCGTCTGTTCTTCCAATGATGTTTGTTGGAGACAATGGGGTGGGCTGGGAGTAGCTCTTTGTCTTTTGGAGACATGGACAGGAATGGACTGATGATCAGGTGATGATGGTGATGGATCAAAACGATTTATGACTGGGATGGAGTAGACAGGAGCACTGTCTAACCTGGGAGGGGCGGGACTGGCATGGAGACTGGTGTCAGCTAGATCAGAGGAAGGGAGGTGGGAATGGGTGGAAGAGAGGCTGGGAGCAGAGAGTGTTTTTACTTGGACGGAGGTGGGACTGGGTTGACCGCTGGGTGGTTGGGTAGGGGTGGAGGGCTGGTGGGTCTTAGACAGGTCAGGTGATCTGTGCATCTGTGATGTTGTCGTCGCTTGATGCAGGCTGGTTCTCTTCAAGGCAGTGGAAAAAAGAATAGGGGCAGTGGACATGGCAGGTTCACAGGCAGGTTTCAGTGGGGGGTACTCATGAGAAGAACTGGTGGCGAGCCGCTTCTTGAGATCTGTAATAATTCTTTGAGAAGAGAGAGAGAGAGAGAGAGAGAGAGAGAGAGAGAGAGAGAGAGAGAGAGAGAGAGAGAGAGAGAGAGAGAGAAAGTCTTTTATACTTTCACATTTTGTTTTAACACTAATATTAGTCTGTCATTTTCCCCACAGAACTTTCTTTTGAAAGCTCATGCTTATCCTATCGAGACATGAGCCAACAGATCTGCTCTATATCAGAAAGATTCTGTTTAGGTTATGAGGCAGTAATTCTCTCCCTTGGGCATCGTTACGAAGGCAGAGTTGTGTGCTGGCGCTTTGTCCCAGCAACGGCACGCTTGAAACGTTCCGCCGCGGAAAAGGTTGTATAAATGTTCAACAAAAACAAATTATCATTTACTACGAATGTAGGTATTGCTTGAGAGAAAAGAATATTTCACATAATGAGATACAGTGTATTACGGAAGTCCAGCTGTTTCTGGACACATCACTGTCAGACTGTCACTCACACATCGTTAAAACACAACAAGTCAGACAAGCAGAAAAGTGTTCCCCCATTCAATTAATGACTAACTCTTCAATTAATCTGTCTTGTGTGCCGAAATCCATGCAAGTAAAGACACGCGAAAATGAGCACACAAAATGTTTAGAAATATCAGAAACAGAATTCAAAGAAAGTCACTTTGCAGACCACACAACATTTATTATAGAAAATGATTGGAACGCATCTGAAAAGTTGTTTAAAATCTTGACAGCTCTGAAAAAGAATATCAGGACTCAAAATTGACTGCAAGAATGTACCATGTTGTTGTGGGCAAATATTTTGTTTGTTAAGTGATGAAACTATAAAATAAAACACAAATTTCATGTGTTCATTAGAGGTCTACAGGGTGATTATCAGATTGAAAAGCACATTTCCCGTGTATATCTGCGTACGAGTGAGTTTGGAAGAAAATGGTCCCAATTCATAACACTGCTGACCTGCAACCAGCATTAGCACCTGCGCAATACAATTTTTAAAAAAAGCGAACGATGAAGCACCACAGCAAAGAAAGATATGGAAACATTTCTCAAGTTATGCTAAAAATAGCTTGTGTAACACAAAGGCCATACCATGTTAAATCATCTGAACCTTTTTTTCCTTTGCCTGAGTATGTCGTAATTCAATAAAAGGCAAGGGTTGACACGTATCGACCAATATATGACATAAATCGAAGTTGAAGATGCGATGTGCCGTAAGTGCGTACGTGCGTGCGTGCGCGCGCGCGCGCGTGTGTGTGTGTGTAGGGGGATGAAGAAGTGTGTTGTGCACGTTAAAAATGCACAAAGTAGCATCTGCATTTGTCATTACCGTTGTGCGAACTGCGTGTAACTGTCATTGTAACTGAGTGCAAACTGAGTGAATGTAAGTGATCGCTTTGTCATATATTTTGCATTGTAGGTGCTCTATGTATAGTGTTCATTCTTACATGTCTTGCTTAGCAATGATTCACCCTTCAGAACAAAGAAAATGTGAGACGTTTTGATGATGATGTATAACTTCATTGAAATGCCTAGATATATGTTCATTGTTGTGTGCCAACTATACATGATTAGAGAGAGAGAGAGAGAGAGAGAGAGAGAGAGGAGAGAGAGAGAGAGAGAGAGAGAGAGAGAGAGAGAATGAGAGAATTTTTGACACACGTGCAGAACATTCCGTCACTGAAGGAATCAACATTGTTTGAAACCTCTGGTAGATTAGTTTATCGCTGTGCATGGAAAGGCAGCCAAGCCACCAGCGATAAGGTCTCAACAAATGTCGACCATCTGTCAACTTCAGCCAATTTGTAATAGCTGCAGAGGTTTTCATTTCGCTAATATTTTTATTCCTCACTGAGCCCCAGCCTAACAATCTGGACGCTTCCAGAAAGCAGAGGGTCCACAAAGACCGGGGATGTGAGGCATGGTAGCGCAGGAAACCTCTGATCTGTCTGGCAGTGGTCACATCCACGTCTGGTACCCGGCTGTTGTTGCCTTGAGACCCCTCTCCTTGCGCCACATTGCTCCCTCGGGCTCCTTCTCTCTGCGTCAGATCATTTCCTCGTCCTCCGTCTCCTCGTGCCAGGTTGTCGCCTTGTCCCCCCTCTCCTTGCGGCCGATTGTTGCCTGGCCTTTCATGTTCCTGTCGTATGATCTTCAGCAGTCGTCAGTTACGACTCAGCTGGAAAAGAGAGCGGTTGGTCATCACTCCAGCTTGGTAAAGAAATGACACAACGTCTGGCAACAGATTCTGCACCGCAAAGGTTGATGCCTGAAGAACACTCCAATTCTGGTTGGCCGTGTTTGTATGGAAGACAGCGAGCAGACCTGCCTCATAAGCCGTACGCAGACATTCGTTTATCCTGAAGTTCATGTCACAGGAGACGTGCCGAAAGTATTTCCTTTTGTCAACCAAAGGGAGGTAACCGTTCACGGAGAAGTAGCCAAAAACGACTCGTCGTACCACCTTGTTGCCAGAATACACTAAAACTCTAAACTTATGACAAAAAGCGTTACTGGTCACATAGCTCACCACACGACGCAGCATGTGAGCCTCAGCCTTGGAACAACGGTCTAGAAGCATCCAGAACACCTGCAGACCATCCTCATCATCTGTTGGGCAGACCGCAGGACTGAGCAGAGCCGGAAACACGCTCCTAGAGAAATGCGACAGTATCTGCTCCACAGAGGTCCATAGCTCCGCTCTTTCACAATCACTACACAGGACGAGCAGATTTTCAGATTGAAAGAAATTAACATAAATGAAAAGAAAGCCGATACGGTCAGGTGATCCGAGCATTTGCATTAAGATTTCAGCAGTCTCTTGACATCCTTTGAACATCAGTTTTTCTTTAAACAGTGTAGGGATTTTTAGCTTGCCCTCATCCAAAGCAATTTTCTTGTTGTGGCCCCAGCCTATATGTCGACACACCTCCAGCAGACACAGGGTCTCCAAGGAACGGAGATGCGAGGCATGGTAGAACAGGAACTGTCTGATCCGTCTGGCACTGTCTAGTGTCAAGCGAGAAGATGTGTTGTCTACTCCTGCTTGGCCAGGCAGATAATTGTCATGTCTTCTCTGGTCTGGCTGATTGTTGTCTCGTTCACTATATTGCTGTGTCAGTTTAAGCATTTCTTCGTTGCCACACAACTGAAAGAGAATATGATTGTCCATCATACCAACACTGCTAAAACAGCCCATAGCAGTTTTTGTCTGTATGGAAAATCTCAGAAAGTACATGACCAATCTTTCTGAAAATTTGTAGGTTTGTTCATTATAGGTCACAAATGATGGCCGATGTTTACCAGAATAGTTATTACTAACGGCTGTAACAGGCGTAAACAGTTTTTCCTCTTTATGGAATATCTCATATGTATTCAAGATAAACTGAGAGTACGTTTATATGCGTTTCATCTTGTTTTTTCTTATGGTCGCAATATGGAACAATTATGATTTGAAAATGGCAGAGTAAACCTGAACTAAAACTCCTACAAGAGTTGAAAAGTGGTCAAGTTACCTGTTTTAAGGTTTCAGCAACTGGTCAACAGTGGGTTCCCTGACGTGGCCGCAGCCTACATGTTTGGACACTTCCAGAAGACTGTGGATATGTAACGGCAGTGTTCGTGAGGCGGCGAGGGACAGGAAGTCTTTAATCTGTTTGGCAGTGTACATAGTAATGTTGAACACCAGATTGTTGTTCTCTTCTTGACGTCTGCGTTTCCGTGTCAGTATCTGAAGCAGGTCTGGATTAGAATGCAATCGAAAGACTACGCATTTGTTCATCACGCCAACGCTGTGCAGAAATTGCGCAACCTCTTGCAAAGGTCGACGCTTTCATGCGACTCAACTGCTGGTTGGCTATATTTCCACTTGGTAGTATAAACAGACCAGCCTCACATGCTACTGCTAGACAATCATTGATATCGGGGGATATATCGATGATAGTGAATTTACTATTTGTCCTGTCATCAAAAACAGGAAGATAGGTTGTAGAATGAAAATCGTAAACCGATTGTCGCATATTGTCGTTATCAAAATAAACTAAAAATTTGAATTTGTCGACAGAACCAATAAAGATCACAGAACGTATGATGTCTATTGCCACATTTATTTCGGCCCTGGACCAACGCTCTACAAGAGTCTGGAACACCTCCAGGCCTTGGTCGTAAATGGTGGTGGAAGCCAGCACTTGGACCAGTTCTGGAAACGCGTTCTCAGAAAAATGCGACAGTATTAGCTTGACAGAAGCCCACTCTTTAACGTAGACCAGCGTAGTCGACCACTCGTACCAGAATCTCCATCCCAAATTAGGCATTATCCTGAGGACCTGGGCTAGTCTGTTGAATTTCACTGTCGCAGTGACTGTGCAGTGGTGACGTTGCCGATGAAGGCAGGTGGTGATGCAGCAGTCAGCCTGGTCTTCAGGCACAGAGAACAGGCTGCTGGCCACACGAGACATCCTGCCCATTCTGGACAGGAGATGGGGGGCAGTCCTCAGCCAGTCGTCCACCTCGGTCATGTGAAGCAGATTGGGGGCAGGACCGTTGGCCATCTCCGTACAATGGAAGATGTGTACTGGTCGGTACTCCTACCATGCACAACGGATCATCAGCAGTCATTGTGTTTTCCCGCTCAGTGACGTCGTTTTACTATTGTATTTCAAAGTCATCTTAGTCTGTCTTAGTGGTGATTGAAACATGATTTGCTAGGCGGGGTTTCATAAATCTGATGGCGGTTCTCAACCCCATTGTGGTCTCTACTGTCCACTCCAGATTCCCCACAAACTACATGGTATTGTTGACCTCTCCGTTCTGTGTAGTCGTGATACCATGTTCAGGTATGTTTATTTGTGCTCAATGTAGGGAACTGCGCAATTTTCTACTTCATATGAAGCAGTGGACTTCGTAAATAAATTTAACGTGAGAGAGAGAGAGAGAGAGAGAGAGAGAGAGAAGAGAGAGAGAGAGAGAGAGAGAGAGAGAGAGAGAGAGAGAGAGAGAGAGAAGAGGCTGTGGGAGGTTTTAATACATACCAATTTGTTTTTGTTCGTTTCCTTAGTTGTTGCTGTGAGCATGTCAGGTGAGGAGTAGAGAGTAGATGGATAAGCGTCGAACATCCTTTAAGGATGTTTCCTTGTTTGTTATGTGTGCAAAGGTTTGGTGCTAGACGAGTTATTTAGCACCAAAAGCACGTTCATCTTGAATCAGTTCTCGCAATTATTCCATCATGATAGCTAAATGTATCCTGATTTAAAACTAATCACCTTCTCTGTCTCAGTGAGAGAGAAGGAGAGAGAGAGAGAGAGGGGGGGGGGGAGAGGAGAGGGGGGAGGGAGGGAGGGAGGGAGAGAGAGAGAGAGAGGGGATGGAAGCGGGATTAAAAAAAAACAGAGGGAGACAATAGGATAGAAGGAGGTAGGGAAAAATAGTACGTGGGAATGACAGACTGTAACAGAAGGGGTAGGTTCATGGGTAAGGGCAAAGCATAGCACTTGATGGAGTGGGAGGAGACGACATGAGAGATGTTTTAATAGGAGCTGAAGAAGGAAGAGAGAGAGAGAGAGAGAGAGAGAGAGAGAGAGAGAGAGAGAGAGAGAGAGAAGACAGACAGAGACAGACAGACAGACAGACAGACAGACAGACAGACTGACAAAGAGAGAGAGGCAGAGAGACAGAGACAGAGAGACAGAGACAGAGATAGAGACATAGACAGAGACAGAGATGGAGACATAGACAGAGACAGAGATAGAGACATAGGCAGAGACAGAGATAGAGACATAGGCAGAGACAGAGATAGAGACATAGGCAGAGACAGAGATAGAGACATAGACAGAGACAGAGATAGATTTGGATAGAAGTAGAGAGCGAGCTTGAGGGAGGGGAGGAGAAAGAAACTGAGGGGGGAAAGAGAGGACGGAGAACAATAGATTGGAGGGATGGAGAGACGTGATGGGCAAGAGATGGAGAATTGGGGTGGGGGTAGTGGGAGACTGAGAGAGAGAATGCAGTGGGTGGATGGAGAGGATGGGAGGGGGTACTGAAAGAGTGGACAAAGGTGGATTAACACAGCGAGAGAGAGAGAGAGAGAGAGAGAGAGAGAGAGAGAGAGAGAGAGAGAGAGTCCCATAATTCATTGTGTTTTAGGCTTATTGCCCATTCCCAATCGTGAAAGGGGGAACAGGTGGAAATGAATAACAATTCTGTCAATTATTACCATGAGATAAATGATAATTTGTCGCAACATGGAATCCATAATACAGTTATTACGCGTACAGCGTGAAATACATATCATTTACCGTAGTCGAGTTGTTCCCAAAAGAACTGCCACTTTTTCGTTCAATAATTTTTTATGACGCATCCAGAGAAGGATTTCCTTTATCCCCAGCACTGGACCACAGACTGTCTTCTTTTTTGCAATGAATCTACCGATAATGTTATATCACGTTTTTGCATTATTTTTCAAACACGTCATAATCTGCTGGCCTGTGTCATTTTCATCATCGTCCTGTGATGTCTGATAGTCTGTTGCACTGTGGATACTGACCCCGTTGTCTTCCATCTGCTGTGTCTGTGCGTCATGTTTTATGCATGTTGAATGTGTCTCACTGACTGGCACACCACAGCACACACTGTCTTGATCTTCAGTCTGGTGAGCATATTCAGTCGCTCCTTCACTGTCCAACTCAGGAAGCACTGACACTGTCTGTAGGCTATTGTCAACTGATGGGCATGCAGACTGACTTCGTTTACACTTACTGGGACACGAAATTACGTTTTCGTCCCTGAATGTCTCAAGCACTGTAGTGTAAACTTGGAGGGGTTGAAATAAAAGAGACCAGAGGGAGATGGGGTGGACTTTCCTTTTGCTGTAGAGTTCCTGGTTGTCTGTGTGCCTCGGCTCTTCTCCTGTCTTTATATACTGGTGAAGGCCATTTTCGTCGATGTGCCACCGTGTCCTTGTCAGTTGGCTGTGAAGACGGGCTCGCTGATGTCAGGTGACGCACGATTGCGGTGTGGTTTCCCCCTACCTTCAATTTCAAAAGAAGACAATATCATTCCATGTATTAAGCTATTCAGCACACTCTCTAAATGAGGTGGGAAACCGTTCACAGGCGTAGTGGAGAACTTTTCTGGAAAATTACACGAGCTTTTCGATCTGTTTCTTGAAAGCTGTCTCGCTGATAGCACAACAAGGGACGCTACGAGAGAGAGAAAGAGACAGACAGACAGAGAGAGAGAGAGAGAGAGAGAGAGAGAGAGAGAGAGAGAGAGAGAGAGAGAGAGAGAGAGAGAGAGATGGAGGGGAGGGATGTAGGGAAGAGAGAAATGAGGCTGAGGGTGGGTAAAGAGGAAAGAATCAAGAAAAAGAGAAACAATGTGAAAGAAAGAAGGGACATGATAGAAGAGCAGAGATAATACGCAATTGGTGGAAGCACAGAGAGGATGGGGTGAATCTAAGGACAGAGAGGATGGGGTGAATGGAAGGACAGAGAGGATGCGGTGAATGGAAGGACAGAGAGGATGGGGTGAATCTAAGGACAGAGAGGATGGGGTGAATGGAAGGACAGAGAGGATGGGGTGAATCTAAGGACAGAGAGCATGGGGTGAATCTAAGGACAGAGAGCATGGGGTGAATCTAAGGACAGAGATGATGGGGTGAATGGAAGGACAGAGAGGATGGGGTGAATGGAAGGACAGAGAGGATGGGGTGAATGGAAGGACAGAGAGGATGGGGTGAATGGAAGGACAGAGAGGATGGGTGAATGGAAGGACAGAGAGATGGGGTAAATCTAAGGACAGAGAGAGGGGTTGAATCTAAGGAGAGAGAGGATGGGGTGAATCTAAGGACAGAGAGGATGGGGTGAATCTAAGGACAGAGAGGATGGGGTAAATCTAAGGACAGAGAGGATGGGGTGAATGGAAGGACAGAGAGGATGGGGTGAATGGAAGGACAGAGAGCATGGGGTGAATGGAAAGACAGAGAGGATGGGGTGAATCTAAGGACAGAGAGGATGGGGTGAATGGAAGGACAGAGAGGATGGGGTGAATGGAAGGACAGAGAGGATGGGGTGAATGGAGGGACAGAGAGGATGGGGTGAATGGAGGGACAGAGAGGATGGGGCGAATCTAAGGACAGAGAGGATGGGGTGAATGGAGGGACAGAGAGGATGGGGTGAATGGAAGGACAGAGAGGATGGGGTGAATGGAAGGACAGAGAGGA
>CM065724.1:15174888-15177388 GCA_033310375.1 Conus canariensis | reverse complement strand
TGCATGCGTGCGTGCGTGTGCGTGTGTGTGCGTGCGTGTGTGTATGTGCGTGTGTGTATGTGCGTGTGCGTGTGTGTGTGCGCGCGTGTGTGTGCATGCGCGCACGCGCAGTGTGTGTGTGTGTGTGTGTGTGTGTGTGTGTGTGTGTGTGTGTGTGTGTGTGTGTGTGTGTGTGTGTGTGTGCGTGCGAGAGGGGCTGGGTGCGCGGGTGGATAAGGGGAGAGGAAGAAGTGTCAGTGTCGCTGTCTTTATACAGTGTTCGAGAGAAAACAGAACTACGCAATAGCGGTTGGATAAACTGTTCATGTCAAGCCAGATTTATTAACTTCTTGTGGATTGCAGATCTAAGCGTGGTTGATTGCGTCAGCCCTCTAAACACCAGCAAATACTTCTCTCTTCGAACCCCAAGACCAAAGTTTGGAACAAGATACTAATTTGAACGTAATTTGTCTCATCTGAAGAAGACCCGATTGCGTTTGTTCTGCGATTTCTTTGCTCCTTCATCTGGTGACGCATTGATTCTGTTTTCGCTCCTATTTCAATTTCCGCCTGCAGTCACTCGACTCTGAAACCACCTGAACGGAAGTTTCTGTACTGCAACATTTTGCAGTTTACGCTTTCTATGCGTTCAGCTTTAGCAGTTCCCTATCAAGCCATCTTCTTTTGATCCGATGAGAAGGATTCTTTGCAAAAAAAGTGATCTCTACCAAATATGTGTCTTAATCTAGCTCATGATATTGATAGGCTGTAAGTCAATATTGCCGATATGCCTCTGTTACTACCTTTACTATGGTTACTACCACTGCTATCACTACCACTGCTGCAGCTAGGACTAATGCTGCTGCTGCCTCTACTACTACTACTATTACTACCACATTTACAACTGTTACTAGTATTTGCCACTACTATTCACCACTATCACCAATTAAAGTAGTAGTAGTAATAGTAGTAGGAGTGGTAGTGGTAGTGGTGATAGTAGTGGCAGTAACAGCAGCAGCAACTGTTGGTGGTAGTAGTAGTAGAGCAGCAGGCAGGAGCAGCAGCAGTTGTGGTGGTGGTAGTGGTAGTAGTAGTAGGAGGAGGAGGAGGAGGAGGTGGAGGAGGAGGAGTAGGAAATGAGTGGGATGAGTAGCAGCAGCAGCAGCAGTGATAGTAGTAGTAGTAGTAGTAGTAGTAGTAGTCGTAGAAGCAGCAGCAGCAGCAGCAGTGATATTAGTAGTAGTACTTGCAGTAATAGTACTGGCAGTAGCAGAAGCAGCAGCAGCAGCAGCAGCAGCTATTACAGAAACGACGAAGCGTTCGCTACCAATGTCCGCATATGCGGATTTGGATTTTGAAAATTCGCGCTGTCCGCGTGACGTATCGGTTACGAAACTCAAGAAGGGAGATGATTCCTTAGTTATCCCCTACCAACTTTTCATTCATTTACACTGTGTGTGTAGCGTGGCTCGCTCGCTAGCCGACGAGAACAAAGGGTACCGTCGGCCAGCTCTGCTGCGTGATTGAAAAGATGGCGTCGCAAGGAAGCGTTCGACACAGTAGGGCTGATGATTTGTTAGTTAGCGTTGAAGACGCACTGGAAATGATCCGGACTGAAGGATCAGATGTCGAAGAAGACATCAGCGATTCTTCAGATGAGGATTTCGACCCCAACAGTGGGGAGACAGACGTGGATTCCGATACTGAAATGGGCGCTGATAGCAGACGAAACTGTGCCAGCACATGGGCCTCAACAAGTGTTTCATTCGGATACTGATGCTGAAATGGGAGAAGAAGTCGACGATTTGGGAGCTGTTTTCACTGACGATTGGACTGATAATCTAAAATTATTTACTCTCTATCATCCATTCATAGGCACACCAGGTTTATTGTATGACTGGCCAGTCAGCACTCAGCCTTTGCAGTTCTTTGAGTTGTCCATGCATTCCACATAGGTGGCTAAAGAGAAATTATTACTACATAAATTGTGCTGTGTGTAAATGTGTCATGCATATTTTACATACTAAGTGAATGCATATTTTTTGCAGTGATCCTGTCACACTGTGCATCAATCCATGCCCGCACTCAGCCCAGCATTCACTCCGTGCACACGCAATCTCTCCAAACAACCAGGAGGCGCACTACAATAACTCTTCTTCTCCCCCTCCTCTCCGGGGAATAATTTACTAAACAATAATCAATTTTCCATCATATTCAACTGGTTTGTCTTCAAGGAATTATTTTTCATTCCTCCTCTCCAGTGGAGGTACAATCATTCCACAGATCCACTAGCTGGGACCAAATTTAATCTCATTATACATAATACTTCACAAATATATCTTTTACCGGTTTCTCCTCCTCACTTGAGAAACAATGTATATATTTTCAAAGAAAAATCAAAAGATGGCTTAAAATATAGGAATATCATTTGAGGTCCGACCCAGGGGGACAATTAAAAATCATTGTGGGTCAACATGACAAACGCTTTAAGTTTTCTCACGACTTGCGCAGTCATTGTCTT
>CM065724.1:15159888-15172388 GCA_033310375.1 Conus canariensis | reverse complement strand
GCCGTGGAGGGATTTTCAAATTGCCCTCATCCAAAGCAGTTTTCTTGAAGTGACCCCAGCCTATATGTCGACACACCTCCAGCAGACAGAGGGTCTCCAAGGAACGGGGATGCGAGGCATGGTAGGACAGGAACTGTCTGATCCGTCTGGCACTGTCTAGTGTCAAGCGAGAAGGTGGGTTGTCCTCTCTTGCTTGGCCTGGCAGATCATTGTCGTGTCTTCTCTGGTCTGGCTGATTGTTGTCTCGTTCACTATGTTGCTGTGTCAGCTTAAGCATTTTCTCATTGCCACACAACTGAAAGACGATATGATTGTCCATCATACCAACACTGTAGAGATATTCTACAACGTCTTGCAGCACATTCTCCACAGCGAAGGTTGCTATTTCCATTTTAACCAAATGACATTGTGCCGTACTCTCCACTGTAGCCGTGAACAGGCCTGCTTCACAAGCCATGCACAGACAGGCATTATAGCTTGACCTTTTGGGTTTCTTTTCTTTGATCAGACATAACAAGGTCACGCCCAAGCCCCTGGATGTCTCAAGACCAATGCAATTTCCAACAGCTCGTCGCACACACAGATTTGAAGAATAAACAAAAAGTTCGAAAAGATGCTTGTAGCAACCAATCACCACAAATGTTATAGTGGTTTCCAGCTCATCTGCATCAGATTCGGTACTACGCTCCAAAATCATCGGGAACACTTCAGGGTCCTCGTCAGTCTCCATTGACGAAAGGATGCATAAAAGTGGGGAATATAAATAGCACTCGGGACAATGCAACAGGATTTGCTTGACAGAAGTCCACTTCCCAGTGTCGCTTACACTGATCAAGCATCTGGACCAAAATGCCCGTCCTAAATCAGGCATTCGACTAAGGACTCGACTCATAATGTCCAAGTGAATTCCCAGGAAGACCAGACACGTGTAACAACGCCGGCGAAGGCAGGTGACGATGAACTTGTCTACCTGGTTTTCCGACATGGAGGACACGAAAGAGAAGGTAAGCACGGAGTCGTCAAGCATTATGCTGAAGGGCTCAATATTACACGACGATCCCTGCAGCCGCTGTTCGTTCTCTTCCAAGTGATCCAGTATCTTGGTGAATTTTACTTCAGATACCATCTTCATGCACGTCCCTGTCACGCACATATGATCACCTGTCAGTTAATGAACGTGTGTGTGTGTGTATGTGTGTGTGTGTGTGTGTGTGTGTGTGTGTGCGCGCGTGCGTGCGTGAGTGCGCGCGCGCGCGCGCGCGCGTCTGTGTGTGTGTGTGTGTGCAAGAGAGAGGCTGGGTGGGTAGGTGGGTGGGGGAAGAGGAGGTTGTGTTCAGTGTCACTATCTTTATCCAGTGATCGAGAGAGAACAGAACTGTGCAATAGCGGTTGGTAAAACTGTTCCTGTCAAGCAAGCTTCATAAACCTGTTGTGGATTGCAGATCAAAGCGTGGCTGTTTGTGTCAGCCTTCTAAACACAAACAAAGACTTCTCTCTTCGAACCCCAACACTAAAGTTTGGAACCAGATATTATTTTGAAAGTTATTTGTCTGTCTGAAGAAGACGCAATGATTCGAAACGCGTTGCATTTGTTCTGTGATTTCTTTGTTCCTTTGTTTATTGTGGTAGTAGTAGTAGGATGAGGAGGAGGAGGACAGTAGGTAAGTAGGTATAGTAGTAGTAGTAGTAGTAGTAGTAGTAGTAGTAGTAGTAGTAGTAAAAGAAGTAGCGGCAGTAGCATCTGCATCAGCAGCAGTGGTAGTAGTAGTAGTAGATGCAGTAGTAGTAGTACCAGCAGTAAAGTAACAGGAGCAGCAGCCGCAGCAGTGGTAACAGCAGCAGCAGCAGCAGTAGTAGTAATAGTAGTAGTAGTAGTAGCAGTAGTAGTAGTAGTAGTCGTAGTAGAAGTAACAGTAATAGTAATAGCAGGGGTAGTACCTGCAGCAGCATCAGTAGTAGTAGTTGTAGTAGTAGTGGCACCGGCAGTAGCAGTAGCTGGAGCAGAAGCAGCAGCAGTGGTGGTGGTGATGATGGTGGTGGTGATGGTGGTGGTAGTGGTGGTGGTAATAGTAGTGATAGTAGCAGCGGTAGAGTAGTAGTAGTAGTAGTAGTGATTGTAGTATCAGTAGTAGCAGTCTTGGTAGCAGGAGTAGTAGTCATATTATCAACAACTGCAGCAGCAGCAAAATCAGTGTAGTAGTAGTAGTAGTAGTAGTAGTAGTAGTAGTAGTAGTAGTAGTAGCTGTGGTAGCAGCAGTAGTAGTAGTGCCAACAACAGAAACAGAAACAACAGTAGTAGTAGTAGCAGTAATAGTAGTAGTAGTAGTAGTACTACTACTACTACTACTACTATTACTGCTACTACTACTACTGCTACCAGCAGCAGCAGCAGCAATAGTACTAGTGGCAGTAACATCATCAGCAGCAGTAGTCGTGACAGTAGAAGAGTACAAGAGCAGTAAATCTAGTCATAATAGCACCAACAGGCACACACATTACCTTACATCAACACAGTCACACCAAACAATGAATCAACAGACATTTTTCAGAGGAACGGGGACGGTGGAACAAGGAGAAGGAGAAGGCGGCAAATGACAACAGAAAAAAACACACACAAGAAAACCCTTCAATGAAAGCATGCAAGACCCACTAAATTCAATTTTGTCATCCAAATCACATGCTACTCCTGTCAGCAGTCGTCCTTTCCTGTCAAAACACTGCAGAAATGGTCATCCTTACCTGTGTACCGTTCCTTAGTCACTCTCTTCCCAAACTTTCTTCCCTTGAGGACGAGAAAAGGCACCAGCCCAAACTCACCTATTGGATCGACCCCCAACCCTCCTCCCCGCGCTTCCTCTCCTTCGAAATTCTCAAACTGTCCCAACGACAGAACATATCAACCCGAGCATACTGCGCCTGACTTTATGGGCGTGGTGGTTGTGCACCAAAGCCAAATATCTTTCCAGTCATGTCCCAATGCCACTGCCTAAGTCAAGTCAAATGAAGAACACATTATCGTCTCCCAGTAGAAATTAAGAGTGGCCATAAAACATGTCTATAGATCTATATTTAACAAATCACAAATCACACTCACCCACACACAGCGAATAATATAAACACACCCACATACATATACACAAGCAAGCTTTCTGAACTGGATCTCATCGAAAGTTCAGTTTTGATTCAGGAGTTTGAAGAAATTGGGAACTAAACTGATTTTAGTTCTATTTGGTTTGAAGTTTTGGAATTTGGAATCTTCGTCCAGATGGTAGAAGATTGTAGTTTTTTGAAATAATATGAGAACTGTAGGCAGCAATGTTTGCAGCTTTTTCCGTGACACGACATTCATACAGTTCATCTAAATGCTCTTGTTTTTTACCACTAATCTTTCCACATGTATTCACAATTTGTTTATTATGCTTTTTGTCACATTCAGATTTCCAAAACAGCATAAAAACCATAGGACAGCACTCATTCTACAAAACTACGATAAAGCATATTTCAGTGGTTCTTTTTAGCAGCAAGAGACCAAAGTCTTTGAAGACAGTATATTCTGCACTGGCAGTTTTTGTTGATAGATTGAGTATTTGCATTAAAATTCAACTTATCATGTAAAATAGTGCTCAGTGGGTTATACGGAGCGCGGTTTAGAAACACTCCATTTAGTGATAAAAGCATGCGCCCATTTCTTTTGGCAGAGGGTGGGTATGGTCGGGCCGTGCACATCTTCACTCCAGCGGGTGTTTCTGGACGATGTCCAAATTAATAAATTGCTTGGGGTTCCTCTGGCAGTGTTGGACAGTTTTTGTTCCAGCATTTTTCTACCGTCTACTGACCTCAAACTAAAAACTGTCGTTGTCCAAGATCAATGGAAGATTTCTATTTTCCTCTTGATCACATTACATGTGGCTCAAATTCAACCCTTTAAATCGTAGGATCTCCCGTGTGTGTGTGTGTGTGTGTGTGTGTGTGTGTGTGTGTGTGTGTGTGTGTGTGTGTTGTGTATGTGTGTTTGTGTGTTAGAGAGACAGATATGGAGACATAGACAGAGAAGGAGTGACAGAAACACAACACACACACACACACACACACACACACACACACACACACACACACACACACACACAGAAGAGAGAGAGAGAGAGAGAGAGAGAGAGAGAGAGAGAGAGAGAGGAAAGAGACAGAGACAGAGACAGAGAGAGAGCTGGGTCTGGGTTTTGCTCAGCACCCACACCAAAATGTAGAGCAGGTTAGTTTATGGAAACAATCTTCCACTAGTTGAAGGGGTAAACATAAAACTGAGAAAACCACACTTCTCTCTGTACTTTTTAAAACTAGAAAATGAAGGTATGAACAGTTTTATGGCAAGAAATATTTCTTATTTCGTTAATCTGGTTTTTCTTCATATAGTTATCATTTTGCAAACATGAACTTAAATATTCGATTTGTAAACCGTAACGTTAAGTTCACAGTGTTTGTTCTATGCGGAAAAGCCCATAGTTTGGGACACAGCCCAGTGACTCGTGTTCATATCACAGATCCACAGTAAACTTTGAACGCATTTTCCTATAGGATTCTGCATCTTCCAAAAAAAGCTTACTCTGTAACAAGTTCAGCAATTTTTATGTTTTATGTTTTATGAACGATCTGGCATACAAACAACCAGACAAGCAGGTGAAATCATAACCTTGGCAGAATCCTTTCACAAAGTCTCGGTTCAGCACGACCTACCACTGATGCTGCAGCTGGTTGGTTGTCCTCTCACCACTGCACACACATGTTTCTATTCCCAAGCTTCTCATTCCCAAAGCGTGTAATCCCGATATTCGAGCGCGCAGCATTTTGAGTTGTTCAAATCGTCGAAAAGTCAACAAGTGACATAGATTATAACGCTTAATTCCTGATGTCATCGTTAAGTTAACAATACGTCACTTTTTTGCAACTGTGATGCTAAAGAAAACTATCTTGCTGATAGATTTTGTTTTATGTTAGTTAAAACGACTAGCTGCTTCTATTTCTTTGGAAGCTTTCTATCTTTAATGTGCTCTTTGTATTTTTAAGTCTTTGTTAGGTCCTAGTGAAATGTCCGTAAATTGTCTCCATTCCCGAAAGCATCCCTACTTTGCCCCACGCCTCCCGGGTGAGAAATGGCACGTGTCCAAATCGCAACTTAGGGAATTTCTTTTTTATCTAGAACAGGCTAAAATCACTCCCTCCTGTTCCAGAAGCACACCCTACACCCTAGGTAGGAACTGTCTTGTCTTCAGGTCCACAGTCACCCCTTCCTTCACCCAACTCACACATTTAGCTTACATAGAAGGAAAGAGAAATTCTGTTTCTGTACTTGGATACCTCTCCTAACCCCCTTTCCCTCCCAATTCGAACAATCTTGTCTTGGAAGGGTGAATTATGCCTAAACCCATGCTCCCTTTCCCCTCTTGTTCCCCCTCTCCGCTCAACATCCTAAAATCACTTCCCATCTTTTCCAAAAACAGTCTCCTCATGTTTAGATGTGGAGATGGGTGGATAATGCTGGCCTTATGTCCAGTCTTGCCCCCCCCCCCCACACACACACACCGAACAATAGGGTTATTCTGAGGAGGGGTGTAATTCTGGCCCTAAGCCCAAATACACTGCCGCTCCTCCCTCCCCATCTTCAAACCAACCAACTGACACGCTCTCATATGTGGGGAGTGATTTGGACCTTATTCCTACACTCTTCCACCCACCCACCTTCCTCTCCCCTCTCGCATTCCTCTTTCAAGAACTTCTCTAGAACATAAGGGAGGGGTCTTTTTTTTCTGTCCCAACCTCTGCGCCACCTCAGAGGCAGTGCACCCACGCCGCTCATTCCGACACCCCGTCCACAGCCACAGCCCGGTCGGCCCCGCCGCAGCCCCGGCACCGGCAACCCACAGGGAGCAGTCAATGTCAAGTCGTCAAGAGGCAACCCACCGGAGGAGACACTGCACTGCTGCCGAGTCACATGGTGGTGTTCAGTGGCGCCTGTTATGATCTAACATACGCAGGACACCACCTACTAAGCCCCCTACTGACGACAATAATTGCTAAGTCGTGGCGCCGGCGTGAGTGAGCTCTCACTCCGGAGGGCGCCACCACGTCCGTCCAACGACAGCCCCTGTGGACTCGATACCGGTGACCCCAACGGAACCAAACGAAGGCCACAGACGTGGAGAGGACATCGAAATTGAGGTCACCATGAGAGCAGGGCAAGAAGGGCCACATAATGTGATACTTTTTTTAATGCTGATCAATGAGAATGAGGACGATTAAGATGATGCTACGGACTTCCATTTCAGTCTGAGACTACATGACAGGGTTGTACTCTACACTTCCTTTCATAATATATCCCAGCGTCAACCAGGCCCGAGCGATACAGGCACCTGCAGTGTTGGTCTAGGAAATTTGAGAAACACTCTCAGAAACGCATCCATTAAGTGGATGAAACTCGACTGTGTGGTCCCAGTCTTCACAACTGAGTCCGCAGCAAACTCAGCTCTGGGTAGGAGCTGGTCGGGGCAGAAAAACCCACATGACTCTGATGGGATTCGAACCCACGACCTCCCAGCCGGGAATCCGCGACGCTAACCACTTCGCCACGGTGGCTGGGAGTCTTTTTTTTTGTAACTGACGTCTACCTTCCTTCCTCAACCCCCCCCTCCCCCCCCCCCCCTCCCCCGTCAAATTCAGCAGTTGCATCCATTCAATGGGTGGGCAATTACGCTGGCTTTTTGTCCCGACTCGCCTGCTACTCTACCTACCCTTATTATAACACATAGTAGTCCACTCTAAGTCAACCAAGCAGCTGATCATGATCGAGCTCACGGTGCCATATGAGAACAGAATGGAGGCAGCTCAAATCTACAAGACTGAAAAGTATGCTGATCTGGCAAACAGCCTGAGGAGAGAAGGCTATCAGGTCAAAGTCCTCACTGCAGAAATTGGAGCTAGGGGGTTTGTAGGAACGTCTGCATACAGCCTCATGAAACAGCTCTCAGTTGCAGGGAAGGAAAAAACCAGAGCCCTGAAAGCAATGGCAGAAGCGGCAGAGAGGTGTTCAAGCTGGATCTGGTCAAGGAGGAACAAAAGTGAACTTCATAAGGCTTAATTTCCCTACAAATATCAGGTGTCCCTGTGGCTCAGTGGTTAAAGCGCGAGTCATTAAGTGGAAAATGAGCATGTCCAGAGGGTCATGGGTTCGAATCCCAGCCATGGCTCGTCCCAAGATGGGAAAAAAAGGGGCAGCAGAGGGACATCCGGAGTCATGAACCGGGTGTGGCCCAACCCCCCTAGAGTGTCAGGAGATAAGGGCCGAAACACTTGCTTGAAGGGGGCTTCTCTTCTGAGGACTCTCTGCTGCCACGCTCTCCACGAGTTTCTTTCTACTGATGCATGGGTAAACCATTGACTTCCGGGAATAGGCCGGAGGACGTCCGGGAAAGACCGGAGGACACTGGGAAAGACCAGAACCAAGGGCTCTGTGGGCTGGCTCCCCACTTTGCCTTAAACATGTGGCTACTAAAAATAAAAGGAAAAGATGCTCCCAGGATTCACCGAAAGGGGGAGAGAATGATGAATCCATCGGTGCTCAACCAATCATGACTGCAAATCCCAAACGGACTATGAACATGGACCAAATGGAATATCCATGTGTCTGTGGAAAGCGTTTCGCTACCACCCGTGGCATGAAGATCCACAGAACAAAGATGGGATGTGTGAAGACTCATCTGAATGAGCAGCAGCGCACTGCATCAGCAGATAAGACGTCGGAAGACCAAGGCCAGGATTTAAACCACAGTGCCAAGGACATCCACGCTGTTGGTTCGGATGAGGAATTTGCACAGGCCCTCGATGCCAGGCGCCTGAAACTCAACCTGCCACGAGCAAACGAAACTGAAGATTGGGAGAAACTGGATGCAAAAATCGTCCAAAGACTCGATGCACTGATAGGGAAAAGCACCCTGGAACACAAACTAGCCACATATGGGGACATTGTGTATGCCACATGTAGAGACGCCTATGGAGCAAAACTACCCAAAGAGAAAACACCTCCAAAGAAATCCAGACGCCAAGAAAAGATGGACAAGATCAGGGTCCAAAAGAAAAACCTCAAGATGCAAATGAAGACCGCACTGCCAGCTGAAAAACAAGGCTTGGAAAAACTGTGGAAAGACCTGAAAGAAAAACACAGTGCCCTCAGCAAAGCGGAATCTGCGAGGAAGAGGAAGAGCAAAAAGAAGAAGACACAAGAGCGCTTCTTCAGAGACCCCTTCCAGTTTGCCAGAACACTGTTTGAGCAGCCAAACTCTGGGACCATAAGTGTGGACAAAGGAGTTCTTGAGCAGCATCTGAGGAAAACATACTCTGACCCACAGAGCAAAGCACCACTCGACATTCAAGGTCTGGTGTGGCCAACCAACCCTGAGGAACAGTTCAATGGCAAGCCTCCAACGTTGGCGGAAATCAAGAAGGTGGTCGACAAAGCCAGAGCCAAATCATCACCAGGGCCAAACGGAATACCTTACCAGCTTTACAAGAAATGTCCCAAGGTGCTGGAGTGGCTCCACAGGCTGCTGCGATCGGCTTGGAGAAACCAGAAGATAAGCGGCCAGTGGATGACGGCAGATGGTGTGTACATCCCCAAAGAGCAAAACTCAAGTGACATTAGCCAGTTCAGGCCAATATCACTACTGAACGTCGAAGGGAAAATCTTCTTCTCTGTCATGGCAGCAAGGCTGACCAAGTACCTGATGGAAAACAAGTACTTGGATGTGTCAGTCCAGAAAGGTGGCATCCCAGGCGTGGCGGGCTGTGTAGAACACGCCACAATGATCTGGGACGCAATCCAAAAAGCAAAAACAGAAAAGAGAGACCTGGACGTAGTGTGGCTTGATCTGGCAAACGCATATGGATCTGTGCCCCATGAGATGATACAGTTGGCTCTTGAGATGTACCATGTGCCAAAGAACATCCGCGACATGCTCAAGAAGTACTTCAATGGCTTCTCAATGCGGTTCTCTACCAAGGAGTACACAACAGACTGGATCAACTTGGAAGTGGGTATTGCAATGGGCTGTGCAATTTCCCCAATACTGTTCGTGCTGGCAATGGAACTCATCTTGAAAGCAGCAACAAACAACGCGAGACAAACAGACCTTGGCGATGGATACAAGATGCCTCCTCTCAAGGCCTTCATGGATGACACTACAGTGATTTCATCCAGAGAAGACGAGACACGTCATGTGCTGGAGAGGCTGGACGACATAGTTGCCTCATCCAGAATGAAGTTCAAGCCAAAGAAATCATGGAGTCTCTCACTGAGGAAAGGAAAAGTGGCCGGATTTGTGGTCTTCAGTGTTGCCAACCAGGCCATTCCAACAGTCACAGAAGAACCAGTCAAGAGCCTTGGAAGATGGTATGATGATACGCTGAAAGACACACAAAGAGCAAAAGAAACCAAGCAGATGGCGGAGGAAGGCTTGGAGACCATTGACCAGTGTGGGCTCCCTGGCAAATACAAGGTCTGGTGTCTGCAGTTCATGCTGATACCAAAGCTGCTATGGCCTCTGATGATATACGACATCTGCACCAGCATAGTGGAGGCAATGGAAGCCAAAATCAACAAGTTCACAAGGAAATGGCTTGGTGTCCCACCCTGTCTGACTGACATAGCGCTGTACTGTCGCCAAGCAAAGCTGAAACTACCCCTGAAATCCATCCTGGAGGAATACAAAGCAGGGAAGATCAGACTTCAAAGCATGCTGGAGGACTCAGGAGACAAGGTGGTAGAAGCAATTAAGCCCCAGCTGAAGACAGGCAGAAAATGGAAAGTTCAAGAGGCGATGGATTCTGCAAAAGAAAGTCTCAAGATCAGAGAAATAACAGGACACACACAGACCAACAGACAGGGACTGGGGGTGACCAAAACTGAATGGTGGTCAAAGGCCGAAGGAAAAGCCAAAAGAGACATGATGATTCAGGAGATGACAAAAGAAGACCAAAAAAGACTCCAAAAAGCAGTCCAGCAGAGCCAGCAAGGGCAATGGACAACGTGGGAGAATGCACTCCAAAGAAGTCTCACTTGGAATGACATTTGGCACATGGCCCCTCTCAGGATCAGCTTCATTCTCAGATCTGCATATGACCTTCTGCCCTCAAATGCAAACCTGGTGAAGTGGGGGAAAACAGACAATCCTGCATGCCCCCTCTGCCATGAAAAACAAACAGTGGAGCATGTCCTAAGCTCATGTAAAGTAGCCCTGGCTCAAGGAAGGTACACATGGAGGCACAACCAAGTGCTCAAAGAAATTGTACAAGTAGTCTGGGCTAGTACCAACACCACAAAAGGGAAAATCAGGACTCCAAAAGCACCCGCAACATTCTTCACGGCAGGAGGCAGCAAATCATGGCCAAGAACAACAGTGCCACTCGAAACATGCAGGCAGAGTCTGCTGGACGGGGCAGATGACTGGGAGTGCACTGCAGACCTCCCAGAATGGAAGAGTCACCCAGAGATCATCAGCAAGAGTGGCATGAGACCAGACATAGTAGTCCACTCTAAGTCAACCAAGCAGCTGATCATGATCGAGCTCACGGTGCCATATGAGAACAGAATGGAGGCAGCTCAAATCTACAAGACTGAAAAGTATGCTGATCTGGCAAACAGCCTGAGGAGAGAAGGCTATCAGGTCAAAGTCCTCACTGCAGAAATTGGAGCTAGGGGGTTTGTAGGAACGTCTGCATACAGCCTCATGAAACAGCTCTCAGTTGCAGGGAAGGAAAAAACCAGAGCCCTGAAAGCAATGGCAGAAGCGGCAGAGAGGTGTTCAAGCTGGATCTGGTCAAGGAGGAACAAAAGTGAACTTCATAAGGCTTAATTTCCCTACAAATATCAGGTGTCCCTGTGGCTCAGTGGTTAAAGCGCGAGTCATTAAGTGGAAAATGAGCATGTCCAGAGGGTCATGGGTTCGAATCCCAGCCATGGCTCGTCCCAAGATGGGAAAAAAAGGGGCAGCAGAGGGACATCCGGAGTCATGAACCGGGTGTGGCCCAACCCCCCTAGAGTGTCAGGAGATAAGGGCCGAAACACTTGCTTGAAGGGGGCTTCTCTTCTGAGGACTCTCTGCTGCCACGCTCTCCACGAGTTTCTTTCTACACTTGTGAGAGAAGAGGAGATGGGGGGTGGGGGCAGGAGGGTAATGTGAGCAAATCACTGAACAGGCCGCCTGTGAAATTGATCTTCTGCATCAGTGTGTCTGTCCAGAAAAACTCTACCCCTTCCCTTTCTTTTGTATGTTGCCTTTTGTTTTGCACCTCAAATCTGGCAACCTGTTCACCTTGGTGTGTGTGTTGATTGGTATTTGTCCTCGTTGTCAGTAACGCTGCAGTCTGTCTCATTGTCAGTCAATGATGTAAGTTTTGGGGGAAAGATTTCGTTTCATATTTCCCACCTGTACAAGAGCTTCTCCCCATCAACATAATGAATCTGATCGATCGAGAAGTCAGACCATTGCATGTGTCTTTGTCATGTTACTGTTACTTGAAAAAATTACAGCTGAAAAGAGACTTAAAGGCAATTGATAGGAGGGGTTACAAAAGGAAATGTATCTGTTTTTTTTTTTCAACTTTCTGTCCGTTGTTTGTATGTTGTATATCGTTAGATGTTATGTTGTCTCTTCTTGGCTGAAACTACACACTACTTCTGATTGATTAAGTAGATTACTCTGTGTGTCTGTCTTTATTTTTTCATTCCTTATGACTGTTTCACTGTTTGAAAAGTCACTTGACAAGATGCAGTAAAGGAAAGAAGTAAAGATATTTCCTTTCAAACACTCATTACGTACAAAATCTTTTTTTCTGTGAACGTTGATAATGATTTACTGAAATCGAAAGCCAGTACGTGTATACTTGCCAAGCATTGTATCCTCAATTTCGCGGCGATTCAGTATGGTGTGAGAAACAGATCGATTTTGTTTCTATCCACTGTTCCTTCCACCCCATCCCCACCCTCAACCTCACCCCAAACCAATCTCCCTTCAACACTTTCTTCCACGACACCCCTCCTCCATCCGAAAGTGGAGGGAAATAATCTCTGTCCATATGTCTTTTCCATCCCCACAAACATTAATTTCCAAATATCTAGATGAACACACACAGAAACAAAGCCCTTTTAACATGACAAAGGGACACATAATACCATCTACTTGTATTTAGATATCTTGACACAAAATAACTCCACTACAGAAAAGGGAGTTGAAAGGAAATCTTTCCATTTGTGGGTTTTCACTTCTACCTTTGCAGACAGATGTTGTTATATGGGAAGGGTCAAAAGGGATTTTAAACGGACACAGTCTTTATGACACTACAATCAATCTTTACTGTGAGAAAACTGCATAGAAATAAAAGTATATCCTGACCCATTACATCAGGACAAATACTCGTATCCAAACATTGATTTTCTCCCAGGTGTTTTTCCCCAT
>CM065724.1:15139888-15144888 GCA_033310375.1 Conus canariensis | reverse complement strand
CAAATTCAACCCTTTAAATCGTAGGATCTCCCATGTGTGTGTGTGTGTGTGTGTGTGTGTGTGTGTGAGAGAGAGAGAGAGAGAGAGAGAGAGAGAGAGAATGTGTGTGTGTGTGTGTGTGTGTGTGTGTGTGTGTGTGGTGTGTGTGTGTGTGTGTGTGAGTGAGTGAGTGTGTTTGAGAGACAGATATGGAGACACAGACAGAGAAAGAGTGACAGAAATACGCACAGAGACACGCACACATACAGGGGAGAGAGAGAGAGAGAGAGAGAGAGAGAGAGACAGAGACAGAGACAGAGAGAGACAGAGAGAGAGAGAGAGACAGAGACAGAGAGAGAGAGAGACAGAGACAGAGAGAGAGAGAGAGAGACAGAGAGAGCTGGGTCTGGGTTTTGCTCAGCACCCACACCAAAATGTAGAGCAGGTTAGTTTATGGAAACAATCTTCCACTAGTTGAAGGGAGAAACATAAAACTGAGAAAACCACACTTTTCTCTGTACTTTTTAAAACTAGAAATTGAAGATATGAACAGTTATATTCTTACTGCAAGAAATATTTCATATTTCATTAATCTGCTTTTTCTTTATATAGTTATCATTTCGCAAACATGAACTTAAATATTCGATTTGTAAACCGTAACGTTAAGTTCACAGTGTTTGTTCTATACGGAAAAACCCATAGTTTGGGGCACAGCCCCGTGACTCGTGTTCATATAACAGATCCACATTAAACTTTGAACGCATTTTCTATAGCGTACTGCATCTTCCAAAGAAGCTTACTCTGTAACAAGTAACAATTTCAGCAATTCTTATTTTTTATGAACGATCTGGCATACAAACAACCAGACACGCAGGTGAAATCATAACCTTGGCAGAATCCTTTCACAAAGTCTCGGTTCAGCACGACCTACCACTGACGCTGCAGCTGTTTGGTTGTCCTCTCACCACTGCACACACATGTTTTCTGTTCCCAAGCTTCTCATTCCCAAAGCGTGTAATCCCCATATTGGAGCGCGCAGCATTTTAAGTTGCTCAAATCGTCGAAAAGTCAACAAGTGAAATAGATTACAACGCTTAATTCCTGATGTCATCGTTTAGTTAGCAATACGTCACTTTTTTGCAACTGTGATGATAAAGAACACTATCTTGCTGATAGATTTTGTTTTATATTTGTTAAAAAGACTAGCTGCTTCTATTTCTTTGGAAGCTTTCTATTTTGCATGTGCTCTTTGTATTTTTAACTCTTTGCTAGGTCCTGGTGAAATGTCCTTAAATTGTCTCCATTCCCGAAAGCATCCCTACTTTGCCCAACGCCTCCAGGGTGACAAATGGCACGTGTCCAAATCGCAACCTAGGGAATTTCTTTTTATCTAGAACAGGCTAAAATCACTCCCAGCTGTTTCATAAGCACACCCTACACCCTAGGTAGGAACTGTCTTGACTTCAGGTCCACAGTCACCCCTTCCCTCACCCAACTCACACATTTAGCTTACATAGAAGGAAAGCGAAATTCTGTTTCTGTGTTTGGATACCTCTCCTAAACCCCCTTTCCCTCCCAGTTTGAACAATCATGTCTTGGAAGGGTGAATTATGCCTAAACCCATGCTCCCTTTCCCCTCTTGTTCCTCCTTTCCGCTTAACATCCTAAAATCACTTTCCATTTTTCCAAAAACACTCTCCTCATGTTTAGAGGTGGAGACAGGGTGGATAATGCTGGCCTTATGTCCGGTCTTGCCCCCTTCACACACACACACACCGAACAATAGGGTTATTCTGAGGAGGGGTGTAGTTCTGGCCTTTCGTGCAAATGCACTGCTGCTCCTCCGACTCAATCTTCACACCCACCAGCTAACATGCTCCTATATGTGGGGAGTAAGTTGGACCTTATGTCTACAATCTGCACCCACCCACTCTCCTCTCCCTTCTCCCATTCCTCTTTCAAAAACTTTTCTAGAACATAAGTGGGGAGTTTTTTTGTCACTGACGTCTACCTTCCTTCCTCACGTCCCCCCCCCCCTCCTCCCCCCCCTTCCTCGTCAAATTCAGCAGCTGCATCCATTCGATGGGGGGCATTTACGCTGGCTTTTTGTCCTGACTCGCCTGCTACTCTACCTATCCTTATTATAACACATGTGAGAGAAGAGGAGTTGGGGGGGGGGGGGGGGGAGCAGGAGGGTAATGTGAGCAAATCATTGAACAGGCCGCCTGTGAAATTGATCTTCTGCATCATTGTGTCTGTCCAGAAAAAACTCTACCCCTTCCCTTTCTTTTGTATGTTGCCTTTTGTTTTGCACCTCAAATCTGGCAACCTGTTCACCTGGGTGTGTGTGTTGATTGGTATTTGTCCTCGTTGTCAGTAACGCTGCAGTCTGTTTCATTGTCAGTCAATGATGTAAGTTTTGGGGGAAAGATTTCGTTTCATATTTCCCACCTGTACAAGCTTCTCCCCATCAAGATAATGAATCTGATCGATCGAGAAGTCAGACCATTGCATGTGTCTTTGTCATGTTACTGTTACTTAAAAAATACAGCTCAAAAGAGACTTAAAGGCAATTGATAGGAGGGGTTACGAAAGGAAATGTATCTGTTTTTTTTTAACTTTCTGTCCTTTGTATGTTGTATATCGTTAGATGTTATGTTGTCTCTTCTTGGCTGAAACTACACACTACTTTTGATTGATTAAGTAGATTACTCTGTGTGTCTGTCTTTATTTTTCATTCCTTATCTTATGACTGTTTCACTGTTTGAAAAGTCACTTGACAAGATACAGTAAAGGAAAGAAGTAAAGATATTTCCTTTCAAACACTCAGTACATACAAAATCTTTTTTTCTGTGAACGTTGATAATGATTTACTGAAATCGAAAGCCATTACATGTATACTTGGCAAGCATTATATCCTCAATTTCGCGGCGATTCAGTATGGTGTGAGAAACAGATCGATTTTGTTTCTATCCACTGTTCCTTCCACCCCATCCCACCCTCAACCTCACCCCAAACCAACCTCCCTTCAACACTTTCTTCCACGACACCCCCTCCTCCATCCGAAAGTGGAGGGGAATAATCTCTGTTCATATGTCTTTTCCATCCCCACAAACATTAATTTCCAAATATCTAGATGAACACACACAGAAACAAAGCCCTTGTAACATGACAAAGGGACACATAATACCATCTGCTGGCATTTAGACATCTTGACACAAAATAACTCCACTACAGAAAAGGGGGTTGAAAGGAAATCTTTCCATTTGTGGGTTTTCACTTCTACCTTTGCAGACAGATGTTGTTATATGGGAAGGGTCAAAGGGATTTTAATCAGACACAGTCTCTGTGACACTACAATCAATCTTTACTGTGAGAAAACTGCATAGAAATAAAAGTATATCCTGACCCATTACATCAGGACAAATACTCGTATCCAAACATTGATTTTCTCCCAGGTGTTTTTCCCCATTGAACATAAAAGTAATTTCAATGAGAAAACACCACAGAAGTTCGACTGATGTCAAAACATGCAAGCTGGCATGCTTCCACAAAATCAACATTGATAATTGACATGAGCAAGCGCTCTCTCGGCAGGAAGGTATTGAACGGGACTATTCAATGAGGCGAATAGGGGAGAGGTAGGAGGAACAGAGGTAAGGGGAGGGGGGGGGGGGTCGATTTCCGGGATTGTAGATATATCAAGATATATCAGTTAAATTCACTTCTCCGACTGTATCCATATATACTCCAGAAAAATATTCAAAGTTGTCAAAAAAAAACTGAATTATACACAAAAACTTTTTATTCCCCATGAATGGATCCTTTTACAGGGGTAAGTGTAGACATTGCCATGGCTTTCACATCAAAGTCAATACATCCAGCAATGACTCAGCCCTACACAATAAATGAACCCAAGTACATCAGAGTAAAAACAAATGAAATAAATACAAAAAAAACAAACAAACAAACAAACAAAAAGACAAAAAAAACATATGCGATCTTCATTTGAACCAATAACTACAGTGCATAACACTGAAAGAGAGGAAGAGCAAACTAAAAACTAAAACAAAACAAAAAAAACAAACAATACTCACAACAAACAGAGAAATGTGCTGTTAAGAGTTTTCTTGCCCTCAGCAAGTCTTGTTAACAACTGTCAGACAGGCGTCACGATGTCAACCAGTGTGCACGTCCTCTAAAGTATATCACGTGCTATCGCTTGGCGTCGTGACATGAGTTCGGATCTGACTAACAAACCAAGTGGAGCAGATCCCACAACTCTTCAACAGAACGTTCTGATCACGATAAGGTTGACAGAGCTTTGACGATTAGAAACCCCCTAGTGCGTCACTCTGTCTCTCTGTCTCTCTGTCTCTCTGTCTGTCTGTCTGTCTCTCTCTCTCTCTCCCCCCCCCACCCACCCACCACCACACACACACACACCACACACACACACACACACATATCTCTATCTGTCTGTCTGTCTGTCTGTCTGTCTGTCTGTCTGTCTGTCTCTGTCTCTCTCTCTCTCTTCTCTCTCTCTCATGAAAACATCGAAGAAGTATCCAGTCACAATGTCTTAGGAATAACAATAGATAATAATCTAACTTGGTCAAAACACTTAGAGTCCTTATCTAGAAACGTTGCAAGAAAACTACATCTTCTAAAAAGGATTAAGAACTTCTTAAATTTGCATGCAAGGAAACTATTTTTTCACTCTTATATTCAGCCTATTATCGACTATGCCTCGACACTTTAGGACTCAGCGAGCAATAGTTCACTCAAACCACTAATTAGCCTTCACAGAAGAGCTGTCAAAGTAACGTTAGGTCAACCATCCTCACTGGTAGAATCAGACTATAAGCAATCAGGCATTCTCCCATTTAAAGCCAAACTTCTATACAATAAGGGATTCTTTATGCATAAGGTACTCCATGGAAATGCTCCACTCTCTCTAACAAATATGTTCACTTTTAACGACTGTCAACATTCACATAAAATAAACCTCCCGTTTGCCA
>CM065724.1:15134888-15137388 GCA_033310375.1 Conus canariensis | reverse complement strand
CTACGCAGTTGAGCAAACGCTGGACAATTACAGACTGGCAGTACTGCCAAAATCTCAGCTTTGAACTGATGTTTCAAAAATTTGGCTCAATTTGATCTATTCTGCACATCAACAAAACAAAGCAAACTGCTGCCTTGACTGGCAATTGGAAAAAGATTGAAACGATTAAGTTGAATTAAGTATTATATCAGAGGTTTTCAAAAATGAAATGATGAAATCTCAACGTATGAACAACTTCCAGCTGGTTTAGAAAAGTGTACTGACTTTATTACTTCCAGTTACTGAAATACTTTATAATACTGTATACTAAAAGAATAACTTCAATAAACCCGGCAAATAAGGGCTTATTATAATACAGTTACATATGAAGCATACACCGTTGTAAATATTCTACACAAAGCTGTAAAATACAACCAAAAATGAACGATTCCGTGAACTAAACAAAGTCAATTTTTTTAGAAGGAAAAGCGACACATTAAATACTGAACTGTGAGGGGAAAATGTTTTGCAAATTTGTGGAGGTAAACGGTTCAAACCGAAATTGTTTCAAATAATCAGACGCAATTACTGCTACGGACGTACTGAATCCTACAGGCATATCACAGGCCAGTCTGTACGTAATGCAATGTTGTAGAGATTCACCAATGAAAGCGTGAAATCGCATGTCTCTTTTTTTTTCTTCTTAGAGATACTTGGAATAGCGCTTTCAAGACAAAAGGTAACTGACAAATTAAGTCAATATTTCTCGTACACTTCTGATTTTGACGTTATTATACATAAAGCAGTGGTATATTCACCCCACATATCAATCGTACAATTTTTGTTGTTGTTGTTGTTTAAATTTTCCTGTTTTCAGCCAGTTTTGTTTGAGAATTAAAATCGAAAAATGCAATAGGACACTAATTAGTAATTTGTCCACATTGAATGTAGAATTGATTTTTCTATAAACTTTACTTGATTTTAGTAGGAGAGCTTGGTGGCAGAAATATAGGGTGACGTAGCCATATTTTTGTCTTATGTGTATGTGCATTATCAGTAAACTGGGTTCATGGCGTTTGCAGATACCTCTGTCTGGGGACATGTGTGTAGGTGTGTTTGTGTAAACGTAAATGCATGCTTTTGCACGCGCGCGCGCGCGAGCGTGTGTGTGTGTGTGTGTGTGTGTGTGTGTGTGTGTGTGTGTGTGTGTGTGTGTGTGTGTGTACATGTAGATGGTGTCAAGATCTCACGGATAACAATCCAATCCAGGTCTGTCGTTCATACATGTGATATGCTTTTTTTCAGAAAACTAGAGATAATTGAAAAGGGATGTCAGATCTGCAGCAGTTCGATTATCTACAAAGAAAACAAGAATGAAAGAGTTTGCATTCATATATGAACTGAATCAGCTCAAGGCATTAGGCGGCTAGCTCTAAAGCATGTCATCTAAAAGGATCAATGACAGCTTGGTGATTCCACCTTTTTTCGTTATATTCACACATAGTCAATGCGAATGATTATAATCATTATATCCGTCTATGTTTGTTGATAATTATGGGTTAAAATATATTGCAGAAAATGTAAGCCTACAAGCCCACAAATTATTAAAATCCAGTTAAGAGAGTTGAAACAGAAATTGGCATATTTGAATTAACATGCCAACGCATGCGCACACACAAACACACACACACACACACAAACACACACACACACACACACACACACACACACACACACACACACACACACACGGCACACACATAAAGGAAGCAAACAGGAAAACGTAATACTGAAAATAAAACCATTTCAGGCATTAGATCAATATATCGTGTGACCTTTTCATCGATGAATGTCGCCGTTTACATATGACTTGTTACATTTAAGCAGGCTACATTTTCAAATGAATCAGTTCACAATTTTGTAAGGTTCATCCGGT
Organism: Conus canariensis; assembly: GCA_033310375.1. Taxonomy (NCBI): domain Eukaryota; kingdom Metazoa; phylum Mollusca; class Gastropoda; order Neogastropoda; family Conidae; genus Conus; species Conus canariensis. Next base: position 15,135,473 of record CM065724.1, on the reverse strand, counting down.
AAAGGAACACATGTACACACACACACACACACACACACACACACACACACACACACACACACACACACACACACACACATTCCCCCACATTGTTCTGCTTACTATCGAAAGTGGGATCGTCTTTTTACCATTACAGGGCGCTTACATATCATCTCGACTCGATTCAACTATTGCTGTTTGATAACGGAATCTGGGTATTTCTGCATTAGAAGGTATTCTCGTGAAAGTCAGATCCTGCTTTAAATGCCATCAATTTTTTTTTCTTATGGTCGTAATATGGAACAATTATAATTAGAAAATGGCAGTGAAAACTTGAATTAAATCTCCTGCCAGAGTTGAAAAGTGGTCAAGTTGCTTGTTTTAAGGTTTCAGCAGTTGTCGACAACCTTTGAACTTAAGCTGGTCTTTTAGAGTATAGGGGATGAGCAACTGGTCAACGGTGGGTTCCCTGACGTGGCCCCAGCCTACATGTTTGGACACTTCCAGAAGACTGAGGACCCGTAACGACCGTGGTCGTGAGGATGCGTGGCACAGGAAGTCTTTGATCTGTTTGGCAGTGTACAGAGTCATGTTGAACATCAAATT
>CM065724.1:15124888-15129888 GCA_033310375.1 Conus canariensis | reverse complement strand
TTGAATAAACAAACTGACAAATTTTTAACAGTTTGCTTATGAGTACAGCCAAAAGAAGAGCGAATCTAAACTGGCTTGGGAATTTATAAAACTTGATCGGTATATACTGAGCTCTTAGTTTGTGCAAGACAGGGCAACACAACACAACATGCACTTCATTTTCTGTATCTTTTCTACAAGGTGGAATATTAAATCTGCTTCACCATGAGAATAACGGAAATAATGCTCGGCAATTTCAGAAATACCAAGTCTGAATCTAGTCGTTATATACTTTAAGAGAGAGTGAGAGAGAGAGAGAGAGAGAGAGAGAGAGAGAGAGAGAGAGAGAATAAGAGAGAGAGAGAGAGGGAGGGAGAGCGAGAGGGACCCACTAAGGTCTGCTCTTTGCTCACAATCCACTTCAAAATGTACAGGAAAAAATGAATGGCGTAATTTGTGTCAGCACATAAGTTTATAGAAAGTAAATCTTCCAGTAGTGGGAGAAGTAACAGTTAAGGACTGTAAAAGAACTTCTCATGCACTAAAAAAGCCCAAACAATCAAACCTGGGATATGGAAGTACAAATAGTCACATTCATATCGCGAGGAATCTTGGTGTTTCATGAAACTGTTTTATTTCATAGACAGTTATCAATTTGAAAACAGTAATACAACTAGCAAGCTGCAAACAGTAACATAATCATCAGGTCGTAAACAGAAACTTCCAAGAGTTTGTGCGAGGTGGAAAAAGCGTTACGACTTGGGGAAGAGCCCCGTTTTTCATATCCGTACCACAGATCCACGTTCTACATTGATGGACTTTTCCTATGGGCATACTACTCCATCTTCCAAATAAGTTCACTCTGTAACAAGTTCTGCAGCTTTGCGTTTTTGACTGATCTGGTAGTCAAACAACTAAACAGACCCAGGTGAAAGCTTATTACCTTTGTGAAATCCGTTCACGATGTCTCGGTACAGTACGACCTACCAATGAAGCTGCATGTCTCACTGTCCTCTCGCCACTGAGCAGACATTTCCCATTGCCAAAGTTTCCACTTCCAAAGTGTGTGTAATCCCAAGATTCGAATGCATAGCATTTTGAATGGCTCAAATTGTCGAGAGTGTCAACGAATGAAACAAATCAAAATGCCAAATCACCGATATCATTGTATAGTCAGTGACACGGCACTAATAAACAGGTTGAATATACTATGATTGTGAACGACGAATTGCAGAAAATAAATACATGTGATGAAGAAACAGATCTGGAAATAACATTTGATAAAGATCTATCCTTTGATGCTCACATCCAGCGAGTTGTAAATAAAGCAAATCAGATGATGGGACTCATCAGGATAACTTTTACCTTTCTAGAAAAGGAAACATTTGTCAAGTTATTTAAAGCATTTGTTAGACCCCATCTCGAATACGCTAATGTAATTTGGAGTCCCCATCTCAAAAGACAGTCAAAAATGATAGAAAATGTACAAAGGCGAGCTACTAAAATCTTGAAAGAGTGTAGTAATTTAAACTATAAAGAAAGATAAACAGTAAACAAGTGGGGTATTTTTGCTCCCATAAGAAAACCTAACACAGAGTAACTTTTATTCAAGACTGGCACAGCCTTTTAAACTTGAATAAAGTCAGACAAATACATAGACGAACAATCTAATAGTGGGGGAAAAAACAAGCGCAGGCCAACAACTCAACTGTCTTCATAGTAATGACTTGGCAAAGATTTGGACTTAAGGAGGGGGGGGAGGGGGGGGGGAGTTTGATCTCCAATTACACTCACTGAAAGGAAGGAGGATCAGAGGAGACCTAATCCAATTTTTTTTTTAATATTCCATAATTATGATGATGTTAATGTGCATGCGCTCTTCAAATGCTCAGAAGTGGGTTGCACGAGAAATAATGAAGGCAAGATTTTTATCAGACATTGCCATACTAACAAAAGAAAGTCTTGTTTCGCTTTTAGAATTGCTAGATATTGGAATGCACTGCCTACTAACACCAAATATGCACCTGACATCAACAGCTTTAAAAAAAAACTCCTAGATGAAGACCCTAAATTGAAAGACCTTTTCTTTAGTGTGGATTGAATATAATGTTATTTTATAAGATAGGCATGCAACCAGGCCGAAATAAAATTGAAAAATAATGAGGGGACGCAAATAGGCCGTAAGGCCTAAGGGCAAAAAGCCGGTCCCTACTACTACTACTACTACTACTACTAACTACTACTACTAAGTTACAGCAGTGACAAAGAAAACGACCTAGCTGTTAGGTTACATTCTATGCTGGTTAAAGAGAACGGCTCCTATTTCCTAAGAAACTTCGAAATTTCTTAAGGTGCTTTTTGCTGTTTTTTTTTTTTAAATATCTTTGTTATGTACTGGTGTAATGTTCCGAAATCATCTCCATTTCTGCAAGCACCCCCCCCCCTCCCCCCCCCCCAAAAAAAAAAAAAAAAAGAAAAAAAAAGAAAAAGAGAAAAAAGGTCACTTGTCCAGAGTGCTAAAATCACTCCCCACTTGCTCATGAAACACACTTTAGGTAGTTGTTTTGACATTACACACACTACACACACACACACACACACACACACACACTGAGCTTACACGGGAGGAAGAGAGAAATACTGGCACTGCGCACCAATATCTCTCCGCCCCCACCCCCCTCCTTCCCCAGTAGCACACTCTTGCAATTGGGTGATTTTGACGTAATGCCTAAACTCACTCTTCCCCTTCCCCGTCTTCTTCTCCCTTTCAGCTTAACAGACTAAAAACCAATCTCTACCTGTTCCAAAAACATTCCCTACCCATTTACAGGTGGACGGGAATGGGATGCGGTGGGCGTAGGGGTTGTGCTAGCTTTATGTCCAATCTGAACCCCACCCCCACCCCCCCCTCCCCTCCACACACACCCAACAAAAAGTTCACGAAGAGGAGAGGAATAATTCTAGCTCTGTGCCCGAAAACAGCCCTGCGCCTCCCTCCCCCACCTTCACACCAACTGGCTAACACGCTATTGTAGGTGGGGAGTGATATGGGCATTATGTCTAAACTATACTTAAACTTTTCCACCAACCTATCTCCCTCTCTCTACTTCCATTCCCCTTTCAACAAACTTCTCCAGAACACATGTAAGGAATAATTTGGACTGATGTCTGAACCCCCCCCCCCCCCCCCCCCCCCCCCCCCCCCTCACATTCGGCAATTGTAGCTAGTACATGGGAGAACGACTCACTTTTTGTTCAGTCTTGCATGCCTATCCTCATCATCACACATAATAGATAGGTGAGGTGAAGGGAGGGGGCGGTGGTGAAAAATAACTGTCTGTATTGAACAAACCGACCACGCAAACTGATGTATATCAATTCTTCTGTCCAATTATCATCTTTTGTCCCGTTGTTTCCAACTTTATGGGAAGAAAGTCTCCGTCTCTTGCCTTGTGTTTTGTTTCATGCATAAAATGTGCGATACTTTACATCTTGTTTTGTTTGTTTATCTGTGCTTTGTCATGTTTTCAGTGTTGCTGCAGTCTGTGTCATGTCATTTCAATGTGTTTTCGGATAAAGACATCACTTTGAATATCCTGCTTGTCAAAATATTTCTTTCTCTCACAAGTGGATCGATTGAAAGCTAAAGCAAATGTTTCCAAGGAATGTTAGTGTTTTCTGCAGCCACAGGGAGCCTAAATATGTGACATAAAAATGTGTGTTATGGTAGGGGGTACAAAAAGAAATATTTCCATTGTCAGTCTTTTTTGTCTTTTGGCTGTATGCTTGGCTGAAACTGCAGACTGGCTGTGAATATATTAAACTGTGTGTCTATTTCTTTGTTGGTATTGTTTTTTCTTAAAACACTACTTTTTCATCTTATTAAAAGTCACTTGAGAAAATGGCAGCAGATGATTATTTAGAAGAATTCCTTTCAAACACCCGTTATGTACAAACGAATTTTTTTGTTAACATTAACACTGATTTACTGAAATACAATGCAAGTGCATGTTTACCTGTCTAATGACAGATCCTCCAAAAATTCACACTGATTCTGTGTTGTATGAGAAACAGATCTATGTTGTTTTCCGCCCCCTGCTCCTTCCAGCCTACTTCGACATCCCACCTTATCCCCATCTCAACCTTTATCCGTGATACTTCTTCTTCCATCCACCAAGCTGCTTGCGAAAAACGAAAATAATGAAAACGAAAAGGCTAATTTGGTCTTTACAAGTCTTTTCGATCCACTCAGTCTCTAATTTCCAAATGAGAACAGGTAGGATGAGGAGAGAAGGCTTTAAACATGACAGGGGACACATATTACCGTCAGATTTCAAGGAATCAGCTCGATATCTTTATACACGGAAAAGGGGTACAAAACGAAATCCTTTCATTTGTGAGTTTTTGCCTCAACCTTTACGGGCAATGTTTTTTTGTTATACGTGTAACAGGAAGACCCAAACAGATTTTTCCCCAGACAGTCTCTTTGACAACCACTCTTCATTGTGGTAAAAGTGCATGCAATAAAAGGTAAGGCGTGTAAAATGATCCCCATCAATATGGCATTAGAGCAAAAACAACAAACAAAAAGAAACAACAACAAAAAACCCAGAAAACTTTCAAACATTATTTTTCTCAGTCCTGTTTTTTTTTCCCTTTGAAAATCAAACTAAATTTAATCGAAAACGCCGTAAAAGTTCAAGTGGCAAACATTCTAGCTGATACCTACCACCAAACTCAACATTAATATTTGACACGAAAGAGCATTCTTTCGAGAGGAAAGTACAGAGTGGGACTATTAAATACATGAGGGGAAAATCACCCTATGAGCGATCTTCGTTTTAAGCAAGAACTATATCACAGAATTGTAGATAAAAGGAAGAGCAAAACGTTCTTAATACTCACAACAAACGATGTCAACGGTAGTAAGAGAGACCCTGCCTTTATCGGGCCTTGTCAACAACTGATAGATACGTGTCGGAGTGTCAGCTAAGCAGCGCCTTCCCTATAGTGTTTCACGT
>CM065724.1:15107388-15112388 GCA_033310375.1 Conus canariensis | reverse complement strand
GCCATTCCAACAGTCACAGAAGAACCAGTCAAGAGCCTTGGAAGATGGTATGATGATACTCTGAAAGACACACAAAGAGCAAAAGAAACCAAGCAGATGGCGGAGGAAGGCTTGGAGACCATTGACCAGTGTGGGCTCCCTGGCAAATACAAGGTCTGGTGTCTGCAGTTCATGCTGATACCAAAGCTGCTATGGCCTCTGATGATATACGACATCTGCACCAGCATAGTGGAGGCAATGGAAGCCAAAATCAACAAGTTCACAAGGAAATGGCTTGGTGTCCCACCCTGTCTGACTGACATAGCGCTGTACTGTCGCCAAGCAAAGCTGAAACTACCCCTGAAATCCATCCTGGAGGAATACAAAGCAGGGAAGATCAGACTTCAAAGCATGCTGGAGGACTCAGGAGACAAGGTGGTAGAAGCAATTAAGCCCCAGCTGAAGACAGGCAGAAAATGGAAAGTTCAAGAGGCGATGGATTCTGCAAAAGAAAGTCTCAAGATCAGAGAAATAACAGGACACACACGGACCAACAGACAGGGACTGGGGGTGACCAAAACTGAATGGTGGTCAAAGGCCAAAGGAAAAGCCAAAAGAGACATGATGATTCAGGAGATGAGAAAAGAAGAAGACCAAAAAAGACTCCAAAAAGCAGTCCAGCAGAGCCAGCAAGGGCAATGGACAACGTGGGAGAATGCACTCCAAAGAAGTCTCACTTGGAATGACATTTGGCACATGGCCCCTCTCAGGATCAGCTTCATTCTCAGATCTGCATATGACCTTCTGCCCTCAAATGCAAACCTGGTGAAGTGGGGGAAAACAGACGATCCTGCATGCCCCCTCTGCCATGAAAAACAAACAGTGGAGCATGTCCTAAGCTCATGTAAAGTAGCCCTGGCTCAAGGAAGGTACACATGGAGGCACAACCAAGTGCTCAAAGAAATTGTACAAGTAGTCTGGGCTAGTACCAACACCACAAAAGGGAAAATCAGGACTCCAAAAGCACCCGCAACATTCTTCACGGCAGGAGGCAGCAAATCATGGCCAAGAACAACAGTGCCACTCGAAACATGCAGGCAGAGTCTGCTGGACGGGGCAGATGACTGGGAGTGCACTGCAGACCTCCCAGAATGGAAGAGTCACCCAGAGATCATCAGCAAGAGTGGCATGAGACCAGACATAGTAGTCCACTCTAAGTCAACCAAGCAGCTGATCATGATCGAGCTCACGGTGCCATATGAGAACAGAATGGAGGCAGCTCAAATCTACAAGACTGAAAAGTATGCTGATCTGGCAAACAGCCTGAGGAGAGAAGGCTATCAAGTCAAAGTCCTCACTGCAGAAATTGGAGCTAGGGGGTTTGTAGGAACGTCTGCATACAGCCTCATGAAACAGCTCTCAGTTGCAGGGAAGGAAAAAACCAGAGCCCTGAAAGCAATGGCAGAAGCGGCAGAGAGGTGTTCAAGCTGGATCTGGTCAAGGAGGAACAAAAGTGAACTTCATAAGGCTTAATTTCCCTACAAATATCAGGTGTCCCTGTGGCTCAGTGGTTAAAGCGCGAGTCATTAAGTGGAAAATGAGCATGTCCAGAGGGTCATGGGTTCGAATCCCAGCCATGGCTCGTCCCAAGATGGGAAAAAAAGGGGCAGCAGAGGGACATCCGGAGTCATGAACCGGGTGTGGCCCAACCCCCCTAGAGTGTCAGGAGATAAGGGCCGAAACACTTGCTTGAAGGGGGCTTCTCTTCTGAGGACTCTCTGCTGCCACGCTCTCCACGAGTTTCTTTCTACTACTTAAGCTTGTCTTTAAGGGTAAGAGGTCAAAAAAAATTCTAATAACTTTAAGATACTCCCTCCTTTACCGCTCTCCAGAAACAGTGGTTCTGATTGGTGGACAAAGCAGTCTGAATTCTCCCTCGCCTAGAACACATCACCAATCGTTTCGAAATAGCTTCCACACTGGGAACATTCATTCATAAGAGCACCGTCTGTCCAAAGACGTGGAGGGGACAGGATAAAATATCTCGCCTAGCTTTCACACTATACTCCTTTGTCTGAGTCCCGTTCGCTTGTACAGGTCACTAATGAAGCCCGCAGACATAGCAAGTTTCGGGGCTTGTTGGGCTGAGCAACACGGTATTTCAAGCACAGGCCGAACTTGTCTGTTTATTGCGCGAATAGTTGGCATACTAGAATGGTGTTCTACTCGGGTTATCTTCCCCTACCAAGATTGCTAGTAATTGTCCAATCAAAAGCACTGTCCCGGATCAGGAGTCAACAACCCACGCGAGGTTTACTTCTCTTCCGAAATGGCGATTGGTTCACTGACGTCGATTCAGTAATAAGGTCGATCACACAGAGTATTCATTAGCTCAAATATGCAAATAATTGAAAAAAAAAAAAACGGAATTACACACGCAAAGCAGAAGCGCACGCAGCTACATAAATTTGGCTGAATGTGTGGAAAAAACAACAACAACATATTGAATCACGTGTGAGCCCGCTGCACGAGTAGACTTTTCCGGTACAGCTATGATCGATAACGGTACACGTGTGTCACTGTCAGCCGGGCTGAATGCCCAACTTTATTACCAGGTTTCTACGCTGGTATTACAGCTAATGCTAATGTCTAATCGCTGCGAGAGTTTTATTCTGTATCGATCTCACAATCACTTCTATTGCTTCGTTTGAACGGTAGCATTCGCAGAGAATGTGCGTGCATAAAGCGAGGCGAAAGGTCAGGTATGCAAATGCCCCAGCAATGTGGCTGGCCAGGTCTGTATGTCTGAGAACTGTCTCAACACGGTAAACATCTCCTTTGTCTGCGGGCCGCCTAACTACTATCAACACAATTGTTCAGTAGGCAGGGCCGCCCTCACAGGTAACCACCGTATGTCAGCAGGTTGTTTAGCGCTGCTCAGGGAGGTCGGCCCACTGCTTGTACGTAGCCTTTGCCCCAGGCGCGAACTGCCACCGTGTACGTGTTTCGTCCTTGACACTTGGACATTATGAGCGGCAAAGTGTAGCAAAAGAATGGCTAGACCGTGAACCGGAGGCAGACAGAGAGCCGATCAACACGAAGTAATAAGCGCGTTTTATAACACCAACACAACAGCGGCAGTAGCAGCAGTACTGGCAGCTGCAGGGTCGGCGGCGGCAGCAACAACAGCTATGATAACAACAATGATATTAACAATAACAATAATGATGATTATGATGATGATGGTGTTGATGATGATAGTAACAACAACAACAACAACAACAAGAACAACAATGATGATGATGATGATAATGATAATGACAATAGTAATAATGATAATATTAAAAAAAAATGGTAACATTAATAGCAATACTATAAAAAAAATGATAACATTAATAGCAATACTAAATATGTACTACTACTACTACTACTACTACTACTACTACTACTACTACGTATGATGATGATGATGATGATGATGATGATGATAATCATAACAAAATTAGTAATGATAATGATAATAATAGCGATAATAATAATAATAATAATAATAATATCAATAATAATAATGATAACAATAACAATAATAACCATGATGACGATGATGACGATACAAGAACAACAACAACAACAATAATAATAATAACTGATAACAATAATAATAATAATAATATTATTTAGTGATGATGATGATGATGATGATATTGATAATAATAATCATCATCATAATCATAATTATGATAATAACAATAATGATACTACTAATAATAACAAAACCAACAACAATAACAACAACAATACCAAGAACAATGCAACAAGAACAACAGCAACGATAGTAAGAATAACTGTATTTGTAATGCGCAGTTGTAGTCGAAAACTACTCACTGCGCTTCCAAACAACATTCAGGTCTTCATTCACTCATACACGTATTAACTGTATCAATACAGAATTTTTATGTGCACACATAATGTGGGAAAACATTCCTGAACATGTCTGGCTTAAAGAAAAGTTATTAGTTGTTCTTTGAAAAGAAATAAGATGGGTTAGTTTTGTAAAGTGGGAGGCAGTGAGTTCGAAACAGTTTGGGTAGTAGTTTTTTGAAGGAACGATCACCAGACGATTTCAAATTTCGCTTTGGTTATCATTAGGAATTTCTGACTAGACTAGCGACGAGTACTAGATGACTGATATGCGCAGAGCGTAGAGGTTAGATGTTTTGTAAGAAAATCAAATAAAAAGAAAGCAAGAGTGGCTAGTTTGTTTTCACAACCGAATTAAACAGGCAGCCAGTGAAGCTCCCTCGGCAATGGTGTAACGTGATCTTGCTTTTTTTTTTTTTTTTTTTTTTTAAGGCCCCGTCGCGCTGCACTGTTTTGAATTCGCTGGAGCCGCAAAGTTTGTCCTGCTGGTAAGCCATGCAGTACTGATTTGTAGCACTCAAACCAAGAAGTAATTAGTGAAGTGAAAAGTCTCGCTGGTCCATCAGTATGCAAAGAAATATGTACAATGGATACTTATCATCCCTTGACTGTTCTCTGGTCTCTGAGACGCTGTGATCTATCTGTTCGTCTGGCCGCTGTCGCTTGTAGTCCCTTGGCTCCCGTCAGGGAGCACCGTCCTTTACTCAGCCTCACCTGACGCCTGACAAGCCACATCTGTGAGTTATCCACACGATGTCGAGAGCTATGAGGAAATATACACCTGTTCACTGACCGGCGGATATAGCGATAAACAAAAACATCTAGGAAAGTGCAGGTGTGTAGGCTTGCTAAACAATTATTTGGAACCGACCAGCTGCGGTGAGGGCTAGGACACACTGGACTGGCTAAACAACGTTTTGTTTGGGAAGAAGCGTGCAGCAGAAAAGAGCTTCCTGCTTTTGCCGATACTGAAGCATGAAGCATGTTTGACGGCAGAAGGCATGCCTACGGATGCAGCTTGGAGAGAGGGGTAAAGCAAATGAACATCATCATGATCATCATCATGATAATCGTAATAACAACAACAAACAGGAACAACA
>CM065724.1:15077388-15102388 GCA_033310375.1 Conus canariensis | reverse complement strand
TCTCTCTCTCTCTCTCTCTCTCTCTCTCTCTCTGGAGTATCATCTCACTCAATGCGCACATTTAGATTCTCTGTCTGTCTCTGTCTGTCTGTCTGTCTGTCTGTCTGTCTCGTGAATTAACTCACTCAATGCTCACGTTTAATTCTCTATGTGTCTCTCTCTGTCTCTCTGTCTCTGTCTGTCTGTCTGTTTGTCTGTCTGCCTGTCTGTCTGTCTGTCCGTCTGTCTGTCTGTCTGTCTGTCTCTCTCTCTCTTTGGTATTTTCTCATCACCATTCTTCTTTTCGTCTTTTATTTCTTCTTATTCTTTCTGCTTCTACTATTTGCTTAAAATGATACCACACCTTGCTACACTATGATCCACTTCACAACACAGCACTGTCCTTTACTAGGCTGGACTATGTTGCACTGCATTTCAGTAGACCACTACGCCGTATTACACATCTCTACACTACAGTGCACTACGCTACGCATTACTAAACTATACTGCGCTACGTTTCACTACACTACGCTACGCTACACTACACTTCACTACATTACACTATACTATGGTACATGCACACACTACACTACACTACACTACACTACACTACACTACACTACACATACACTACACTACACTACACTACACTACACTACACTACACTCTTTAGGCCAACGAAACAACAAGCCATTTTAGTTAGAGGGGGAAAAAAGTTAAACGGGGAATGAGATAAAGGGCAGAGAGAAGGGTCTGGGGAGGTGAGTGGGCGAAGAAAGTGGGTGGGTGGCGGATGAAACGGCTGGAGTGGGGGGAAAGGGGAGGTAAGAAACGGCAAAATGGGAGCTCGTCATATCAAACGAGGGTGGGAGGTGGGAGGGGGGGCAAACCAGTTAGAGCTGTTAGTTTAGCGGGATGTTTCTCTTTTATGATGATGATAACGACGACTCTTCTGTTGCTCATGCTGCTGCTGTTACTACTGCTTACGGACGTCATATCATCATCATCATCATCATCACATCACATCATCACATTCATCACCACCACCACCACCACCCCACCACCGCCACTCCACCACCATCATCGTCATTTTTATTATTTTGGGGATTATTATTATTAGTAATCAGACGATTACCATCGTATTTCTTTAAGATGTACATGCAGATGAGAATGTAAAGGTACTTGGCCAGGAATCTACACGGGGCTATTCTTGAAGCTGTTTCATCTACCGTGCCCTACCCCCATCTCCTGCCTCATCCCCACCCCCTACCCCAGCGACATCCACCATTAGCCCTCATTCCTGCTGGCATCACTCACATGACACTTGTTCTTGCTATGTCTCACACACACACACACACACACACACACACACACACACACACACACACACACACGCACGCACGCGCACACACACACACACACACACACACACACACACACACACACACACGCGCGCGCCGCGCGCGTGCTCGCGCGCGCACATATACACGCAAGCTCTCACACTCACACTCACACACAAACACACACATACACTCATACACACACACGCACGCGCGCGCGCACACGCACGGGCTCACACGCTCGTACACACACACACACACACACACACACACAACAACACACACACACACACACACACACACACACACAACACATCTTTATCATACTTATGGCATTCTGCTCTCACCTTCCTTCTCAAGGAAGTAGAAATAAGAGGATTACATGGATGTCCTCTAAAACATCCATCATACCCCCACACTCATCCCCATCCCCAGCCCCTATTTCCTGATCTACCCTGTCGCTTCTCTCCCTCTCCTCACTACCCTTCCCCCTTCTTCCCCTTCCACCCCCTTCTCCTTCCTCACTCCTCGCCAACTGGAGAAATCAAATAATATGGAAACCTATGAGCATTAAAATGTCATAATTACACTGCATGTTAACATTGAAATAGTGATTTCAGCAAGAACTTGGCCATCTTATTTCACTATGAAAACTGCAAATGTTTGTGTGAAAACAGTTCTTATTATATGATTTTTTTTCGTGATCTGTTTTAATGTGATAGTTACCTCCTATTTTAGCCACGTTTTCATAATATAGTTTACAGGTGTCAACTATTTTCGCATCATAATTGGCTGTTTTCACGTGTAAATAACTTTTTTGTCATGATCGTTATCATGGCGCCTATCCCTGGTTTCAAATCTAGCTCTCTGTGCTCTACAATCCATACTCTCCTTTCTACAACGGGCTGCCTACCTAGCGATCTGAAGAGCTGCCTGCTGGCGCTATATTCAGTGGTTTCCAGCGTCATTCAGTCTGTCAGTCAATCGTTTTTGTTGTTGTTTTTAATTTTTTTTAAAATCGGGGGGTGGGGGGGTTCTTTGATTGTTTGTTTGTTTGCTTGTTTGTTTGCTTGTTTTTCTTTCATATTTCATAAAAAAAAGTATTACCCATTTAAACAAACTGGCCTTCTCTTCCGAAAGTTGATGATGGGATTTTACGTGTGTGTGGGATGTTAAGCGTTGTTCAAACACAGAACTTCGGGTAATGATCACATTCGAAGAACATTTGGGAAGTAGAGTCAGAACCAGATGTAACTCCGAGGGAAAAATTCTCCTGTACCGAAACGCTCCAGCGGAGATTCGAACACACAACCCCAGGATTAAGAGACTGACGCCCGACCAACTGAGCTGTTATCATGTGGTAAAAATAACAGAATGGTGCAATGAATCATTTTCAGATAGAGGTGTCTTTCACGTTATGTTAGTCTTTTTTTCATATGGATTGACTTATGCTAAAATCTGCTACTTTCTCCTGAAAGTTTCTGTTTTCAAATTATAATTGCTTTCATATACAAGACTCAGAACCTGCACTGTTTCATGTGAATTGTCAAACTAATTGTTTCTACGCGACGACAGTGAGTAACTAATGCCTTTTGGAACTAACATGTTCCCATAGAATACCACCCACGTTGTGTCCAGACCCCTCTCATCTGGGAATGTATGCGTTAGGGCGATAATCAAACTACATGCTTGTCTCCGTGTGACAGAATCTGTCGGCAGCCCTTCGTCTTCTGATTCATTGGATCTGGAGTGATGGACCGGCTGGGGAATGGTCAGGAACGGTGAAGATGATGTGGGAAGGGATGAGGTAGGGTTGTGGCGATGGGGGTGTGGGAGAGGATGAGAAAGGGGAGAAGAGTAAGATGGGAGAGGGTTGGGGGGGGGGGGGGGCTCAGTTACAAACAATCCATAGTGGAAGGTGTGTGTGTGTGTGTGTGTGTGTGTGTGTGTGTGTGTGTGTGTGTGTGTGTGTGTGTGTGTGTGTGTGTGTGTGTGTCCTTTCCGTCAAGATTCGCTCAAATGTGTTGTCCCTTTTTTTTGTTGTTGTTGTTGCTCAATCACGCTGAAGCTCCCATGCAGAGATGAACCCCAATATCAGTCACAGTCTAAAATATGCACGTGTAGATAAGTGCATCTACGTTGTAACTGGATTACGTTTTATAGATAACTATATGTCTGTATCCATCCATCCATCATCCATCGATCGATCTATCTGTGCATCTGTCTGTCTATCTCTCTATCTGTCTATCTATCTATCTATCTATCTATCTATCTCTATCTATGGCTGTCTGTATGTCTGTGTGTAGTATGATTATAAGTCGTATATCTATGTGTCTGTCTGTCTGCTGTATGTCTGTCCGTCCGTCTGTCTGTCTATCTGTATGTATGAATGAATGTTTGTACGTATGTGTGTACTATGTCTGTCTGTCTTTCTGTATGTATATATGTATGCATGCATGTATGTATGCATGTATGCATGGATCTGTATATTGCTACTGGATCATATTCACTAGCAATAAAAATCAAACAATAAAAATCAACAACACAACAACAACAACAACAACAACAACAAAACCGCTTTCAGGCCCTCAGAATAGAAATTCCCGAAACTCTGTAAATCTTCCTATCTACATTAAAAATGTTCATGTTTTCTTTGAGGACATACTCTTCGATGTTCAATAGAGAATTTAAAATAAAAGTAAAATGGTTAACGTCATGACCATAATAACGGCATTACAGGACCAAGAGAGTGTCATTGGAGCTGGCAATTAAGTTTCTAAAGTTTGTCAGAAACGAACACCATCACAGTCCAAACAACCAATAAGGAGTGTTCTCACATGTTTCGGGTCCGTTGGAATAGGTGAGGGCGTTTTACTGAGAAGCTCCAGTGGATAGCTGTTTGACATCGCAATATTCCGTTTAAACACATTTGAAAATATTCGTGTCATCGAATGCACTACAATGTTTCAGTTACTTTGCAATGTTTTTAGTTACATGTGTGTGTGTGTGTGTGTGTGTGTGTGTGTGTGTGTGTGTGTGTGTGTGTGTGTGTGTGTGTGTGTGCGCGCGCGCGCGTGCGTGCGCGCTGTTTCTGAAAGCAACCTATAAACATTTGTTTTTGGGATGTTCAGAGATAGTGTCCAAGGATGTGTATTTCTTGACAGACAATGCTTTTATGTAAGAAATATCAGTTGTGACGCGGTTTGGAGGCGTAATCTTGGATAAAACACTACCATTTCCTGACATGTAGTAGCGTCAGGAATTGTTCAAAACTGATTAACTGGTGGGGCTTGCTAATATACCATTTTACTTAATGTAATAGCGGATAACATACTACCGTTTTCTGACATATAGTGGCCTCAGGATTTGTTCTAAATTGATTAGCTGGCGAGACTTGCTAATCTACTATTTTATTTAGAAAAAAAAAGAAAAAACATCGTCAAGGCTGAGTTTGCCAATGTTATGCCGGCGTCGTCCTGATAGTACCAACAGACCTATCGCTGCTTGCTAGCAGATACAGAGAACACAGAGGGTACTAAGGCCTAGCGACATTCTACAATGCCGTGACCTTCCTGCAGAAATCCATCACAGTGGGTACTAAGGCCTAGCGACATTCTACAATGCCGTGACCTTCCTGCAGAAATCCATCACAGTGGGTACTAAGGCCTAGCGACATTCTACAATGCCGTGACCTTCCTGCAGAAATCCATCACAGTGGGTACTAAGGCCTAGCGACATTCTACAATGCCGTGACCTTCCTGCAGAAATCCATCACAGTGGGTACTAAGGCCTAGCGACATTCTACAATGCCGTGACCTTCCTGCAGAAATCCATCACAGTGGGTACTAAGGCCTAACGACATTCTACAATGCCGTGACCTTCCTGCAGAAATCCACCGGAGCCGGATGTACAGGCGTGACGTCATCAGACGCGTTATCTGTGGTGAAAGCCGCTGGCACCAGCTCGGCCTCTGAGACCAGGACAAAGTCTAAATCACAGACTTTGCACAGAGCCGCTGACAGCGCCTTCAGGCCAGTCTTGGAGCACGTTTCCGGCTGAAGGAAAATGGCGGCTATAATCAACAGGATTTCTGTTTCATGATGGTTCATTCTTTAAAAAAAAAAAAAAAAAGAGAGAAACAAACACCTCCCAACCCCCCCCCCCCCCCCCCACCACCACCACCCAAAATAAATAATAATAATAATAATAATAAATAAAAAAAAAAGGAAAGAAAACCACGACGTCAGCTTCCATGACAGATATTAAACAAAGAGTCATTGCCAATGAATATTATGACTGTCATCGTGAGAGAGAGAGAGAGAGAGAGAGAGAGAGAGAGAGAGAGAAGAGAGAGAGAGACAGAGAGAGAGAGACAGACAGAGAGACAGAGAAGAGAGAGAAGAGAGAGAGAGAGAGAGAGAGAGAGAGAGAGAGAGGGGGGGGGTTGGGGCTGAGGAATTCTATGAAATGTTAAGAAAGAAATCCCTGCAAAAGGTATGGTAGAACATCTGCTGGAGAACGATAAACTGTTAACACTGTTTGATAGAATGTGATGAAGATCATTCTGTTTCTTTCTGTTTTCTGCGATATGCTTTCAGTCTACTGTTTACTCTATGCTACGTATGGAGCTTTTACTTTCACATGTGACAGTGTGAGCTTTCTTCTGCAAACGAATGATATTATATGATATTTTCATTGTGAACTAAGTGCCCCCACAGCAAAAAATGAGAGAGAGAGAGAGAGAGAGAGAGAGAGAGAGAGAGAGAAGAGAGAGAGAGAGAGAGAGGTTAACACAAACAAACACATACAAACGCATACAACACACACACACACACACACACACACCACACACACACACACAACACACACACACACATATATATACACGCACACACACGCGCGCGCGCGCGCAAAGATCTGAAAATCGCAGAATTCCGCAGCCAATGGAACGCGCTTTTAGCCATTACTGCAAACCACTTTTGTCTGGTCACGTTCAGTCTCCACATCAGAAAATCATCATTAGCAGAAAAGGATTGGTTGGTAACCAGTCTGCTGTCTTTTATAGAGGAGGATAAGCCGTGGTTCTCTGTGAATTTATTAAAATGTATAAGTCTGTGTTATTACCGTATGATCTCTGCACTTAACACGTGAATCAGAAATAAGTCGTAAAATTGTTCGTGTTAGGCAGTGTGCCAAATCTTAAAGAGAATAAAGGTTGATTCCATGTCATTCATAAACGTTTAAACTGTTCTGCTGCTGCAACCCATAAGGGATATTAGTATTAGTGCTATCAGCGTTGTCATGTCATCGATGGTTGTTGATTTCCTAAAATCAAGTATTTAAGCACATCATATTGTTATTGTTAATAGTGTTGTTCCATAGCATAATGGTGCTTAAAGCGTTTGTTCATATGCTCTGAAGGTGTCCGATACCCGTGTGCGATTCTTCGCATTAGAGAGAGAGAGAGAGAGAGAGAGAGAGAGAGAGAGAGAGAGAGAGAGAGAGAGAGACAGAGACAGGGGACAGAGAGAAGAGAGAGACAGAGAGAGAGAGAGAAGAGAGAGAGAGACAGAGAGAGAGAGAGACGAGAGAGAGAGAGAGAGAGAGAGAGAGAGAGAGAGAGAGAGAAGAGCTGTACCAGTCGTAAACTAACATCAATTCGTGTTTGTTCATTCCCTTAGCTGTTGCCTTGAAGTGTGTCAGATGAAGAAAATATGGGCAAGCTTAGAACATCCTTCCTGGAGGATGTTTCCCTGTTTGTTCCGTGCGTGAGAAATTTGTGTGCTCTGAATAGAAAAACTGTGTTATCATAAAGATGCTCTGTCGGTAAATTTTCACAGTAAAACGTTGTCTTCTAATACTGATATAGAACATATCTTTTTTCCCCAGTGTATTGTTACACAATGCAGTCAATGATGTGTGTGTGTGTGTGTGTGTGTGTGTGTGTGTGTGTGTGTGTGTGTGTGTGTGTGTGTGTGTGTATGTGTGTGTGTGTGTGTGTGTGTGTGTGTGTGTGTGTGTATGTGTGTGGTGTGTGTGTGTGTGTGTGTGTGTGTGTGTGTGTGTGTGTGTGTGTGTGTGTGTGTGTGAGGAAGGGAGGGATTGGAGGATAAAAGGAAGGGTAGGTGTTTGGAGGGTGATGCTGACGGTACGGATCCTGTGGATTGTTTTTAATGCGTCATCACGAATGATTGTTTTGTACATATGCGTGTAAATCAATTGTCTATTGAAAGCGTTCGTAACTGCGTGGACGAGTGTGCCGAAGGGGTGGATTTGATGAATATCATGTGAGGTGAAAAGCGGTAGTTTTTCAGGTCAGAATTTTTTTTTTTTTTAAGCATTCGTAAAGAATTTGTCTTTTCTTAATCGGAACATATGTAGTATTACCTTCACGACGAGTGACGCAGATTTAACATGCATCTTGTTTCTTCTTTTGAGTTCACTTGTCCTGTAGAAACGTTTCTTGTAAAGTTCAAAATCACACGTATTTAAAGACCACAAGTTTTTTTTTGTTTTGTTTTGTTTTTGTTTTAGTTCTTTTCAACGAAGTCTGCAGTTAAACAATCACCTGTCTAAGGAATAAAAGAACACTATTATCAAGTCAAAGCATTACAGCGTTGCCCTCGTCATCAATAAATGAATTTGTTAATTCCAGTCTAGCACAATATGATTGTATAAAGCCCAGAAAAGGGAACTGCAAGATCTTAAATAAATATTAGCGAAACGCCAAGAGAAACGTGGACAAACGAGTCACAAGACAAGTGTTTTGTCTTGTGACTCGTTTGTCCACGTTTCTCTTGGCGGTTCGCTAACATTTATTTAAGATTTGTTTAGATTTCCGCCTGCAGTCGTCTCACTTTGCACCTAGATCTGTAAGATCTTAGCATGTCTATGTAATGTATATTTTATTGTGCCAATTGTATTTAATATAGTGATCGTTTTCCTTAATGTGAATATTACTATATTACCAGTTGCATTGTGTATTGTTAATATGTTTTATGTATGTGTGTATGTCTTCAGAGGTATTGGCCTAAACTGACTAAACTGTTGCATTCGCATTCTCTCTCGCTCTCACACTCTTTCTCTCACTTCCTCCCCCACCCCCTCTCTTTTCTCCCTCCCTCTCTCTCTCTCTTCTCTCTCTCTCTCCTCTCCCCCCCCCCCTCTCTCTCTCTCTGCCAACTCAACATTCTGAATCATAATACTTTCATTTCTAAACAAATCTTAAATAAATGTTAGCGAACCGCCAAGAGAAACGTGAACAAACGAGTCGCAAGACAAAACACGACGCGTTTCGACCTTTTAGGTCTTCTTCAGGCAAGACACAAACAAATAAGACAACGAATTTGTTACTTAGCTTAGATCTCTTCACTCTTCAGTGCAAGGTAGGCAGGCGTTGAATCCTCCCCTCTGAATCCCTCCCTTTCATTTCTGTTCAAGGCAGCCATCCTCCTCTCCTTCCCGCCCTTTCTGTCTGTCGGTGTCTCCATCCTCATCTCGTTTCTTTCCAATTTCTGTCATCTCCATTACTTTATGTGACTGGTATGGCATTCCTATTTTCAACCTTACATTTTGTGTACGTACCTCATGTAATTTGACTCTTTGACTTCTTTTATGTGTCAATTCATATTCTATGGTGATCATGTGCTTCGTTGCTCTCTCTCTCTCTCTCTCTCTCTCTCTCTCTCTCTCTCTCTCTCTCTCTCTCTCTCCGCTCACACACTCTCTCTTCCCCCTCCCCCCTTTTTTATGCCTCCGTTCACCCATCTTTTCCTCTTCCCTGTATTCTGCTTTCATTTTATTGTGTTTGTATAGCATCCTTATTCACCACTGATGTAAATTTATTTCTATGATTTTCCCTCACGTGATGGAATATTTTTGTGTCTTACTTTGTTACTTCGTTTATATACCCCTCCCCCTTCCTTCCCACTTCACCCTCCCTCTCCCCATTCTACCAAATCGTCCCTCGCCCTGTCCAATGTTCACCCATTCTGTCCTCTGTTCCAAACTGCGTATTCAACATTCTGTCCCCCCCCCCCCCCCCCGCCGTTTTTATTTCTGCCACCCCAACGCATGTGATTTTGGAGTTTCCTTCATCTTCGTACATCTTGTTGTACTGTAATAGTTCACTCACAGTAGTAGTTTTGAATGGCTATATTTACACATTGCTGTCACCCACTTTTGTGAGGACAAGGTCTAGTGAAGCCTTCACGCGCCTATTCTTTAAGTCTAAAATATCGTCCGTTCGTTCGTTCGTTCATTCGTTCTTTCTCCCCCAACCCCCTCCCCCTCTGTCTCTCCCTCCCTCCCTCTCTCTCTCTCTCTCTTTCTCTCTCCCTCTCTATCTTCCCCTCCTCTCACCTTACTCTCTCTCTCTCTCTCTCTCTCTCTCTCTCTCTCTCTCTCTCTTTCTCGGTGACTTCAATGGAGCTCTATTTCCCTCATTACAAAGTTACAAAGTCAGCCCCATACTCCTTTCCTTCTTCATTTTCAATTCCTCTCCCACATACTACTGCCTCACCCACTCATTCCCGCTAGTTTTGCCCCATCACAATCTTTGAGGATCAGGAACCATCCCTCTATATCTCTGTGTGTGCTATGTCTGTCTGTCAGTCTGTCTGTCTCACCCGCTACTCATTCTCTCTCTCTCTCTGCCACTCTCTCTGCTAATCTTTCTCTCGCATTAACACGTTGACATGTCACCCCGTACACACGTCTTAACAAAACAAGTTTTGGAACTTTTCCATTTTCGTCACCCTGTTAAGATTCTGCTCTCCCCCCCTCTTCCTCCCCCCTCCCCTATCGCCCATGTAAGCTCCTCCTTCTTCCGCCTTTCGCCTTCTTACGGTCCATTCATCTTTTTTTTCTGTCCTTCCCTCCCTTTCTTCTGTACACAACGCTTCTTGTAAGCACAGTTACACACGACGTCCACTGGCGTTGTGTGCTCTTGAGCTGGAAGCTGTCCCAAGAAAGTAATGTACGGGTCTACACTTTAAAGCCGTATGGCTAAAAAAATGCTGGACAAGTTACAAAGGATAAGACAAACGCATGTGTGTCTGTGCGTGTGTGTGTGTCACTAAGGTGAAGGCAGTCAAGGAAAGGAGAGAGAGGCGGAGACACTCGGCGGGGATTGGGGGATAGGGAGTTGAGTGTGTGTATGTGAAAATGGCTGGGGTATATGGGAAGCGCGAAGGAAACGGTGGAGGGGGATGGGAAGATGTTGCTGGTTTTTTTTCTCTCTTTTTTGTTAAAAACAATCTGTCTCCTCTTTTGGTTTATGCTTTTTTTATGTAGTCTGGTCTTGTTTGGTGTTTCTTTACCAGTTATATTCAATGATGTTTCACTCACTTCTTTATAAATGCTACTTTGCTCACCTGATAAAGGTCCAGTCATTTTTGTGTGCCTTTACCAAAATGTCACATGATGTTCTATTCACTTCATTATGAAAGCTATTTTGCTCACTGGTAATAGGTAGTGATCTGGATCTGCATGAAATCTCTCTGAATCTTGGTCTTTGTGTTTGTCTTTCTCTCTCTCTCTCTCTCTCTCTCTCTCTCTCTGTATGTGTGTGTGTGTGCGTGTGTGTGTGTGTGTGTGTGTGTGTGTGTGTGTGTGTGTGTGTGTGTGTGTGTGTGTGTGTGTGTGTGTGTGTGTGTGTGTGTGCTAATCCTTCTCTTTCATTAACACGTTGACATTTTAGCCTGGAAACACACAAATACACACACACACACACACACACACACACACACACACACACACACACACACACACACACACACACACCTTCACAAAACAAGTCTTGGAACTTTTACATTTTCGCCACTCTGTTCAGCTTCTGCCTCCCCCCTCCCCCCCCCCCCCCAATTGTCTCCCCTCCCCCACCATCCTCCTGCTCTCCCTCCCCCTCTCCGTTCCTCCTTCTTCCACCTTTAGCTTTCTTACCGCCTGTATTCGTCTTTTTGTATCCGCTTCCTTTCTTTCCACAGCGCTTCCTATAAACACAGTTACACCCGACCTTCATTAGCGTCGTGTGGACTTGCGCTGGAAGCTTTCTCAACAAAGGACAGGCTCACTCTTAAGCCGTTTTGCTAAGAAGAATTCTGGGCGGCTAAGATAAGCAACGAAACACGTGCGTGCGTCTGTACTTGTATGTGTGTCACTAAGACAAAGGTAATCAAAGAAAGGAGAGAGGTGGAGGAATGAGATGGGGGTAGGGTGGGGAGTTGGGAGTGTACACATGTGAAAAGGGCTGGGAAATATTGGAACGGGGATGGAGAGACAGGGAAGTGGAGCTGTTTCTGGGTCCTCCCCTTTACTGTTTAAAAATCTGTCCTTTCAGTCTGTGCTCTCTTGTTTAGTTTTATCTGGTCTGGCCTTGTTTCGTGTTTCTTTACCATATTGTTCAATGATAGTTTATTCGCTATGTTGACTTTGCGCAATGCTTAATAAAGATTAATAGTAAAGCAGGCCACTCGCAAGGGTGCTGACTCCTTGTGCTTGCAGGTTTTTAGCTCAGTTTGTTACTGTGTACTGACCTAATAAAATAATAAATATTCTCTCTTCCCCTACACCCTTACCACCCTCTGCTTCCCCTTGGAAATATGATAATGCTTCTTGTTCCGGGTTGAAATCTGGATCCGTACCAAGTCTCTCTCTCTCTCTCTCTCTCTCTCTCTCTCTCTCTCTCTCTCTCTCTCTCTCTCTCTCTCTCTCTCTCTCTCTCTTACCACCCTCTGCTTCCCCTTGGAAATATGATAATGCTTCTTGTTCCGGGTTGAAATCTGGATCCGTACCAAGTCTCTCTCTCTCTCTTTTCTCTCTCTCTCTCTCTCTCTCTCTCTCTCTCTATCTCTCTCTCCTCTCGTGTCTCTGTCTCTCTCTGCCTCTCTCTGTCCCTCTCTCTCTCTGCCTCTCTCTCTTTCCCTGTCTCTCCCTTTCCCTCTCTCTCTCTCTCTCTCTGTGTGTGTGTGTGTGTGTGTGTGTGTGTGTGTGTGTGTGGCGCGCGCGCGCGCGTGTGTGAAGTTTCTGGTCGTAAATGTTGGCTGCTTTTGAAAACAACTATCGCTATTTTTCAATTGTCAAGAATTCCAGGAAGACCCCCTCCCCCGTACCCCCCTCCACGGCTACTGATGAGATAAGAGGTGCAATTTTTCAAAATTGCATTTATGTGCACATTCAGTCGTGGTGCAGTTTCCGTAGTAATTTTTGGTTAGAAGATGCCACCTACCGACCTACGGTAACCTCAGGATTTCCATAGAACCGATTAGCGGGTAGGATTCCAGCGGTCAGTATTTCGCCTGTCATGGTCAGAGAGGGTTTGCTATTTTCACGTCTGATCATCCTGTTAGTACCAGCTAGTAGACCTACTATTAGCACCCAATACTAACTTGACCGAGTGCAGTACTGTTTCTTAGATTTCTCCGTGGTGTCTCGGCATAATGTGGCTTGCTAACAAATCCGTATTGGTCCCGACGGGTGCTCCAACGAGATCAGGGATAATCTTTTCAGATTCTTGGTTCTGTCTGCTTCAAGTACCTCAACTCGACTAACATGAGTATAGGTACCTGCTAATATTCGTGTGTGTGCAGTTTTGTATACCTCTGTACACGCGCGCGCGCGCGCGCGTGTGTATGTGTGTGTGTGTGTGTGTGTGTGTGTGTGTGTGTGTGTGTGTGTGTGTGTGTGTGTGTGTGTGTGACCCTCTCTCTCTTTCCGTCTCTCTCCTGGCTCCCCATTCTCTCTCCCTCTCTGTCTCTCTGCCTTTGTCTCTGTCTCTCTCTCTCTCTGTCTCTCTGCCTTTGTCTCTGTCTCTCTCTCTCTCTCTGTCTCTGTCTGTTTCTCAGTCTCTCTCTCTCTCTATCTCTCTCTCTCCCTTTCTCACTCTTAATTCCCTTCTCTCTCCTTGCTCTCCTATCCACTCCCTTTCTCTCTCTCTGCCTCTCTCTGTCTATCTCTCTGTACGTCTGTCTCTCTGTCTGTCTCTGTCTCTGTCTGTCTTTCTGTCTGTCTATCTGTCTGCCCCTCTCTCTCTCGCTCTCTCTCTCTCTCTCTCTCTCTCTCTCTCTCTCTCTCTCTCTCTCTCTCTCTCTCTCTCTCTCTCTCGCTGACTTACATTAACCCATTGACATGTCGCTCGGTACACTCACCTTCACCTAACAAGTTTTCAAACTTTTTCCGGTTCTCCCTGTTTTCCTTAGCGGTTTTTTTTTTGTTCGCTTTCTTTTTCTTTTCCTTTCTGAAAGCCCATACCATCCTCCTTTCTTCATTCCGTCCTTCGACTCTTCCCATTTTTCAGTCATTCCTGGCTGCCCCCTTTCATCTTCCTTTAGCATTTCACGTTTATGGAAAGGTAGTTCGTTCAGTGCTTCTCGTTGGAAGTGGGGATTGGGGTGGGGGGTGGGGGGTAAGTTGCTCTTAAGGATGTCTTTGAGATGATGGAGCACACATGGTAATTAGTATTTTCAACTATTTCTTACAGTTAAAAAAAAAAACGATGTTCGTGAACATTTCCAACCACATGTACGTGACGAAAAAAATAAGAACACCCATGAACCGCAACCTTGTTATAAGCACTCAACATAAATCCACACTAAGGCGAAAAAAGGCATTAATTTTATTCGTTCATTCATAGAAAATCAGCCTGCTTTGTAAGACGAACCTCATAGTTATGTGTAAGTTCCGAAAGAATGGGAACACACATACACCCACCTACCCACCCAGACAGACACACGCACCCACGCACGCACGCACGCACGCACGCTTGCACGCACGCACGCACGCACGCACGCACGCACGCACGCAAGCACGCACGCACGCACGCACGCACGCACGCACGCACGCACGCACGCACACACACACACACACACACATACACACACGCGCGCGCACACACACACACGAAAAGAAAAGGAAAAAAAAACACACAAAAAAACCATAATGTTCTTTTGTCTTGGCACTCAAGAGAGGCATATAATGCATGCAAAACATAACAGCGACAAGCACAAAACGGCATCAATACCACCACCATCACCAACACTACCACCACCACCATCACCAACACTACCACCACCACCATCACCAACACTACCACCACCACCATCACCAACACTACCACCACCACCATCACCAACACTACCACCACCACCATCACCAACACTACCACCACCACCATCACCAACACTACCACCACCACCATCACCAACACTACCACCACCACCATCGCCACCAAGAACAACAGTGCACCGTATAATTATTGCGTACCTCCATGAAAAGACCCTTAAAAACAAGAACAGGAAATACGTTCTCTTCATCCCTCGTGCTTCAGAAGAACGTTTTTTTTTTCCTTCCCTGCACTAAATTGCATCAGCCTTGACAGAATGTTTTTCCCCGTCGTCATTCTTTTTCTTCAGTGTCACACCTAGCAATCTCAAAGCGTAACGTGGAAACTTGGCCCGGTGGGTAGCGCACTGATCTGGAAAGCGAGAGACTCCCGGATTTGTGGTTTGAATCTCTCAAATTGTCTGTCTTCTTCGTCTTTTTCCTTCGTTCCAGGTGATCTGAAATGGTGATCAGAACGCTCTTCTTACGAGACAATTAAACGAGGTCGTGTGAGCAGCATGCACTTTGTGCAGGTTTAAAACCCCACGGCGTCAACAGCAGAGGCATCTTCGGCACAATTCTAAAGGGTAATAGATGGTTAAACAAAAATCATGCCTGGCTGGAAAAAAAAGAAAATGAAAATAAAAAAGTTGGCGCCACGCCATGGTCACGCGCTCTTCGTGGGGAGAGGCAGCTTGAATTTCACTCGAAGATTTCTTTCGTGATCACAGTACAGTACAGTATTGTACAGTACAGAGCAGGGCAATACAATATGATGCGATGCAATACACTACAATGCAATACAGTGCAATGAAACAAAAAACCAATGCAATGCAATACACTACAATGCAATACAGTAGAATACAGCATGATACAGTGCAACACAATACAAAACAATACAACACAATACGATGCAATGCATTCGTATACATTGTAATAAGCGAACAGGGTACAATGCAATGTAGCAGAATGCAACACAATACAACATAATGCACCGCAGTGAAGCCCATCCTAACTCTGCCCAACCCAGGTACAATGCAGGTACAATGCAATCCGATACAAGACAGCGCGGTATAGGACAATACAATTTAACATAGGACCAGACAGGAGAAGTCAAGACAAACAAGACAAAACGAGAGAAGTCAATACAAAACAAAACAATACTGTACAATAGAATGCGATACAGCACGGTGCAGTACAATACAATCCCATGCAGTAAGTACAGTATCAGATAACACGGTACGATACAAAACAACCTAACAAGTACTAACATTAATACCAGCGACTGGCACCCTAAACAACGGCTTAATTATGAAAATGTTTCAAATCATGTCCGGGTTATTTTGCAGGCAGGCAGGGAAACAGAGAGACAGACAGACGTTTAGAGAATTCAAAGTGCATGCTGCTCACATGACCTCGGCTATTTGTCTCACCCGTCGCTGGGGTCACATGACGGTTGACTGGGCAGACAAGGCTACGCACTGCTCTCTGACCTCTGTGGAACTTTGTTATTCTGAAACAATAAAGAAATCTCCGGAAATATCACGCGTCAAGTTCATCTGGCAAAACAGACTCAACATGAAACTAAAAACGTCAGTAGGAAAACCAAAATATGTAATTCTACGTCGACAAAAGACTGTAGGTGAAGTCCCTCAGTTCGTTAACATTTACATGCAGAGAAATACAACAGTTAAGCAGTCCAATTTACTTCAGGAGAGAGGAAAGGGGAGGTTAAGGGGAGGTCAAAGCTGTAAGACTAAACCCCTCAAAGACGTTTTTTTTACTGTGTCACATCTTCTTTGCCATCTTGGTGGCATTACCCTCCACACCGCTCATTCCACCTCCCTGTCCACAGCCAGGTCCTTGCTTGTCCCCCGACGGCAGCCCTTACACTTCAAAGGGATCAGTCATCATCAGGCAACTTACCAGAGGAGACACTGCACTGCTGACAAATCGCTTTGGTGGTGTTCACAGACACCTGTCCTGATCCAGCGTATGTAGAATACCATCTGATGAGCTCACCTACTGACAACATTAGCTGCTTAGTCCCAAAGCCAGCCTGAGTAAGCTTTCTTCTCCAGAGGGTGCAATCATATCCGTCCAACGACAGTTCTCATTATTTGCTGGTTCTGGCGAGTTCTGCAGGAACTGACCTAGGGCACAGATGTGGAGAGGAAATTCAAATGAGTTCATCGCAGGAGCAGGGGATGAAAGGACACAAAAATTTCAGACCGATTTTTTTAGCTGCTCGAAGAGTCCAGCGATAATGCATAAGGTGTTTTGGACTTCCTTTTAGATCCATAGAGGATAAGAATGATAGAGATGATACTATGGATTTCCATTCAGGTCCGAAACGACATGACAGAGCTTTGCTATATACATATTTTCATGTTATATCCTGACGTCGATCAGTTTTAAGAGATACGAGCACCTGACGTGTCGGTCGGGATGTTTGAGCGAAACTCTCATGCATGCATTTATGAAGCGAATGAAATTCGACTGCGAGGATTCAGTCTTCCCATATGAGCGTGTGGTTAAATCAACTCCGGATATGAGCCTCCCAGGATAGAAATATCCCACAAAAGAATGGATCTGAAAAGATTCAAACCAACACTTGTCCAGCCAGGAATCTGCAGAGTTAACCACTGCACCACAGCGGCTGGTAAGCCTATGGGGGAAAAAGCCTTACCGCAATCTCTTCTGCAGTTGCCTTTTTACGCTGGTTAACGAACGAGCCAGCAAGTTATGGGAAAGTGAGCAACTCCTTGGGAGAAAAATGAGGGCAGACGGTGTGATGGGGGACTAATAGTCCTTCGCCCCTCGGGCTGTCCCTCATGGTTGGTGTTGTGAGCATGATCGGCCGCCACTTAACCCGTTCTCCTATGCTTCAGGCATGCACGGCGGATGTTGAGGCGGTGGGGGGTACTTTGGAAGTCTGAGAGCCAGACTGTTATTCGGGATAGGCGATTGTGAAAGGTTTGGGATAGTATCACCGTCCTCCTCTCCCCCTAGCTTTCACCTGCATCCTTCACGTGGTTCTCGTACTCCTTCCTCCCTCTTCTTTCAGCAATAACCTATGTTTTGAAAGAGAAAAGAAGAAACGTGCTTCTGCACCCGTTTTTTTCAATGATATTTGATTCGTTCTGTTGAAGTGCTCTATTCTTTATAGGAATTGTCAATCAAGTAGAAGGTCGCTCGAGAGATCGCAGACCCACGTCAAGGCCGAACAGTTCGTCACTTGCAGATTTCTGCCACAGTTTGTTTTTGTGCACTGATTCAATAAAATCCCTCTTCTCCCAATTCTCCTTCCCCTACCCTCGTTATGTTTGTTATTTTGCATAGCTTCCAGGTTATTATCTTGATCCAAACCAGATTTCTGTCTCCCTCTCTCTCTCTGTTTTTGTCTTTCTCTCTGTTTCTCTATGTCTTCCTGTCTTCCCGTCCGTGTGTCTGTGTGTCTGTGTGTCTGCCTGTCTGTCTGCCTCAGTCTGTCTGTCTATCTCTCTCTGTCTCTGTCTGTCTGTCTCCGTCTCTGTCTATCTGTCTCTCTGTCTCTCTGTCTCTCTGTCTCTCTCTCTCTCCCTCCCTCCCTCCTCCCTCCCTCCTCTCTCTCTCTCTCTCTCTCTCTCTCTCTCTCTCTGTGCGTGTTGATCTTTCATTTGGAATTTCAGCTCACAAATACACCTTGACAAAACAAGCTTTGGAACTTTTCCATTTTCGCCATCCTGTTCAGCTTCTGCCCTCCCCCCCCCCCCCCCTCCTTGCCCTGCTCTTCCCCCTCTCTGCACCTCTTTCTTCCACCTTTCGCTTTCTTACCTTCCATGTTCATCTTTGTTGTACCCCTTTCTTTTTTTTCACAACACTTTTTATAAGCACAGTTACACCTTAGGTTCATTGGCTTGTGTGGACTTGAGCTGATGGCTCTCCCAAGAAAGCAATGTACGGGTTTTACACATACGTCGTATTGCTAAGAAGAAATCTGGATAGCTGACATAAGCCAAGAAACACGCGTGTGTGTCTGTACGTGTATGTTTGTCTCTAAGACGAAGGCAATCGAAGAAAGGAGGGAGGCAGAGGAATCGATGGGGGTGGGAGTGGATGGGGAGTTGGATGTCTGTATGTGTGGAAAATGCCAGGACATATGGGAACGGGGGAAGGAGAGATGGGGTAGGGGTGGGGGACATATATTGCTGGTTTCTCCGCCTTTCTGTTAAAATAATCTGTCCTCCTTTTCCCTATGTTATTTTGTTTTGTTTTATCTGGTCTGGTCTTTTTTTTTTTTTTTTTTAGAAAAAGAGGGAGCTGGTTATCGTCAGGGACACAGACAAATAAAGCACAGGACAAAACACAATGGATTTCGATCTCTTGGGTCTTTTTCGGGCAAAGAAAAATAACATTTAGGATAGTGAAAACGAACGAGAATCCACCTATCTTCTCAATTTCGGCGCAAAAAATTCGAAAAGGGAACCTGGTCTGGTATTGTTTGTTTTGTTTTTTTCACTATTTTGTTTGATGATATTTTTTGTGTTAAGTCAATATGCTTTATGCTTCATAAGAATGGTCAATGAGGTACTCAGGCACTCTGGAGTGCGCAGACTCCTGTCAAACTCGAACAGTCCATGTCCTTGCAGATTCCTAGCTCAGTTTGGTACTGAGCACTGAGTTGGTTATAGTCCCTCTTTCCCGACTCCCCTGCTCCCCCTACCTTTCTGATAAATGCTGCTTTGCTCACTACTTCAGGTTTGAAACCAAATCTGTTCCAGATCCCTGTTGCTGTCTCTGTCCGTCTGTCTTTCTGACTGTCTGCCTCTGTCTGTCTGTCTGTCTGTTTGACTGTCTATGTCTCTTTTTGTGTCCCTGTCTGTCTGTGTGTTTGCCTGTCGGACTGCCTGTCTGTCTGTCTGTTTCTCTTTCTCTGTCTATCTTCCACGTTCTGTCTGTCTGTCTATCTGCCTGTCTGTGTATCTGTCTCCATCTGTGTGTCTCTGTGTCTTGTGTCTCTCTGTCTCTGCCTGTCTGCCGGTCTGTCTATCTATCTGTCTGTCTCTATCCCAGTGTGTGTGTGTGTGTGTGTGTGTGTGTGTGTGTGTGTGTGTGTGTGTGTGTGTTTGCGTGTGTGTGTGTGTGTGTGTGTGTGTGTGTGTGTGTTGCGCGCGCGCGCGCGCGCGTGTGTGTGTGTGTGTGTGTGTGTGTGTGTATGTGTGTGTGTGTGTGAAGTTTCTGATATTACATCTAGGATACTTCTCGACACAGTGCAGAACTATTGCCATTTTTTAGTTTTCAAGATTTCCGGAAAGAGCTTTTGATGTTTTGATGAGATAAGAGGTGCACTTCTTTAGTTAATGCGTTTATGTGAACGTCAGTCGTGATGCATATTTAGTCGTTATTTTTTGCTACCAAATGCCACCTCCTAGCTTAAGATATCCTCGGGATTTCCATAGAACCAATTAGCGGGTAAGATTCCTGCGGTCAGTATTTTGCCTGTCATAGTCAGAGAGGGGTTTGCTATTTTCATGTCTGATCATTCAATTAGTACCAGCTAGTAGACCTACTATTAGCACCCAATACTAAGTGGACAGAGTGCAGTACTGTTTCGCAGATTTCTCCGTGGTGTCTTGACTTACTGCCGCTGGTTAACAGATCCATATTGGTCCTGATGGGTACTCCAACAAGATCAGGGATAATCTTTTCACGTAGTTGGTTCTGTCAAGTTCCAGTACCTATACTCGACTTACATGAATATGGGTACATGATTATGCCCGTGTGTGTACTCTCTCTCTCTCTCTCTCTCTCTCTCTCTCTCTCTCTCTCTCTCTTGTTTGTCTGTCTGTGTAATTATCTGTCTGACTTGCCCCCTCTCTCTCTCTCTCTCTCTCTCTCTCTCTCTCTCTCTCTCTCTCTCTCTCTCTCCTGGCTCCCCTATCCCCTTCCCCTTCTCTCTGTCCGTCGGTAGGGCTATCTGTCTGTCTGTCTGTCTGTCTGTCTGTCTGTCTGTCTGTCTGTCTGCCTCTCTCTCTCTCTCTCTCTCTCTCTCTCTCTCTCTCTCTCTCTCTCTCTCTCTCTGTGTGTCTCTCTCGCTGACTTACATTAACCTATTGACATGACGCTCGGTACACTCACCTTCACCTAACAAGTTTTCAAACTTTTCCGGTTCTACTTGTTTTTCTTTGCGTTTTTTTTTTTTTTTTGGTGTGGTGTTTTTTGTTTTTTGTAGTTTTTTTTTGTTTTGTTTTTTTGTCGTCATCTTTGTTCTTTTTATTTCTGAAATCCCCTATCGTCCTCTTTTCTTCTTTCCGTCCTTCGACTCTTCCCATTCTTCAGTCATTCCTGGTTACCCTTTTTTAATTCCCGTTGACATTTCACGCAAATGGAAGGATAGTTCCTTCGATGCTTTTCTTTGGAGGTGTGGGTAGGGGAGGGGTGAAGCTAAATTGCTCCTTAGCATGATTTTGAGACGATGGAGCAAGCATGGTAATTAGTATTTGAAATGCTTCTTAAAGTAAAAAAACAACAACCGATGTATATGAACATTTCCAACCACATGTACAAAACGAAACAACACAAAACACCCCCAAAACACAGACATCTGTACAACACTCAAAACAGATAAGCCCATAGCACAGAGACTAAGTGATGAGGAGATTTATTTTATTCGTTCATTCATAGAAAATCAGCGTGGTTTGAAAGATGAACCATATATCTGTAAGTTACGAAAGAACGGGAACACACACACACACACACACACACACACACACACACACACACACACACACACACACACACACACACACACACACACACACACACGTAAAAAGGAAATAAGAATAAAACAAACATACTGTTCTTTTTTCTTGGCACTCCAGAAAGGTATATAATGTTTGCAAAACATAACAACGAGAAGAACAAAACAACATCAATACCACCACCACCACCACCACCAACATCAACAACAACAGTGCTCCGTATATTGCGTACCTCCATGATGAGGCTCTTAAAAACAAGAACAGCAAACAAGCTCTCTCCATCCCTTGTGTAACAGAAGAACATGTTTCTTTCTTCCCTGCAGTAAATGTCATCAGCCTCGAAAGATGTTTCCTTGGTCATTCTTTTTCTTCACTGTCACACCTAGGAATGTCAAAGCAGAAAGTGGAAACCTGGCCCGGTGGGTAGTGTACTGAACTTGAAGGTGTGAGAATCCTGGATTGGTGGTTTGTATCTCTCAAATGGTCTTTGTTTTTTTCTTTCTTCCAGATGACCTGAAATGGCAATCAGAATACTTTTTTTTTTAGACAAGACAGTTAGCCGAGTTCCTGTGAGCAACGTGCACCTTGCGCAGGTTTAAAACCCCACTGCAGCAACAGCGGAGGTATCTTTGGCAAAGTACTGAAGGGAAATGGATGGTTAAGCAAAATCCTGTCTGGCTGGGAAGAAAGGAAAATAGTATGGGTGGTGCAGCGGTATGGTCATGCGCTCCTCGGTGGGACAGCAGCTTGAGTTTCACTCAAAGATTTATTTTGTGATGTCAATATAGGTCAGTACATTACAGTACAGTGCAATACAGTACAATACAGTGCAATGCAATGAATGCAATGCAATGCAATGATAATTATGTAATACAATGCAATGCTATAAATTTCAGTTTCAGTTTCAGTTTCATCAAGGAGACTGCTATCATAGACAGGGAGCTTACAAGACTCAACGTGAGCATTGCGGCCCTCCACGAAACCAGGCTACCCTCTAGTGGCTCTCTCAGGGAAGAAAACTACACGTTTTTTCTGGAAAGGGAAAGAACCCAATGAACCACGAACACATGGAGTTGGCTTTGCAGTAAAGAACAGCCTTCTGGCATCAGTGGATCGCCCAACAGATGGCACAGGACACATCCTGTCAATCCGCGTGGCTACAGATGCAGTATTTGTCAACATCTTCAGTATTTATGCCCCTACTCTGAGTAGTTCAGAAGACATCAAGGACCATTTCTACAAGGAGCTTGACACTCAGGTTTGCAGGGTACCGAAATTGGTGCCGCTGTTCCTTCTTGGCGACTTCAACGCCCGGGTTGGATCTGATCACCAGTCGTGGCCATCTTGCATCGGTCACCACGGGGTCGGAAAGTTGAACGACAATGGACAGAGGTTGCTGGAGCTGTGCTCATACCACAGCCTTTGCGTCACCAACACCTTCTTCCAGTCCAAGCCCCAACACAAAGTGTCCTGGAAACACCCAAGGTCTCATCGCTGGCACCAACTGGACCTTGTGGTCACAAGACGCTCAGCTGTAAACACTGTCCTGGAAACTAGAAGCTACCACAGCGCCGACTGCGACACTGATTACGCCCTCGTGTGCAGCAAAGTGAGGATACAACCACGCAAGTTGCACCGCTCCAAAGCAAAAGGTCATCCCCGCATCAACGTTGCAAGAACAGGAGACCCTGATCGCCGACAGGAATTTGTAGCTGCCGTCGAAGAGACACTCCAAGACTTGCCAGAACAGGATGCCACAGCAAGGTGGAACACCATCAGATATGTTGTGTACGATGCCGCCATCTCAGCCTTCGGCAAGAGAGTGAGGAAGAACCAAGACTGGTTTGATGCCAACCTCTCTGAAATGGAGCCGGTCATTGAAGCCAAGCGTAACGCTCTTCTGACATACAAGAAATCCCTCAGTGAGAAGACGCTCGCAGCATAAGAACTGCACGGAGCAGCGCACAGAGGGTCGCAAGACGATGTGCCAATGACTACTGGCTGCAACTGTGCGAGGACATCCAGCGTTCAGCCGACTGCGGAAATGTTCGTGGTATGTCTGACGGGATCAAGAAGGCAGTTGGACCAGAAGTGAAGAAAACTGCTCCTCTGAAGTCTTCAACAGGCGCAACAATCACTGACCGTGATCAACAGATGAAGCGATGGGTCGAACACTACTTAGAGCTCTACTCGAGGGAAACAGTAGTCACTGAAGCTGCCCTTGATGCCATCGATGACTTCCTGTGATGGGTGAACTGGACCAGGTGCCCACGCTTGAGGAACTCGGCAAAGCCATCGACATGCTCCCCAGTGGAAAAGCACCAGGAAGTGACGGCATTCCACCTGAAGTGATCAAGGGTGGGAAGTCAGCGCTGCTGCAGCCTCTATACGACCTGCTTTGTCTGTGCTGGAGGGAGGGTGCAGTCCCCCAAGACATGCGTGATGCCTCCATTGTGACTCTCTATAAGAACAAAGGCGACCGCAGCGACTGCAACAACTACAGAGGGATATCCCTCCTGAGCATGGTCGGGAAGGTATTCGCTCGCATTCTCCTCACCAGGCTCCAGACACTGGCTGCTCGAGTGTACCCAGAGTCCCAGTGCGGCTTCAGGGCAGGCCGGTCAACAACTGACATGATTTTGTCAGTGCGCCAGCTTCAGGAGAAGTGCAGAGAGCAGGGCATGCCACTGTATCTGGCATTCATCGATCTAACGAAGGCTTTCGACCTTGTCAGCAGAAAAGGCCTCTTCCGTCTCCTGGAGAAGATCGGCTGCCTTCCTCAGCTGCGCAGCATGGTGGTTTCCTTCCACGAGGACATGAAGAGCACAGCTATGTACGACGGGTCTTGCTCAGAACCCTTCTCCATCACAAGCGGAGTAAAACAGGGCTGTGTGCTCGCGCCGATACTTTCCGGCATCTTTTTCTCCATGCTTTTGAAGTACGCCTTCAGCTCCTCGCAAGATGGAATCTACCTGCACACACGCTCTGATGGAAAGCTGTTCAACCTCGCCCGCTTGAGAGCCAAAACCAAGCTGTCCCAGATCCTCACCAGAGAGATGCTCTTTGCTGACGATGCAGCGCTTGCCTCACACACTGAAGAGGCCCTGCAGAGACTCATGGACAGGTTTGCTGATGCTTGCAAAGAATTTGGATTCACGATCAGTCTGAAGAAGACCAAAGTCAGCGCACAGGATGCAAGCCACGCACCCTCTATCAGCATCAACGACTACACCCTGGAAGTGACTGAGGACTTCACGTACCTTGGGTCGGCCATCTCTACCAGCCTGTCACTTGACATAGAGATCAACCGGCGGATAGAAAAACCGCAGCAACCTTGGCCAAGCTATCCAAAAGGGTGTGGGACAACAAGAAGCTCACACAGAATACCAAGATGCGTGTCTATCAGGCCTGCGTCCTCAGCACTCTCCTGTACGGCAGCGAGACATGGACTACCTACGCGAGGCAGGAACGCCGTCTGAACACCTTCCACATGCGCTGCCTCAAACGCATTCTGGGCATCACCTGGCAGGACCGAGTACCGCACAGCGACATTCTGGCCAGGGCTGGAATCCCAAGCATGTTCGCCATGCTGAGCCAGGGACGTCTTCGCTGGCTCGGGCACGTAAGGCGCATAGAAGATGGGCGTATTCCCAAGGACCTACTCTACAGGACGCCCCACTCTCAGGTTCAAGGATGTGTGTAAACGTGACATGAAAGTGTGCAACATTGACCCTGATGCCTGGGAAACAGCTGCTGACGACCGTGACTGCTGGCGTCAAATGGTGCAGAGAGGAATGAGACAGGTGGAGGAGGAGAGAACCCAGCAGGCAGCAGAGAAAC
>CM065724.1:15064888-15067388 GCA_033310375.1 Conus canariensis | reverse complement strand
CACATCAATGAGAGAGAGAGAGAGAGAGAGAGAGAGAGAGAGAGAGAGAGAGAGAGAGAGAGAGAGAAGGGAGAGAGAGAGAGAGAGAGAGAGAGAGAGAGATTGTTAGGTAGGAAGGCGGAGGAAGAGGAGGGGGCATTTGAAAAAAAAGCAGAGACAGAAACCACTAACTAACCAACCAGCCAACCAACCAACAAACAAGCAAACAAACAAACAAAGAAAAAACTGCTTCTGATGTATCTGTGACTATGATCTCTCCTTCCTGCCCACACTATCTTCTCCTGAATCTATGGAAAATATTTTTTTGCAGTTCTAATTCATCATAGATATTTCATCAATTCCTAAACAGTAGCTTTACAGTATTCAGATCCAGAAGAAAAATTGTAATATTCTGCAGAGCAGATTCTAGAGCCACATTTCGATGTAGGTTCAAACTACCGATTCTCTTCAAAATGTTTGGGGTCAGTCTGGGTAACACAATCCATCTTTCTACTACATTTTTGTTTAGAAAAAAAAATGGTAGGTAGGCACTCAAGGTCTAACCAGCGCGTTGGACTAATACGTAGGTCAGACACCCGCTGAGTCGTAGCCACGAGACCCTCTTCTTCAATTGTCTCATCTTTGTTGTTAATTCATATATCCGTCAGCTTCAAATCATGCATGGTGTGGTCTCAAAACTTAGCGGATGTGGTGTAGCGTGTATGGACAAGTCCGCACGCAGTGACGCCTCCTTGATGAAGCTGAAACTGAAACTGAAACTATTACATTTTTACTTGTTTTACGCTGGCTGACAGACAAGCAAGCAAACATGTCAACGTCACTGGTCAGACCGTAACAAAACAAGAACATCGACTCGGTGACGGTTTTTTGTTTTATTCTGTATTCTAATGCCTCCAATGTCAGTTTTGTTTTTGATGGATAGATGACAGAAATTATGGCTCAAACTGAACTGACAGTGTTCGATAGTCACGGGTCTACTGCGTAGACCTGTCTGGTGTCCAGAGGTAGTGAAAGTGATAACAGTCTGTTAGCAACCTACACACCCACCCACAGGCATATGCATTCAGAGAGAGAGAGAAGAGAGAGAGAGGAGAGAGAGAGAGAGAGAGAGAGTATGATCTCTCCTACCCGCCCACCCCTCCTTCTGAATCTCACCCCTGCAGTAGTATCCCTGTACATCCATTCCCGCACATCAAACATTTCTGTCCCTTCACACACATACACACACACACACACACACACACACACACACACACACACACACACACACACACACACACACACCACACACACACACACACACACACACACACACACACACACACACACACACACACACACACACACACACACACACACACACACGAACGCGCACACGCGCGCACACACACTCGCCATCCCTCCTCTCATTCACACACACACACACACACACACACACACACACACACACACACACACACACACACACACACACACACACACACATATGCACAAACTACGTGCACTTACGTAAGCGCACAGAAAATACACATGCACTCACGCACACACGCACGCACGCACGCACACACGCACGCACACACGCAGAGCTCCTGACTAATTCTGCGAAACAATAATTTGAGAAAAAAAAATCAAAACACAAATAAGCAATTTTAAAGAGATGAGTTTGGGTGCTAATCTTGATGACCTGAGGGAAGAAGAACGGTGGTAATGAAATATCTTGAGGTGAAAAGAAGAAACTCAACAACACGTTTATGTTCTCTCTCTCTCTCTCTCTCTCTCTCTCTCTCTCTCTCTCTCTCTCTCTCTCTCTCTCTCTCTCTCTCTCTCTCTCTCTCTCCTCTCCCTCTCTCTGTCTTTCTCTCTCTCCTTCTCTCTCTCTCTCTCTCTCTCTCTCTCTCTCTCTCTCTCTCTCTCTCTCTCTCCTTCTGTCCCTCTCCTTCTGTCTGTCTGTCTGTCTGTCTGTCTGTGCGCGCGCGTGTATGTGTGTGTGTGTGTGTCTATGTGTGTGTGTGTGTGTGTGTGTGTGTGTGTGTGTGTGTGTGTGTGTGTGTGTGTAAGTGCGCGCGCGCGTGTATGTGTGTGTGTGTGCGTGCGCGCGCGCGCGTGTGTGTGTATGTGTGTGTGTGTGTGTGTGTGTGTGTGAGTATGAGTGTGTGTGTGTGTGTGTGTGTGTGTGTGTGTGTGTGTGTGTGTGTGTGTGAGTGTGTGTGTGTGTGTGTGTGTGTGTGTGTGTGTTGTGTTGTGTGTGTGTGTGTGTGTGTGTGTGTGTGTGTGTGTGTGTGTGTGTGTGTGTGTGTGTGTGTGTGTAAGTGCGCGTGCATTCGCTCGTGATTATTTGACAGTTTTTCGCTTCGTCGTTGCAATCGTATTTTTATCCCCGTTTTTACATTTTAATCACAGTTGTCGCTTCGCGGCCTTTTTCTCACTATTTGGATTGATCGATGAGCAGCGCGTGGTCTGGTAGAATGCGAGCCGCATTTTCATCTGTTACATTTTGATT
>CM065724.1:15022388-15049888 GCA_033310375.1 Conus canariensis | reverse complement strand
AAAACACACCATGCGTTTCGAGCCATACGCTCTTTGTCAATGGCGAGGAAGAAAACAGTGATATTGAAAAGGGAAAAACAAAACACACCATGCGTTTCGAGCCATACGTTCTTTGTCAATGGCGAGGAAGAAAACAGTGATATTGAAAAGGGAAAAACAAAAACACATGCGTTCGAGCCATACGTCTTTGTCAATGGGAGAAGAACAGTGTATGAAAGGCAAAATACAAACACCATTTGGTTGAGCCATATTCTTGTCAATGGCGAGAGAAGAAACAGTGATATTGAAAAGGAAAACAAACACACAGCGTTCGAGCCATACGTCTTTGTCAATGGCGAAGGAAGAAAAGTGATATTGAAAAGGAAACAAAACACACCATGCGTTTCGAGCCATACGTTCTTTGTCAATAGGCGAATGAAGGAAAAACAGTTGATATTTGCAAAAGGGAAAAAGAAAAAAACACACCATGCGTTTCGAGCCATACGTTCTTTGTCAATGGCGAGGAAGAAAACAGTGATATTGAAAAGGGAAAAACAAAACACACCATGCGTTTCGAGCCATACGTTCTTTGTCAATGGCGAGGAAGAAGAAAAGACAAAATGGATATTTTGAATAAAGGTGAAAAAAGTGAAACAACAAATGGAGGGGCGAGAAGCTTGGTGCTGGGGATTGTGATCTCATAAAGTTACATTATCTAGTCATTATGTTAATAAGGAAGTTAAAGGGACGTTACTCCCGTAAAATAAAAACCAAAAAAAACGGCAGTCGTGAGCGTTGGATGTCAGATCATTTTTCGTTTTCTTGTCTCCATTATGGGAAGACCCTTTTACTCAACACTTGATATTTTAAGTGAAAGAGGGCTGAGTAAAAATTAGAATCGTCGAGACACGGGTTGAGTAGAATAGGTTTTTTTTTTTACGGAGCAGGTGGGGTTGGAGGTGGGCGGGAGTGGTAGGAAGAGACGGTGGGGGTGGGGTGGTGTGTGTGTGTGTGTGTGTGGGGGGGGGGGGGGGGCAGTGTAAAAAGCTCAGTTAGTTAGAACACTGATTTTGCAGTCACACATGTAGCGTTCAAATCTTTCAGGCTCTGAACATGAAAGCTGCCACTTTCGCTAAACCAACGGGGCGACATCACCATCTCTGGTAGTGTAGTGCATGGTAGGACAGACTCCCCTTTCCCCACGTTCTTTGAATGGTTATATCCCACTGCCATGTCACCATAGTTGGGTGTGAACGTCGGACGTGAATGCAACTAATGAACTATAACCCCTCGAACCCCTGCCTTCCTGACCGTCGCCAACTAAACCCAGCTAATGTGAACTGTACGCGGAAAAGGGAGGCTCACACACACACACACACACACACACACACACACACACACACACACGAGAGAGAGAGAGAGAGAGAGAGAGAGAGAGAGAGAGAGAGAGAGAGAGAGACGAGACAGAGACAGAGACAGAGACAGAGAATGTTGCTGATAGCCCAGCCGCCCGCTAAGGGCCATATCAAGGCTGTCACCACGAGGAGGGCTAGGAAGGGGAGTGGGGGCGGGTAAGGATGGAGGGGGTAGCTGTTGGCTTGCAGGGTGGTGGTGGAAAGGGAGGTGAGGGGTGGGAACGATGCCTACCCAGACAGTATGTGATAACAGCCTTGAGAACTCAGGTTAATGCAAGGGTGGAAAGGAGAGGGGGACGAGTGAGAGAAGGGGGAGCGGTAGTGATGAAGGTTGTGGGGTCGGGGTGGGAGATAGAAGAGGGGCAAGGGGGGGGGGGGGGGGGGGCAAACTTCCAGGTATGTTGTACTGACACTACAAAGTTCCGATAATCTTCGATCTTTGAGTAGCGGTTGGTAGTTGGATCGGTATCCCAGCCAAAACTGCCCTTCGCTCAAGCTGACCGACCCCCCCCCCCCCCCCCCACCTCCCCCGGATAATTCGGGATAGCCCATGGCATACGTGGCAGTTTCGGGGAGACTACGTCATCCTGTCTGGGTTGCCAGAAACTGAAATTTACCCCCATGCCCTTCCACGTTGCCCTTGCTTTCCCCGAATTCCCCCCGGTCAGGGCATTATGGAGTACAAAGAGGGTGAACGCACCGTGCCAGGACTGTGAAATTGACAAGCTTCCGTTGGGGAAAATCACACAATACATGAAGTCAATTTATATGATGCAGCTTTTAAGATTCCTCTTTTATCTGTCTCATGCACGCTTACCTTTGCGTTTAGGACGTACTTAAATATACAAGAAGAAAGTATGTACTTTGTTTGCTCAAACATTTAATAATGAGGATGAGTATCATGTTAGATGAGACCACTTTAAGTTCCCTTTCTATTCATCAGCATTGTAGGTTAGAGGGCGTGTGAATGGGAGAGAATAGTTTCCTCTCGTTCTGCCACTGTACCATACCACACCCTGCAGTATCTCCCCCACCCCACCCCCACCCCTCCGTCTCTCTCTCGTACAAGAGCGAATATGTGCAGTATTGGCCAAAGTGTTCTCGGAATAGATAGACAAGCAGATAGGTAGATAGATAGATAGATGGATGGATAGATAGATAGATAGATAGATAGATAGATAGGTATATATATATTATATATATATATATATATATAGAGAGAGAGAGAGAGAGAGAGAGAGAGAGGAATACACAGACAAATATACAGATAGACAAGCACAGAGAGAGAGAGAGAGAGAGAGAGATAAATGAACGAATAAAAAACTACTTTGATGCTTTAGTTCTTGCACCGCGATGTGCCTGAAACGTTTACATCAAGGAGCAGAAGGAAAGCTATGAGTCAAAGCCACCTTTTAGGGAGCGCGTTGATGCTTCCTCTTCAAAGAAAAGATAAAACCTAATGAAAATAGATAAAATAAGAATGGAAATTTAAAAGAAAGATAAAAAAAACATTTCACACTATAATAAAGTCATATTTATGCTGAAATGTTTATATTTGGAGACATCCAACAGGAATGTGTCTTGCATGTTAGGAAAGTGTGTGTGTGTGGGGGGGGGGGGGGGGGGGGGGAAGGGGGGCGGGGGGGGGAGGGGGGGACAAGTTCTAGAGTTATGCTAAGGATTGCGCAGTAAGTAAACTGTGCAAGAACGCGGATTACGCATAACACATACGCGACAGAGATAGGAATACATACATGGTTCCTTTACACTAAACCACTACAGTTAATCAAGATTTCATCAGTAGGATCGGATCATGCCTATTTAGCAAATTTAAAACGTATTTGAAATACCCCCGCCAATTAACTTGGACAAACGAATTTCAGGTCCAAACAGACCTGTTTCGACCTCTTAGGTCTTCTTCAGGCAAGATACACAATACTCATGACCACGAAAATAAAGTACGAGCTATCACTTATCTTCTGAAATTCGGAAAGATTGCGTTGAATGAAAACGAGGCCATTTGGAAGGGAACAATGGGAGCTACAATAATAAGGATTATTACAATAATAATGATAGCAATGATAGTGAAAATAATGATAGCAATGATAGTGAAAATAATGATAGCGATGATGATGAAATTATCGAAAAATTAGCAGCCTCTTTTTCATTCAACGTCCCAAGAGTTGTTTGGCTTGCCTGAAGAAGACCTTAGAGTTCGACACGCGTCGTGCTTTGTCTTTATAATTCGTTTGTCCATGTTAACTGGTGGTGTTATTTCAAACGCCTTTTTAAAATATGTTTCAATTTCCACCTGCAGTCACCTCAGTTTGCAACAAACATGACTGTCTAGGCCTGAACTAACGCATCTTGCAGATGATTTAAAACTAAAAACCAAAACAAAAGCAGTCACAGGAATCACAGTGAAACCACGATGATACTGGCTTTGCAGTTTCAGCTACTTCTCACTGATAGCA
Source organism: Conus canariensis (assembly GCA_033310375.1). Lineage (NCBI taxonomy): Eukaryota > Metazoa > Mollusca > Gastropoda > Neogastropoda > Conidae > Conus > Conus canariensis. The sequence goes on along the minus strand of CM065724.1, from coordinate 15,046,020 downwards.
TGACACGTGCGAACACAGCAACGGTCTTCAGTGACTGACCATACGATTGCAGACGAGTGGACAGATCACTTATCAACTGTGTGATACCGGTGTCTGGCTCTGTGTGGACAAGTCTCTTTGTCCGCCTTATCTTCAGCTGATCTGGTAAGCGGTGGTGACACGGGCCAAAGTAGTCTTCCCCTTCTCTTTCCGTTTTTTTTTTTTTTCTCCTGGACATTTGACTGTGTTGTGTGTGTTAGTGTGTTGTGTGTGTGTGTGTGTGTGTGTGTGTGTGTGTGTGTGTGGTGTGTGGGGAGAGAGAGAGAGAGAGAGAGAGAGAGAGAGAGAGAGAGAGAGAGAATGACAAACTAATTATTGAGACATTCGCAGAAAGATGAATGCTGACGGATGATGCAGACGGTGTCGCAATACACATAAATAATAACATAACACAGACAGTATCAGATCAGAGAGAAGGATGTAAACTAGTTACAGAGACAGTGACTGAATTGTTACAGATATAATGGCCGACAAATGACAGAAGCAGGGTCAGAAATATGAGAGGTATAATATTATATTACTTATGGGAATAGCACGTGCTTTTGTGTGTGTGTGTGTGTGTGTGTGTGTGTGTGTGTGTGTGTGTGTGTGCGTGTGTGGTGTGTGTGTGTGTGTGAGTGTGTGTGTGTGCGCGCGCGCGCGCGTGCGTGTGCGTGTGCGTGTGTGTATGTAAGCGTGGGTGGATGGATGGGCATGTGTGTGTGCGTGCGCGTGTGCGCGTGCGCGTGTGCGCGTGCGCGTGTGCGCGTGTGCGTGTGTGCGTGTGGTGTGTGCGTGCGTGCATGCATGTGTGTGTGTGTGTGTGTGTGTGTGTGTGTGTGTGTGTGTGTGTGTGTGTGTCTGTGTGTGTGTCTATTTACGAGGTACAGCCAAGGTACCTAAAGTTGAAGTTGTCATAATGATTGTTTTGTCGTTGTTGTTGTTGTTGTGAAGTTCAGATCAATAGTGGATGCATCGGACGTGTCCTCATTAACTACTACGTGATAAACATCGTGGATGACCTCCACCTGACCTCTGCGTGGTGATCATGACTGTGGATATATTGCCAACCCTGACCCTCAACATAATCCACGTCCTCTTTCCCTCTCCGACTCCGTTTTGACGGATCTATTCTGTCTATGCTATAAATCACCTGGTGTTATGTGTCTCAATGGGATTCCCTTTCTGTCTTAGTCTCTCTGGCTGTCTCTCCTCGTACTTCCTCATTCTCCTCCTCTCTCTCTCTCTCTCTCTCTCTCTCTCTCTCTCTCTCTCTCTCTCTCTCTTCTACTTTTTTTTTTTTAATCTGTCCTTCTTTTTAAGTGCAAGTTCACGCTTTGACACATACACGTGTGCAGTAGGCATGTGCACGTGGAAACGTATTGATACTCCTGCTCAGTAACCTCCGTCCCCCGCTTGATACCCCCCCCCCCCCCTCCCCCAACTGATAATGCAACATAAATCTCTTTTTAGCCGTTTATAACGTGGAAAAAAAAAATCATGTATCCACTTGGTCCGTTCTCTCTAGCACAGTTGTACACAGCACAGCCTGTGTTCAGTGTGCAAGGTAACGATCTTCGCCCTACTCAGTTCTGTTTTTACTTACTGAAAATGATTGTACTGAATCATCGTCTGTGTATTCTGTTCTCGGGACGCGTTCGCCTTTGTCGCTTCTGCTTTTAGCTGTAAAACATGGGATGTGATTGTTGTAAATCATCATCTTCCTACGTTGATGCATTTGATTTTTTGTCAAGACACTTTTAGTTTGTTTGGGTTTTTTTTCGTCACAAGACGACCATGTACGAGACATGCGTATCTCTATCAATGGACTTGCTGACGATGAGCCACACAAATACTCTCGCTAGTTTCTTGCGAGTAATTCATCAGGTCTTTACTTGAGCAACATTGTTGCCGAACACTAGCAAAGCTCTTTTTACTTAAAAAAAATCTTATTGTTCAAAGGTCTAAGCTACATTCCCCGCAAGTTTGCCATGTTAGTAGATCGATGCTGAGTGGTCCTTGATTACGTACCTTAACAGACCACAAAAATGTAGAATAACAAAACAAAAATAAGTAAAGACGCCCTTACCAATTTACATTGTGCAAGAGAATTTTGCATAATGTAACTCAAGTATACCACGTCGCGTTATGGTATCATAATTTTCTTAACGTAACAAAGGACGGTTTTAATCAGTTCTTCAGTAACTTTGAAAAGCGGACATCCCTGCACATTCAAACAACAATGGTAAATGTGTAAAAAAAAATCATTTCGAATACTGTTTATAAACCGGATTGCATAACTACGTATTTAGATTTCTTTCAGTCTGTAATATGCTCAGACAATGAGCCTATTTTTTGCAATTATAATGCTTATTAATTGTTTATTGTGTTACAAATCTGATGATTTGCTTGTCATTGTATAGATTAAAGTATGTATTATTATCATTGTTATTAATATTATTTTCATTATCATTATCATTTATGAACATTAAAAATTCAAACTATCTCTCTTGATATGTCTCCTTTCTCCCTGTATTTAATAAGGAGAAGGTCCTTTGTCGTTTGGGATGCTTTTGTTTCTCTTAGACTTAGTGAATTAGATCCCCTTCGCCGACAGATTACTCCTTTTCTCACGGCCAGTCTTTGATGTTGACAGCAAAACCAAATTGTAAACACAATGCCATCCAGTCGTTGCGAACCTATGTCGACGTTGCGTGATAAAGCCTAGTCAATCATGCTTCCCATAATTCACTACGATTTAGCTTTCTTTGAAAACAGCTTGCTGCCACGCGGCATCGGTTGTTCACACGCAAAGGGACGTAACTTTCCCTACAGGCCGTTTTAATCGGAAGGCCCATGATAGCTTCTTGGCTTGCGTGGGTGGGTCACTTGACCTTTCCTGTTGGTCGGGGTCCCCGTAACCCATTCTGAGCCACCAGACCTTTAACTGTGGTCTGGGTCACCATCAGTGCACACTGTAAAGAACCTGATGCTGCTGGGTCGGAATAAATCATTCATTCATGGTCACTTGATTGTTCGTGTACATAATGGTCCATGTAATCAGACCATTGAACACTTAACCATTATTCAGAGTCACTGCGAGCTAGCAGCCAAGCTGTAATCTGGACACTGGTCATCAATACCCACTCAACGAAAAAGACGAAGAAAAAGAAAGAAAAAAAGTAAGTGCCACAACCCCCCCCCCCCCCAAAAAAAAAAAAAAAAAAAAAAAAAACGCAAAGCAATATGCAACGTTCTTGGCCCAGCAATCAGACACGACAGGGCAAGGGAAATAATTCTGTTTCTCCACAAGAACACAGATGGCTGAAACAAAAACATGTAGACACGCGCGCGCGCGCGCGTGTGTGCGTGTGTGCGGTGTGTGTGTGTGTGTGTGTGTGTGCGCGCGCGCGTACACGCGCGCATGCGTGTTTGTGTTTACGAGAGTTCAGCCAAAATTCTATTTTTTTTAAAGGAGTAATATTGCTTGATTTTGTTTTGTTGTTTTTGTTTGTCGTGTTGCTCGTGGCGTTGGCGGTGTTACTTTTTTCTCTTTTTTTTTTTACTTGTTTTTGTTCTCCAACTTAGAACAGGAGTGGTTGTCCCACAACGTCGTAATGAATCCTACACGAACATCACAATGACCTTCAGTGTGTTCTGCATTGTAATAAGTGTTACAGCATATTTGTTGCCACCCTGAGCCCCACATACACCCCCATCTACTCCGTATTCCTCTCTCCTGAATGTCGAGTCATAACGGATCTACTCTGCCTATGCGATAAGATGTCTGGTTCTGATTGTCTCTCTGTCTGTCTGTCTGTCTGTGTCTCTCCGCATGAGTAGATGCACTGAACTGAACTGAAACCATTTATTGTCAGATTAACCGTAGGTTGTACTCACATTTTAAACAAAATAAGTAACACAAATTCAGAAAAAGTGAATTGAAAATAAATAAGTTAAAGTTAAATATATGTCACACTGTCAAATTATTTTTCTTGAGATGAGAAACTTGTAAAGAAATGACTGGCGATACTTTAATAGAATTGAGAGGCGACCAAAGTCCAATGAACATACGAATATCACTCTCTTCCTCTCTTTTATACTCCTATTTACCCCCGTCCCGAAAACCCTTCTTACATCTTTTATATCCATAATAGAATTATCATTATACTCTCTCTCTCTCTCTCTCTCTCTCTCTCTCTCTCTCTCTCTCTCTCTGGGCAAGTACTCAGGAAACACACACACGCACGCACGCACGCACGCACACACGCACACACACACGCACGCACGCACGCCGCGCGCGCGCGCGCGCGCACACACACACACACACACACACACACACCACACACACACACACGCACATACACACACACGTCAAAGATAATTTCACAATGGATTAGACCGACGTATTACATGTATGAGTCGGACAGCTCTGAAAGACAGTGCCTTGCTCTACTTGTAAATCTGACGCAATGCCACAATGAAATATTATAGTTAAAACCCACAACTGTACTGATACATCCGCATCCGTCCTCCATCCTCCCTTTTCTCTTACACATTATCACAACAACAACACAAAAAAAACCCCACACACACCTCACACAACTGACATGAAAGGTTTAAAATACCTTAAAATTATCAATACTTTCAAAAAAAAATCTTGCTATCGGATGATTTTTAATTAAATGTGCAGCTGCTAAAGTCATGTGCACATTCATGTACACACACACACACACACACACACACACACACACACACACACACATGATTGCATGCGGACAAGTCCATATGCGCTGCACCACATTTACAATGCAACAAGACTGTAGAGCCCAGGATTTACATCTGGATTTTTTTTTTTTTTTGTGCGCTGTTATTGGGTAGCAAAACCGCCCCTATAGTTGTGTGTGTGTGTGTGTGTGTGTGTGTGTGTTGTGTGTGTGTGTGTGTGTGTGTGTGTGTGTGGCTGTGTTTGTGTATGCGTGTGCGCGTGGGCGTGTGTGTGTGTGTGTGTGTGTGTGTGTGTGTGTGTGTGTGTGTGTGTGTGTGTGTGTGATTGTTAGCAGAGAATGGTTGTTAGAAAATGACATATATCATTGATGAATTATGATAATTGTGATTAGATTATAATGAAAATGACAACAATAATGATTGTAACAGTAGCCTTGCAACAGGAACAACAGCTGTTACAACAACAACAACAACAACAACAACAACACTACTACTACTACTACTACTACTACTACTACTACTACCAGCACCTGCACTAGGACCACAATAACAACAAGAACGTAAATGTTGATAATGATATGGTGATGATGATGATGATGATGATGATGACGATGATGATTGGAATGAAGTGAATGAGTTAAAGCATTTTCATACAATTGTAGATAAATGTTTACCCGAAAAGAGAGAGAGAGAAGAGAGAGAGAGAGAGAGAGAGAGAGAGAGAGAGAGAGAGAGAGAGAGATTTGATGTGCACAGGGACTATGTTCAATCTGTGTCTTATTTTGTCTTTGTCTGCTTTCCTTCAAGATATGATTGCAATACAGACTATACGATTCGACAAATTCTGTAAGTTTCTAAGTGGCCGGAGGTCAGCAAGATGTCCATTCAGCTGCTGGAAAGTTGCGAGTTCCGCTTGTTTTCCTTCTTCAGTCAGAACCCAAAGAAATGTCGCGACGTGAAGCGGTAGTACGGGAGGTAATTCAAGAACGGTGCTCATTGGTCGACATTTCGGGCTCTCTGTGTCAGTCGTCGACGTGGTGTTCTGAAGGCAGGCCAGCTTATTTCTATTGCGTTTGCTGTGAGTATTTGGGATTTTTTTTGTCCTGCTTTTTATTGAACTATTCTTGATAACAATTCGTTAGAATATAGATCAATCTTCCATTTTCTGAGGCAACTAGTAATAGTAGTAGTTATGTCTGATATAGTGTGAAAGAGTGAACACAGCTAATATTGTATTGATAGCTAATATTGTGTTGATAGAATTAACTGTGCGGGACTGTGACCTTTTTTTCTCGCTGTGGAAAGCTTGTCTCAACGTCAAAGTAACTCCGAAACAACTTCCGTTCGGGACCCCCTCCCCTTCTTTTACTAAAAATGGTTCTGTCGATCAAAATGACTTGGTGGCAAAATCCAGCTGTGCACTTTCCATATAGCTAGCTTTCTGTTTTGGCATTATTGTGACAATTCCATTGGTGCGAAGCTTGTTGACTACAGAGCCCTCGCCTCTCTCTCTCACCTGGTAGGATATCATTAAACCAATCATTTTTTCCCCGAGAAGGAGGATTTCCGTTCGTGCAACCCTTCTCTGTGCAATTTTTAATTACGTATTTGAAGCATTTTGTTGAAACTTTCGGGCCTTGGACATTTGCTTATCATCTCTTGAAAACAGCCAACAGTACAGTCTGTGATGAAATATGCCTTAATATTTGAAGGAAGCGTTCAGAGACTTTGCCCGAGGATGCGGCGAGAGGGCGTCATCGTGATCGAGCACTGTTGGTTTGGTGTGGTGCTAAACGGTTTCTCGGGATAAGGGTCTGGTTCGTCCGTCTGCCAACATTGTGTTAGCCGTGTCACCATGAAACAACTTTCCTTTTCTTGTGGAGATCAGGTTTTGATGTGTGTGTGTGTGTGTGTGTGTGTGTGTGTGTGTGTGTGTGTGTGTTGTGTGTGTGCGTGCGTGCGTGCGTGCGTGCGTGCGCGCGCGCGCACTTCCTCATTCAAGTGGTGGAGTGGGGTGGAAGTGAGGGACGTGGTCCAAGTTTGACTTTTGTTTCTTTCCTTGTCGAGTTTAGGATTTAATGTGGTGTGTGTGTGTGTGTGTGTGTGTGTGTGTGTGGGTGCCGTTTGGATGGCACAATGGAGGGGATGGGGGGGGGGGGGGGGGGGGGGGGGGGGGGGGAGGGGGGGGGAGGGGGGGGGGAATCTGGGTCAGAGTGGACTTGTGTTCTCCCCTTTTTCAGATTTTAATGGCTGGTGCTTATAGGTGGTGTAGTGAGAGATGCGAGTAATTTGTGTACATTGTCGGTCCTTATTCATTCTCCTTTCTGCTAATCTTTTATAATTGAGAACCATCCCCTTGTTTTAATGATGGTTCAGAATAGCGCCCTCATCTCTCTCACCAGCTGCAAATTAATTACAAAAACACTATTGTTTCTCTAAAATTATTCAACCTTTTCAGTTAGGAAAATTTCCTTTCATACCACCCTCCATTAAAATAGCTTTTTATCTACATGTTGAACTCATTTAGTAAAACTTACGGGCTATATATTTCCTTGTTCTCTGTTTTAACATTCGACAATTTAGTTTGCAGTCAAACTTTCCTTGACTCCTGAGCGAAGAAAGTATCTGGAGGGTTTTGTATAGGGGTTAGAAAGGGGGCATAATCACGATTGAGAACTACCGGTTTGCTGTGCTCTTCAACCGTTCCTTCTTTTTGAATGGGGAGAGGGGGTGGAGGGGCGGGGGGAATGAGGGGGGCAGGGGGGTGGGGGGTGGGGGGGGGGGCGGACGGCTTGACTTTTCCCGGGTAGAAAATGTCTACCAATACCATTTTGATAATGTCCTCATCAAACAATGCTTCTTTCCATGTGGATTTAAGGATTTAATATGGGCATTGCGGGGGGGGGGGGGGGGGGGGGGGGGGGGGGGGGGGGGGGGAGCAGGCGGGGGGAGCAGGCGGGGGGAGGGAGCAGGAGGGAATACATGCACACAGTCTCTGGCCCCAAGTGTGTGAGTAGATGTGGCGATGGTTGTAGAAGAAGGAGTAAGGGTAGGGTGGACCGTGTTTTGCACGTTTTTTTTTTTTTTTCAGATTCTAATGGCAGTTTCTTATTGTAGGGCAGAGAGAGGTGTCAGTATTCAGCGTTTATTGTAGGCTCCCCTTTATCCTTTTTTCCTATTTGACCAATTGGATGGGTCTGTGGATACCACACTGCTGGATTCATGGTATTTCTGAATTAACGGGCATGTGTTCAATGTGGGCTCTACTCGGAACGAATGGACATGCTTGCGTTTACGTTCATACAGACTCATCCCCCCATCCACTATCCTGCACTCTCTCCTCCCTCACAATATTTCGGACAGTCTTTGCTCGCTTTACACTTATACTAAGGAAGGGCCTGTTAACTCAGCAACTGGGAATTGTTTGGTTAGGAATAAAAAAATGCTGGTAGGATTTTAAGCATTTCTGTATGTCAGGGTGTATGGGGTTTACAAGTTGCTGTATTTTAAATTGTGTATTGCTGGGTTGATGTTTATGAATGCTACTGTCTGTGGCTGACAGTTGATGCAGGAGTGCTATTGAGTTGTGCGAAGGCTCTCTGATTCCTTACGGATCCAGACCATTCTGAGGACAATAGTGTCGAATCTGATCTGGCACATGGGTGTGCGTGAACCTTGGCCCCTTAAGAGGTGGTCGTACTGCTTCTTTTCGTATTTAGGCAACGGTGCTTTCGGGGTAAGGTGTTGGGTGGGGTGCCTTTTTTCCCCGAGGGATGTATGTAGGCTGACAAAGACAATGTGTTAGTGTGCAAGTTCAAAGATGGCTACCTCCAGTTAAGGTCAGCACTGACAAGCCGTTTTTTTTTGGCTTGTCTCAGGGACACTGACTTTACGTGGCGGGGAATAATCCTGTCATTTTTGTTGTCTCTGTGAACAAGCTATTCTGTACTCACTGCATGGCTGCGCGCGTGCGTGTGTATATGTGTGTGCGTGTGTTTGTGAAATACTTCTCAGGCAAAATACGCAGTTACACCTAACGGTTTGCAATCGACGCATTCCATAGAATGATTTGACAGTGCTTTTCCAGTCCCTTGGAAAACAAGGGGGCATGATAAACAGCACTACGGCAATAGCCTAGTTATGGCCATATGAATGGCACTAGAGACAGACCACGCCTGATCTTACGTTTGTCTTCTACTCTCCATGCCATTTACCATGTGGAAAGAAAATCCCTAAAAGGGATTCCTTTTCATGGTGGATCAAATTTGTTCGATGGCCTGCGGCATAATCTGCAAAAGATTAGTGGGCCCAGTCGAGAACAGGCAAAGCTTAACGTGCTCACAGTGACATCTGACTAGACCGTTCGCTCCGCACATGAAACGTTTCCATCAAACGCCATCCTCTTGACTACAGGGCGGCCGGCTTTTTTTTTTTTTTCATACAGTGCCATTAGGTTTTGATGAAGCTTTGACAGGTTGACGGAAAGGAACTGTTCTTTGGGAAGGGATACGAAAAGAAATCTTGCCACTAACCTTATTACAATTCGCTTCAACAATTTCTGCGTCATCTCTTCGCTGAAGGTTTCTGTCTTCTTTGGTTGCTTGTAGATATTTCCCATGGACAGGAAGACTTATCCGTTTTTGTAGAATTACCTTTTGGCACATGTCAATGTGTTACTCTCGATTGGTCAGACAGAATAGAGTAGTGCGATGATGAACTCTTCTTACACGGCAAACACCTGTTATTTACTGATCAGCTGATCTCCCACTGGACGAACAATTGACGGACACTACAGTCAGCAGTGAACGAATGTTTCTGCTATCCCCTTCGTAGCGCGAGTGTCTTCAGTTCAGGGATGATCTATGAAAGCGAAATTATTGCCATAATGTCTAATAGTCTTCATAGAGGCAGACGTCTCCAGTGGATTGGAATCGATCCTCTCCATACTTCGATCTGAAATGAAAAACACAGTGTAGAGTACCCCTCCCCCCGCCCCCCTGTCATGATTAGAGGTCCACAGCATTATCTTTATCATCATCATCATCATCATTATCATCATCATCATCACTCACAGGCTTTGCATTCTAAATAGTACCAATTCTGCAGCAGTTCATGCCCTGCTCTCGATTTGACCTGAGTTTCGATTTTCTCTCCATGTCTACGCCCTTGGTGAGTTTGTGTTGTGGTCGTCAACATAGCAAGTTCATGGGGACTGTCGTCAGACAGACTTGAACGCATCCTCCAGGGGGAGGGTGTACGGGGTGCTTACGGTTCCTCTGCAACTAAGCAGTTATTATGGTCAGTAGGGAGCTAGGCAGGTGGTGCGCAGCATAGGTTGGATCAGAGCAGGCAACACTGCACACCACCATTGTGACTTGGCAGCAGCGCAGTGTCTCCTCTGGTGGGTTGCCACATCATATATGATATTAAGTGCTCTGTGTGGATTGCAGTTTTTATGGACGGCGGAAGGGAGGGGGGGGGGGGGGGCTTCAGCAGGGTATGCCCTGAACTGTGGTGCTGGAATGAGGTGCTATGCGTTTATCTATAGATTATTGAAATGGTAAGATTGAAAAGAAGTGACTGATAGCGTATTTTGAATTGTGTACGGCAGGACTTACGAACAGCGCAAGTTTCAAGTACACGAAGATGGCACAAGGACTCGTGTCAATGGTGACTCGCATTAACAGTTTGGAACAGCGGCTGAGGAAAGCGCCTAGTCTCTCCATGAGAATCAAACTTCTGTTGAATTTCGTAAATTTCAACATGTTCTCCAATCAAGGTGACCAGTTCATCGACACATGTCTACAGCAACGTTGTTACCACTGTGTAATCACAGCAGCAGTGTGCTTGGACAATTTAGACCAGGTCCTCAGGAGAATGCCAGACTTGGGATGGGGATTTTGGCACGAGTGGTTGACCAAGCTGGTCTATGATAAAGAGTGGAATAATGTCCGGGTAATCCTGTTGCATTTTCCTGATCATGCGTTCACTGAATTACTCCGTGCTGTAGTTACAGTCTCGGGAGATGATGAAGGTCTCGAGGAGTTCCAGATCCTCCTGGAGCGGTGTTCCCCAATGGACATTTTTCTGGAACTAGTTGTAGTTCGTATTGTAGCTGCGGCTGGTAACATTAAAAAATTCAAGCTTTTACTACATTCTAACAATGCAAGTGTACGGCAAGCTGTTTACAATTTTGCTGCTACAAACTGTTTTCTGATTATACATGAAAGATGTAAAAACAGAAACGACCGAGCTACACGCTCAAAGTTAAATGATTGTCTATCTGCAGCTCTGGAAGCAGGTTTGTTCACGATTACTGGTAGAAATGCAGATCACCCAGTTATGAGTCGCAAGGACGTATCAGCATTTGCAGTTCAAAATCTGGAGGCAGACGTTGTACGGTTTCTTTATAGTGCTGGCATGATGAATAATCACGTGGTCTTTGAGCTGAATAATGATTCAAAGTTGCTTAAGCATCTGACACGGAAGCGGAGGAGACAACACGGCAAGATTATGCTGTCCGATCTGAATGCGTGCCTTGCCCTACTTATCAAGAGTTTTCTGTCCTACGCCTCCTCACGGTTAAGGTCGTTACGGGTCCTCAGCCTTCTGGAAGTGTCCAAGCATGTAGGTTGGGGCCACGTCAGGGAACCCACTGTTGACCAGTTGGCCATCCCCTATACTCTGAAAGACCAGCTTAAGTTCAAAGGTTGTCGACAACTGCTGCACCCTTGAATCATGTAGACTGGCCATTCCCCCCCCCCCCCCCCCCCCCCCCCCCCCCCCCCCCCCCCCCCCCCCCCCCCCCCCCCCCCCCCCCCCCCCCCCCCCTTAATCTGCATATGGTTTCTCTGTTAATTTTGGTTTGCATTGTATTGTTATATTGTTATTGTAACTGGTTAGTTTGACATTTTTGAGACTGTCTTGTCGTGTGTGAGCCAAGAAGAAATGTCCACCAGAATTCGTTGGGCAAGAAATGGTCAGAGTCCGTACCAAACAGAACAGTTCACGAAAGACAACCCGGTCTTGTCTTGCAAAGGGCAAATAACATTTATTCTCCCTCAAGTGGGAAAAACATTATGGTAAGAGAGAGAGAGAGAGAGAGAGAGAGAGAGAGAGAGAGAGAGGTGTGTGTGTGTGTGTGTGCGCGCACGCGCGCGTGGTGTGTGTGTGTGTTGTGTGTGTGTACGTGTGTGCGCGTCTCTTCTCTCTCTCTCTCTCTCTGTATGTATGTATGTGTGTGTGTGTGTGTGTGTGTGTGTGTGTGTGTGTGTGTGTGTGTGTGTGTGTGTGTGTAGCCGTTTTTCTTTACTGGATGTGATTTCGCACAGTACTATACTGTTAACAAAGTACTATAATCCTCATTTGCAACATTTTGACACAAACAATTATATTCGTAAACGAGATTGCCCATACATAACATGAATAAATGAGATTGTTCATACACAATGTTTTAATACTGGTGCCTATTTCTGTGTCTGTTGCTGTGTTTCAAGGCATCTGTCTGCCTCTCTCTGTCTCTCTCTCTCTCTCTCTCTCTCTCTCTCTCTGTCTCTGTCTCTCTGTCTCTCTCTCTCTCTCTCTCTCTCTGTGCCTGTCAAGAATGTGCTCACTGCAATCTCAGACCACCACTGGTTTTCAATGTGTGTGGTCCCGCACATTTTTTGGCAAGTGATTCCTGGAGATTTGAGAGACATACCATCTGAAGCATGCACAGTTTATTGCAGTATATCCAAGGACTCATTCATTTGTAACTGAACCCTTTAAACAGCACGTTTACAACCAGATGGGTGTATTGACCACACCAAATCTATATGTCAACGCAATTTTGTTTTTAATGGTAACAGATCGTCGTGCAGATAATGGGAGTTTTTGCATGTCCTTAATCGTATTTAACATCACAACAATGGTATGTTTTTTTTTTTTTTTTAAACAACACTGTATACTAGTTTGACTAGTAACAACTTGATATAAGCAACATCAGAATACCGCATACAGACACACAGACAGAAACATACACAGACAGAAACACACACACACACACACACAGTGAAACACACACACGCGCGCGCGTACGCGCACACACCCACTGAAACACACACACACGCGCGCGCGCACACACACACACATACGTGTGCACGCGCGCGCTCACACACGCGCCCACTCTTGCACACCTTGACAGACAGACAGACACACGTGCGCGCGCCACACACACACACACACACACACAACACACACACGGACGCGCGCGCGTGCGCTGGGCGCGCGCTGGCGTTCTTTTACACGTTTCCTCTCGCAAAGGCTTCCTTTTCTTTTGTATTATCCATACACATTGAAAAATAGCCTGCGCGCTTCTTTGTATAACTACCATCAAAACTCCCGTAAAAAAAAAAAAAAAAAAAAATGGTAAGCCCACTGTTTAAAAAGAAAGGAAAGAAAGAACGTCCACATTAAATTTCGAACAGGTACTAATCAATGTCACGTGGCATTATTCCAGACATTTCGAAACTGGTAGCTGGTCCATAATGTGCTGTCATTTTCCTATAAGGGAATAAACACACCGGAATACATTTTCCACTTGTGACCATTACCGTGAGAAATAGTTCTTCGTTAATCATGGATTTAAGGGAAACGTACTTTTGGTTGTAAACAACAGACACAGTGTCATATTTAAAAAAAATGGGGCTGTATTTTTTTTCCTATGTCATGTTTTAAACAACCATTCTCTACCAATAATTGCAAACACACACGCACACACGCACGGAAGCACGCATGCACACGCGCGCGGGCGCCCACACACGCGCGCGCGCACACACACACACAAACAAACACACACACACACACACACGCGCGCGCGCGCGCAATTAAGGTCAAATCCGAGGTTCTGACAGAAGCTTGGGGTTGCATGAATTGCACGGTGTATGAGTTTTAGTTTCAATTTAGTCACAGAAGTGTCCTTTCCTGCAGATTGGTCTAAACACGCCGCAGCACATTTCCTAGGTTATGACACCATAGTGGTCGGGATTTATATCTGGATGAACTTAATTCTTTTGTGGCGCATATCGGACCTTGGGTAGCAAACGTGCTATCGTCAGTACTGCTCCTATAGAGTATGGTGTGTGTGTGTGTGTGTGTGTGTGTGTGTGTGTGTGTGTGTGTTTCGTGCGCGTGCGTGCGTGTGTGTTCGTGCGCGTGCGTGCGTGCGTGCGTGTGTGCGTGCACGCGCATGTGTGTATTTGTGTGTGTGTGTGTGTGTGTGTGTGTGTGTGTGTGTGTGTGTGGAGAAGGGATGTTCCAAACATGACATAGATATTTTTCTTTATAAATAACGATAATTGTAAGAAGGATTAAATGATTTTAAGAACAATAGTAATAGTATCAACAGCAATAACAGCCATAGCCGCTGTAACAGTAGCAGCAGCAGTAGCAACATGAACAAATATGATAGTGGTGGTGGTGGTGGTGGTGGTATTGGTAAAAGTAGTAGTAGTAGTAGTAGTTACTGTAGTAGTAGTAGTAGTAATAGTAGTAGTAGTAGTAGTAGTACCACCACCACCTCCATCACCACAGCCACCACCACCACTTATAATAATGATGATGATGATGGTAACAGTAGGAATAATAATAACAATAATAATGATGATAATTATGATGATAACGACAATAACAACAATAAGAATAAAAAAAAATGATAACAATAGTAATGATAATAATGATGATGATGATGATGATGTCATTGTTATTATTATTATTATTCATTCATCATCATCATTATTATTTCAATAGCGGTGAAAATGATAATGGTGATTGGGGAAAAATCTCTGACAGGACTACTATCACTACTACTACTACTATATAATGCTTCTGCTAGTAATGCTGTTGCTGCTGCTTCTGCTGCTGGTACCACCACGACTACTACTGATGCTGCTGCTATTACTTCTACTGGTGGTGCTGCTGCTGCGACTACTACTACTTCTACTACTACCACTTCCATCAACACCACCACTAAAACCACCATCACCACCATTAACAACAATAACGACGACAACAGCAGCAAGAACAATAACATTGATGATGACGATGATGATGGTGATGATGATGATGATGATAATGATGAAGATGGTGATGATGGCGATGATGATAATGGAAAAGAAGTGAATGAGTAAATTAAAAAAAAAGGACAAAATAATGGAGAAATTGAAACAAAGATAAGGAAAATAAAGCTAATACTGATATAACAGAGAAAGGTTTAAAAAACATAGAAAATTAGAAGAGAGAGAGAGAGAGAGAGAGAGAGAGAGAGAGAGAGCATTTTTCACAAAATGATATAGAAATTTATGAGAGAGAGAGAGAGAGAGAGAGGAGAGAGAGAGAGAGAGACAGACAGACAGACAGACAGACAGAGATTTTATTCAATCAATGGACGTACACACCATCACTTCTCACTCCTACCCATTGTGTATGAAAAAAAAACATCTGAAAAAAGGATTTAAAACGGACAGATGTTGAAACAGAAACCATGTTCATTCTGTGCCTTTTTCCGCCTTCGCCTGCTTTCTTTCAAGATCTTATGGCAATGCATGTGTCAGACTATACGATTCGTGAAGTTCTGTAAGTTTTCAAGTGATTAGAGCTGATCAAAAAAATGTTCATTCAGTTGTAGTGGAGTTGAAAGTTCTGCTTGTTTTCGTTCATCAGTCAAACCCCAAAGAGCGTCGCGATATCAAGCGAAAGCACGGGAGATCACTTAGGAAAGGCATTCATCGGTCGACATTTCGGGTACTTCAGTGTCAAGTCAGTCGTCGAACTGGTCGGCTTAAAGCCAGTACAGCTTAAATATAAACTTCCACGACATTTGTTGTGAGTATTTGGATTTCTTTTGTTTCCTTTGATATTGATTTATTTGTGATAAAAAAAATGTTTGGAACACAGATCCATGTTCTGGATCAAGTTATGAAATAGTGGTGGTGTGTACTAGAATGTTGAAAGAATGAACACAGCTAATATTGTATTAGCGGAATTCGGGTAAGACTGTGACCTTTTTTTCTCGCTATAGACAGCTTGACGTAAAAGTAACTCAGAAACAGCTTCCTTTCTGGATCCCCTTACCCCTCCAATCCCTGTTGTTATCAAAAGGGCTCTGTTGATCACGTGACTTGGTGGCAAAATGAACCAAGTGTACAGTTTCCACGCTGCATGATTCTCAATTCGTCATTATTGTGATCATTCCTTTGGTTTCAGATGGTTGACTAATAGAACCCCCACCTCTCTCACCTGTTACGAAATCATTCAGACACATTCCCATTTCTCTAATCATATTTTTTTTTCTTTCTGAACAGGACGATTTCCGTTTGTACCACCCTCCTGTATAAGAGGTTTCTTTCCTCGTGTTTGAAGCTCATCGTTAAAACTTCCGGACGTTGTGCATTCCCTTGTCATCTCTTTAAAACAGGCAACTGTATAGTACGTGACAAAACTTTCCTTGATATGTGAAGGAAGCCTTCGCAGAGTATGCACAGAGATATGGCATTATGGTGATCGAGCACCATCCATTTGCTGTGTTTTTAAACGGTTCTTTAAGTTTTTGATAGCTGACGATCTGGTTCCTCCGGGAGTAAAGAACGCCTGCAAATACTGTTTTAGCCGTGTCACCATGAAACAAACTTTTTTTTTATACGTGTGGAGTTCATGCTTTCATGTCAGTGCGTGTGTGTGTGTGTGTGTGTGTGTGTGTGTGTGTGTGTGTGTGTGTGTGTGTGTTGTGTGCGCGCGCGCGCGACCCTATGTGCGCTAACTCATTCGAGTGGTGGAGTGGGGTGGGAAGGAGAGATGTGGGCCGAGTTGGACTTGTGCTTCTTTCCTTGTCAAGTTTACACTTTAAATTAGTGTGTGTGTGTGTGTGTGTGTGTGGTGTGTGTGTGTGTGTGTGTGTGTGTGTGTGTGTGTGTACGTCTGGATGGGAGAATGGGGTGGGGTGGGGAGCAAGGGGTGGGGTGGGGGGTATGGGCCAAAGTGGACTTTACTTCCTTTTTTTTCGGATTTTAGTGCCTGGTCATCATGGGTGGGGTAGTGAGGGATGTGGATATCTGCGTACATTGTGTATGTTTGTTTGGACATGTGTATACTTGTGCGTGTGTGCGCATGCTTGCACGCGCGGGTGTGATTGGTTTAAGGAAAGGGGAATTAGGCCATCATGGACCTTGTTGTCTGTGATTTTCTGGATCCTAAAGGTCGTTTGTTATTGGTGAGATTGGTGAGGTAGTTGGAAATGTGGGTATTTTATGTATGTCGGTTTTCCTACGTCGTCCTTTCTCTCGTCCTTATTGTGACCAAGCACCATCGCTTTGGCTCTATGTTTGTTCACAGTGATGACCCCACCTGTCTCACGTGCTAGGAAGTCATTGAAATATTTCATTATTTCTCTAATAACATTCTTTTCAAGCAGGAGGATTTCCATTCGTACCACTCTCCTCTACATGGGTTTCTGTCTACATACTGAAGCTGGTTTATTAAAAATCTAGGGCGTCTGAGTTCCCTTACCAGCATTTGAAAACAGTCGACAGTATAGTCTGCTGTCAAACTCTCCCTGATGTTTGACTGAGGGAAGTGTTCGGAGAGTTTGTACGGGGATAGGGAAAGAGGGCATTCTCGTGATCGAGTACTATCCATTTGTTGTGCTCTAATACTGTTCGTTTTTTCTTGTTGTTTTGTTTGTTCGTTGTTTTGTTTTCTTAGGTGGGTTGGGAGGGGGGGGGGGGGGGGCATCCCGGAATAGAGAACATCTGCCAATACCGTTTTGATGATATCTCCATGAAACAAGGCTTCTTTCCATGTGGAAGAAGGTTTTGATATGAGAGTCGGAGGGGGGAGAGATTGGGGGCGGGAGAGAATGCACACTCACTAGCACCCAAGCGTGAGGGTAATTATGGAGGTGGGTGTTGCAGAAAGCGTTGAAAGGAGGGTGGGGGGACGGGGTGATGTAATGGCTTTTCAGATTCTAAAGGCAGTTTCTTATTGATGGTGTGGAGAAAGGTGTTCATATGCAGTGTATGGTTTTGGTTCTCTTTCGTCCTTTTTGATGTTCGACCGATCGAACAGATCTGTGGATATTACTCTGCGGCGTTCATGGTAATTGTAAATTAGGCGACATGAGTGCAATGCGGGCTTTACTCGGAAAGAGCGGCAGCGCTTGTGTGTACGTTCATACAGACCGATCCATCCTCCCATCCTCCATCCCCGCACCCTCTCCTCCTTCCCAAATCTCGGGAGAGTCTTTTCTCGGTTTACACATATGCTAACTAAAGGCCTGCTAGCTCAGTGACTGGGAACGGTTTGATTATGAATCAGGAAAAAACAAATCATTGTAACAGAACTTTAGCATAACCATATTTCAGCTTATATTGGGTCCATATTGCTGTGTGAAGCTGTGTAATTTTGGGATGATATATAGGAATGCTATTAACTATGAGCAAAGCGTGATGCTGGAGTGCTATTCAACTGCACCAAAGGCTTCCTAATTCCTTTATGGATCCAGGTGATTCTGATATGATAACAATCTGGAGTCTGAAACCACACACACTCAGGGGAAGGAGATTGTCCTATACAAGTAGGCTGAGACACTGAACCCCATAGACCCCACTGCACATTTCAAGCATACGTCTTTCCTTGATTTGGAAATTACGACACAGTGAGGAGTGTGGTGGAGTCCCGCTTGGGGAGGAGGTGAGCTGGGAGGCAGTGTGTGTGTGTGTGTGTGTGTGTGTGTTGTGTGTGTGTGTGTGTGTGTGTAAAGGCTATAGTCTCCAGCAGTAACTCATGAGCTAAATCCGTAGTCATGCCTAACAGTTCACAATTAATGCATCCCTACGAATGGTCTGGCAGTGTTTTTGCAGTCCATCGGATAACAAAAGAGTGAAAACAAGCACCAGGGCAGTAGTTATGACCCTTAGCAATGGGGAAAGAGCACCACTTGATTTCATGTTTGACTACTCCCTATTCTCCATGCCTTTTGTGTTACGGAAAGAAAACCCTAACAGGGACTCCTTTTCTTTTTATAGTGGAGTAAATTTGCTCCATGGACTGGCTAAATCTGCAGAAGATCACGTGGGTCCAATGGAGAACAGAGTAACGTGCTCACAGTACCATCTGGCTGAGAACATTCGCTCTGAACATATAAAGTCTCCGTCAAACGCCATCCCCTTGACTACTGGGTGCCCTTTTCGTGTTGAGTGGCGATGGTCCTGAGCCGTTTGAGGCCAACTCAAGAACCAGCAGGACCGCCACCAAGCCGCTACTAAGATATGTCATCTGCCCCCGTGAAGGACGTTCCCTCCTCCCCGTGCCATTCCCCACCCCGCCTAGATGTCAACACACACTGGTTGCACAGGCAGCAGCGAAGTCACAGAAAGGCAGCACCTCGTCGCCGAACTGCCTCGCAGCCTCAAGGGCCATCCCCGGCGATCTAACTGTGAGCAGTATTTTGCTGAAAAATTATATATGTTTAACTTCAATACGTTCGTCTACGGAAAGGAAAACCGCTCCAGCGCATTAAACTTACAGTGCCGTCAGATTTTGATAAAGAAGCTCTAACAGTTTGACGGAAAGAAGTTGTTCTTTAGGAAGGGATATGAAAAGAAATCTTGCCTATGACCTTGAAACTAATTTCAATGGAATCCAACAATGATTTGTGTTTTATCCCTTTGCTATGAATTTCTTTTTCTTTTCTTTTTTTTTTTAGGTATCTCCCGTGGGCAGAAAGATCTTCCTGATTTAATAGAATTGCACTTCTGCATGTGTGGGAGTGTTGCTCTCCATTAACCAGATACAACAGAGTAGTAAGACTGATGACCTCGTAAAACATGGCAAACCATATGTCGTTTACTGGTCGGCTGAAGAAACAATGAAATGACTCTGTAGTAACTATAGAAGGAGTGTTTCGGCTTTCCCCTTTGTAGCACAAGCATCTCGTAGGATGATCTATGAAGGTCGAATTATTGCCAATACTTTCAGTAGTCTGCATACAGTGAGACGTCTGTAACAATTGGAAGTCGGTCCACTCCACATTTCGATCTGAAATCAAATGCACATAAATTTCAGTACGCGCATTTGGCTTAAAGCTAAGGTTCTGATAGTGAACTCGCCCAGATTTTAATAACTAACATATCTAGTTGAGTTGATCAGTCAAGCTTAGCACCAGACGTGCGCAAATGTGTATTAGCCAAACCTCTTCGCACATGCCATCAACACACACACACACACACACACACACACACACACACACACACACAACAGAGAGAGAGAGAGAGAGAGAGAGAGAGAGAGAGAGAGAGCGTTGGGGGGGGGGGGGGGGGGTCTTATCATACCCACTGCGTAAACGGACAGAACATCTTTCGTATGGCATAGGAAGCGTAAGATTTAGCCAGGGACTTGTCAGTGCAGTGGTGTAATGTCGCCAACACTTCCACACCTGTTTGTAATTGACTGTCGCATAAGGACTTGAACATTGTTAAGTTCCCACGCTATGTTATGGTCAGTACAACTTCACTGTTCAGTCTCACCAGGAAGGGGGTAAGCAGATGGGACAAGAGGGTAGATGGTTGTGTGTGTGTGTGTGTGTGTGTGTGTGTGTGTGTGTGTGTGTGTGTGTGTGTGTGGTGTGTTGGATTTGGGGATAGGGTTGAGGCGTTAGAAGACATTCTTTCTCTATGCATGTGGAACAAGAGAACACTATACTGGACTGCACTCCTGCGCAGCTGTCGATTGATTTAAGGTCTTGTCGTTGTAGCTGTAGATTGTTTCTTTTGCCGTGGCCTTAACACACAGGATTAAAGACACTTTAAGACGAAAAGCAAAACATGGAGAAATGCTCCAGTTCAGCCAGCAGTTCACGAGAATCCATTTTGTCTGGAACCGATATTCCCGCACTTCTGTTCTAGCCTGATCTATCACTTTCCTTGTGTATACTTCTCTCTGTTTCAGCGTCTGTGTCTCTATATCTGTCTGTCTGTCTGTCATCTCTCTCTCTCTATCTATCCACCCTCCCCCCCCCCCCCCTCCTCTCTCTCTCTCTGTGTTTAGTCTGTACATTTTTACGTATGTTATTTGCGGCACTTCTGCCATTGAGAACTACCCTCAAAATTAACAAACACCAACAACTATAACAAACATTCTCACGCACACACATACGCACGCGCGCACACACACACACACACACACACAGAGAGAGAGAGAGAGAGAGAGAGAGAGAGAGAGAGAGAGAGAGAGAGAGAGAGAGGTGATGTGGACGGGGGTGGGCAGTGGGGGCGGGTGGGGCGGGGAGAGGGGAAACCAAGGGTGGTTCAGCTGCTAGCAATGGTATGAATGGCAGGAGTGATTCCTGGCACTTGCTCCATTTCCTTTCAGGAACCTGTGGAAGTAGACGCTGAACTTTAAGTACAGGAACATTTATATCGTGCGCCTTACATCATCCAATGACTTAGCCCGTTTGCTTAAAGATCAAGAAGTAATGCAGTGTATAATCTAACAATGGCGTAAATATTCAGGCGATTGCTTATACTAATTCGAATTCAAAAACCTGCATTTTTTTAAAGTAAGAATACATATAGAAACATTTACCCCAAAGAAGCAAAAAGCAAACCAAACGAAAACAAAACTAATCAAAACAAAACAAGAATGAATGCCACAGCAACATAGCGGTACTAATAAAGCTTCAAGAGTCGATACACAGCACTACAACTAAAGCATTGATGTGCATGTATTTTACGGGAAAGTGTGTGTGTGTGTGTGTGTGTGTGTGTGTGTGTGTGTGTTGTGTGTGTGTGTGTGCGCGCGCGCGCGTGCGCGCGCGCGCACGCACATCCACATGTAACACACACTTTTCGCGCGCGCGCGCACGCACGCACGCACACACACACACACTCTTTCTCTCTCTCTCTTTCACTCTAACCCCCCTCCCCCCCCCCCCCCCCACACACACACACAGACAGATAGAGAGTGTCACAGTGGTGGGGCTGCGACGATTCAACCTGCTCTCCCAGGACACAGCCACACGTGCACCCGATCCAGCAACTCACAGGAAGGGTAAAAATTTAACGATAAATCAATTTATTAACGAATGGAAATGTGTATGTGTGTATGATGTACATGACAATGTCCTTCCGCGTATAGTCCCTTTCTCTAGGGAAATTCCAAAGTACAAAGCAGTCACTTATCTTTACACTTTCTCCAGTGGTGGAAGAGTCTCAGTGATGCCAGGGGCTTATTGGTCACACATCAGGGCTGCTGTCGTTCACAAGTCCTCAAGCGCGCAGAGTTTTCATTAGCACGTTGCACAGGGATGTGATGAACAGGATCGATTTTGCACGATGAGAGGTGATGTGATGAGGGGTGTGAAGAAGCTCCAATAAGCGAAGAATAATGATGAGAAGAAGACACCTGAAACAGGAGCGACCTGTGCGAGACTTCCATCAAGTATAGATCTCGGATGCCCAAACGCGGTAAAAGTGTGTTCGTATATTATGAACATGACAACAGTGATACAATACAAACACCGATGACTACATCCTAATGTGTATGCAAATGTATGCGCATGTCTAATTGGGCGCAATGATAACAAAAATATGGATAATGGGATGACACACATAATGATTAATGTCATCCGTGCCCCTCCAGGGCGCGCGCGATCCCCCTGCAATTGAATCGCAATTAAAACATGAAGATAACCACTGAAATAAGTAGGGCTATGCAATAATCCATGTCATACATTCATAATGTGATATCGATATAATTACTAATAGCATCATGGATCCGCAGCTAAATCGTGCGACATACTTCGCACTAACTATAGTGCCAGCAGGTTATGGTCCTTACACCACTGGCCGAAACACAAGGACATTTTGATGTTCCAGGGTTGACCGAATCCTTCCAAATCACACGATAGTGCAGCTGAATACCTAGGCCAAACGTTATAGGTTTGCCAGTCCACTACTATGTTTCCTGTAGCTGCTTACGTGAGAATTTCAACACAGGCTTCCAGACTTGATCCTTCGTTAACCGCTGCCTTGCTCGATCTCCTTCTTGAACTCCTGAAGTCTAGGCAACGCCACTGCAAGATGGTGTCCGCATGATCTGATTCGCCGGTAGGGTCCTAACGGACTTATGCTAATACAGTGAATATAAAAAAGTGATAGGTTTAATGCAGAAAACTGACCCGCTCATCCAGGCGGTAAAACAAAACAACACAATGAAAAGAAATGCTGGCACCTTTGGCTGTATCTAGGTAGTTGCGTAATAAAAAAAATAGTCGCAGACTGATGACGTATTGCGATTTGTGACGGCATATGATGCGCCTCGACAGAGCGCGTTCCAAAGAAAATAAATCTACGGATCAAGGCCAAGTCGCTACATGTTACAGAGAGAGAGAGAGAGAGAGAGAGAGAGAGAGAGAGAGAGAGAGACTGTATGCAGTGTATTCAAACCATGGATGATTTAAACTCGATGGATGAGTGATGAAAGAAAAACACGTTTCTCTGAAGAATCAGAGAGAGAGAGAGAGAGAGAGAGAGAGAGAGAGGGATAGGAGAGAGAGAGTGAGAGAAAGAGAGAGGGAGGGAGAGGGGGAGAGAGAGAGAGGGGGGGGATAGAAGAGAGAGAGAGAGAGAGAGAGAGAGAGAGAGAGAGAGAGAGAGGGGAGAGATTTTTTTTTTCCCATATCAAAGATAATCCAGTGCGTCGAAATAAGACAAGGCTGCAATAATGAGAGAGAGAGAGAAAGAGAGAGAGAGAGAGAGAGAGGAGAGAGAGAGAGAGAGAGAGAGAGAGACTCAAGACTCAAGACTCAAAAGTTTTAATTGCAAAGGCAACCGACCTAGAGAGAGAGAGAGAGAGA
>CM065724.1:15009888-15017388 GCA_033310375.1 Conus canariensis | reverse complement strand
GAAATCATGGGGTTTTTTGCCCTACTTCTTTGTATCTTAGAAAACTTTTGCCCATCCCATCTTCAATATCCAGTGAGTTTTGTTTTTCATCTGAAATGATTATTTTAACTTATAGTATGTTGGGAATTCTTACCGTATAACTTTCAGTCTATAGACAGTCCGTTCATAGTTTTTCATGGATCAGATTATTTAGACTGTGTTAAACATTATTTCTCAAACAAATCTTAAATAAATGTCAGCGAACCGCCCAGAGAACGCGGACAAACGAGTCACAAGACGAAACACAACTAGTTTCGACCTCTTAGGTCTTCATCAGGTGAGACATTAACGAATAAAACAATGAAAATTCACTTAGCTTTGATCGCTTCAGATCACTTCGTAGGGTTCAGCGCAAGGAAGAAGGCGTTGAATGAGAACGAGGCTGTTGGAAGGGAAATAGTGAGCGAGTCAAAGTCGTAATGAAGATAATAATATTACTGATAGGAATACTAATAATGGTCAAAATACTGAGAAAAAAAAAAAAAAAGAAAAAAAAAAAGGGACAAGATTACTACCAATCTGTGTCAATAAGTATGGGTATGGGAGAAAGGAGAGTGGGTTAGAGGATTCTTAAACAGCAGGGTTGCCGTGGCAACAGTCCCAGAGGCGAAGGCGATGGTGATGTCAATGCCAGTGGTAGTATCAATACTAGCAATAGTATTACTGAATGATACTGCTAACAACGATAGTGAAGGTTAAGGTAATGAAAGCATGATACAGAAATATATTTAGAAAATACATTTTTATAATAATCAAATAAATAAATAAATGAAACATTAAAAATAATAATAAATTAAAAAAATCAGTAAATAATAATAATAATTATTAAAAAAAAAATAATAAAATAATAATAATAATAATAATAATAATAATAATAATAATAATAATAAATGCATAAATAAGATAGCTATAAGTTGTGTGAGGTGAATAGTGGGAGATAAGGTAGTATGTGTGTGTGTGGTGGGAGGATATTATGGGCTGAGATTGAAGTGGTGGGTTGGTACATGTTACTTTAAGGTGTAGATGCTATGAGGGTGGAGGGAAGAAGGGGATGGGTTTACGTACTAACTGGGGGAGGGGGAGGGGCAACATATTCACACCTATACACAATCTCTCTCTCTCTCTCTCTCTCTCTCTCTCTCTCTCTCTCTCTCTCTCTCTCTCCCCCCCCCCCCCTTTTCACGACCAACGATATAGGAGCCAGCATTCTATTTATTATGTGTGAGTGTATGTGTGAGTGTGAGTGTGTGTGTGTGTGTGTGTGTGTGTGTGTGTGTGTGTGTTGTGTGTGTGTGTGTGTGTTCCATTTGTAATATCAGCCTTATTCATTGGTTACCCCCACCTCCACCCCCAGCAACCGCCATATCCACCAACACCCCTACACACATCATTACTAGGGCAGGGGGAGGGGGGAGTAAGTCGATTGATGTAGCAAATGGAGAGACTCCGAGAGTGTAGGAAAAGGGAAGATGATGATAGCTGCAACCTATGTCTGAGGTAAACAGAGGGAGGTAGGGTGGTATGGGTGTGTGTAGGTGGGGGATATTTCAGGCTGGAGCTGCAGAGATGGAATGGTACATACTACTTTTGGACGTTGATGCCATGAGGGTGGACGGTGCCCAGTTTGGCAATGAGATGAGATTCCTGCATAAGGCGTTCCAAGCTGTCACTCTTAGATTGCCAAAGTGCCAAGACTTTGACATGGTTGATGTTGTGTTGGGCATGGTTGAAGTGTAGAGCGACTGGTTTGGGCCGATGGTGGCGGATGTCGGCCAGGTGTTCAGAGATGCGCGTCTCAAGTGTGCGAGATGTCTCACCTACATAGATCTTACCGCACAGCTGACAGTGGATGGCATACACAATGTTGTGGCTCTGGCAGGAGAAAGTGCGTTTAATAGTGAAAGAGCCTGTGGGGCCATGTAGGATGGTGTCTGGTTTGGTGAGAGAGCAGATTTTGCAGTTGGGTTTTGAGCAGGGGAAAGTACCTGGTGGCTTAGGTGTTGAGATTTTGTTCAGCTTAGAGCGCACCAGTAGGTCGTTGAGGTTTTTGTCACGTTTGAAAGTGATCATTGGTGTGGTCTCAAAGGCAGGTTTATGATTTTCTACTATGTGCCAGTTAGACTTCAGGATCCTGCAGATGGGCAGATTGTGAGGATGGAAGAGAAGGCAGGCAGTGGGTCTGTCTGTCTCTTTGGGAGGTTTAGTTTCCAGAGTAGATGTTCTGGATTTAGCTGCAGTGCGGCTGAGAGCATCACTGATGACGGCACTAGGGTATCCACGGTTGGTGAAAAAATCAGACATTTTGGCTGCTTGTATAGTGAAATCCTCTTCGCTAGAGCACAGTCTGCGTAGGCGAAGGAATTCAGAATATGGAATGCTATTTTAAGTGGACTGGTGGTGGGAAGATGGAGACATGGAAAGCCAGTCTCCCTTCACATGTCTATTTCAGCTTCAGTGTAACACGTCACCATAGCTTAAGACAGAGTGAAGATGGAGACATGGAAAGCCAGTCTCCCTTCACATGTGTAAGTAATACGTCACCATAGCTTAAGACAGAGTGAAGATGGAGACATGGAAAGCCAGTCTCCCTTCACATGTGTAAGTAATACGTCACCATAGCTTAAGACAGAGTGAAGATGGAGACATGGAAAGCCAATCTCCCTTCACATGTCTAAGTAATACGTCACCATAGCTTAAGACAGAGTGAAGATGGAGACATGGAAAGCCAGTCTCCCTTCACATGTCTAAGTAATACGTCACCATAGCTTAAGACAGAGTGAAGATGGAGACATGGAAAGCCAGTCTCCCTTCACATGTCTAAGTAATACGTCACCATAGCTTAAGACAGAGTGAAGATGGAGACATGGAAAGCCAGTCTCCCTTCACATGTCTAAGTAATACGTCACCATAGCTTAAGACAGAGTGAAGATGGAGACATGGAAAGCCAGTCTCCCTTCACATGTCTAAGTAATACGTCACCATAGCTTAAGACAGAGTGAAGATGGAGACATGGAAAGCCAGTCTCCCTTCACATGTCTAAGTAATACGTCACCATAGCTTAAGACAGAGTGAAGATGGAGACATGGAAAGCCAATCTCCCTTCACATGTCTAAGTAATACGTCACCATAGCTTAAGACAGAGTGAAGATGGAGACATGGAAAGCCAATCTCCCTTCACATGTCTAAGTAATACGTCACCATAGCTTAAGACAGAGTGAAGATGGAGACATGGAAAGCCAATCTCCCTTCACATGTTAAGTAATACGTCACCATAGCTTAAGACAGAGTGAAGATGGAGACATGGAAAGCCAGTCTCCCTTCACATGTCTAAGTAATACGTCACCATAGCTTAAGACAGAGTGAAGATGGAGACATGGAAAGCCAGTCTCCCTTCACATGTCTAAGTAATACGTCACCATAGCTTAAGACAGAGTGAAGATGGAGACATGGAAAGCCAGTCTCCCTTCACATGTCTAAGTAATACGTCACCATAGCTTAAGACAGAGTGAAGATGGAGACATGGAAAGCCAGTCTCCCTTCACATGTCTAAGTAATACGTCACCATAGCTTAAGACAGAGTGAAGATGGAGACATGGAAAGCCAGTCTCCCTTCACATGTCTAAGTAATACGTCACCATAGCTTAAGACAG
Organism: Conus canariensis; assembly: GCA_033310375.1. Classification (NCBI taxonomy): domain Eukaryota; kingdom Metazoa; phylum Mollusca; class Gastropoda; order Neogastropoda; family Conidae; genus Conus; species Conus canariensis. Next base: position 15,013,699 of record CM065724.1, on the reverse strand, counting down.
AGTGAAGATGGAGACATGGAAAGCAAATCTCCCTTCACATGTCTAAGTAATACGTCACCATAGCTTAAGACAGAGTGAAGATGGAGACATGGAAAGCAAATCTCCCTTCACATGTCTAAGTAATACGTCACCATAGCTTAAGACAGAGTGAAGATGGAGACATGGAAAGCAAATCTCCCTTCACATGTCTAAGTAATACGTCACCATAGCTTAAGACAGAGTGAAGATGGAGACATGGAAAGCCAGTCTCCCTTCACATGTCTAAGTAATACGTCACCATAGCTTAAGACAGAGTGAAGATGGAGACATGGAAAGCAAATCTCCCTTCACATGTCTAAGTAATACGTCACCATAGCTTAAGACAGAGTGAAGATGGAGACATGGAAAGCCAGTCTCCCTTCACATGTCTAAGTAATACGTCACCATAGCTTAAGACAGAGTGAAGATGGAGACATGGAAAGCAGTCTCCCTTCACATGTCTAAGTAATACGTCACCATAGCTTAAGACAGAGTGAAGATGGAGACATAGAAAGCCAGTCTCCCTTCACATGTCTAAGTAATACGTCACCATAGCTTAAGACAGAGTGAAGATGGAGACATGGAAAGCCAATCTCCCTTCACATGTCTAAGTAATACGTCACCATAGCTTAAGACAGAGTGAAGATGGAGACATGGAAAGCCAATCTCCCTTCACATGTGTAAGTAACACGTCACCATAGCTTAAGACAGAGTGAAGATGGAGACATGGAAAGCCAATCTCCCTTCACATGTCTAAGTAACACGTCACCATAGCTTAAGACAGAGTGAAGATGGAGACGTGGAAAGCCAATCTCCCTTCACATGTCTAAGTAATACGTCACCATAGCTTAAGACAGAGTGAAGATGGAGACATGGAAAGCCAATCTCCCTTCACATGTCTAAGTAATACGTCACCATAGCTTAAGACAGAGTGAAGATGGAGACATGGAAAGCCAATCTCCCTTCACATGTCTAAGTAATACGTCACCATAGCTTAAGACAGAGTGAAGATGGAGACATGGAAAGCCAATCTCCCTTCACATGTCTAAGTAATACGTCACCATAGCTTAAGACAGAGTGAAGATGGAGACATGGAAAGCCAATCTCCCTTCACATGTGTAAGTAATACGTCACCATAGCTTAAGACAGAGTGAAGATGGAGACATGGAAAGCCAATCTCCCTTCACATGTCTAAGTAACACGTCACCATAGCTTAAGACAGAGTGAAGATGGAGACATGGAAAGCCAATCTCCCTTCACATGTCTAAGTAATACGTCACCATAGCTTAAGACAGAGTGAAGATGGAGACATGGAAAGCCAATCTCCCTTCACATGTCTAAGTAATACGTCACCATAGCTTAAGACAGAGTGAAGATGGCGACATGGAAAGCCAATCTCCCTTCACATGTCTAAGTAATACGTCACCATAGCTTAAGACAGAGTGAAGATGGAGACATGGAAAGCCAATCTCCCTTCACATGTCTATTTCAGCTTCAGAACGAAGGAAAGGTTCAGGAAGAGGGATTCATAACCGCAGTACGAAGCACACAATGCCCAGTTTGCTGACGCTTCATGAGTGTAAAAGGGGGAAGGTGATATATGTGTAAGTTGAAAGATGATTTTCATCTGCAATACACTGACAACGATTCAGGGCTGTTCATGAATTGTGAAAAAGACACAGGTAATTTGGCTAGATAATGGGTTAAAAAAAAGATGGCGACTGCACATCAATGACTTAATACAGTCTGCAATAGAAAAAAATCGAAGTCTCACACAGTTGATCATATCATTAACTCTAGCATTACAGGACAGTGAATAATCAGTTATGATCGTACATTCTCGCATGTTGAGACCGTGCATAGAATTTTGACACTGGGATCAATCACGCCTCTTCGCAAATCAGCTGTTTCTAGAATACCTGAAAGACTTACATCTCATATATTCCCACATTTCATTACCTGACGCACACGACTTGTTTGTACGAAGTCGTTAAAACTTGCTTCAATTTGTTTTGAACAAAACCCTGGTTAACGTCAGAAGAATTTTTTTAAAAGCCCCAAATTGTTTGATGTGGCTGGTTTGATCAAGTGTATGGACCTAACTAATTCAGGCTGTTGATTTTTTTTTTTACAATATGGTATATTAAGGGGGAGAAAGCTTGGATTAATTTGAGAAATAATTCTAGTTGCAAAGCGAGAGGACTGCAGGCGGAAATCCAAACAAATCTTAAATAAATGTCAGCGAACCTCCCAGAGAACGCGGACAAACGAGTCACAAGACGAAACACAACTAGTTTCGACCTCTTAGGTCTTCATCAGGTGAGACATTAACGAATAAAACAATGAAAATTCACTTAGCTTTGATCGCTTCAGATCACTTCGTAGGGTTCAGCGCAAGGAAGAAGGCGTTGAATGAGAACGAGGCTGTTGGAAGGGAAATAGTGAGCGAGTCAAAGTCGTAATGAAGATAATAATATGGTGACGTGTTACTCTTTACAATGATGTTTTGTTTCGTTTTATTGTCTGTAGCTTATGTTTTGAAGCCGATACACCCCTAATTCTATAACTAAAGCCATCTTCATTGTTATCTCGTCATTTCCTAATAAAATCGATGGCACGTAATCCTCGTGGAAGACGTCTAACTTTTAGATAGATGATGAAATTATGCACCATTTTGGGAGCCGTCGCTAGTGTGTCTCCTCTTTCATAAATTTAAATTGACAAATGAGGATAAAACTGTTTTATCTTATATTCGAATTGATACACATAGAATGCTTTAAGAAGTTAGGAGGGCTTAAGTGAAAAAGATTGACGATTCTTTCCAGGGAGCTTTTCTATTCAAACTCTTCACTGTATTACATTAACATCAGGGATTACAATAGTTATTATTGTGCCCAGTTAATTTTTTTAAGTTTGTTTTAAACACTAGACAGTCTCCATTTGATCGTTAACATTCACTAAGATAGAATCATTTATGAGTGAAGGCAACGCACGCTATTGACAAAGCCCATTTTAGTCCTGTTTAACAGAGTATTTTGATGAAATTTTTGATGAAAAATCAAGTTCCTAGGACTTTGTCAAAACAAAGCAAACAACAACAACAACAGCAACAACAACAACAACAACAACAACAACAACACCACCCCCAAAAGAAAAACCAAAAAAAAAAAAAAAAAACCAAGAACAAGAACAAGAACAACAAACTTTTGCTGACAAAATCAACACCCCCTTCGTTCAAAAACAAGGAAACAAACAAACAAGCGTCCTTACCTACTTAAAATTGCGCAGCTCATCTCGTTCCAGAGTCGGTAGTACCAAGTGCCTTGATATGGAACTGAAAAAATATTTGCTCTGGGGTTTTCATATCCACGCCATCATTGCAAAGGCAAGCAAAGTGCCATTCTTTGTCTGCAGAAAGGAAAAAAAAAACAATGTTGCCGCACTCCAGTCAACGCCAGGCGCTACAAGGGTATTGTTTGACCGATCATAGGATTTACCACCGGAGTCTGGGAACCCCACCAGAAATACCTCACCAACAGCCTTGAGTTGTCCAGAGGGGTGTCTTCAGGCGCATTAAGCACCACCACAAGTGCTTCTGAGCTCATCTTGTGAGTTAGGCTGGAACCCCTCCCCCCTCCCCCCGACCCCCCCTCCCCTCTTCCCCCCTGCCCCTTGCCCCCCCCCCTTTACCCCCCCCTCCCACCCCCTGGAACTACTACTACTACTACTGCTGCTGCTGCAGCTGCTGCTGCTGCTGCTGCTGCTGCTGCTGCTACCACTACTCTACTGTTGC
>CM065724.1:15006946-15009788 GCA_033310375.1 Conus canariensis | reverse complement strand
CAGATAAATCTGGACTATAGACACATCTTTAGAGTCTAGCCAAAGCCTATCACGATCCTTTTTGTATACTTCTCTCTATCTCTGTCTCTGTCTGTCCGTCTGTCCGTCCGTCTGTCTGTGTGTCTGTTGTCTCTCACTCTCTCTCTGTTTAGACTACACACATGTTTACAAATGTAATTTACAGCACTTCGGCCACTGTGAACTACCCTCAAAACATACAAATAACAACAACACCAACAACAAAACCTCACACACACAATGAGAGAGAGAGAGAGAGAGAGAGAGAGAGAGAGAGAGAGAGAGAGAGAGAGAATTCAGAAAACTTTAATGTACACCAGCCTTGGGCCACAATACAAGGTACAAAGGGAAGGGGAAGGAGTGGGTAGGAACGGGGAGGAGTTAACACATATGTTATTGCAGACAGAACAAAAACAACATTGTAATATCAATTTCCAAGAAAATGCGCGTGAAAAAGAGAATGCATTATTCAGTTACGTTGAGAACACGTGAAGTTACAATACAAAGGAAATCAGACATTTGAAGGAAAACCAAGGTGGTGGTAATTGTCCGCAGTAATTTACCAGCTAAAGAATGGACTTGATCCTTCTGTGTATCGCATGAAAAATATACCTTGACAGGCTATGTTTCTGCGAAGCACTTGATACCTTAGGAAGCAAATGAAAGGGACAACTGGCGAATTCTTTGAGAAATTTATTCTTAAGAAGGCCTTGATAGAGGCGAGCATTGAAATGCACAATCAAACGGATGGACAGACAACGATGCACAGACAGACAAGCACTGTCTCTCTCTCTCTCTGTCTCTCTCTCTGTCTCTGTCTCTGTCTCTCTCTCTCTCTCTCTCCTCTCACACACCACACACACACACACACACACACACACACACACATGGACACACACAAACACACACACACACACACACACACACACACACACACACACACACACACACACATACACACAACTCACACGCACATATACACTCGCGGATACACATTTCCTCTTAGAGAGGATTTACATTTTTTTCCAATCGTTACATACCATTGGACAATGTGAGGCTATTCATGTACAACGACTAGGCAAACTCCCGTACAGAAAATAATGTTCGGCTTCTAACAAATTCATATAATTCTGAACAGTGTATCGCTGAACAATTTTTTAAAAGTTTACTTTCTTTGTCTACAGAAAATAAAACTTGCTTGAGCGCGATAAACATGAAGTGCCGTCAAATTTTGGTGAAACAACTTTTACAGTTTGATTAAAAAGAAATTGTTCTTCAGGAGGGGGTATGAAAAGATATCTTCCTGAGACTGTGAGATTTGCTTCAATTTATTTCATCGATATTTTGTGTCTTACGCCTCCACTGTGTCTTCTTTTTTCTTTTTCTTTCTTTCTTCTTCCTTTTTTCGTTCATTTTTTCTGTCCTTTTTTGTCCATGACAGTTACTTTGAAAAGAAGAAGCTGATAGTGTGTGTTGAATTGTGTATGACAGGACTCAGAACCAGTGCAAGTTTCAAGTACACAAAGATGGCACCAAGGTTGGTGAACAGCATTGACAAATTGGAACAGCAGTTAAAGAGAAAAACCTACTGCTTCGCGACAATGAGAACGATCACCAGTATCTCAATATCCAATACGTCCTCCCTGTCTGATGATCATGTTGACCATTCCATCACCACCTGCCTTAGGCGGCGCTGTTACTACAGTGTAATCACACTGGCGGTGACCTTCCACAAACTAGACCGGGTCCTCAGGAGAATGCCAGTCATAGGATGGGGATTTTGGAACAAGTGGTTAACCATACTGATCAATGGTAAAGAGTGGACTCAAGTCCGGTTAATCCTGTTGCATTTTCCCAGGTATCCGTTCACTAAAATACTCCATGTTGTGGCTACGACCTAAAAGATAATGAAGGTCTCGATGAATTCCAGTTGCTTCTGAATCGGTATTCCGAGGAATCAGGGTCTCAGAAAGATTTTCTGGAGACTCACGTAGTTGATGTTGTGGCTTCAGCTGGTCACATAAATAAATTCAGGCTTGTACTGTATTCTAACAATGTGAGTGTACGAAATTCTGTTCTTAATTGTGCTGCTAGAACTTGTCTTCATGTTCTTTATACAAGGTATTTCTATAGAAACTGCTCTTCAGAGAGATGCTCAAAGTTAAACGATTGTCTGTCTGCAGTTTGTGAAGCAGGTCTGTTCACGACGGCCAGTAGAAATGTGGAATTTCAGAATACATGTCACATGAAAACGTCACTCGTTGCAGTAGAAAAGCTAATGAAAGACGTCGTACGTTTTCTTTATAGTGCTGGCGTGATGACTAATCATGTGGTCTTTGTGCTGAATGAGCATTTGAAAAAACTTACGAATCTGACAAGAGACAGGAGACAAGACGAGAAGCAGCTATCGGTCGATGTGGATACGAACAACACCAGACAGATCAAAGACTTCTTGTCCCACGCCGCCTCACGGCCACGGTCGTTACGGGTCCTCAGTCTTCTGGAAGTGTCCAAACATGTAGGCTGGGGCACGTCAGGGAACCCGCCGTTGACCAGTTGCTCATCCCCTATACTCTGAAAGACCAGCTTAAGTTCAAAGGTTGTCGAGAACTGCTGAAACCTTAAGCAAGTAGACTGGTCGCTTTCCCCTATATCTTCAGCAAGCGGGTTTTCCATTAGTGTTGGTTTCTATTCCTTCTTTCAGGTAGGAAATGTTATTTGTTCGTTTGGCACCTCTTAGACTTCTGATAGATTCACGGGAGTCTAGAAATCGTCAGATTTCCCACTAAAAAGCAAGAATGTAATGAAGACAAGTGGATCTTTT
>CM065724.1:14976946-14999446 GCA_033310375.1 Conus canariensis | reverse complement strand
TGTGTGTGTGTGTGTGTGTGTGTGTGTGTGTGTGTGTGTTTTCACGTGTGCATGTGTGCGTATGCTTGCATGCAAGGGTGGGATTGGGGAGAGAAAGGGGAACTAGGCCAGCGTGGACTTTGATTTCTGTGGTGGTTTGGATATTAATGGTCGCTTGTTATTGTTGAGGTAGTGAGGTAGTGAGGGGTGTGGATATATTTTGTACATTGTCAGTTTTTGTACGTCCATCCTTCTCTCGGCCTCACTGTGGTCGAGCACCATCCGTTTGGTTTTGTGCATATTCACTATGATGTCCCTAACTGTATTAGCTGTTAAGAAATCATTTAAGTCTGGTTACTATCATTAAACCTCTAATGATATTCTGTCTAAGCAGGAGGGTAGATGTCCTTCCGTACCATCCTCCTTTATATGGGCTTTCTGTCAACATACTGAAACTGGTTTATGAAAATTTACGAGCATCGTAAATTCCGTCGTCATGTTTTTAACAATCAACAATCAAGTCTGCAATCAAACTCTCCTTGACTTCTGACCAAAGAAAGTATCTGGAGGGATTGTATGGGGGTTCGAAGACGGTGCATTATCACGATCGAGAACTACCCATACCCATTTACTGTGCTCTTCAACAGTTCCTCTTTTTTAAGGGGGAGGGGGTAGAGGGGCAAGGGGAATGAGGGGGGGGGGGTAGGCAGACGGCTTGGTTTGTCCCGGAATATACATCTCGCCAATACCGTTTCGATAATGTCATCATCAAACGATGCGTCTTTCTATGTGGGTTTAATAATTTAAGATGAGCGTCGGAGAAGGGTAGGGAGGAAGGGGGGGGGGGGGGGGGGGGAGGGAAAACACGCACACAGGCTTTGGCACCCACGTGTGTGGATAGACGTGGGAATGGTTGTAGAAGAAGGAGATGGGGAGTTAATGGTAAGGTGGACCGTGTTTTGTTTTTTATTCAGATTCTAATGGCAGTTTCTTATTGTAGGGCGGAGAAACGTGTCAGTATTCAGTGTTTGTTGTAGGTTCCCCTTTATCCTTTTTTCCTGTTTGACCGATTGGATAGGTCTGTGGATACCACACCGCTGGATTCATGGTATTTCTGAATTAATGGGTATGTGTTTGATGTGGGCTCTACTCGGAAAGAATGGGCATGCTTGTGTGTACGTTCATACACTCATCCCCCATCCACTATCCCTGCACCCTCTCCTCCTTCCCACATTTTGGGAGAGTCCTTGCTCGGTTTACACAAACACGAGGAAAAGGGCCTGCTAACTCAGGGACTGGGAATTGTTAGGCTAGGAAATCCCAAATAAAAAAAGAATGCTGGGAGGAGTTTTAGCATTTATGTGTCAGGGAGTATGGGGCATACGTTGCTGTATTTAAATTGGGCATTGCTGAGGTGATGTTTAGGAATACAACTCTGGCTGAAGCTTGGTGTTAGAGTGCTATTGATTGTGCCAAAGGCATCTTGATTCCCTAAGGATTTGGGCCATTTCGGTATGATAACAAAATTCTGGGGTCTGATCAGGCACAGTGGTGTGCATGAACCTTGGCTGCTTTTGAAGTGGTTCTTTTTGTTTCAAGGCAACAGTGCCTCTAGGGTGAGTAATGGGTGGGGTGTCTTTTTTCCTGAGGGGTGCGTGTAGGCTGGCGAAGACAGGGTGTTAGTGTGCAAGTTCAAAAATGGCCACCTCCAGTTAAGCGGAGTACTGACAAGCAGTTCCTTTCAGTTACCTCAGGGGCACTGCCTTCATGGGTCAGGGAAGAATCCAGTCATTTTTCTGCCTCTGTGAACAAACCATGTCCGTACTAAAAACAACACCAAGAAAAACAGTTGATTGTGTGTGAGTGTCGTATTTGTGTGTGTGTGTGTGTGTGTGTGTGTGTGTGTGTGTGTGTGTGTGGTGTGTGTGTGTGTGTGCGCGCGCACGCGCGCGCGCGTTTCACAGGTAAAATACACAATCACACCAAGTGGTTTGCGGTTGACGCATTCATATGTATAATCTGGCTGTGCTTTCCCAGCCCTTAGAAAACAACAAGGGAGCGTGGTGACCAGCACCACGACAGTAGGCTCATTATGGCCATAGCAATGGTGCTGGGGACAGAGATCACGATATGCTTTTAAGTTTGTCTTCCCCTACTCTCCATGCCCTTTACCTTATGGAAAGAAAACCCCAAAAGGGATTCCTTTTCATTCTAGATTAAATCTGCTTGATGGCCTTCGGCAAAATCTGCAGAAGACTACATGGCTGCAATGGAGAACAGGCTGAGTTTAGCATGCTCACAATATCATCCAGTTGAGTCCATTTACTCTGTGCATGTAAAGTCTCCATTAGATATGATTTTCATTGACTTTCGTGTTGAGTGGCGATGGTCCTAAGCCATGTGAGGCCGACTCAGGAAGCAAGCAGGACAGCCGTCACCAAGCCGCTGTGGAGATGCCTGTCCTCTGCACCCATGAGGGATGTTCTCACTTCCCCGTGCCAGCCCCTTCCCCCCGTGTAGATGTTTACACATCCTGGTTGTGCAGACAACAATCAAGTAGCAGAAAGGCGGCACTTCGTCGCTGAACTACCTCACAGCCTCAAGGGCCATCGCCATATGATATAGTTCCTAACAGTATATTGCTGAAAAAAGCATGATTTTTTACTTCATTTTGTTTTTTTTCAAAAAAAGACGCTCCTGCGTGATAAACGTACAGTACCATTAGGTTTTGATGTAGAAGCTAAAACAGTTTGGCTTTAAGAAGGGATACGAAAAGAAATCTTGCCTGTGGCATTATTTCAATTGATTTCAACGATAATGTGTGTGCTATCTCTTCGCTATAGGTTCCTTTCTTCTTTGGTTGTTTGTAGATATCTCCCATGGACAGGAAGACCTACCTGGTTTTGTAGAATTACCCTTTGGCACATGTCAAAGTGCTGCTCTCCTTTGGTCTGACAGGAGAGAGTAGTGAGACGGATGCGCTCTTCATACACAGCAACACATCTCTTATTCACTGATCAACTGACCTCCCCTCTGGATGAACAATTGGCTGACACTGCAGTCACCAGTGAAGGAGTGTTTCTGCTATCCCCTTCGTAGCGCAAGCGTCTCCTAGGATGATCTATAAAAGCGAAATTATTGCCATAATGTCTAGTAGTCTTCATAGAGGCAGACGTCTCCAACAGATTGGAATCGACCCTCTCCACACCTCAATCTGAAATGAAATTCGCAATGTAAAGTACCCCCCCCCCCCTTTCATGATTAGAAGTCCATAGCATTATCTTTATCATCATCATTCTCAGGTTTTGCATTCTAAATAGTATCAAACTCTGCAGCAGTTTATGCCCTGCTCTCGTTTTGACATCAAAATTCGATTTTATCTCCATGTCTACGCCCTTGGTGAGTTTGTGTTGTGGTCGTCAACATAGCAAGTTCATGGGAACTGTCGTCAGATAGGCTTCAAAGCACCCTCAAGGGAGAGAGGGGGGGGGGGTGCTTACGGTTTCTCTGCAACTAAGCAGTTAATATGGTGAGAAGGGAGCTAGGCAGGTGGTGCACAAAATAGGTTGGATCAGAGAAGGCAACACTGCACACCACCGATGTGACTTGGCAGCAGCGTAGTGTGTCCTCTGGTGGGTTGCCACATCATATCTGATATCAAGTGCTCTGTCTGGACTGCCCTTTTATGGAAGGCGCGCGGGGGGCGGTGGGGGGGGGGGGGGGGCTGCAGCAGGGTATGACTGTGAACTGTGGTGCTGGAATGAGGTGTACTGGAGGAAATCCACTAAAGTGACATGGAAGATGAGACAGTGTTTCCCTCCCCCATTCTCCTCCCCACCCCCACCCCGAAGAAAAAAATCGTATGTTTAGTGAACGACTGTTATGAGATGCTATGCGTGTATCTATACCTTGTCGAAATGGGGAGGTCGAAAAGAAGTGACTGATAGCGTATGTTGAATTGTGTATGGCAGGATTCACAACCAGTGACGAAGATGCCACAAGAACTGATGTCAATGGTAACTGGCATTGACAGCTTGGAACAGGAGCTGAGACGCACTCCTAGTCTCTTCATGAGATTAAAACTTCTGTCAAGCATCTCATCCTTCAATGTGTTCTCCCTGTCTGACAATCAAGTTGACCAGTTCATCACTGCCTGTCTCCAGCAGCATTTTTACCACTGTGCAATCACTGCAGCAGTATGCTTCGACAAATTAGACCAGGTCCTCAGGAGAATGCCAGACTTGGGATGGAGATTTTGGAACGAGTGGTTGAACACGCTGATCTACGATAAAGACTGGAATAATGTCCGGGTAATCCTGTTGCATTTTTCTGATCATGACTTCACTGAATTACTCCAGGCTGTAGTTGCAACCTCAGAAGATGATGAAGGTCTTGAGGAGTTCCAGATTCTTCTGAAGCGGTGTTCCAGAATGGACATTTCTCTGGAAATAGTAATAGTTCATGCTGTGGCTGTGGCTGGTTACATTAACAAATTTAAGCTTTTACTGTATTCTAACAATGCGACTGTACGACAAGCCGTTTACAATTTTGCTGCTTCAAACTGTTTTCTGCTTATAGAGGAAATTTGTTCAGCTAGAAACGACGTTTCAGATATAGCAGCGTTAAATGATTGTCTATTCGCGGCTCTGGAAGCAGGTCTGTTCACGATTACTAATAGAAATGTAGTCCACCTAGTTAAGAGTCGCAAGGACACATCAGCATTTGCAGTGAACAATCTGATGCAAGACGTCGTACATTTTCTTTATAGAGCTGGCATTATGAATAATCGCGTGGTCTTTGAGCTGAGTGTTCATCCGGAGTTGCTGAAGCATCTGACACAGCAGCAGACAAGACAGGACGATGAGAATGTAGCGTTTGATGTGGATGCGTGCACTGCCAGACAGATCAAAGACTTCTTGTCCCACGCCGCCTCACGGCCACGGTCGTTACAGGTCCTCAGTCTTCTGGAAGTGTCCAATCATGTGGGCTGGGGCCACGTCAGGGAACCCACCGTTGACCAGTTGGAAATCTCCAATATTTTGAAAGACCAGCTTAAGTTCAAAGGTTGTCGAGAACTGCTGAAACCTTAAATCACGTAGGCTGGCCATTTTCCCTTATATCAGCAAATGTTTTTCTCTGCTAGGTTTGGTTTATATTGATTCTCGCAAGTAGGAAATATAATTGTTGTTTTAAAGTGAGTTAACCAAGAAGTTTTCACCCGATTTCATTAGAGACTAGAAATGGTCAGAAATCGTACCAAACAGCAATAGATAAGTGAAGACAAGCTGATCTTTTCCTGTAAAGGCAAATGAGAACATATTCTCCCTCAGGTGGAAAGAACAATCCAGTGTTGTGTGTGTGTGTGTGTGTGTGTGTGTGTGTGTGTGTGTGTGTGTGTTGTGTGTGTGTGTTGTGTGTGCGTAGCCATTTTCGTTTACTGTCCTTGGTAAAATAATATATTACTGGCAAAGGACTATACTGCTTAATAGTAACATTTTGTCCCCAACGGCTACATAAGTAAATGACATTGCTCATACATTATATTTCATACATTATATAAATATGTAAGATCGTTCATACATTATATGTTGATACTGGTGAGGATTGTTCACACGTTAAGTTAATAGATAAGATTGTTCATACATTATATATTGATACTGGTGAAGATTGTTCATGTATTAAGTTGATAAATAAGATTGTTCGTTCATCATGTACTAAGTTATTAAATAAGATTGTTGACGCTGGTGCCTGACCCCCCTCTGTAGCTGTGTTTCTTTGCATCTGCCTGTCTGTTGCGTTTTCACTGGGGATTTGAGCCTTGCCGTGGTTACAGGGTTTGCGCCGTACAGTGACCCCTTTGGCTCTGCTGATGGGGCTGTCAATACCTAAGTGGAAGGCTTGTGTTTGTAAACGCATCTAGATCTGTACAGCCAAGCTACTGATTGGCCTAAGTACACCAAGGCAGAACTTGATACCCTTGGTAGGGTCTCCCATGTCGGACAGGTTAAGGTGTGAGCCTGGACACATCGTGACCCTCATTTTTCCTGTTCTATCTTCTGCCTGTCCTGTCTCCTTTTCCACATTCTTCTATTGCCCATGGTCTTCTCAAGATCCGCCGTGTTTGCCGTGCAGTGCGACCTGTGATGGAGGGGAATGAGATCCTGGTGATTGACAGGATAGATGCTCTCAACACATCTCCTTGGCTCAGACCTCTTCGAGACAGGAGCTACACACTGGCTCAGCTGTATCAACCAGCTACCACTGCCTGAGGTTGGGTCAAGACAGGCAGGTACCTGGCTGGCCAGGGGAACCTCTGTAGTGCTCAGCTGTCTGCCCCCAAGAGTTGAGCATGATCAGGGGGGGGGGGGATACGGGTCGGTGGGCTTCTGTTTGTTGTGTATCCCTCCTGAAGCCTAAGGGTCAATGTAACGCAAGCCTAGTGCCCACGAAACCAAGACCCACACCCCTTCCCACTCTTACTCTAACACTAACCCGCTAACACAGAGTTCCATTTTCAACATTTAATGACACTTCATTGTACACAAATCCACAACAATAGAATCACACAAAACAACACATATCAAAACACATGTTGAGGAGGATGGGGATGAGAATGATTATGACGAGTACCAGGATGAATTAATTATAATTATAGGACAGGTTGTGAACAGAGAAAACAAAAGCAAACGAAAAGATGTCCAAAAGTCCGAGCACCCGCGCCCGGGAAAGGGTTAACTGCTGGCACTGTAGGGGATGGTAGCACGCAGGCAATGTAGCCCTGCGAGTCAGTCAGTCAGTCTTGCTCCTCCCGAAGCATAGGCCGCCGACAACAGTCCGCCAGAGTCCTCGGTCCTGGGCTGCCCTCTCTAGTTGTTTCCAGGTGTGTCCCATCTTCTTGCTGTCTGCCTCAAGGTCCCGTCGCCAGGTGTTTCTTGGCCGTCCTTTTTTCCGTTTTCCCTGGGGGTTCCATGATGACGCCTGTCTGGTAATGTTACTGGCTGGCTTCCTCAGGGTGTGCCCAATCCATCCCCATCTTCTGCGCCGGATCTCATCTTCGGTTGGCAGTTAATTGGTACGCTGCCACAGGTCCGAGTTGCTGATGGTGTTGGCCAGTGGATCTGGAGGATTCTTCTCAGCCATCTGTTGATGAAAGTCTGCACTTTCCTGGTGGTGGTCTTTGTTGTCCTCCGCCCTGCGAGTGCAGACAAGAATTCTTGAACTTGGAGCGTCGAAGTGGGCATGAAGATGGAGGTCCCAGGACGCAATCTCCAGGGGGATAACTTGCTGAAGGAATGGCTGGTGATGATGAAGGGGAAGTGGAGGACTGGGGATGGATAGTTCATACGCAAGAACAGAGTGAAAGGCCAAAACCCGTGACTGAGCTCTAGGGACTATACAGGCTCTGGAGAACCAGACACCTCACCGCGGACACAAACTAGCGTCACAACGATGGCTCGGAGGACCCTAACCTCACCGGTGCGGTCACAGCCGAAGATCTCCCTCCAAGGCTCTTGAAAAAAAAAAGAAAAGGAATGTTCTCAGTCCAGGCTAACGGGACTCGAACTTTGCTCGCTCTCACAAGGTGAGCCAAGTGATCAGCATGGGCTGCACGGGATGTCTGTACACTGATGCCACTTTTAGCTGACACAGAATAATGCGCGTGAAGCGTGCACGCAAGGAACGCGCACACGCACGCACGCACGCACGCTCGCGCGCGCGCACGCGCGCGCACACAACACACAACACACAACACAACACACACACACACACACACACACACACACACATACATAAACATGTAAACACGCAGAGCATAGACGCACGCCCTAAAACATTTGACAGTTCGTGACAAACCCCCAAACCAAGTTTAAACATTGTTTAAATCACACATAATGTCCATGAACTGTCAACCACACTCACTCTGGGCATCTGCTCAAAAAATCAGCACCTACGTTTTCTTTTCCACTGAACGAGAAGGACTGCAGTTGAAGTGCCCACCTCGTCAGGCGGCCATTGGATGCTTTCAGTCTCTTCAAATACTGTAAGGGTTGGTGATCAGTCTGAATAATAAAATGCTGTCCATACAGGTACGGTTCAAATTTCTGGACCACCCACACAATGGCAAAGCATTCCTTTTCAACCATTGAGTAGTTCTTTTCTGCAGGAAGCAATTCCATTTTGTGAAACACAAGTTGGTAAAATATTACAGAAAAAATCGTGGCTTAAACGTCTGTCTGCGTTTGCGTAATTCACCCGAAAAACGGACCTGAAGACATGTACCTTCTATAACTATGAGCACGCAGGAAAATTTTAAAACGGAAATAAAAATAAGCAGGGAGGCACGCCTGGAAGACGAAATCAGAACTGGACAAAAGTGAAATGGTTGGCGAGATGGCCAGTCTCCCCACACCCTGTAAGTTGAACCTACTTAATTCACTTATTGATCTACCAAGAGATACACCCCTTGTCCACATTCCAACAAAACTCCCACCACCGTGCCAGACACAGAACACAACAGGACACCCTATTCTAGCCTAAACAAATACACTTGTAACCCTAACTACCTAGCACGTACCCCGCATCTCCACCATTGTAACGTAGGCCTAGTGCCCACGAAACCAAGACCCCACCCCTCCCCACTCTTACTCTAACACTAACCCGCTAACACAAAGTTCCATTTCAACATTTAATGACACTTCATTGTACACAAATCCACAACAATAGAATCACACAAAACAACATACATCAAAACACATGATGAGGAGGATGGGGATGAGAATGATTATGACGAGTACCAGGATGAATTAATTATAATTATAGGACAGGTTGCGAACAGAGAAAACAAAAGCAAACGAAAAGATGTCCAAAAGTCCAAGCACCCACGCCTGGGAAAGGGTTAACTGCTGGCACTGTAGGGGATGGTAGCACGCAGGCAATGTAGCCCTGCGAGCGCAGACAAGAATTCTTGAACTTTGGGCGTCGAAGTGGGCATGAAGATGGAGGTCCCAGGCGCAATCTCCAGGGGGATAACTTGCTGAAGGAATGGCTGGTGATGATGAAGGGAAGTGGAGGACTGGGGATGGATAGTTCATACGCAAGAACAGAGTGAAAGGCCAAAACCCGTGACTGAGCTCTATGGGACTATACAGGCTCTGGAGAACCAGACACCTCACCGCGGACACAAACTAGCGTTACAACGATGGCTCGGAGGACCCAAACCTCACCGGTGCGGTCACAGCCGAAGATCTCCCTCCAAGGCTCTTGAAAAAAAAAGAAAAGGAATGTTCTCAGTCCAGGCTAACGGGACTCGAACTTTGCTCGCTCTCACAAGGTGAGCCAAGTGATCAGCATGGGCTGCACGGGATGTCTGTACACTGATGCCACTTTTAGCTGACACAGAATAATGCGCGTGAAGCGTGCACGCAAGGAACGCGCGTGCACACACACACACACACACACACACACACACACACACACACACACCACACACACACACACCACAACACACAACTGGTGAACACGCAGAGCATAGACGCACGCCCTAAAACAGTTGACAGTTCGTGACAGTCAAGAGAGTGAGTTCGTGACCCTGGCCCCTTAGTATGACTCATGGCGGGTGGTAAATGGAGGGATGAAGTAAAAACAAAACAAAAATGGCTTCTTCACCACCCTCAGCCCCTCCTCACGAAATGAAAGTAAGTGCAAAAATGTCAAAAGGCTCGGAGATAAACAGTGATTCGGAGACGGAAACTAGGAAAAAAACAACAGATTTTGGGCCTCTTGGTTAGTGGTAGAAGGAGTTGAGGAGGAGAAATCCATATCAGCATAACGTCCTTTTGCAATTTAGACAGGTTTTTAAAAGCAAGACAGGCGACACAAAATCAATTAAAAGCCCGCAAATACGGTGATTCTCGCTTTTGTTCCCCATGTCCCCACGGGCATACCTCGCTGCGAAAGTAGATCTCTACCTTCCATCTCCATTAAGGTGTTTCTGCTGTCAGAAATTTGGCCATGCTCGTGACAGTGCTCGAGGGAGGAGATTTGCGTTCAGTGCTGCCAGGATCAGCCCTTTGTTCCGGCTGTGGTGGCAGCCATCCTTGGTTCTCACAGAACTGCCAGAATGGACACTGTAACAAACGATCCAGCAAGTTAAGACTGAAAAAGGAAGCCAAACAAATTGGTGCTTGGCTCAGCCGCCATTAAAAGAAACCCAGTGTCCACCTCCTGTCAGACAGTCGCTTATCAGGTTAAAAAACAGACCTCTCCCAGATCCTCCCAGTCTAGCTCCCAGGGAAGAATGAGAAAAGAACCTTCTGTTTCCCCTAAAGGCCTTAGAGCCTGTTGAAACTTTCGAGGACAAAAGTGTGGAGGTGATAGAGGTGGATGGGCCTCCGTCAGTCCCTGGAACCTCCATAAGGAAAAGTGTCAGGAAAACAAAAACATCCTGGTCCCAAGCGAACAGAACTAATTCTTGAAAAAAATTGTGTTCTCTCCAGTCTGACAACAACGCTGCACAAATAGAATGAGCTCACCATGGTTTTCATTCCCTTGCCATAAAGGATTAACATAAATACCATAAGAACATCCAGGGTCTGTTTCCCAATTCTGATGAGCTACAGCTGCTTTGTCAGAATCTGAAAGCTATTGTGATAGCTCTGCAGAAACCTGAATTGCAGAACCACAAGACTTCACTCTTCCCAGCTTTAACATTCTCTTCAAACTAGCACAAACCATTGAAGATGAAGTAGCAGGAGGAATCTCGCCACTCATCTACGAATCTATTCTGTTCAGCACATTGACTTAAATACCTCTCTTCAAGCTTTGGCCACACGGAACAGAACTTGTCGTCCAGAAGTAAGTCTGCTGTATTTGTTTTGTATAACAAAATAACTAAAGAAAAATACCCCTGTAACTACACCTCAGACAACTCTTGAGCCTACAATCTACCATTTTTAATTGATGACCAGATATAAGCTGAAATTTCCGCCATTTTATTTGGAAAATGTTCGTATCCTAACATGCCCACCCCACCCAGCCATTTATGCATTATCCATCATAATTATATCAAAGTAGCTGACAACATGTAATGCAAAAAATACAGCATACTTTGCTTTTAGATTTGTGTAAATCAGCTCTTAAACTACAAAGAAGGAATCTTAAGGAGGGGTACAAAAGAAAAGTTTTCCATTGATCGGATGACTTTCAGCCTATCATTTCAGTCATGACAAACATCCTCTCTACTGTGTTTTCGTGTCTGTCATTTTTAGGATGTCAACGGTGAGCAAGGGGATCAACCCTGTTTTGGAGAATAACCATTTTGTTGTTTCTCTCCATGGGTTAAAACAGAAAGCGTAGCGAGCCTGATGAGCTCTTCACACAGAACGAAACATCTATCGCTTGCTGCTCCGCTGACCATTGGAGAAACGGTTGACTGGTGGCACCTTTGATTGGTTTTTTGAAAACTCAACATATTATGGTATTGCACACCAGCCTTTTTCTGGGATAGCATTCTTTTTAAAACCGGAAAGGCAGAGGAGTCAAATTACCACTTTCCGCGGTCACTGAGGAGAAACAATCAGGTTTCGAAATATCGGTATCTGACCAGGAGTTATATGTTAGTGAGTTTCCTCCCTATTGGAGATTGTCTCCCCCTTGGAGACTGTAAGCTTGCTGAAGGCTCATTTTGAGATGCATTTATTTTATTTTTCCCCATTCACCCACTCAAGCACATACTGTTATATTTATCTTAGGAGATCCAAGTAAAGGTTGTTCTGCACAATTCTTAGCCACTGACAATGCTTGAGTTATTGAACAGCAGAGCTGACCACTCAGACTGTTCCATATCTTTTGATCTCCCTTGCATCCCTGAATGGATCCTCAAGCATAGGCTCAAAGATTGTCCCCTACATTTCATACTGTTTGCATAATGCTTTTAGTTTTTCAGCAACTTTTTTCCTCTCCACACTTTCGTTTTATTCCATTTACTATCCTTCGCTGGCTGCGTTGGGGGTGCTGTTGGATTCTTTTTTGAACCCTTGGTGGTGAGAACACCATAGAATTATGGACTGTGGTGTGTCTCTATTTGACACCAGGAGTGCAGACACAGTCAGTCGTGTCTCCCTGATGAGTTCGATCCAGAGGACGAAAGGCCTAGAGCAGGTAATACAAATAGATCTGCCTTCAAGAGGGTTTACAATGGTTCCCTCATGCAGCTAGTGAAGGGTTTCTCATTATTTATAATATATTCCTCCCATTTTCTTCATCTTCATTTTTTTTTAATCTTTGCCAAGTCATTACTATAAATGACTGAAGAATTGTTAACCTACACTTGTTTTCCCCCACTACTTAATTGTTCAGCATTATATTGTTTGGTCAATCAGTGGGATGTTGCATCTCTTAGGAGATCCAAGTAAAGGTTGTTCTGCACAATTCTTAGCCACTGACAATGCTTGAGTTACTGAACAGCAGAGTTGACCACTCAGACTGTTCCATATCTTTTGATCTCCCTTGCATCCTTGAATGGATCCTCAAGCATAGGCTCAAAGATTGTCCCCTACATTTCATACTGTTTGCATAATGCTTTTAGTTTTTCAGCAACTTTTTTCCTCTCCACACTTTTGTTTTATTCCATTTACTCTCCTTTGCTGGCTGCTTTGGGGGTGCTGTTGGATTCTTTTTTGAACCCTTGGTGGTGAGAACACCATAGAATTATGGACTGTGGTGTGTCTCTATTTGACACCAGGAGTGCAGACACAGTCAGGCGTGTCTCCCTGATGAGTTCGATCCAGCGGACGAAAGGCCTAGGAGCAG
The DNA here is from genome assembly GCA_033310375.1 of Conus canariensis. Classification (NCBI taxonomy): domain Eukaryota; kingdom Metazoa; phylum Mollusca; class Gastropoda; order Neogastropoda; family Conidae; genus Conus; species Conus canariensis. The sequence continues at coordinate 14,986,657 of CM065724.1, read as the reverse complement.
GCAATACAAATAGATCTGCCTTCAAGAGGGTTTACAATGGTTCCCTCATGCAGCTAGTGAAGGGTTTCTCATTATTTATAATATATTCCTCCATTTTCTTCATCTTCATTTTTTTTAATCTTTGCCAAGTCATTACTATAAATGACTGAAGAATTGTTAACCTACACTTGTTTTTCCCCACTACTTAATTGTTCAGCATTATATTGTTTGGTCAATCAGTGGGATATTGCATCTCTTAGGAGATCCAAGTAAAGGTTGTTCTGCACAATTCTTAGCCACTGACAATGCTTGAGTTATTGAACAGCAGAGCTGACCACTCAGACTGTTCCATATCTTTTGATCTCCCTTGCATCCTTGAATGGATCCTCAAGCATAGGCTCAAAGATTGTCCCCTACATTTCATACTGTTTGCATAATGCTTTTAGTTTTTCAGCAACTTTTTTCCTCTCCACACTTTCGTTTTATTCCATTTACTCTCCTTCGCTGGCTGCTTTGGGGGTGCTGTTGGATTCTTTTTTGAACCCTTGGTGGTGAAACACCATAGAATTATGGACTGTGGTGTGTCTCTATTTGACACCAGGAGCGCAGACCACAGTCAGTCGTGTCTCCCTGATGAGTTCAATCCAGCGGACGAAAGGCCTAGGAGCAGGTAATACAAATAGATCTGCCTTCAAGAGGGTTTACAATGGTTCCCTCATGCAGCTAGTGAAGGGTTTCTCATTATTATAATAATTCCTCCCATTTTCTTCATCTTCATTTTTTTTAAATCTTTGCCAAGTCATTACTATAAATGACTGAAGAATTGTTAACCTACACTTGTTTTCCCCACTACTTAATTGTTCAGCATTAATATATATATATATATATATAATATTATATATTATTATCCACGTGTCTGTCTGTCTGTCTGTCTCTCTCCTACACAACACACACACACACACACACACAATATATATTATATATTATATATATTACACATACTGACACTGACAGCGCGAAACAGATCTGTAGGTTTTTAAGCTTGATTTTAACTTGCTTTTAATACAGCAAAATGCCGCTCCCACTCTGGTCGAGCACTCTTTTTAATATAACGCTGATCCTCAGTACTACCCTATATATAATATATATTATATATATATATTATTATAATATATGTGTGTGTGTTGTGTGTGTGTGTTGTGTGTGTCGTTTTTCAACACTTGTCTGCCTCCCACCCCCCCACCCCATCCCATCCCCATCCTGGATGTCACCTGCTGCTGTCAGATTGAACTTACTGTATTCAAACTGACTGTTACCTTTTGTTTGGTTGTCCGTTCAGTTCAGTTCATTTCCCTTTCAGTTGTTCTGATTGGCCAACAGAAACCGCAGCATTGTTACCATTTAAATTTGGCTTCTGAACCGGGATCCAAAAAGCACACACACAACACACACACACCACACACACACGCGCGCGCGCGCGCACGCACGCACGCACGCACGCACACACGCACACACACACAGACACCTTTCTTTTCTTGAAATGTGGGATATAATGGCAAGGTCAACTAGTTGATTGATATTAGAAGGCTCACATTACTAAGTACACTGACAGATTTTTACCAGTGCCAGAGGTGTTGACTCTGGTAAATCCTGTCATGATATCCTGTGCACACCTGTAGCTTTCTTACTAACAGTAGACAAGGACCGCGGTATTCCATTTTTACGACAAATTTCTTTATTCTGTAGTGCTTTGCTGCTATATTTCCTCCTGAACACCTTCACAACCATTACCATTACTTTAAAAGATGGAACTCATTCTCTGGAGGTTTACTGTCAAGTGTCCCCGGAGCGTTCTCCTATTACAGAATGGAGCCATGAACTTCCCATGAATTCGTGACCGAGGCCTTTTTCGTCTGTGCTTTGAGATAGTGTTGCCCGTTGATCTCATCTACTTTCAGGTAACGGGTACAGACGACAATGTTTACATTAAGCAGTATTATAAAAGCGTGATTGACGAGCAAAATGATGACAGCGAACAATGCCCCTGTTTCCTATATCTGGGTGACGTGTGGTTTCTTCTGAAACCATATTGCCTTTAAAAAAAAACAACAAAAACAAGAAGTCACGTTATGCACTTCTAAGGAAATTGCAATAGTAACACACGTGTTTATTGCTTGTTTGTTTGTTTTTGTTTTGTGTTGTTTTGTTGTTGTTTATTTCGTCTGAGAAACTAGTGAACTGACTTCAACGTGTTGACAGCGTTCATGTGGGCCTTTGCGGTCGGCTGGGCCGTAAGCAACATTACCTTACCTTACGTCTGAAAATACAAAAACCAAAATGTATTTTAAAGTTTTGAAACTACCAGCGACAGACTTGATTCTTACCCACTCTTCGCAAGACTAAATAAGCTTGAACAAAAAAAAAAGTTAACTAACGGATGTCATTTGAAAATTAAATAAATAAAAGGGCGAAGCCAGACAGAATCATGGGGGTTGAATTGAGTGCATGGTGTATCAGTTTCAGTTTCAGTTTAGTTATGATATCATTGCACGTGGACTGGTCCATAATTACATGCTGTACCACGTTTGCTGAGACACAAGACCACAGTGCGTGGGGCTTAATCTGGATTGGTGGAGAAAAAAAAAGTGGAATTCAGATGACAGGACTGAAGACGAGGAATCCACTTAGCAGACGCCTGACCTCTGCATTTGCCCGACACGCTGATAAGACCTTTTTGTATACCCTACCAATGGCTACGCTGCTACTATAGTGTGTGCGTGCATGCGTGCGTGCGCGCGCGCGCCGCGCGCGGAGTGTGTGTGTGTGGTGTGTGTGTGTGTGTGTGTGTGTGTGTGTGTGTGTGTGTGTGTGTGCACGCAAGCACGTGGCTGCGCTTGTATGTGAGTGTGTACGCTTGTCTGTGTATGCCGGACAACAACGACACTGCTGCTGCTGCTGCTGCTGCTGCTACTACTACTACTACTACTACTACTGGTGATAATAATGATAATGATAATAATGATAACGTACGGAATTACCATTATTATTATTGTTGTTATTATCATTATCATTATTATCATTATTTTCAGTAGTAGTAGTAATAGTAGTAGTAGTATTGTTATTGTTGTTGTTGTTGATGTAATATTATAACGGTGGTGAACGTAATTGTAATAATGGGACAACTACTGCCACAACTCTCACTACTTCTACTACTACTACTACTACTACTACTACTACTACTACTGCAGCTGTTGCTGCTGCTGCTGCTGCTGTTGCTAATAATGATAGTGTGAAAGACTGAATAAACATAAAACGCGTTTTTCATAGAATACTACAAATATTTAAAGAGAGAGAGAGAGAGGGGGGGGAGGGGGGGGGGGAGGGGGGCACGCCATTCAGCCAATCAGTGGACGTTCTGACACACCAGCATCCCTCATTCTCGACCAATGGTGTAATACAAAGAAAGTGAAAAAAGAGGATTGACGCTGAATCCATGATCCAGAGTCTATGTTCAATCCGTGTCTTATTTTGTCTTCGTCAGCTTTGTTTCAGAATAGTACTGCCATGCATGGACCTGACTGTACGGTTCGCCGAATTTCAAGTGATTGGAGCTTATCAAGATATCCGTTCAGTTGTTAGTGTGTTGCGAGTTCCGCTTGTTTTCGTTTGTCAATCAGACCCCGAAGGAATGTCGTGACGTCAGGTGAAAAGCACGGGAGATAATTCAGGAACGGCGCTCATTGGTCGACATTCCGGGTCCACTGTGTCAGTCAGTTGTAGAAACCGGTTTGCAGAAGGCAGGACAGCTTATCATCCTAGCACCCACCGTGTTTGTTGTGAGTATTTGGAACCTTGTGCCTCCTATTCATGTTGATTTATTCGTGATGAAAATTGGTTACAACATAGATCGCTCTTCTGTATTCTTACTTAAGGGATGATAAAGTGGTGGGTTGTACCTGCTTTAATATTGAAGGATTGACCACAATTGATTTTGCTTTGGTAACATTAAGTGTACAGGACTGTGATTTTATTCTGGCTGTACACAGCTTGCCTGCAGCATTAACAGTAACTTCTAAACGACTTTTGAGGTGACTGTTATTCTGCTATTAAAAGAGTTCTGTTCTTTAGAGTGACTTAGTGGCAGAATCGAACAAACGTGCACATTCCAGACAACATGACTCCAATTGTGGCATTATTGTGACCATTCCTTTGGTTTGATCCTTGTTGGCTATAAAGCCCCCGACTCTCTTACCTGTTAGGAAATCAATGAAATGCACTGACATTGTTCTTACAATTTTTTCTTCAACAATTTGAAGTGAGGAAAACAGGTACAGGATAATCTTATTTTTCTTTCCGATCAGAAGATTTCCTTTCGTACCATCGTCCTCCACAAGACATTTCTGTCTACCTATTTGAAGCTCATGACGAAAACTTTCGGGTGCTATACATTCCCTTGTTATCTTTTCAAAACGGTCGACCATAAAGGCTGTAGCATTTCCCTTAATGAGACAACTGTTGATGGGTTGCACAGGGGTGAGGAGAAAGTTCGTTATTGTGACCGAGCACCCTCCGTTTGCTGAGTTCCAGACACGATTCATTTCATATACAGGGTAGATGGCCTGGTTCGTGCCGGAATAAGGAACGTCTGCCAAAACTGTTTTGGCTATGTCACCACGAAAACTTTCGTATGGAGTTCAGGTTTGAGAGAGAGAGAGAGAGAGAGAGAGAGAGAGAGAGAGAAAGAGAGAGAGTGTGTGTGTGTGTGTGTGTGTGTGAGTGGGGAACCGGTCGCGCGCGCATACACATCCCGCGCGCTCGCGCGCGTTCACGCTAAGACGCGAGGGTGAGGGTAGAGAGGAATGGGGAGGCATGTAGACCAAGGTGGACTTTCGTTTCTTTCCCTCTGGAGTTCAGGTTTTAGTGTGTGTGTGTGTGTGTGTGTGGTGTGTGTGTAACTGAGTGAGTGCATGCATGGGTAGGAATGGGAGGGTGGGGTGGAATGATTGGGAGAAAAAAGGAGGGAGGAGGGGCGGCGGGGGAGGGGGGTATGGACCAAAGTGGACTATGATATGTACGAATTTTCGGATTTTATAGGCGGGTTTTTCTTGGGGGTAGTCAAGGGTGTGGGATATTTTGTGTACGTTGTCAGATCTCATTCATCCTCTCTCTCCACCTTAACATGATCAAGCAATCATCTCGTCGGCTTGATGCTTGTGCAGAATATTGTCCTTACCTCTCTCACCTTTTAAGAAAAGAAAAATCATTGAAATACATGATTATTTTTCTAAGAAAATTCTTCCCTTCAAGTAAAATTCCCTTTCGTACCACCTTTCTGTTCCACAGTTTTTTGTCTACATATTCAAATCATTTATCAAAACTTACGGGCATCGTCTATTTCCTTATATTTGTAACACCATCCAAAAATACGATCTACCACCAGTTTCTTCTTAACCTTTGGCTGAAGTAAGTGTTAGGAGAGTTTCCACAGGGGGAAGAGAGAGGCCGTTATTGTTATCAAGCAATCCATTTGGTGTGTTTTTAAACGATTCATTTTGTTTATGGGGTATATAGCTTGGTTCGCCCCTCAGTTAAGAACATCTGCCGACACTGTTTTCGCTAAGTCCACGCGAAATAGCTCCATCGGTGTAGAGCTCAGACACACACACATATATATATATACTGAACAATTAAGTAGTGGGGAAAAACAAGTGCAGGCTAACAATTCTTCAGTCATTATAGTAATGACTTGGCAAAGATTTGAAGTTCTAGAAAAAAAAAATGAAGATGAAGAAAATGGGGGAATATATTATAAACATGAGAAATTCTTCACTAGCTGCCTGGGGGAACCATCGTAATACTTCTCGAAGGCAGATCTATTTGCATTGCCTGCTCCTAGGCCTTTCGTCCGCTGGATCGGACTCATCAGGGAGACACGGCTGATTGTGGCTGTGCTCCTGGTGTCAAATAGAGACACACCACAGTCCAAAATTCTATGGTGTTCTCACCACCAAGGGTTCAAAAAAGAATCCAACAGCACCCCCCAAAGCGGCCAGCGAAGGATAGTAAATGGAATAAAACGAAAGTGTGGAGAGGAAAAAAGTTGCTGAAGAACTAAAAGCATTATGCAAACAGTATAAAATGTTGGGGACAATCTTTGAGCCTATGCTTGAGGATCCATTCAAGGATGCAAGGGAGATCAAAAGATATGGAACAGTCTGAGTGGTCAGCTCTGCTGTTCAATAACTCAAGCATTGTGTGTGTGTGTGTGTGTGTGTGTGTGTGTGTGCGCGCGCGCACACACACACACACACACACACACACACACGCACACACGCACACACACACACACACACACACACACACACACACACACACACACACTTGCACGGGAGGGTGGGATTGGGGAGGGATAGGGTAATTAGTCTATCGCGGACTTCGGTTTCTTGAATTTTGATGTGGGTTGTTATTGTTGAGGTGGTGAGGGGTGTGAGTATTTTATGTATTTTTTCGGTTGTCCTATTTCTTTCTTGTTGTCTGCTTCATTGTGATCGAACACTTACCTTTTGCTTGATTATTGTTCACGATTGTGTCCCCACCTGTCTCAGCTGTTAGCAAATCATTGTTAACATAATATTTTTTCTCTAAGAACTATTTTTTCTTCGAAGCAGGAGGATTTCCTTTCGCACCACCCTCCTCTACACGGGCTTTCTGCCTTCACACTGAAGCTGGTTTATGAAAACTTAGGAGCATCATAAATTCCCTTGTCATCTTTTCAAAACAGTCGACAGTATAATCTGTAATCAAATTCTCCTTGATTGGTGAACGAAGAAAGTGTTTGGAGTGTTTGTACCGGTATTTGGAGAGAAGGCATTATCACAAGCGAGAACTGCCCATTTGTTATGCGCATAAACTGTTCATTTTGGGGAAGACGACTTCTACCAATATCGTTTTGAATGTATCCCCATGAAACAATGCTTCCTTCTATGTGGATTTAAGGTTTTGATATGGGATGAGGTCATGGATTCGATTCCCATCATTGCAATTCATATGTAGAATTATTTTGGCCTTGACCAGCTCCTACCCTGTGACAGGAGCAAGTCCAAGTTTTGTCCACTTAATGACCGAATCTCTGAGAATGTCACTCGAATTTGCTGACCAACTCTGCAGGTGTTTGTACCTCTCGGGTCTGGTTGACTCCAAGATAAATAAGTAAAAGATGCTTAGGGTATCTCCCGGCCATGTGGTCTTTGACCAGAAGTCTAAACATCAGCTTTATCGTCAACATCCTCACTGCTAAGCATTAAACAAATTGTCGACTTCTGTAGCAGTTTTGTGCTAGCCTCGTTTTGACCTCAGTTTCTGTTTATTCCCCATGTCTACGCCTCTGGCGAGTTCATGTCAATATCATCAGCATGGCCAAGTTCATGGGGGCAGTCGTCACACTGCCATGGTGGCACCCTCCAAGAGGAGGAGGAGGAGGGGTGGGGGTGGGAGCAGTTACTCACCCTAACTCCACAGTTAAACAGTTATCATGGTCGGTGGGGGGCTACGCAGGTGGTGTCCCGCATATGTTGGATTAGAACAGGCCACACTGAATACCGCCAAAGTGACACGGCAGCAGTGTGGCGTCTTCTCTACTGGTTTGCCCCATAAGAACCCGATGTCAATCGCTCTGTGTAGATTGCTTTTGTTGGGGCTGCGGCAGGACAAGTCCGGGTGTGGCTGTGAATTGTGGAGCCGGTATAATCCGCACGGGAGTAAATCTACTGAAGTGGCGCAGAGGATGAGATGGTCTCTTCCCGTCACCTTCTCCTCCGCCCCCCCCCCCCCCCCCCGCCCTTACATGCATACGTATATCTCTATACATTTATATTATATATATATATATATATATATATATATATATATATATATATATATACTACTAAAAACAATTGAAGTACCACCCCTAATTTTTGTATGCAATTTTTAAAAAGCTCTGATAAACCAATTAATATTGATAATTGAATAAACTCTGCTGGATAAGCTTACTCGGTTCTCAAATACTACTCCTCGTGCATTTTTGTTATGTTAAAGTCGGTCCGCAGTTATCTACCGCGTCGCATCTGAGGCAAAAAAATCCCGAGAAATTATCGAACTTGTGTCGCTCCCAGATTTTGACACAGACACAGCAAGAAAAAAAAATGTGATGCACGTGAAAGCAAGGTCTTTTCTGAGCAGAATTGCAATCAGTTAGCACATTTGACGGGTATAAAAAGTCGCGAAATTTAGGAAGATTTAACCATGCCTGCGAGACAATGACTAAGCAACACCGACAGAGGAAGAGCGATAGCATGGTACCAAGAAGGTATTGGCTTGAGGGAGATTGGTCGACGGCTTGGAGTGAGTCACCCAGTCATTCTGAGGCTCAGAGACCGTTGGCTTAACATTGGAAGTGTTGAAGAACAGCAGGGACGTGGACGGACGAGAAGCACCTCCAGACAGCAGGATCGGTTCATTGTTATCGCTTGTCTGAGAGACCGTTCAGCCAGTGCCACAGTACTCCGAGACCAGCTACGACAAGCCAGCAACGTCAACGTCAGTACCCAGACAGTTCGGAACTGGCTCCACGACGCCAACTTGAGGTCAAGGTCCCCAGCAGTGAGATCAATACTGACCCCAGCGCATCGAGCTCATCGTCGGGCCTGGGCAGCATGTCATAGAAGGTGGACAAGAGCTGAATGGGCAACAGTACTCTTCACAGACGAGTCAAGGTTCACCCTCAGGTTCAACGACGGGCGGGTTCGCGTCTGGCGACGTCCTGGAGAACGCTACGTTGACGCTGCCGTCAGGGAGCATGACCGCTATGGAGGTGGGTCCGTGATGGTGTGGGGTGGATTCAGCCTACGTCACAGGACCCCCCTACACCGTGTTGAAGGCCGCCTGACCGGTGCCACCTACCGCGACACCATCATCCGCCCCCTTGTGATGCCCGCCCTGAGGGCAGTTGGCCAGGGCCCCCAGTTCCAGGACGACAACGCGCCGTGCCACCGCGCCGCCATCGTGAATCAGTTCCTACAAGGGCAGCAGGTGACAAGAATGGACTGGCCTGCCAGGTCACCAGATTTGAACCCCATAGAGCATCTGTGGGACGTGCTGGGAAGGCGAGTGCGGGCCCACAACCCTCCAGCAGACACCGTGGACCAGCTGTTTCAGTTGCTGGAGCAGGAGTGGCAGGCGATCCCCCAGGACACTCTCCGCCGCCTGGTGCACTCCATGAGACGTCGATGTGACGCTTGTTTGAACGCGAACGGTGGTCATACCCGTTATTAACATCATGACATCTACCATAGACTCTTGTTACTTTTCATTTTGGGGGTATGCCTCTTTAATCAAGTGTAAAACAAAGATAATTTTTTGTCACGGTGTTTGAATAAATTTGAATGGATTGAGGAATAATAAAAATAAAATATTAAATCATTAAATTATGTTCAGCTTTGTTTTCTTTCGAATGACAGCAGTTTTCCTAAGTGGTACTTCAATTGTTTTGAGTAGTGTATATATATATATATATATATTTGTGTGTGTGTGTGTGTGTGTGTGTGTGTGTGTGTGTGCGTGTGTGTGCGCGCGCGCGTGCGTGCATGCGTGCGTGCGTGCATGCGTGTGTGTGTGTGTGTGTGTAATGTATACTGAACGACCTTAATGAGAAGCAATGCTCTTATATAAATACATCGTTAAACCTCTGACTAT
>CM065724.1:14956946-14971946 GCA_033310375.1 Conus canariensis | reverse complement strand
ATCTGGGAGCAGCTCCATTCACTGCTCTGGAGAAGAAATTGACAGAATTGTTGTCATCGGTTTTGGATCGGCTTACTATACTTGAACAATCAGTTGAGGTTTTGTCTCAGAAATGCAATAGTGTTCCGTCCAGCAGTGTACAACAGGCTTCAGTCCCTGCTGGTGAGGGAAGAAGTGTTTCAGTTGCACAAAGTGCTGTGGATCAGAGGTCAGGGGTGAAGGATCGGAGGAAAGAGATGTCCCCTCGCTCACAGGCCAATAACAGCAGTACGAGACAGGCACGCAGTGAGGAGCGTCCTTTTCGGACTCCAGACCCTCCTAGGGGAAAATCTCGAAGTCAGGTATTTGGTGCAGCAGGTTTCAGTCCAGTAAGAGCAAATTCCAAGCATGGCAACAAACAACTTAGAAATTTATCAGGAGCATCGGCTTCTGACCTTGTCTTGAAGAACCGTTTTAGTTCTTTGGTGGACAGTGAAGTTTCTGGAGAAGAGGGCTGATAGATATTCTTTTAACAACCTAACATGGACATACTCCAGTGGAACATAAGGGGAGTTAAAGCAAATTGTCGGGACCTTGAGCTATTATTGACAGAGTATAGATCTTCGGTAATTGCTCTTCAGGAAACCCTTTTAACTGCAAGTAAGAAGCATGAGATTCCTGGTTTCTCCTGCTTACTCAAGCCAGCTTCTGCAGACTTTTCAAGGAGAGGCGTTTCTCTTTATATTCATAATTCGGTACTACATACAGAAATTCCACTTCAGACGGATCTGGAGGCAGTGGCAGCTCGTATCTCGTTAAACAAGGTCGTTACGATATGTTGTTTGTATCTGTCTCCATCTTCTGTGATTTCGAAGAGTCAGTTGGATGGTTTAATTTCTCAGCTCCCTCGCCCATTTCTTTTATTGGGTGACTTGAATGGCCATTCTCCACAGTGGGGAAGTAACTGCACCAATTCTCAAGGGAAAGTTCTTGAGGATTTTATATCGGATCATGATCTCTGTCTTCTGAATTCAGGCTCACCGACCTTTTGTTCTCCTTCTGGTTCTTTGACTCACTTGGATTTGTCCATTTCCGACCCTTCCTTATTTTTGGACTTAGAGTGGCAGGTTCATTCGGACCTAAGCGGGAGTGATCACTTTCCGATTTTTATTTATTTTACAAAGCAAATGCAGGAGTCCCCTCGGGAAACATGGAAGTTTCGCTCTGCAGATTGGAGTCTTTATCAGCAACAGATTTTAAGTAGACTGCCTATGAATCTGTTGCGGAGTTATGATGATCCTGTTTTGCAGTTCACTAAAGTGATTGTAGAGAGTGCTAAGGAAGCTATTCCCAAGTCCCGTGATAAACCAAATGATGTTAAGACCCCTTGGTATGATAAAGAGTGCAAAACTTTGAAGGGTAAGAGAAAAGGTGCTCAAAGACTTTTTGCTAGGTTTCCTATGGTGGGGAACAAAGTTAAACATCAGGCGTGTAGGGCTAAGTGTCGGTATACTTTTAAAACTAAGAAGAAAGAATCTTGGAAAAATTTTTGTTCAAATCTGTCCTTTAAGGTCAATTCAAGGAAAGTCTGGAAACTAATCCGTAAGATTAAGGGAAAGTCGGTTACATCAGTTATAAAATGTTTGCAAGTAAATGGATCGATTATTACTAATAAAAAGGAGGTTGCTAACTTGTTAGCTGTTACTATCCATCAAAATTCGTCAGCTGATCATTATTGCAAGGAATTCCAGCGTATCAAAAGATCAGCAGAGTCAAAATCTTGTTCCTTCGTGCCAGATAGTTCTGAGGATTACAACTGCGTTTTCAGCATGGATGAGTTAAAGGACGCCATTTTGAAAGCCAACAACTCAGCTCCTGGACCAGATGACATTCATTATCAATTTATTCAACATTTGCCAGCTGAGGGTTTAAAGGTGTTGTTGTCTCTGTTTAATCATGTTTGGTGTTCAGGGTATTTTCCACCTTCTTGGAGAGAGGCGGTTGTTATCCCTATTCCTAAACCAGGGAAAGATCATTCGGACCCTAACAACTATCGTCCTATAGCTCTCACTAGTTGCTTATGTAAAACTATGGAGAGAATGGTATATTCTCGATTGTTATGGCAGTTAGAATGTCTGGGGGCCTTAGATGTTTCCCAGTGTGGATTTCGGAACAACCGCAGTACTACTGATCACCTGGTTCGATATGAGTCTTTTATCAGGAATGCTTTGATTAATGGAGAACATGTAGTTTCTATTCTTTTTGATTTAGAAAAAGCTTATGACACAACATGGAGGCATGGAATTCTCCAGGATTTGAAGGCACTTGATTTCAAAGGTAATTTACCAATGTTTATTGCTAATTTTTTGTCTAACAGGCATTTCAGTGTTAGGCTTCATTCGACCTTTTCGGATCCTTTTGAGCAGGAGATGGGTGTCCCTCAGGGTAGCATCCTTTCTCCACTTCTGTTCAATCTCAAGATTAATAACATTGTCCAGTCAGTAAATTCTGGAATTGATAAGTCATTATTTGTTGATGACTTCTCCATCTCTGCCAAGGGGAAAACTTTGGCTGCAGCTGAGCGTCAACTTCAGTTGTGTGTTAATCGTGTTCAGCAGTGGGTTACTGAAAATGGATTTAAGTTTTCAGCTACTAAGACAGAGTGTGTTCATTTCCATAGGAAAAGATCTCAGGTCTTAGAACCAGCTATCAGTCTCAATGGTCAAGTAATTAAAGTTTCCAAACAAGTGAAATTTTTGGGGGTTATTTTTGATAATAAGCTTTCTTTTTTGCCTCACATTAAGTACATTAAACAATCTTGCCAGTCAGGTTTGAATGTTTTGAAGGTTATTAGTCACACTGATTGGGGTGCAGACAAGCGAACTTTGTTGCGATTGTATCGGGCTTTGGTGAGACCAAAGCTAGATTATGGGTGTGTGGTATATGGTTCTGCAAGAAAATCTTACCTCAAAGCTCTTGATCCAATTCATCATCAAGGACTGCGGATTGCTCTGGGAGCATTTCGCACATCTCCAAAAGAGAGTTTGTATGCTGAATCTGGTGAACCCCCTCTGGAGCTAAGGAGGTTGTGTCTTTCCATGAATTACTATCCGAAACTGAGGGCTAATCCAGAAAACCCTGCCTATGATATTGTCATGAACCCGCCTTTTAGAGCCAAATATGATCTAAAGCCAAATGAGATTCCTCCACTGGGTATTCGTATTTTGCCCCACTTCGGGGCAGCTGGCATTGACCTTGATGCTGTTGATGACGGTCCATTACAGACTGATGTACCTCCCTGGAAAGTCGCCAATCCAGAGATTAATTTATATTTAACTCAATTTCGAAAGGAGGTCACCTCGAGTGCTGCATATAAACAACTTTATCTTGGGCAATGTGAACTTTATCAAGATTTTATCAAGATTTTTACAGATGGTTCTAAAAAAGGTGAGAGGGCTGCAGCTGCCATTGTGTGTGATAACAATTTTCAGGAGCCTACTTTGTTAAGATTGCGGGATTGGTCGTCTGTTTATACTGCTGAACTAAAGGCTTTAAATCTGGCCCTCAGTGCGGTGTCCAGGTCAGATCAGAATGATTTCCTTATTTTATCGGATTCATTGTCGGCATTGTCGGCTCTATCGACAAGAGAAGTTTCACATCCAGTTTTGGCTGATATTCATGATCTTCATACTCGGCTTGTCTCTTCGGGAAAGCATATAGTTTTCTTGTGGGTCCCCAGCCACATGGGAATCTATGGTAACTCAGTGGTGGACAAAGCAGCCAAACAAGCTCTCGGTGCAAGTCTTTCCAGGAGGCCTATGCAGTTTGTTCCTCACTCTGATCTACGTCATAAATCTAGTTTGTATTGTCGTGAACTGTGGCAGAGTGAATGGTGTAATCAAATTCATAATAAATTGTTTAAAATTTGCCCAGATTTAACTATTCCTTTCCCATCGGTGGTATGTAACCGTAAAGAGGAATCGGTTTTGTCACGGTTACATATTGGGCACAGCTATATAACGCACAGTTGGATACTCAGAGGGGAAGACCCCCCATTGTGTGTTGCGTGTGACAGCTTGTTCAGTGTTAATCATTTTTTGACAGAATGTGCTGATTTGATGTGTATCAGAGAGAAGTTCTTTTCCACCAGTGATTTATCAGTTCTTTTTCGTGAGATTTCAGTAGATCTTATTTTTTCTTTTTTGAAAGAGGTAAACTTATTTTATAAAATATAGTGTTTTAATTATGTATACAGGTGTCGTCGGAGTTGAACAGATAATTGTGCTTTTGTCCTCATAAATTTTAAGCTATGTGTTAATACTAGTGTGGGTATTTGTATTTAGAGACTTAGATATGACAGCTGAGGTCCTGATTTGGCTCCTAGTAGTCCGCTGGACCCTATAAACACCAACTAACTAACTATCAGCATTCTTATTGTGTATCTGTGAGTTCTCTGTATACTGTTTTGCATGCAGAACCATACAATACTGGTATGAACTGCATTACAGAGGCACTAACTATTGCCTAGACAATAACGTTTTTCAGCACTCAAACAGAGAAGAAAGCACGGACCCACACCCGAGAAGAGGTACAGCAATGGGGGCCCAATTATACATGCCATCATGTAGATGTGTTTCTCTGAACTGGACAATACCCCCACCGGGGTCTGCCCTGGGGGACCTGGTGGGGTGCCTTATTTTTAGTTCTCAGGGTCACCCTCTTGTGCCCCTTGAGGGTGGGACTTTGTTTTAAGTGGGCTTTCTTTTTCTCTGTTTTTTTGTGTTTTTTCTGCCTACCCATGGTTCTTTCACCTGCATTTCTCTTTCAACATTCTCCTTATTAATCTGCAGTTTTCTGTTTTGTCTATCTTCTGCCTTTACGGATCTTTATCATATTCTTTTCCTTTTTTCACAAGTCTTCTGTAGCACTATCTAATTTCTCTGTGGCCTCTTGGTCCACCGTGTTGACCGTGCGGTGCGACCCGTGTCGGGGGAGAATGGTGTCCTGGTGGTTGAGAGGGACTCGGAGTAGGATCCGCGCCCCTCAACACGCCACTTTGGCCCGGACTTCCCCTAGACGGGGGGCAGCATGGGGCCCAATGCTGTCAACCGGTCGCCTTCTCAGTGTGGGCATGGCATGGGTCAAACCGTGTGCCACGTTGCTTGTCCTGGAAGCCAGGTGAGTGGCTTCCTGTCCGTTCCCGGCAGTTGGTCATGAGCCTGGTGGATGGGGTGGAGCGCGTGTCACGCGGTGTATACCTGCACTATAACCCTGGTGTTTCCCTTTGCTGGAGGACCGCTTAGGGGCATCGCCCTTGTGGGCACTCGATGGCGGGGGGGGGGGGGGGGGGAGTAGTGGAGGTGAAGTTTTTTTCTTTCATTATGACATCTAAACAACTACCCCCTAACAAAAAGAGAAGAAACGATGATGGACATGGTACGCTTATGGACGAGACTATGAGTAGAGATTCAGATTCAGATAACGAGATAAGAGAAGTGGCAAAGAGAAAGGGTATCCAAAACAGATGGCCAAGCTTCCTTTTAGTGGAAGCAAAAGATCCGAAAGAATCCATTGCTCGGATTTCTCCGTTCGCTGTTTGCAAGTGGTTCGAGGGAGTTTCGTCCACAGGATTTAAAATGATTAAAAGACTCCGATCTGGTAGTTACCTTGTTAACTGTGCTACGGAAGCGGCGTCTCGGTTGCTGCTGAAAAGGGATGGTTCTCAACTCATGCAGATCACAGTTTAGGTTTCCATTCACCCCTTTCTCAACTACTCGAAAGGGGTAATCAGATGTGTTGACTTGGCTGGAGTTGCTGAATCAGAAATTCGGACTGAGATGGAAAGTCAGGGTGTTCGGCAGGTCCATAGAGTTAAAATCTCTAAAGGAAGTGACTTAATCGAAACCAACACGCTATTCTTGACTTTTGCTATGCCATCTCCTCCAGAGTTTGTCAAAGTGGGTTATGTCCGAGTGAAAGTTACGCCTTTTGTACCATCTCCTTTGCGGTGTTTCAAGTGCCAACCCTTTGGGCATTCCAGCCGAGCTTGTCGGGGTCAGGAGATCTGTCGTGACTGTGGACAGAAGAAGCATGATGAATCTTGTATAAATGCTGTATACCGTGTCAATTGTAAGGGTGATCATCCAGCAAATTCAAAAAGTTGTCCAGTGTGGAAAAAGGAATGCGAGATTCAGAAAGTAAAGATTGAGAGGAAATGTTCCTTTCTTGAGGCTAGAAGGTTAGTGGAGGCCAGGACTCCTTCGGCTGCGACTTATGCACAGAAGGTGGTTAACGATTCTGCGAACCGGTCATCGGGTGATGATCTGGGAGCAGCTCCATTCACTGCTCTGGAGAAGAAATTGACAGAATTGTTGTCATCGGTTTTGGATCGGCTTACTATACTTGAACAATCAGTTGAGGTTTTGTCTCAGAAATGCAATAGTGTTCCGTCCAGCAGTGTACAACAGGCTTCAGTCCCTGCTGGTGAGGGAAGAAGTGTTTCAGTTGTACAAAGTGCTGTGGATCAGAGGTCAGGGGTGAAGGATCGGAGGAAAGAGATGTCCCCTCGCTCACAGGCCAATAACAGCAGTACGAGACAGGCACGCAGTGAGGAGCGTCCTTTTCGGACTCCAGACCCTCCTAGGGGAAAATCTCGAAGTCAGGTATTTGGTGCAGCAGGTTTCAGTCCAGTAAGAGCAAATTCCAAGCATGGCAACAAACAACTTAGAAATTTATCAGGAGCATCGGCTTCTGATCTTGTCTTGAAGAACCGTTTTAGTTCTTTGGTGGACAGTGAAGTTTCTGGAGAAGAGGGCTGATAGATATTCTTTTAACAACCTAACATGGACATACTCCAGTGGAACATAAGGGGAGTTAAAGCAAATTGTCGGGACCTTGAGCTATTATTGACAGAGTATAGATCTTCAGTAATTGCTCTTCAGGAAACCCTTTTAACTGCAAGTAAGAAGCATGAGATTCCTGGTTTCTCCTGCTTACTCAAGCCAGCGTCTGCAGACTTTTCAAGGAGAGGCGTTTCTCTTTATATTCATAATTCGGTACTACATACAGAAATTCCACTTCAGACGGATTTGGAGGCAGTGGCAGCTCGTATCTCGTTAAACAAGGTCGTTACGATATGTTGTTTGTATCTGTCTTCATCTTCTGTGATTTCGAAGAGTCAGTTGGATGGTTTAATTTCTCAGCTCCCTCGCCCATTTCTTTTATTGGGTGACTTGAATGGCCATTCTCCACAGTGGGGAAGTAACTGCACCAATTCTCAAGGGAAAGTTCTTGAAGATTTTATATCGGATCATGATCTCTGTCTTCTGAATTCAGGCTCACCGACCTTTTGTTCTCCTTCTGGTTCTTTGACTCACTTGGATTTGTCCATTTGCGACCCTTCCTTATTTTTGGACTTAGAGTGGCAGGTTCATTCGGACCTAAGCGGGAGTGATCACTTTCCGATTTTTATTTATTTTACGAAGCAAATGCAGGAGTCCCCTCGGGAAACATGGAAGTTTCGCTCTGCAGATTGGAGTCTTTATCAGCAACAGATTTTAAGTAGACTGCCTATGAATCTGTTGCGGAGTTATGATGATCCTGTTTTGCAGTTCACTAAAGTGATTGTAGAGAGTGCTAAGGAAGCTATTCCCAAGTCCCGTGATAAACCAAATGATGTTAAGACCCATTGGTATGATAAAGAGTGCAAAACTTTGAAGGGTAAGAGAAAAGGTGCTCAAAGACTTTTTGCTAGGTTTCCTATGGTGGGGAACAAAGTTAAACATCAGGCGTGTAGGGCTAAGTGTCGGTATACTTTTAAAACTAAGAAGAAAGAATCTTGGAAAAAATTTTGTTCAAATCTGTCCTTTAAGGTCAATTCAAGGAAAGTCTGGAAACTAATCCGTAAGATTAAGGAAAAGTCGGTTACATCAGTTATAAAATGTTTGCAAGTAAATAGATCGATTATTACTAATAAAAAGGAGGTTGCTAACTTGTTAGCTGTTACTATCCATCAAAATTCGTCAGCTGATCATTATTGCAAGGAATTCCAGCGTATCAAAAGATCAGCAGAGTCAAAATCTTGTTCCTTCGTGCCAGATAGTTCTGAGGATTACAACTGCGTTTTCAGCATAGATGAGTTAAAGGACGCCATTTTGAAAGCCAACAACTCAGCTCCTGGACCAGATGACATTCATTATCAATTTATTCAACATTTGCCAGCTGAGGGTTTAAAGGTGTTGTTGTCTCTGTTTAATCATGTTTGGTGTTCAGGGTATTTTCCACCTTCTTGGAGAGAGGCGGTTGTTGTCCCTATTCCTAAACCAGGGAAAGATCATTCGGATCCTAACAACTATCGTCCTATAGCTCTCACTAGTTGCTTATGTAAAACTATGGAGAGAATGGTATATTCTCGATTGTTATGGCAGTTAGAATGTCTGGGGGCCTTAGATGTTTCCCAGTGTGGATTTCGGAACAACCGCAGTACTACTGATCACCTGGTTCGATATGAGTCTTTTATCAGGAATGCTTTGATTAATGGAGAACATGTAGTTTCTATTCTTTTTGATTTAGAAAAAGCTTATGACACAACATGGAGGCATGGAATTCTTCAGGACTTGAAGGCACTTGATTTCAAAGGTAATTTACCAATGTTTATTGCTAATTTTTTGTCTAACAGGCATTTCAGTGTTAGACTTCATTCGACCTTTTCGGATCCTTTTGAGCAGGAGATGGGTGTCCCTCAGGGTAGCATCCTTTCTCACTTCTGTTCAATCTCAAGATTAATAACATCGTCCAGTCAGTAAAGTCTGGAATTGATAA
This sequence comes from Conus canariensis, assembly GCA_033310375.1. Lineage (NCBI taxonomy): Eukaryota > Metazoa > Mollusca > Gastropoda > Neogastropoda > Conidae > Conus > Conus canariensis. The sequence continues at coordinate 14,963,147 of CM065724.1, read as the reverse complement.
GTCATTATTTGTTGATGACTTCTCCATCTCTGCCAAGGGGAAAACTTTGGCTGCAGCTGAGCGTCAACTTCAGTTGTGTGTTAATCGTGTTCAGCAGTGGGTTACTGAAAATGGTTTTAAGTTTTCAGCTACTAAGACAGAGTGTATTCATTTCCATAGGAAAAGATCTCAGGTCTTAGAACCAGCTATCAGTCTCAATGGTCAGGTAATTAAAGTTTCCAAACAAGTGAAATTTTGGGGGGTTATTTTTGATAATAAGCTTTCTTTTTTGCCTCACATTAAGTACATTAAACAATCTTGCCAGTCAGGTTTGAATGTTTTGAAGGTTATTAGTCACACTGATTGGGGTGCAGACAAGCGAACTTTGTTGCGATTGTATCGGGCTTTGGTGAGACCAAAGCTAGATTATGGGTGTGTGGTATATGGTTCTGCACTAAAATCTTACCTCAAAGCTCTTGATCCAATTCATCATCAAGGACTGCGGATTGCTCTGGGAGCACTTCGCACATCTCCAAAAGAGAGTTTGTATGTTGAATCTGGTGAACCCCCTCTGGAGCTAAGGAGGTTGCGTCTTTCCATGAATTATTATCTGAAACTGAGGGCTAATCCAGAAAACCCTGCCTATGATATTGTCATGAACCCGCCTTTTAGAGCCAAATATGATCTAAAGCCAAATGAGATTCCTCCACTGGGTATTCGTATTTTGCCCCACTTCGGGGCAGCTGGCATTGACTTTGATGCTGTTGATGACGGTCCATTACAGACTGATGTACCTCCCTGGAAAGTCGCCAATCCAGAGATTAATTTATATTTAACTCAATTTCGAAAGGAGGTCACCTCGAGTGCTGCATATAAACAACTTTATCTTGGGCAATGTGAACTTTATCAAGATTTTATCAAGATTTTTACAGATGGTTCTAAAAAAGGTGAGAGGGCTGCAGCTGCCATTGTGTGTGATAACAATTTTCAGGAGCCTACTTTGTTAAGATTGCGGGATTGGTCGTCTGTTTATACTGCTGAACTGAAGGCTTTAAATCTGGCCCTCAGTGCGGTGTCCAGGTCAGATCAGATTGAAACAAATTTGTATATGTTTTTAGCAGCTTGATTTTATCTAGTTGCAAAGCGAGAGGACTGCAGGCGGAAATCTAAACAAATCTTAAATAAATGTTAGCGAACCGCCCAGAGAACGTGGACAAACGAGTCACAAGACGAAACACAACTAGTTTCGACCTCTTAGGTCTTCATCAGGTGAGACATTAACGAATATTCGTTAATGTCTCACCTGATGAAGACCTAAGAGGTCGAAACTAGTTGTGTTTCGTCTTGTGACTCGTTTGTCCACGTTCTCTGGGCGGTTCGCTAACATTTATTTAAAGCTTGATTTTAACTTGCTTTTAATATAACAATATAACAATATATATATATATATATATATATATAATATATATATATATATGTGTGTGTGTGTGTGTGTGTGTGTGTGTGTGTGTGTGTGTGTGTGTGTGGGCGGCGGCGCGCGCGCGCGCGGCGTGTGTGTGTGTGTGTGTGTAAAAAGTGTTTCTTCTTCTAAGTCTCTCATCTTGTCCTGACATTTCTCCTATCCAACGGCCTTTGTCCACCCTCCCCCCTCTCATGCCTTTCCTTTCTCCTTTGCCCCCTCCCCCATTTCTCATCTCTTCTCTCTGTTTCGCTCTCTCCACCTAACTCTCTCTCCCCTCCCCCCCCCCCTCCCCATCTCTCTCGCTCTCTCACTTTCGTGCGCGTTCTTTGAGTGATAAATTCACCATAATCGAGATGTCATTTTACTTGATGAGAATCTTGTATCATTAAACCTTGGCTTCAAGAAGCTGTAAAGCAGCAAAAATATGTCCAAAATATCTCTGAAGACAAGAAAAGACTGTTGTTTTTGTCTGTGTATTTTATCTTCTCCGGTTTTTACTACAGTTTCTTTTACAATGTGCGGAGCCTAGGACATCAAAAGAGCATTATGTCTTTTTAGATTCTCTCTCTCTCTCTCTCTCTCTCTCTCTTCTCTTATATATATATATATATATATATATATATATATATATAGATATATATATATTTCGTTGTCCCCCTATCCATCCCTTTCTCTATGTCCGCACGTTCAAACTCTCTATCCCCTTTTCTCCAACAGCCCTCTCTCCAGTCGGTAACTGGGCCTGTCTGTGTATCTCTCCGTCCCATCATTTCTCAAAACCCAGTTGTCTTATCCTCTCCCCATCCCACCTTTCATCCTACTCTCCCTTCATCTCAACTCCCTCGTCCCTTCCTCAGTCCCATCCTCCCTGTCTCTCCATACTACCATTCCCCACCGTCCTCCACCCATCCTCCCTCTCCGTCTCTCCATTCAGTCCTCTCTCTCTCTCTGTCTCTACATCCCTTCGTCTCATCGCTCCATCCCTACATTCATCCTTTTCTCCATCAAAGTCTCTCTTTTCTTGTTCTTTCATAACATCATCTGGACATAGCACAGAGACCGCTCTCCTGAAAGTTGTAAACGACCTTCTTCTTGCCCTTGATGATGACAAAGTCTCCCTTCTCTCTCTTTTAGATCTTTCCGCGGCATTTGACACCATTGATCATGACATCCTCCTTTCTAGACTCCAAACTTCTTTTGGCATTCACGGCACTGTTCTTGCGTGGGTTAGGTCCTATCTCAGTGATCGTTCCCAGAGAATTGTTGTCAATGGTCTTTCTTCATATCCTACACCTCTAACCTGTGGGGTACCGCAAGGTTCCGTCCTGGGCCGGTTCTGTTTGTTCTGTATGTCAGACCTGTGTCAGACATTATCGATCAGCACTCATTGCTGCATGAGAGTTCTGCTGATGACACTCAGATGTACAAGTCAAGCACTGTATCTCAACTCAAGAACGTTGTCAGTGATGTTAAAAGCTGTTCACAGGATTTAAAGAATTGGATGACTTTGAATAAGTTGCAGCTGAATGACGACAAAACTGAAGTTCTTCTCCTTGCTCCTCCCAAACTCCAAGGTCATCCCTCCCTTCCTTCTTCCATCAGTATTGGAAGTTCTGATATTCAACTCTCATCCCAGGCTCGTAACCTCGGTGTGACTTTTGATTCCACCCTCTCTTTCAAGCACCACGTGTCTGATGTTTGTAAGGCATCATATCTGGAAATACGTAAGATCAGTTCAATCAGACACTTCCTTTCCACTGAAGCCACAAAAACTCTGGTTTGTTCCCAAGTTCTCTCAAGGCTGGACTACTGCAACAGTCTCTTGGCTGGCTCACCAAAGTACCTACTCAATAAACTGCAGAAGGTTCAGAATAGCGCTGCCAGGCTTGTTTGCAAAGCGTCTAAACGTAAACATGTGAGTCCTCTGTTGCAGTCCCTCCACTGGCTTCCAATTCAGAGGCGAATTGACTACAAGCTGGCGTCCGTCTGTTTCTCTTCTGTTTCTGGTACTGGACCAAAATATCTTTCCGACATCCTCCACATCTACATCCCATCCCGTCATTTTCGTTCCTCTGCCAACAGTCGCCTCTTGCACATTCCTTCTGTCAGAACAAAATCTTTTGGTCAACGTTCTCTTTCCTTCCAAGGACCAACTGTCTGGAATACACTTCCCATCAGTGTCAGACACCTACCTTCACCCTCTTCTTTCAAATCTGCTTTCAAAACTAACTTCTTTCATCAGTCGTAACCCCCCCCCCCCCCCCCCCCCCCCCCAACTTCCCAATCCACCTTGAGTGGGTTTGTGCATGCGCGCGTGAGTGCCTGGTGGTTGTGTTGCTTGTGCGTGCAGGCCGTGTTGATGTGAGTGCTTGCGTGCGTGCGTGCTGGTGTCTGAGAGCGTGGGTGTGTGGTCATGCGTGAGCTCGCGTGCGCGCGCGCGCGCGCGCGTGCGTGCGTGCGCGCGTGTGTGTGTGTGTGTGTGTGTGTGTGTGTGTGTGTGTGTGTGTGTGTGTGTGTGTTGTTGTTGTTGGTAACGTAAAGCGCTTAGAGCCCTAAATTATAGAGAATAGGCGCTATATAAATTAACATTATTATTATTATTATTATTATTATTATTATTATCATCTCCCTAGGTCTATCCATTCCATCCGCTTCTTCATTCTCCTTCTCTCTATCTCCCCTATCACATTATCCTATCGTTCATTCGATTCTTCCCTCTCTCTCTCTCCTCCATCCTGTCTTTCCATGCCTTTCTCCACCCATTCTCTCCCCTGTCCCACCATACACCCCTCTCCTCACGTTCCTCCATCCTGTCTTTTCCATGCCTTTCTCCACCCCATTCTCTCCCCCTGTCCCACCATACACCCCTCTCCTCACGTTCCTCCATCCTGTCTTTTCCATGCCTTTCGCCACCCCATTCTCTCCCCCTGTCCCACCATACACCCCTCTCCTCACGTTCCTCCATCCCATACCACCCCCACCCGCTTCTCTCCAATCGTCTGTCCCTTTCTCCATCCATCCATCCATCCTGTTTTCTTTCCCAGTCCGCTCTTTTCTCTCTCTGTCTGCCGCTCCATTCAATTGTGACTCTCCACCCTCCATTACGTCTGCAAACCGCTGAATCTTTCTCCCATTATCAATCCATTTATCCATCAGCTTTAATGATTAATTAATCCGTCAGCTTTCAATCAGGGGCAGTGTGGTCCCAAAACTTAGCGGAGGTGGTGTAGCGTATATGGACTAGTCCGCACGCAGTGACGCCTCCTTGATGGAACTGAAACTAACACTCTATCCCATCGTCTCTCTCTCTCTCTCTCTCTCTCTCTCTCTCTCTCTCTCTCTCTCTCTCATTTCCTACTTTCTGTCTTCCTGTCCCATCCTGCTCCATTCCGTCCTTCTATCCCGTCCTCTCCCTCCTCATCGTGTCTGTCTGGCCCTCCGCCATTCTGTCTATCTGCCGTCAATGACTGATATCATCTCTGTGCGTTGTTCTATGCTCTCGTCGTTCTCCATTTCCGTATGCCTCTCTCTCTCTCTCTCTCTCTCTCTCTCTCTCTCTCTCTCTCTCTCTCTCTCTGTCTGTCATGTCCGTTCTATCCTCCGCTGCCATACCCCCCCTCCTCCCCTCTGATCAGTCCATCGTAGTCTCTCCGTCCACTTATCTCATTTTATCTCCCCTTCCACCACTCACATACTCTCTCGGTCCTTCCATTCCGTCCCCTCTCTCCATCTCATCATCACCTCTCTCTGTCTCTTTGTTTCATGCTTTCTACCCGGCCTCAGTCTCATCATCTCTCTCCCTTCCTATATCCTCTCTCTGTCTGTCTCTCTTTGTCTCTCCCTCTGTGTTTCTCTCTGTTCCTCCTCTCTCTCTCTCTCTCTCTCTCTCTCTCTCTCTCTCTCTCTCTCTCTGTGTGTGTGTGTGTGTGTGTGTGTGTGTGTGTGTGTGTGTGGGGTCTGTGTGTGTGTGTGTGTGACGGAGAAAGAAGAGAGAGAGAGAGAGAGAGAGAGAGAGGAGAGAGAGAGAGGTGTGTGTGTGTGTGGTGTGTGTGTGCGCGCGTGCGTGTGAGTGAGTGAGAGAGAGAGAGAGAGAGAGAGAGAGAGAGAGAGAGAGAGAGAGATTGAAGCAGACAGACAGACAGACAGGGGGACAGACGGAGACGAAGACAGAATCAGAGAGAGAGAGAGAGAGAGGGAGAGGGAGGGGGGGGGGGCAGATAGACAGAGAGGTAGACAGAGGGATTAAGGGACGGCAGTTCGCCTTGTCCGTAAACATTGTGATTAGATACTGTCGAGCTCTCAGTTCACTGTTTGGAAAGTTGCGAGATCCACTCGTTTCCTTTGTCAGTGAGACCCAAATGCGTGTGATTTCGCCAAGCAGCAGCACCAGCAATAGTTTTTAGAAAGCAGTTCATCCGTCAACATTGCGAGAGATCGGTCAATCAGTCGTTGTGAAGTTTTCCTGCGGGCAGCATAGCTTCTTATTCGACCATTAACTGTATTCATTGTGAGTATTTGGTATTTCTTTCTTTCTTTTATTTATTTTCTTCTTTTTTTTTTGTCTCACCGCCTTCTATTGTTGAATTATGTATAACGAAGAACGTGCGTTGTTTTGGTACAGTTTTGAATAATGTGTTCTAAAGATACGCGCTAGTTATGTCAAATTTGGTGGTGAAGGGGTGAACGCAACTAAAGTCGAGCAGACGATATTCAATGCAGAGAACTAGGTTGTTATGCTTCTGACACTTGTGTTGGACAGA
>CM065724.1:14944446-14946946 GCA_033310375.1 Conus canariensis | reverse complement strand
ATGAAATCATTAGGGCACTGCTCTTTGCACCGGCAGGAACCATCCGATGATGTGTGTCTCTAGCACTTGCACAAGGAGAACGTGAGAAATGAGATCCGAGCTGTGACTGTTTCAAAGAAGTATAGTGTCCTGGATTCAGTTCAACATTGCTGCATTAAAACAACAACAAATGCCCCCATAAGAAATAAGGATGGATGAAACTACACACGACACAGGTAGTCTTGGTTTTCAATGTCTGTCCATCTCTCAGTAATCTTGAACTTGCACGTTTCTTCATAAAGTCAATTTTAAAAAAAGATAAAGAGACACCATCGTTGTGTAATTGCAAGTGTTTCTGAATGCATGGCACCTAAAAGCAATCTCTGCTACCGATGAAGCCGCACCAATGACTATTACACGTATGAATTGCTATCTTCTTCAGACGCGATCCCACATGCTGTTCACCCACTGGCGTCTACTCCAGCTCCCCAGAGAGAGAGAGAGAGAGAGAGAGAGAGGAGAGAGAGAGAGAGAGAGAGAGAGAGAGAGAGAGAGAGAGAGAGATTTATGGGGAAAAACTGCCCAATATGTTCCTTGCTTGCTTAAAATTTCAATTTATACAGAAAGACTGATCTAGAAAATAGTGAAGTTCATTCAATGCAATAGCACTCAGCAAAAGCCAAAAGGACAAATTTCATTAGCCAATTTATTTTTCAGTAACATGGATGACCCCTTCTGGTCCTAGGATTTCCAGGGCATGGACTGGATGAGACAGGAGGGTGTCAACAAGCTGACGCTGTGTTTGGGGAATGTTAACCCTGTTTCCTACAAATCTGAAATAAATGTTAGCGAACCCTCAAGAGAAACGTTGACAAATGAGTCACAAGACAAAACACGACGCGTTTCGACCTCTTAGGTCTTCTTCAGGTAAGACACAAACAAACAGGGCAATGCAAATGAACGAATTTTTCACTCAGCTTAGACCTCTTCAGTGCAAGGTAGGCAGGCGTTGAATGAAAACCTGTCCTTTTAAGTTCTGCTGAGTGATATTGCATTGTATGGACTTCACTTTTTCTCGATTAGTCTTTCTGTATAATTTTCATTTAAGAGGTTGAAACGCGCCGTGTTTTGTCTTGTGACTCGTTTGTCCACGTTTCTCTTGTCGGTTTGCTAGCATTTATTCAAGATTTGTTTAGATTTCCGCCTGCAGTCATCTCACTTCGCAACTAGACCTGTTTCCTACTTTTCTGTCGAAATATCCAGCAAGAGATCTGTAGGATTACAATCAGGTGAGCAGGAGAGCCACTGGCAGGTGTTCACGTTATCAGCCACGGACTGTGCAGCGTCTGATGCATTGGCCTCGTGATCCTCCCCCCCCCCCCGCCTCCCCCCCTCCCCCCCCCTTTCCTTCCCTTGACTCCCACCCCCTCCTCCCCCGATCAGTCCATCATATTCTATCTTCGTATTATCGGGACTTCTCTCTCCCTCCACCACTCACACCCTCTCTCTTTTCTTCCGGCCCGCATCACCTCTCTCATCACCTCTCTCTGTCTCTTTATTACGTTTTTTTTTTCTACCCGCCCAGTCTCATCTTCTCTCTCTGTCCCTATATCCCACCCTCTCCTTCTCTCTCTCTCCTCTCTCTCTCTCTCTCTCTTCTCTTGAAGCAGCCAATAATAATTGATGTTGCCGTGATGACTGCAGTGGTAATATTAATGAATTATATCAATCATCGTTGGTACTGATTGAGATCGGTGCTTCCTTTAGTATACATATATGTATATCATATTTGAGACATCGTCGTCACCGTCACCATCACCATTGACAACGATAAACATCATCGTGTACCCACTTTGCAGAGAGAGAGAGAGAGGGGGGGGGGTATGCGTGTGTATGTGAGAGAGAAAGAAAGACAGAGACAGAGAGACAGACATACAGACAGACAGAAACATACAGAGAGAGAGAGAGAGAGAGAGAGAGAGAGAGAGAGAGAGAGAGAGAGAGACAGATAGAGAGACAGACAGAGAGAGAAGCAGAAAGACAGACAGACAAAAAAGACAAACAGACAAAGAGAGACAGAAACAGACAATCAGGCAGATAAGCAGACAGACAGGAAGACAGACGGAGTGAAGGAAGGCAGTTCTCCTGTATAAACTTTCCTGTGATTAGATACTGTCAAGGTCTCAGTTCACTCTTTTAAAAGTTGCGAGATCTACTCGTTTTCGTGTGTCAGTGAGACCCGCATGCATGTGATTTTAGGAAAGGCGTTCATCACTCAACATTGTGAGAGACTTTTCAATCGGTTGTTGTCGACGCTCACTGGGGCAGCATATTCGACCATTAATTGTATTGATTTTATTGTGAGTATTTGATATTTCTCTTTCTTTTCCTTGTGTGTCAGCACCTTTCAATGTTAAATTATTTATCATGGATGACGTAGGTTGTTTTGCTATAGTTTAGCACATTTTATTATAAGTTATGCTAGTCGAATTTGAGGGTGAAGGGGTGAACACCACTAATA
>CM065724.1:14919446-14934446 GCA_033310375.1 Conus canariensis | reverse complement strand
AGTCCATCATATTCCATCTTCGTCAATTATCGGAACTTCTCTCTCCCTCCACCACTCCCACTCTCTCTCTTTTCTTCCAGCCCGCCCTCTCTCCATCTCATCACCTCTCTCTGTCTCTTTATTGCGTTTTTTTTCTACCCGCCCAGTCTCATCTTCTCTCTCTGTCCCTATATCCCACCCTCTCCCTCCCTTCCTCTCTCTCTCTCTCTCTCTCTCTCTCTCTCTCTCTCTCTCTCTCTCTAAGCAGCCAGTAACAATTGATGTTGTCGTGACGACTGCAGTGGTAATATTAATGAATTATACTAATCATCGTTGGTACTGATTGAGATCGCTGCTTCCTTTAGTATACTTATATGTATATTATATTTGATACATAGTCGTCACCGTCACGATCACCATTGACAACGATAAACACCATCGTGTACCCACTTTGCAGAGAGAGAGAGAGAGAGAGAGAGAGAGAGAGAGGGTATGCGTGTGTATGTGAGAGAGAAAGAAAGACAGAGACAGAGAGACAGACATACAGACAGACAAAAAGATACAGAGAGAGGGAGGGAGAGAGAGAGAAGAGAGAGAGAGAGAGAGAGAGAGAGAGACAGAGAGACAGAGAGACAGACAGACAGACAGACAGACAGACAGAGAAGCAGAAAGACATAAAGACAAAAAGAGACAGACAGACAAAGAGAGACAGAAACAGACAAACAGGCAGATAAGCAGACAGACAGGCAGACAGAGGGAGTGAAGGAAGGCAATTCTCCTGTATAAACTTTCCTGTGATTAGATACTGTCAAGGTCTCAGTTCACTCTTTTAAAAGTTGCGAGATCTACTCGTTTTCGTGTGTCAGTGAGACCCACATGCATGTGATTTTAGGAAAGGCGTTCATCACTCAACATTGTGAGAGACTTTTCAATCGGTTGTTGTCGACGCTCACTGGGGCAGCATATTCGACCATTAATTGTATTGATTTTATTGTGAGTATTTGACATTTCTTTCGCTTTCTTTTCCTTGTGTGTCAGCACCTTTCAATGTTAAATTATTTATAATGGATGACGTAGGTTGTTTCGATATGGTTTAGCACATTTTATTATAAGTTATGCTAGTCGAATTTGAGGGTGAAGGGTGGAACACCACTAATATAGATCAGACGCTATTCATGGGAAAGGACTGGGTGTTTATGCTTGCGATATTCTAGTCGTGCAGACTGCTTTTGACAACTTTCACGTTCCATAGTTGTATTCTGTCCAAATATTGAAGTCGATGTATTGAATCTATTTCTATTGTGGTCCAGCACCATCCCTTTGGTTTGTTCAGAAATGGTTCGTTTCTCGGCATCACACAAACACACAGAGCAGCGAACTGTTTCCGAACAGTTGAAAGGGATGATGATGCTGAAGCACGCTATTGTCCCAATCGAAAGGCGCTTGACAAGTCCGGTCACGTTGACACGTTCCCAGTATTTTCTGTGGCAACATTGGTCTTGATATTTCCAAAGAAGAAAGTCAGCGGAGGGAAGGAAAGAGGCAAGGTGAGCGTTATAAAAGTAACCCCCTTTCTTGTCGGATGTGACGGCGATCCTGAATGGAGCTACTTTGGCTGGCAAATTCCACATCTGCACCCTTCCAATTCCTAACGCCCCCCCCCCCCTAACCCCCCCTCCCCACCGTGAAGAAATGTAATTACTGATAAACATAATTTCTACAGATAATTCAAAGGAGCGAAATGTGGATGCATTCTTGCAATTATTTTTTTTTCAAAAAGCAGGGGCCAAAGAGTTTGGATGCATGAAAGATGTACCCTCAAAAAATCAATAAGTAAATAAATAAATAAAATAAGAAAAAAGAAAAAGAAAAAAACCTGCCCTGGGCATGTACTGATTTGGACAAATGGGAAAAACACTATTCTTGAACAATACTGTAGGAATCAAAGCTTTTAGAACCTGTAGGATCAAGTTATTGAAACAAATAGCTGTTAAACCAAACTTCTACCGAGTCCATTGTGACTTTTCCGCCCGTCCCCCCGACCTTTAATGGAATAATATTACAACAAAACATGATACCTGTACAGCTGTGAACTTCATGTGAATCTTCAAAGTGTATATGAGTATCGGAGATGGTGAAAGGAGGGAGCTTAACTCTCACATTTCCTTTTCTTACCCCTCTCTCCCTCATTCCCTTACCCCTCCCCTCTCTCCCTCATTCCCTTACCCCTCCCCTCTCTCCCTCATTCCCTTACCCTCCCCTCTCTCCCTCATTCCCTTACCCCTCCCCTCTCTCCCTCATTCCCTTTACCCCCTCCCCTCCTATCCACATGACACACATTCTGATCTTTTTAGTCTCTCAGCTCCACAAACATTGCCGTAATTAGCTTTGTAAAAGAAAATCATAAGAGAAGCGGGATGTTGGGGGATTTGGAAACATTTCCTTTCGCATCCCTTTACTATACAACAGCTTGTTCATAGTAAACGCACACATACACGCGCGCGCGCGCACACACACACACACACACACACACACACACACACACACACACACACACACACACACACACGGGCACGCACGCACGTACACGCGCACGCGTGTACACACACGCACAAACACACTCGTCATGCAACAGCATTCTCAATATATTTTGAGACCAAACTATCCATAAGGGTCTGTTAGAATTTTGTTAGAAAGGGGTTGGGGATGGGGGTAGGGGGAGTTGGCATGAAAAGGACATCATCTGTCTGAATATTCGGTAATCCCTTTGATGTTACTTGGCTTTGCCATTTTTTTTCTCATCAGGCCCAGTATATGACAGAAAAGAAAAAAAAATCCGTTCCATTGTTCTACTTGCAAAGTGAGACTACTGCAGGCGGAAATCTAAACAAATCTTAAATAAATGTTAGCGAACCGCCAAGAGAAACGTGGACAAACGAGTCACAAGACAAAACACGATGCGTTTCGACCTCTTAGGTCTTCTTCAGGCAAGACACAAACAAATAAGATAACGAAAATGAACGAATTTGGTACTCAGCTTCGATCTCTCCACTCTTCAGCGCAAGGTAGGCAGGCGTTGTCTCTTGGCGGTTCGCTAACATTTATTTAAGATTTCTTTCTATTGTTGTTTTCAACAAGCAAATATCATGATAAAAGCTGGAAATAATACAACTGCACAATGTTTGAGTTTTCTGACGATTCACTTTGCTCATTTATTTTATCTCAAGAGTTAGATTATAGACAACTCAACCTTCCACGTGCCCTCCAGGAACAAACAAACAAACAAACAAATAACAAGCAAGCGCACAAACTTATGCTTTTTTAAAATAGTATTTTGACCTGTGAGTCCACCTAAAAGTGCTCCTTCAGTTTGATCACCCAGAACGTTTGGAACTCACTGCCTCCCAATATACAAAACCAGCCCGCCTTACCTGCGCAGCTAAAAGCTGATCATTTCAGTCAAGAGATTTAAGCGGTGCTTTTCACACATTGTGTGAAGTCAATGAATTCTGTACTAATTCAGTTTTTACATGTTAACGAATGAAGGTCTGAATAGTCTAACAAGCATGGGAGCCGGAATAGCTCAGTTGGTAGAGCGCCTGACTCGTAATCTTGGTGATCCTGGGGTTGCGGGTTCGAATCTCCGCCGGGGCGTTTCGGTACAGGAGGATTTTTCCCTCGGAGTTAACATTAGTTCTGACTCCATTTCCCATACAGTCCTTCGAATGAGACTATAAACCGAGGTTCCGTGTGTGAACGCACGCATAATATCTTGCACACACGTAAAATCCCATCACCAACTTTCGGAAGAGTAGGCCAGTTTGGCCGTTGGTATGGATGACACCTTACACACAGCATGCACCCTGCGTAAGAAATGGAAAGAATGAAGGAAGTAAAGAAACGGAGTGAACGATATTGAACGATATTGACTGGATGACACGGGAAACGACTGAATGAAGCGCCAGCTGGCAGCTCTTCAGTCGGCACTACCCAGGTAGGCAGCCCGTTGTGTAAGCGAGTGTTGATTGTAAAGCGCTTAGAGCTTGGTCTCTAGCCGAGAATAGGCGCTATATAAGTATTTATTATTATTATTATTACTATTAGTGTATGAAAGTGCAAGGAGTAGTTTTCAACTAGAATTGTCCTATCTATCTATCTATCTATCTATCTATCTATCTATCTATCTATCTATCTAATTATATATATATATATATATTCTGTATGTATGTATATATACCATGCACAATCATCACCATCATCTTCATCATCATCATGATCATCATTATTGCTTGATTATGATAATGTGATGAAGAAGATGATGATGATGATGTTGATTATAATTATCATTGTTGTTGTAGTTTTTGTTGTTCTTGTTGATGATGTTGTTCTTGTCTGTTTGTTCTCACTGTCCCTTGACTATGTAGAGCAAACAGACCCCAAAGAGTTCCGGGCACAAGCATATACAGATGGAATAACAGAAGAAGCCACCAGAAAAGGAGGTGGAGGAATTTTCCTGAAACTGATGGATGGAATGCCTGTCCGACAAGTCTTCCCGACTGGCAAGTCCTCTACAAATTTCAAGGCTGAGGCAGATGCACTAGAGTCAACTGCCAGAAAACTATATGAGAATAGAGGAGCCATACATACCAAAGTCGTCATCTTCCCCGATGCTTCATCAGTACTGCAGTCTGTTCCAAATCCTCCAAGCAAAGAACCCAACTCCCTTGTTTCTACCCTGGCCATTCTGCAGAAGTCCACAGAGAACACTGTCATCCGGAGGATACCCTCACACTGCAATATATAGGGCAATGAGGAAGCTGACCAACTGGCAAAGGAAGGAGGAAAGCAGACCCAACTGGAGCAGGAAGTTTCCTTTGAAGAAATCAAAAGCATTATCAAAGAAAAGCAAAAAGAGAAGATGGCTTGAGCAGCACCAAGTCTTCAACAAGAGGAATGCATACTACCTGCTGCCTAGATCAGACCTAGTGAGCATTATGAGACTAAGGGCAGGACACTCAGTTGTGAAACTGCACAAGTTCACCAAAAATCCACAAGTCTTCAAGTTGCCCATGACTGTGGATTACTACCTGTAGGACTGCCCCACACATGAAAATCTAAGGGCAGAGACCTGGCCTGCCAATACATCGACGAGGCAAAAGCTTTATGGATCACTGGAGGGCCTCCGCCGTTTAGCAGCCTTCGTCCGAGCCTCTGTTATTGTTATTATTATCAGCATTATCATTATCTTCATTATCAGTATTGTCATTATTCATTTCGTGATTTGTTACTGTGTCTTTTGTAGCATTCAAGAAACTCGTTAAACACACACACACACACACACACACACGCACGCACGCACGCACGCACGCACGCACGCACGCACGCACGCACGCACGCACATACACACACGCGCGCGCGCGCGCGGAAACACACACACCAGCGAGAGAGTCAGACAGACAGAGAGAGAGAGAGAGAGAGAGACAACGACAGACAGACAAAACGACAGACAGACAGAATGCTTCAGGAACAAGTATGTACTGGTTTTCATATTTTTAAACACAGTGAATGATTGTTTATGTGTGACAGGGTAAGAACCAGCGCAAATGCAGGAGAATGACTGTGGCATCAATACTGGGTAACATGGAAGAAGTGGAAGACTCGATGAGGAATAAAGCAACACCCTTAGTCAGAGACGTGGGCTTGTCTGCAATACACTGTGTTGCGCGTTTCTTGCCTAAAAACCAAGTTAATGAGTTCATCACCTTCTGTCTCCTGCGAGGCTATTACAACTGTGCCGTTGCAGTCGCAGTGCACACAGAGAGAATGTCCCAGGTCTTCGGCCAGCTGCCTGATTTGGGAAACCAGTTCTGGAATGAGTGGGTAGCTACGCTGATTCGTAAACATGCCTGGAAACGGGTCCAAGAAATTCTAACGCATTTCAGTAGTTATGCATTTTCTGAACATCTCGACAAATTGGCCTCAAGCACACTGGACGATGAAGGCCTGCACGTGTTCAACATGCTTCTGAAGCGGTGCCCCATGGACGATACACGAACACTGTGGCGTGTAGCGTTGAATGTGTCCACTCAGGCTTCCAGTCAAAAGCTAAATTGTTTACTCCGTTCGGACAGCCCGGCAGTGCGACATTTCATGCCCAGTTTCACTGCTGACACGGCTCATCGTACTTTGCTGCTGACAAAGGACCGGATAAGAAGTCCTTTTGCGGGGAACACGCTGAAATAAACGACTGTCTGGCGATGGTGTATGAAGCAGGACTGTTCGCCGCCTTTGCCAACAGTAGCCTCGCTCCTGAAGCGAGGATGATCGCTGCGACCGATGCAGTGAACTGTCTGATGCTGGACGCGGTACAGTTTCTGTACAATGCTGGTGTGATGAACAATCATATTCTCCATCAGCTGAGGCAGAAACAGGAGAGACAGGGCAACAAATCGGCGTCTGATGTTGATGTGCGGACTGCCAGACAGATCAGACGTTTCTTGTCCCACAAAGCCTCTTATCCACGTTCTTTGCTGAGCCTCTGTCTCAGAGAAGTGTCGAGGATGGCCGGCTGGGGCTGTAGACGGAAGAGTTTTATTGAGAACTTGAAAATTCCTAAAGTGTTTATTCGGGAGCTCGAATTGACAGATGGTCGAAAGCTATTGAAGCCTTAAAGCTGTAACCTGGTTATCTTTCCTTGAAATGAACACGGTGCTCCCCACATGCCACGAATACCAAAATTGATCTCTTTCTCAGGGTGATTATTTCATTTTATTTAGAATTTTTTTTTACTGAAATGATATCGAGCAGCGTATGCATGAATTTGGAAGCGCTCTGACCTTCCTTGTCGTAGATCAACGATTTAAAAGTCAAGCTGATCAGTTGCCTAAGAGCTTAGATAAAAATTCCCATTTCTGGACAAATGTGGCATGGAGAGAGAGAGAGAGAGAGAGAGAGAGAGAGAGAGAGAGAGAGAAGAGAGAGAGAGAGAGAGAATGTGTGTGTGTGTGTGTGTGTGTGTGTGTGTGTGTGTGTGTGTGTGTGTGTGTGTGTGTGTGCGTATGTGTGCGCTCGCGCGCGTGCGCATACGTACGTCTGTGTGTACATGCATGAGTATGCGTGTCTCAATGTCTGTGCGTTTGAGCAAGATCTCATCGCGCTTTGTATTACCATTAAACCTACACCTGTCCTTCATTTCCATCCAGTTTGCGCCTCTCTCTTCAACTGTTCATTGCATCTTTTGTTTAGAATACAATTGCCCGTGATGATGTTAGCGTTGATATCGAAGGTGCAGCTGATGCCGCTGCCAACTATCACCTTGGAACTGTGGAACTGTCTCTGACACGGTGTCCAGTTGGTAGTGATGTCAGTAGGATTACTACAGAGCGTGTTCGTGTGACTTGGTATAGGTCTCATCAGGTATTTTTTTGACTGAATAATGAGAGTTAGAAATCAATGGTATTGGGCTTCTTGTGACGTGGAATCTGACATGAAGTCTGTCATTCGCTAGACCTTAGGCAACCGGTGAGGATAAGGAGGGGTACATTTTCAGCCCAAACTTGTTTTCATGTGTTTTTCTTTGAGTCTGTGGTCTAAGAGCTTGTGCTTGGGTTGATGCTCAAAAGAAGAGAATCGTAAAGTTACCTCACCTCTTGCTTTAGGTATGAACGTGAAAAAAAATGATAATAACAAGGAATGGGGAGAAAATGGAGAGATAAGAATGGAACGCCCGGAGTTTGGAGTGTTTGGGGGAGGAGGGGGGGGGGGTGGCTACAGGGAATAAAATGGTTCTTTTTCGCTTGAAATGTTGCAGCATGAAATTAGACATGTACTAGACAATGCTGTTAAAGTATGCAGAAATTGAAACTATTTGTGCACAATGTTTTTTTTTAACGTCGGTGATAACCCCAAGCCGATTCTCTTAATTAAGCAAATAGGAGCCAAAGAATATATTCATCCTTTTCATGACCTTAGGACCACATGCATACCGGACCTGTGCTTGCGTCAGCGAGAACAAACACAGACAAAAGCATGGATATATATTAGCAGGTGCACGTTCACACACACACACACACACACACACACACACACACACACACACACACACACACACACACAACACAACACAACACAACACACACACACACACACACACACACACACACAACACACACACACACACACACACACGCGCGCGCGCGCGCGCGCGCGTGTGTGTGAAACGTGTTTTGCTGTGTACAATGAACGATTTAACTACTTAACCAGCCATGCTTTTTTTTCCCCTTTTTTATTTACTTATCTAAGATATCTTAATGAAATGTTTACATGTCTGATGGTGATACAAAGATACCAAACTTTGCCATTAAACATTTTAGAATTGATTAACGTTGGCTTCGGTACCCCAAGCACCCTTTTATCTGTCTGTCTGTCTGTCTGTCTGTCTGTCTCTCTTCCTGTCTCTCTCTCTGTCTGTCTGTCTGTCTGCTCTCTCTCTATCTCTCTCTCACTCTCTCTCTCTCTGTTTGTCTGTCTGTCTTTCTCAATCTCTCTGTCTCTCTCTGTCTCCCTCTCTCTCTTTCGCTCTATGTCTGTCTGTCTGTCTGTCTGTCTGTCTGTCTGTCTGTCTGTCTGTCTGTCTGTCTCTCTCTCTCTCTCTCTCTCTCTCTCTCTCTCTCTCTCCTCTCTCTCCTCGACGGACCGACCTTCACATGAATTGGATGTGTGCAGCTTTGCCCCGTGTTTTTAAGTCACTAGGTTGTCCGGGAATGCTTTCAATATGAATTATTTCATACACGAGTTTGTAGTAAATCTGTGCATCATTTGGTATCAACAGCCATGGATGAACTGTGAACTTCAGATGCATCATTTTCAGCAGATAGATCAAGACGATGCTTGAAGGGAATGGTTTTCATTCTCTAATCGCACAGCTTGCTTTTGTTCCAAGAGATACTGCCGGTTTGTTTTGAAGAAAGCACGAGCAGCCTGCATGTGACAGTGCAGGCACATAGTGTGGACCTA
Organism: Conus canariensis; assembly: GCA_033310375.1. Lineage (NCBI taxonomy): Eukaryota > Metazoa > Mollusca > Gastropoda > Neogastropoda > Conidae > Conus > Conus canariensis. The sequence goes on along the minus strand of CM065724.1, from coordinate 14,925,452 downwards.
CCTAGAATAGCTCAGTGGTAGAGCGTCGGACTCGCAATCCTGGTGATCCTGGGGTTGCGTGTTCGAATCTCAGCCAGGCCGTTTCGGTGCGGGGGGGGGGGGGGGGGTGACTTCGGAGTTAACATCAGTTCTGACTCCATTTCCCACACAGTCCTTCGAATGGGACTATAAACCGAAGTTCCGTGCGTGAACCCACACATAACATCTTGCACACATGTAAAATCTCATCACCAACTTTCAGAAGAGAAGGCCAGTTTGGTCACTGGTATGGATGAGACATTACACATAGGATGCACCGTGCGTGAGAAATGAAAAGAATGAAGGAAGCAAGGAAATTGAGTAAACAATATTAAACAATATTGACTGGATGGCACGGGGAACAACTGAATGAAACACCAGCTGGCAGCTCTTCAGTCGGCACCACCCAGGTAGCAGCCCGTTGTGTAAACGAGTGCGGATTGTAAAGCGCTTAGAACTTGGTTTCTAGCCGAGGATAGGCGTTGTATAAGTATTCTTAATTATGATAATAATAACAATAAGAAGAATGTCGATGTGGGAACGTGTGTCTGTGTGTTCCCATGTGTTCTCTGAGTACTACTATGTACACCCGACTTTTGACGGTGATATTGCAGGTCCCTTTTTGCTTAGTGACCGAGTATTCTTGGTCAGCTTGACCGAATACACACGCACTGTGCTCTGTGTCACGTTCACATATATAGCAACTTGATTTTCACTCGGACCGGTCATCTGTAAAACGACCAATGGTCGTAACGCTTTGGTTCAGAGAAAAGTGTGCCATTCGTCGGATCCTGAATTTTGCGGTAATTTTTAGTATATCCAATCAGATTTTATAGTCAAGCCTATGGGTGATCTTCACAGGCAGAGGTAATGTGTAATATCAGCTATGCGTCGTGGCTTTTTTAAAGCCCCAAAGGCTAAATCAGCGAGCGGGCCCTCATTCCTGAATGTTGGCAGTAATCCGCTTAGGGGAGGGAGGGAGGGGGGGGGGGGGGCTACTGAGAATGTTCTGTATTCCTCAGAGCATGAGATGTTGTCCGTAGATTGTTCAGGAAAACGAAACAGACTGCAGTGTTACTGAATATAGGGAGAAATACAAATGAACACACATAGAAGAAGTATAGTGACGTAGATTTAATATCTAATTTTAAAAAAAATAGTTGTTTTAAGGCGAATATAATTCTTTTAGCTGCTGTTTGTAACGTCTCTTCGAATAAATCAAATTTGCCCAAAATTCACTCGTCTATTTTGTATCATATCATCAATCTTTGAGTAAACAGTACACCTTGTTTTGTCTGTGCATTTGTATTTCGCCTTATGATTTTCTTGCATGCGTTTCGCCATGGAGGTTGGAGCAAGGGGAATTTGTAGGCTCATTAACCTATGATTTCATAAAACAGCTCGCGAGCTCTGGTCAGAGGAGAACCAGAACTCTACAGGGAACGTCAGGGGCACAAGAAAAGCGTTCTAGCTGGATCTGATCAAGGAGGAACAATACTGAACTTCCTAGGGTTTGAATTTCGTAATTTAGTACAGGTCTCCCATAGTAACATGGGTGAGGCATCCGCTAAAGCAACATAGTCACACACACACACTGATCCTTCAGTTGCTTGTTTAAATCACTACAGTGCCATTTAGGGGAAAAAAAATGACGGCAGAGAATTATTTCGGAGTCATGATGTGCATGCAGTGTAGCCCTCTTGGCGGAGTAAGGATTTCAGGGCCAAAACATTTGTCTCAGGGGGGTTCTTCCCTGAAGTCCTTCTGTTGTCTAGATTTCCCATCAGTGTGTGTGTGTGTGTGTGTGTGTGTGTTGTGTGTGTGTGTGTGTGTGTGTGTGTGTGTGTGGTCGTGCGTTAATGTGTGCGTGTATGTGTGAATGTGTGGGTGTCTGTTTGTCTATCTTTCTATCTGTTTATACACAAAAGACAGACAGACAGAGAGAGAGAGAGAGAGAGAGAGAGAGAGAGAGAGAGAGAGAGAGAGAGAGAGAATTATACATGTGTGCGTGCGTGCATGCTTGCGTGCGTACGTGCATGCTTGCGTGCGTGCGTGCGTGCGTGCGTGGCGTGGTGTGTGTGTGTGTGTGTGTGTGTGTGTGTGTGTACCTATTTGTCAGTCTGTCTGTCTGTCGGTCTATCACTGAGTCACTGACTCACTCACTGACTCACTCACTCACTCATTCACTCACCCACTCACTCACTTAGTTTGTGTTTGTCAGTCAGTCGGTCACTCTGTCCGTCTGTCTGTCTCTCTTTGTCTCTGTCTGTCTGTCTTTTTGTCTCTCTCCATCTATCCATCTATCTGCCTTTCTATCCATCTATCCATCCATCTATCTATGTGTCTAATCATCTATCTACAGAGAGAGAGAGAGAGAGAGAGAGAGAGAGAGAGAGAGAGAGAGAGGAGCGGCGCGTTTAAGTGTGTGTGTGTGTGTGTGTGTGTGTGTGTGTGTGTGTGTGTGGTGCCCCATTTCCCCTTGGACATTTGTGACATGTGCTCGCTTTCATTCGTCAACCAGACGAAAACCAGCGGTGTTGAACGAGAGCCAGTCACTGTTGAAATTTCCGTGAACTGCCAGTCTCTTGTTTACAAGGTCTGCTGAGAGCTTCCCTAAACTATCACTTTACTGTTTTCTGACAAGTTCTGCCAAAAGCAGGAAAGCTTACACTGTCAACCAGCATTTGATGTGAGTATTACGATTGCCCCTCCCCCACCCCCGCATTTTTGTATTTGCATTTGATAAATTGTGGCTGAATTGTAGATCACGTCTGTATATTCCTGTTCAGTTTACCTTGAAATGCAGACATATGTCACTTGCGATGAGCAAGAAGGAAGAAAAAAAGTTTGCGTAATCGGTGTTTTAAAAAAGGCTTCTTTTTCAGTTTCCCGCTTTTGGAGGAAAATTACTGATTGTAACCCTTTCCGTTGCAGAATGCACTTCCATTAATATTCTGAAACTTTCCACATGAAATCTAGTGACACCATATGACCGTTGCAGTTTTAAACAGATCACGTTATTGTGCGCCCCCAAACCGTAGGCTGCAGTGAACTTTAAGCCTGGTCTTAAAAACGTGGCAGGATTTCCTCTGTTTCTCCACCATTGTTGAAGGTTTGGGGCGAAAACTTATTTTAACTGGAGTATAGTTTGTACAAAAATGTTGAGTACAGAATCATATGTTACAAATGGCCCCCCTCCCCCCAAGATTCGAAACAACTAGTTGTCAATGCAACGAAACACCTTTTCGTACCCCCATCCTGCATAACAGGTTCTGTCGAACTACGGAAGTGGGGGTACGGAAGGAAATCTTGCCTCAGAGTAGCTTAAAGCTGTTTTTTTGTTGGTTTTTTTTTCTGTGTGTCGACCAAGTGCAAATGCTGTTCTGATGTACATACAATTGAGGCCAAAAAATGTCTTAATTTGGCCATTCGGCTAATGGTTTTCTGTTGGTTTTGGTCCAAAAACAGATGAAAGAGCTTTCTCATATCCGCGTAACATGCCCAAATCGCCTCTTCCTTGGTAGGAGAGAAAGGGAGAGGAAGAGCACATATCCCACCGTTATCCTGGGGAGTAATTTCGGACCTCTCTCTCTCTCTCTCTGTTCTAAAATCACTCTGAGGTAATCTCTCGAACGAGCGCCATCCCTTCGGTGTGTTCTAAACGGTTAATTCTTCCCGTTGCTCAGGTACGGAGAGAAACGAACTGTTTCAGAACAAGCCAAAAGGACGCTGTTCGATCGAGAGGTAGCCAAGTCCCTCCCTTCTTTTTTTTTTTTCAAAAGCAGCCAGAAGGACAAAACGAATCAAGCAAAGCACTTACACCTAAATTTGAGTGGAGAGACTGAGGCAGTTTAAACCGGACTGGCGTATTGGTTTGGGAGAAACGTTTTGGTGGGACGATGTGAGACAATATTTGTACGTTTACGGGTGTTAAGTGAACATTTAAATGCCGACTGTGAATGTGAGTAATCCGCACTTTGTTCTATTTATTTACCATTTTTTTTAACGATCGAATAAGACACGTTTGTCAAAAGTCCGCTTGTCTGTTTGTACTGCACAACAAATCTGCATTGAGTTTACACCTAACTTCCTTTCTTCATTTCTATTTTGCCTTATCTGTTGTGAGGCTGCAATCTGTCTCTTTTCTGTTTTTTTTTCTTCCCATGTTTGTACTTTTGAAATTGTTTTACTCTGTGTTTGTATTTTCTGCTTTACTGAGTGTTCGTTTATGGAACTCGGCTGTCCCGCCGCTCGGAGAACTATTTCTTGCAGGCTGCAGGATCAACATGATTTCCACGAGTAAAAGTGAAGGTTCCTGTCAAACTGGAGACACAAGAATAAGTGTGCAGCATGGCGTTTCCTGTTTTCTTTTCCTACTGAAAAAAAAACTGTAAGAAATAGGGTTATTAGATATTACCCGCGTTAACTCATTTCAAAACGTACTCAAGCTTTGTAAAGTAAATTTTGTCCATTTCGTATTATGAGCCAATGAACAGCGCTCCTGCTAGATCAGTCCTAACATGACCCTTTCTAAACGTACTCCGATCTGATAAAGTTACTTGTATTTCGCGTCATGAATCAAAAGAAGGGTACCCCTGCTACATCAGCCATGAATGGCCCCTCGCGGTCCGGCTGGGCTGTAAGGATGATACAAAATATTCTTATAAGTTTCATTTGGGAATTAACGAGATGCCTGGCTGAATTTTCGTTGGCAACATGATTAAAGATATCACACTCCTTTTTCCTTTTTTTGCTCTTTCTTCACATATTGTTGATGAGTGTTGACGCATGTTCTTTGATAAAAAGCGAATACACCGCTTAACCATTTCCTCTCTCTCTCCGATCCCCATCGGTGACTGAATGACAAGGTGACAGCAATTCTGGGCCAATCTCCAAACAGTATATATTTACAAAACTGGGATTTTTAGCCTTTGAATATACAAACTAAATAAGCGAAAACGAAACAAACGTTTCTTTTTACATAATATATGGTAGACATGCATCGCAGATGCAAGCACGCAAGGACACACACACACACACACACACACACACACACACACACACACACACACACACACACACACACACTCAAAGACAGACAGAGAGAGAGAGACACAGACAGACAGACAGACAGACAGAGAGGCAGAGACAGAGAAGAGACAGGGACAGACACAGACACAGAGACAGACAGAGACAGAATTCTTCAAGATTAAGTATGGTCTGGTTTTCAACACATTTTTAAACACATCGAGAGCGAAATTGCAAAAAGCAAGTGACTTGATTGTGAACGATTGATTATGCATGACAGGAACGAGGACCAGTCCGAGAGGATGGCGGCTAAACTGGCATCAATGCTGGAAGACATGAACGAGACGGAGGAATCACTGAGGAGTCATGAGACACCTTTTATCAGAGCCATATTCATGTGTGACATCGAGAGGGACATCGCTTCTTTGTCTGCAAACCAAGTTGACCGGTTCATTGCCGCCTGTCTTCAGCGAGGCTGTCACAACTCTGCCATCGCAGTCGCGGCTAGTACCCGCAAACTGTCCCAGATGCTGGGCCGGCTGCCTGATTTGGGAAGCAACTTCTGGAACACGTGGGCCGCCGCGCTGATCCACGGTCAAAGTTTAAGAGCAGCCGAGGACATAGTGTCGCATTTTCGTCAGCATGTCTTTTCGGGTCTCTTCACGACGTTCCTCTTCTGCGTCACAGACGACGAGGGCCTGTCTTTGTTCGAGATGCTTCTGGATCGGTGCTCCGTGAATGACAAGAGCATCCTGTGGCAGGTACTGTTCTGTGTCACCAGTAAACCCTCCACCTCTAGGCTAGCTGCTTTACTTCGCTCGAGCAACGATGTAGTGCGTGAAATGATGCCCTATTACACTGAAATGACGGGTCATTTCCCTCTGCTGATGGTAAAGAAAACTGAAAAGCAGCGTTTTGGCGGGACGCACTCCGCGTCGAATGATTGTCTGGCGATGCTCT
>CM065724.1:14911946-14916946 GCA_033310375.1 Conus canariensis | reverse complement strand
CGACCAAATGTAACAACCAAAGTACATGCACCAGACTTTGAGAGGATTGACTGAGGCAGTTGACACCGGGCATTTGGCTGGACAATAAGAGACAGTCGTTGTACATTGCAGCGTGTTAAATAAATGTGTGAATGTGTGGTTCATTTCCCGTTTCGTGAACCTGTCTCAGGACACATGAACCCCTATTACATTGTGTGCGCTAAACTGAAATCTAAAACAATTTCCGCATTGCAGTTTTAATAATCCAAATCAGCCCCACTTTGGGAGTAGAAAGTACACAATAATCACCATCAGCTCACAAATCAGGAATATTTAAAAATGCATTTCATGTCTTTTTTTAAGAGGCCCTCCACCCTCAAAACTCAAGGGGAAGGGGAGGTAAAAAGCAAAACATGACATGTTTATCAGACGATGGAAACAATGACTGCAAAACATTCCGTTCTATGACTGGGTGGCCCGCCAGTTGCCCTTAATTAAAACGAGAAAACTTACTTTGTTCTTTTTTTTTTTTTTAAACACGCTTCATATGTCCTCACCTCCCTCCCTTCCTCTCAATGTCCACCTCCGTCACCATTTCTATCACCACCACCACTAATTATAAGTTGTTTTTTTTGTTTTTTTTCTAAAATATCAGAAACAAAAATAGCAACTACATACTCTTCAGCAATAGATACAAGACAGGAAAACACATTAAAAACCAACAGAACAGAATGAGCATCAATTGATGGATTGACGGTTTGCATAAACCTCTGTCAAATCAGACTAAAAGGAAATCCTAGAAAGAGCAACGAGAGTTTATCTGATTTGCAAATTGCCGTCTTCGGCTGAGTTCTGATAGACATTCCTTTAAGGTACCGGCACCAAGGAACATCTCTTTCTGGCCCTTTGTCTTGTACTTCTCAAAGCTGTTCAGCACCGGCTCGGAACAACCCTCGCTCCTGCCTCAACCATACTCCTAAAAAGTGTTACAGTCGAATTGTACAAAGATGGAAGACAAAGACGTATATATTCCATCTCCAACTTTATATCCCTCAGTTGTTTGTGTGTGCGTGCGTGAGAGTGTGTGTGTATGTGTGTGTGTGTGTGTGTGTGTGTGTTGTGTGTTAGCAGCATGATTATTTTTTCAATGGCAAAAATGCAAACAAACAAAAATAATACATTGTGCTGCTTTAGAGGGAACTCAGATTTATTACACAATACAAAACAGATGAGTGAATTTTTCATGCCTCTTAGCTAGATGTTATAAATGATAGACATACAAAAATGCACAAAACAAGACTTCTCGGATCATAGTCAGCATGAGAACATTTTTTTTTTAATTTATTTTTTTTTTATAATGTCTGCCATTTGTAACATCCGAAAAGACCTATTTGCCGAAGATCCACTTTGCTCGTTTGTGTTCAAATCAGTTTTGCATTACATCTTTTTTCTGTGTTCATTGATATTCTGCCTGATGCATAGTACATCGCTGGGAGTCTTCCGTGCATATTTTACTCCATGTTTGTACCTTTTGTTATCATTTTCTTCTAGAGCTATAATTTTCCCTTTACTGAGTGTTCGTTCACTGAGCCACCTGTCCTGTCTTTTGAAGAAAATTAATCATCCTTGTAGGTGGCAGGGTCTAATTGATGTTGGCGAGTACACATGTCCAGGTTCACGTCACACCGAAGACGCTAGACAATTCGTGACAAAATAAGTGTGCAGAATTGTGTTCCCTGCCTTTTCCGAGACACATTGTTTTTTTCTTTTAAAATAAGAAATAGGTTTCAAACCTATTTCCAGCGTGAATTCATTTCAAAACGAACTCTAGTCTCGTACTCTACATTTCTCCCATTTCGCATCATGAACGGATGAACGGCGCTCCTTCTGGATCAGTCCTGATATGGCCCCTTTCCAAAGTACTGTAGAGTGTAGAGTGAAGAAGCTCCGCGGTGCATTCCATGTCATGTACCACTCACATTGAAACATATTCTTTTAGAGTGTTGGGACTTGCACGATGTGAGGCACAAACATTTTACAGCAGATTCAATGAAAACCTTGTTCAGAGATGTTCCGCCTGACGCGATCTTTGAGTTCTTGAAAGAGATTAACATCTTTCATCGGATCTGAGATTTTACAGTGGAAAGATTTTTAACAAACTTTCGGATGGGGTTTTCGATGTATTTTAAAGAATTGTGTGAATGAATGACTTGTGGGTTGATTTTAACGTGGTGACAGCCCTTTATTTGGCCCTTTGCGGTCGGCTGGGCTATAAGTAACATTATCTTATCTTATTTTTTGTTAATGTTGCTTTCCTCCTCTTGAGCCAGTGAACGATGCTCCTGCCATACCAGTCCTGACATAGCCCCTCGCAGTCGGCTGGGTCATGAAGACAATTTGATTCATGCTGGACACAAGGTTATGCCTTGTCTTGCATCTGTGTACTAGCCAAGAAGTAGACTGGCGTTCATCATATTCTTAACATTATAGAAAATAAATTACGCGTTGATTTAATCCGTGTTATTTAACAAGCGTGGTGCTGTATTGGAGATTATAAGGCACAGGTAGAAAACGATCGAACGATTGAACGAACGAACGAACGAACGGACAGACGAACGAACCGACGGACGTATGGAAGGAGGAACGTACGGATGAAAATTATTGACAAATGTTGTGCACTAGTCGACGTGTAGGCAACGCAGCGTAATGGTTCTGTGCTGTAAGCATTTTGAAATGGATATATTATCATATATTGGGAAGAAAATCTATTGAAGGCCCTTAGACTAATGATCCTAAGGACCATAAGAACTTCACTATGTCTTCGGTACACTATCATAAGGGACCATCCATCTCTTTGCTCCGTCGTAACTTTCCCTGACTTAAGTCGGGTATCCATGTATTGCTGGGTGGACATAGACAGTTTGCAAGCCGTAAAAATCGAACTCACGATGGCTCAAACATACAACCATCACCTCCCGAGTTAACGCTCTGATTATTTAGCTACGGTCTTTGTACATGCTTGACATATCTCAAAAGAGGTGTACTTCACGTGCGGATCCTTTTGAATTGTGTGGGCCTCTTTTACATAGGTATCACACGTGCAAACAGTGCCATGTGAAATAGAAAATCGTGGTTCCATTGAGTGTGTTTATCTTCAGTGGCTAATGAGAAACCGGTGACAAGCTTGACGAATTATTGATTTTTTTTAAAAGTTGATTATCACTCGCTTGATGATCTGCTGAGCTTCTCTTCCGTATAACTCTTGTCTGATACAGCAGCAAAAAAAAAAAAAATTATATATATATTATATATATACATACATGAACAAAACAAGGCAAAGAACAACAAGTACCGTTTGGTACTTAAATTTTCGGCACAAGGCCTTCCTCCGGGGAGTTTATTGCGACTAACTGACAAAACGTCTCTCACACATTTACTCTGTTCATCCGAAATTTCACTGGCGCTCTGCACGTGCAACACCCCAACCATTGAAAAAGCGATCACACCCAACCACACATTCCATACCACATCCGTGTGAGCGAACCGACATGTCCACACGCACAACACACACACACACACACACACACACCACAACACACATACCCCCACACACACATGAGAGAGAGAGAGAGAGAGAGAGAGAGAGAGAGAGAGAGAGATTAAGAGAGAGGAAGAGATTGGGGGGGGGGGGGGAAGAAAAGTGGTCGAGGTAGTTACATGCTTTCATATGACCCCACTCTCACTGGGGCCACAAAAATCCATGAACTGCTCTCACCAAATCCGTAAGAGAGAGAGAGATGAGAGAGAGAGAGAGAGAGAGGAGAGAGAGGAAGGAAAGGGGGGGGGGGGGGGGTTGGGGGGAAGAGGAAAATGGACGCAGCAGAAACAAGCCCTCCTGTGTCCCCACTCCCACTGGGGCCACGGAAGCTCGGGACCTGCTCTCACCAGATCCGTAAGAGAGAGTGAGAGAGAGTGAGGGAGAGAGAGGAAGAGAGGGGGGGGGGGGAGAAATGTGACCATAGTAGTAACAAGCTATCAATAGACCCCACTCTCACTGGGGCCACAGAAGTCCAGGACTCGCTCTCAGCGGGTCCGTCACAGAGAGAGAGAAAAAGAGAAAGAGAGAGAGAGAGAGAGAGAGAGAGAGGGAGAGAGGAGAGAGAAAGAGAGAGAGGGGGGAGGGCTGGGGGGGGGGGGGTTGGGGAAAAAAGAGGAAGAAGAAAGTGGAGCAGAGAGAAAACCGAGAGAGAAAAAACAGAGAGAGAGATGTGTGATGTGTGGGGGGGGGGGGGGAGAGCTGTAGGGGGGGGGGGGGGGGTTGAAGTGATCGTAGTGGCTACAAGCTCTAATGTAACCCCACTCTCACTGGGGCAACAAAAGTCAGGAACCTGCCATCGCCCGATCTGTAACCTTGTGAATCTTGTGATGAGAGGAAGATAGGGAGAAACAGAGAGAGAGAGAGAGAGAGAGAGAGAGAGAGAGAGAGAGAGAGGAGAGAGAGAGAGAAGGAGAGAGAGAGAGAGAGAGAGAGAGAGAGAGAGAGAGAGAGAGAGAGAGGAGAGAAGGCAACCAATCGACGAACTGACAAATCGATAGGCAAACAGAAGACAATCATACAGGTGCGGTAAACAGTTATGGGAGAGGATGATACCTCAGACCTCAAGGCTGTTCAGACCTTTGGGATGCAAAGTCATTAGTTTTTTAATCCAAAAGTCCTCTCTTGAGAGTCTGGCTTCCAGATTTGTGGAGTGTACTTTTTCTATGGCTAAGCACCTCATATCTAGAATGTTATGGTTGGTTTGATTGAAGTGTCGAGTTACATGGGTGCCTGTGTTTTTCTGGATGTGTGTGCGGTGTAGGTAGAAACGTGTTTTGAGTGTATTTTTTGTTTGTCCAATATATTGGCTGTTGGGGCATTTATCACAGAATAAAAGGTATATGATATTAGTGGAATCACAGGACATACGGTGACGGATTGTGAATCTTTCACTGGTCACAGAGCTGTGGAAGTGGATTGTCTC
>CM065724.1:14879446-14906946 GCA_033310375.1 Conus canariensis | reverse complement strand
GTTCTTTGTTTGCTGACATTCTTCTTTCCAATACTTAATGCAAACGGTTTTATCGTCTTTACGTCTGCAGTGGCGGTTTTATTTTGATTTATCTTATTTCTTAATTGTATGACGAGAAAATGGTAATGAGGGGATGAAGCGGGAATCTGTCTTCTCTACCATGTCTGAAAGCACTGTGGAATTTGACAGGATAAAGTGCAGTTTCAATAACTGTCATAACTATTTCTTTGGTATGACAAAAATGCTATCCTAAATTCTGTTTGAAGGGGGACGAAAACAAATTTTATTCTTTCATGTAAAATACATTTTGACATTGAAGGGTGGTGATGGTAGCTTATCTTTCCTTTCATTTTGCTACACAAAGACAAATACTTGTAGTCTAGAGCATTTGTTTGGCTGTCAAGATGTCCGGTGACTAGGCTTTCCACAATGTCTAAGACTTAAAAGAAATATTGAAAAATTAAACCAGCAACAGAGCTGTACAGAACTATAAAGTAAAGTATGTACTTTCAGCTAAGAGCAGTCGTCGATTATGATGATTGGTAAAACGCAATGACAAAATGAGGCAAAACTATCTCCATCTAATACAGACTACCAAATGAGTTTGATCTACCAGTTTCATGTGTCAGCCGCAATGAACTCAATAACATTTAGGGGATCGTGTAGCCCAAAATATTTATATCAAAATTTATTCTGAAAACATAGGCCGAAATAGAAAAGATAATAATTCCACATTCAGCTCCTTTCTGTTTGAATTCCACAAATTATAGCCGCAAAATGAAATTCTCAGAGACAGTTACCAAACAGGAATTTCCCCCATTCCCTCCAGTTATACCACGCCATTATTTTTCCGTGCACACTACGCGCAATGTCTTCTCGGTGGTGCAAGATATAGAAGACATGTTCACTCTCCATGCGCATGCTTACTAGCAGTTCCAACCTTCTTCTTCTTCTTTCAGGTAAACTTCGATTTGCCGAAAAATATATTTCACAATTGAGAGAGGAAAAATGAGACTAAAAAATAAAGCTACGGACTAGAGGTTGTACTGTTGTATGTGGAGCGGCTGTTAGTCTACATACGTTTCAGGCCCCAAATATTTAATCAGCCCCAGACAAAGCTTTGAGCCTGACTGTGCCCAGACACACCGCACTCTTCCAAACAAGCAAGAAGCCAGAGTGAGAGCTGGGGAAAGAGGTGGGAGACTTTGTCTTCAGATCGGATGTTGGAACGACCTTACAAGGGAAGCAGATTGGCCAACTGTCCCGTCTGGGTGCACTCTACACTTAGCAATGGTCCCGTACTCCGTTCTGCAGGGGGGGGGGGGGGGGGGAGGGGGGGAGATTGAAATGGTGTGACAGCTGGATGTTTGCCTAAATCTGCGGTTGCAAGATACTAGCAATTCATGGAGATCAGTTTCTTGTGAAACTGGTCGAAATTTGTAGAGGGAGGGGGGTGGGGTGCGAGGGAGTGGGGGGTGGGGGGTAGTGCCTTACATCTCTTACACAGCAGTAGAGATCACTCCAGGTTGGTCAGCATGTTCTCTACACTGAAGGTTCTTCTCTATATCTGACACGCTTACCTCTTTGTCCGACGCTGGACAGCCCAGAGTTTCTTTCTACAATTTTCTACATGAGAAATTCCTGGATGAGGGTCCCCAAACTGGGCAAGCACATTCCAGGACTGGTCTGCCGGGCGTTGACCAAGCCTTGTCTTTCACTACTTTTGCTTTTTTCGTGTGTAGGGTCCCATGAAGAAAGCTGAGTCTTACTTGCTCTCTGGTTCATGGGGGTGATATAGGGCTCCCGAGACATGACCCCTGACAGGTTGATGCCAAGATTCCTGGCGGCTCTGACCTCTTTCAGTGACTGGCTCTGAAGAGTATATGATCTCTCGTACGTCTTCTAACGCTGGGTCGCTCTGAGGATTTGACACTTGGCCGGTAGATCTCATGTGCCAGTAGTCTTTCCATGTCTCCAGCTGCTACATATATTTAGGCAGCGAAGTTTGGCCGTTGTCGGGTAAGACAGAGCCTTGGCAAACAGTGTCATCCACAACTGGCCTTGCACTGGAGTCGGTCGTTTACATACAGAAGGAGCACCCTTACTATGTTTAACTCAATTCTGGCCAGAAATTATATTCCCCTCTCTCTCTCTCTCTCTCTCTTCTCTCTCACTCTCTCACTCTCTCTCTCTCTATCTCTCTCTCACACACACACACCACACACACCACACACACACACACAACACACACACACACATACTCACTCACTCACTCACTAACTCACGCACACACGCACACACGCACACACGCACACACACACACACACACACACACACACACAGCACACACAAGAGTCCTCATCGTTCTCAAGACAACCGTATAGTAACACATCAAGTGAAGACCGGCAGCCACCAGAATGATGTTAAGGTCAGTTATGGAAATTGAAACCATTAAGGAGTTGATCAGGATGAGGTAACTACAATTGTTTGACTGTGTACCCGTTGACCCCTTAAGAAAAGAACTTGCAGCGAAAAGAAACTCAACAAACAACGTACAAAGATTCTTTTCCATCACACACACACACACACACACACACACACACACACACACACACACACACACACACACACACACAGAGAGAGGAGAGAGAGAGAGAGAGGAGAGAGAGAGAGAGAGAGGGACAGACAGAGAGACAGACAGACGGACAGACAGAATGCTAATGCTAAAGAATTTAGTGGCAGGAAACGTATAGTCCGTGGAAGATTGAAACCACCCGAATATTGGTTATTATCGATAGGCGAGAATTACGACGGTTTTGAGCAGTGCGGTAGGGTTTTCTTTGGGTGTGCAAAATGCAATTGATAAAAAGAAGTGGAAATGGTGGTTGTAAACTGTCCATTCCAAGAGCTCTACCAGTCACCCCATCTAAAATGAAAACATAACAGGGCGCGGGGGATGAGGGTTTCAAAAATGTTCACTTGATATTCAGTCATCGGACTGTATATTATGGTTTCCGGACAGAGTGAATATGTTGAAGTCTCGCCATGAACGCTTCTTTTCCTGCCCCCCCCCCACCTCCCGCTCTACGCACACACACACACACACACACACACACACACACACACACACCACACACACACACCACACACACACACACCACACACACACACACACACACACACACACACACACACACACACACACACACACACACACCACACACATCTCCTTTCTTGAACCATACCCGTTCTATCTGCAAGACCCAAATTCTTTTTCTTAACTCCTTCACAGGGAGTTATCTGTGTAGATAACATGAAGGAGACTCAAAGCGGGTAGAGGACCTAGAAACATTTCCTTCCGTACCTTCTTTCCGTTCAAGAGTTTCTTTCAGTGAAAACAAACGAACGAACAGACAAACAAGAACCACAGTGAAGCTGATTTGTTAAAGGATTCAAGCGAGGTATGTTCCCTTATCGTGCCGGGGGAATTAGTCATTAAAACTGACAGAACAATGTGTGTGAACGCGAAAGAGGTACAACACGTCATCTTTCCGAGGACCTCTTCGTAACAGCATTTGGGGATGATTGCTTGTGTATGGGAGGAATCGGGGAGGGGGAAGGGAGCGGGGGGGGGGGGGGGGGGATGGGAGTTGAAATGAAAAAATAAGCATTGCTGAGTACTGAAAACAATATTTAGATATTGTCCGTTATAATTGTGTTACTGTCACGTCAGTATGGAAAATGTAAGAAGAAAATGTTTTCTGTTTTACCGTAATTTAAAGAGAATGATGTCTAATACACGCTAAATACGCTTAATATGTAATCATTAAGCAATGTTTGATTTTTCGACGATATTAATTGCCATTTACTGAAATTCGATGGACATCAGCCGCCGTAGCAGAGTGGTTAGCGTCGCGGACTCCCGGCTTGGGAGGTCGTGGATTTGATTCTAGTCAGAGCCATGTGGGATTTTTTTTTTTTTTTTTTTCCCCCGACCGGCTCCTACCCAGAGTTGAGTTTGCTACGGGTTCTGTTTGGAAGACTGGGACCACCTAATCCAGTTTCGCCTCTGAGAGTAATGCTCAAATTTCTTGACCAACTCTGCAGATGTCTGTACCTCTCGGGCCTGGCTGACGTCCGGATTTTGTATGAAAGTAAGTTTGGAGTACAGCCCTGACATGCAGTCTCAGTCCGGAATGTAAACCCGTAGCATTATCTTTATTATCCTTGGTTTGATTCAGTCGGGGTCACCGGTATCGGCAGGTCCATGGGGGCTGTCGCTGGACGGACGTGGTGGCGCCGCCCTCCGGAGGGAGAGCTCACTCACGCCGGCTCCGCGACTAAGCAATCATTGTCGTCAGTAGGGGGCTTAGTAGGTGGTGTCCTGCGTATGTTGGATCAGAACAGGCGGCACTCAGCGGCTGTGCAGAGTCTCTTCCGGTGGGTTTGCCTCTTGAGAACTTGACATTGACTGCTCCATGTGGATCGCCGATGCCGGGACTGGGGCTGTGGACGGGGTGTCGGAGTGAGCTGTGTGGATGCATTGCCACTGAGGTGGCACCCAAGATGAGCCAAAAACAAACAATTTCGATTGACGTCAAATATTTGAGTTTTCTTAAGAATAAAAAAAATCAGAACAATTTGACAACAAACTGTTGTTTTCTTTTCACAAATGCTTACTCGCCTCACTTATTTTTCACACAATTAGGCTGTGAACTGTCCACCCCATCTCCATACACACTTTTCTTTCACCCCCTCTTCCCTCCCCGCTACCCTCCCCCTCCTCTCCCCGAAAAACCAAAATAACCAAAAAACACAAAAAAAAAAGAAAAAAAAAAAAGAAAAAAAAAAAAAGACCAACCAGTCGACAAACCATGCTAACAAAAGAACCGCCTCCCCTCCCCCTCCCCCTGCGAAGGAAAAGAAACTAAGCAAGCAACTAATCAAAAACATAACAAAACTTTGCATCACAAGGTGCTTTCTTTCAGTATTATAATGAACGGTGAGTACAGTATATACAAGGACGGCAGGATTTCCATTCGGTTTCTCCTGCAGTGTTTGTGTATCTGGACATCGGAGTTCGAGCATAGTGTATAAGTTAAAGTCAATGGCGGAGCTGTCCACTGGATATTTCTGTTCTAACTCGGGCACTTGAGGATCGTCACGGGCTATTTTTGCAGGGACAGATTATCTTGCATACCAAACTCCAGCATAGCGATCGATATGTTCATGCTGTTTACTTTAAAATCGAACGGCATTGCATGTGTCCTTGTCACGTGAAAGCGTTCTCTTTGATGTTTGACTCTAAGCAGTTTTTTTTTTGTAAAAAAAAAAAATAGAAAAAAAGAAAAAGAAAGAAAACAAATTTTTGTGTGGTTTGATGTCCTATTGTGTACCCTCTTGTCGCACAAACGCTACGCTATTTCCAACGTCACCCCACCCCCACCCCACCCATGTCATCAAATAGCCAAGACAGTTCAGCTGAGGAAAATATTGAGAACGTTCTAAGATGACAAAGGAGAAATATCATGTTATAACATGTCAAATATTCAAATTTGATGTTGTTGTTGTTGTTAATTAAGACCAATTACTTCTCAAAGCTGAGGGGAAATACCTAAGTCGTGGCTGCAAGGCTGATGATTCTTTTAGGACACGTCAGTTCAGAAAGAGAATGATAATGATGATACTGATCATGATGACATATATATATATATATATATATATATATATATATATTTGTGTGTGTGTGTGTGTGTGTGTGTGTGTGTGTGTGTGTGTGTGTGGTGTGTGTGTGTGTGGGGAGAGAGGAGAGAGAGAGAGAGAGAGAGAGAGAGAAGAGAGAGAGAAGAGAGAGAGAGAGAGAGAGAGAGCTCTGTATTTGGTATCCTTTCAATCACAACATTAACCGTGTCATTACAAAATCGAACTTTGTTTCAGGCGGTCATTTTTGCACGACAAGGAGAAAGACCACGGCCGATCTCCAAGCACACGAAGATGGCAGCGGTGCTGACAGAGATGCGTCGTAAAATGGAAGCGATTGAGGAGTCGCTGGCGAAAAAATCGGATCCTTACGTGCGAACGATGAACATGCGCAGAATCGAACGTGGTCTAGCCTCCTTTGTGTGAGGACGAGGTACACCAGTTCATCACTGCTTGTGTCCAACGACGTTGTTTCCACTGTGCTGTCGCGGCGGCCGTGCACACCAAGATATTGTACATGATCTTAGGCCAGCTGCCAGATTTGGGAATCCGGTTCTGGAATGAGTGGGCAGCCGTGCTGATCATAAGACAACTATGGACACCGGTCGAGACCATACTGAGGCATTTTTTTTGGTACGGGTTCTCTGAACAAATTAGTACCCTGGCTTTCAAATTTGCAGACGACAAAGGTCTGGGTGTGTTCGCTATGCTTCAATGGCGTTGCTCCGAGGGCGATCTGGACATGCTGACCCACGTAGTAACGCATGTGTTCAATAAGGCTTACCGCGAGAAGTTGACTATCTTAACCTATTCTGACAACACGACCGTAAGAACAGCCGTTTACTATTATTCTGCTATGACAGGTTTTCTTCCTCTCTTTATGAAAACGGATAGGCTGAAAAATGTATCCCTGAGAAAACAATTCTTAAGAAATAACTGTCTGGCCACAGCGTATGAGGCGGGCCTGTTCACCATTTTGGCGACGAGCGCGATCGCCAAAGAGACGAGAAGGAAAGTGGCGACCTTTGCAGTGAACAATCTCTTGCTAGACGCGGTACACTTCCTTTATGAAGCCGGCGTGATGAACAGCCACCTTCTCTTTCAGCTGAGTCTGATAGGAAGTTGCTCGACAAGCTAGAAAAGGTACCGGAAAGCGGAGGCAGCGCTCCAGTTCATGACGTGGATGTGTACAGCGCCAGAAAAATCCGAAACTTCCTGTCCTACAATGCCTCTCATCCACGATGTTTGATGGTCCTCTGTCTGATGGAGGTGTCTGTCCATCTAAGCTGGGGCCACCACAGGAGGGGTAAAGTCGACGAGTTGGAAGTACCTCCAGTTGCTAAAGATTGGCTTATGTTGAAAGGCAGTCGACGGCTGTTGAAACCGTAGCTCTGTGACCCTTGTCGCACGTTCCTCCGTCAGTCATTTCAAAGCTAGGGTTGGCTCCATCTGGCGAGGAATTTAACTGAGCATGTGTGGTCCTCAAAAGCAACATTTCAATACTACTAGTAAAGTCAGTTTTTCGTCTGAGACAAAACGAAAATGGTTTCAAGTCAGGCTGATCAATTACCCCCGCCCCCCCCCCCCCCCTTTCTAGTCAGGGCAAATATCATTCCCACTTGTGTGTGTGTGTGTGTGCGTGTGGTGGTGTGCGTGGTTGCGTGTGTGTGTTGTGTGTGTGTGTGTGGTGGTGTGTGAGTGAGAGAGAGAGAGAGAGAGCAAGCACGTGATGAAGAAACATAGCTGCATTAAGGAAAAAAAATAATGCTGTGTCTTTGGCTCTCTCTTCCTCCCTTTTGCCGTACCCTAATTTCCTCCATTTCTTTCATTTCATTTATGTCCCTCTCTCTGCCTCCCTCCCTCTGTCTGTCTCCCTGTCTCTCTGTCTCTGTCTGTCTCTACTCTCTCTCTCTCTCTCTCTCCGTCTCTCTCTCTCTCTCTCTCTCTCTCTCTCTCTCTCTCTCTCTCTCTCTTCATTCATCTATAATCTGTACAGGTAAAGAACCTTCATTTTTTGGGTGGGGGTGGGGGGGGAGGGGGGATCAAGAATACAGGAGTAAGGAAGCGGATGGGAGGGGGGCGGGGTGGAAAAGTGATGGAGGGGGTGGGTTGTGAATAACCGGAAAGTGGTCGGATATCCAATTGCATCCAGAAACAGACGACGAGCTTTGTTATACCTGAAGCTTCATTGACTCTCCTTTGCGTTCTCTTTTTGTTAAAACCATGTATCATATAACCGCTTGCAATGTTGATAGTGTTCATGTCGATCCTGTAGATTCTGCACCGACTGTTTATGACCTTTCGACTGTATCAAGAAAGTTGTCCAGTTTTACAAAACCAGCAGTGGAATTTATGTCGGGCTTGGATTGTGTGTATCATATAACCGCTTGCGATGTTGATAGTGTTCATGTCGATCCTGTAGATTCTGCACCGACTGTTTATGACCTTTCGACTGTATCAAGAAAGTTGTCCAGTTTTACAAAACCAGCAGTGGAATTTATGTCGGGCTTGGATGTGTGTGTGTGTGTGTGTGGTGTGGGGGGGGGGGTTCTTTTTTTTTTCTTCTTTTTTTTGGGGGGGGAGGGGGGGGGGGGCTACTGCTTTTGTCTTGAAGATGAGACTTGAGGAATCACTGCTACAAAAGTATTGACCATGTGCATTCTGACAAGATGTTGGTCATCTACAAGAACCGGAAATCCTTGGTCAAGTGACATATACCCAGAATAGATCAGGAGGGATACGTTTTTATTCAGAGGCGTCTTCGTGCTTCTCTTTTGATTTTTGGACTGAAAAATTGGCCTCGTTTTAATTAAGAAAGGAGTGAATTATACATTTCCTTATACCTTTTTTCCCACTGGATTATATGGATAGGACACTCGGGGAAAAAGGGGGGAGGGGGGGGGGGGGTTAAGGGGAAGGAAGGGATCACGGGGAGGGGGAGGGGGATAGCTGGTGGACACACTTTTTTTTTTTTTCTTTTGACATTTTTGAATATGAATTAGATGTCGTTGATGCTGTACAATGCACAGATGCGAGAACAGTCGAACACGGATATGCACTTATTTTTCGTTTTTCAAGCTTATTTTTATTTTCCTTTTTAATAAAACATACTTCGAAAGTCTGTAAAGGATTCCTTTTTGTGTGTGAATTCCTGTTGACGTGTACACCAGACGCACTCAAAGAAATACATAAAGATGTTCAACACAGACATGCATGTATGTGAACCTGTACGTACGTACGTACGTACCACACACACACACGCACGCACACACACACACACACACCACACAACACACACACAAAACACACACACACACACACACACACACACTGTTGTAAACATAATTTTCTATGTTGAGTGAACGATTCCATTATTTGACAGGCACTGGCTTTTTTTTTTCACTCCGAGATGTGTCAAGCATGAGCATTCGTTCAATTCAAAAGATTATCATACCTTTGTGAAGAAAAATATAATTTGTTTTTGCACTTGCCTCTTGCCCTCAAGATCTCCTGCCCTGTGCGTCACCTTCTGTCTGTTTCTCTCTCTCTCTCCTCTCTCTCTCTCTCTCTCTCTCTCTCTCTGTCCGTTGATGCTGCAATTCATTGACGTGTACAATCTTTTCACAAAACGTTGAGGACCCGTGGCCTGTAGTGAATTCAGGCGTTGTGGAATGAAACGGAAACTGTGGAGTCTGACTGAACACTGTTCTTGAATAGTTCGCACTGTTTCGCTCACTCTAACCCCACTGACTGAACGCTGTTCTTGAATAGTTCGCACTGTTTCGCTCACTCTAACCCCACTGACTGAACGCTGTTCTTGAACAGTTCGCACTGTTTCGCTCACTCTAACCCCACCCCCACCCCTCCTCTTCCCCTTTTTTGTGTGCTCAACAGTACTTTAAAATCACTGAAAACAAACCAGAGTACAAATCTGATGTCCTGCTTAGCTAAACATCCCGCCGAACAAAGTTTGAATATGCACTAGCAGCCTATGAACGGAGTGCATGAAGGGTTATGCTGAGGTGATGAATTCGGGGCTAAACCAAGAAGCATGCCCCTCTCCCCCTCCCAAATAAAAAAAATGGGTATAATCACCGGGCAGCGTAATGATTCCAAGACGGAATTTCTGGCAGAGAAGAGAGCCAACAGCCGGGGGTGAAGCATATGTCATTCAGCACGCATCGCACGACCTCAGACGGGCAGCGTTGATCCATGCCTGCAGTCTGGACATCACCGAATCGCCAGTCACCGTGATCACCGATTCCTCAGGTTGACAGCTTTGTACAACAGGACCATCACTGCGGAACGTCTCGGATCAGAGCTGGACAGGACAACATGCGTCAGTGTCACCCAGTAGACCTCCTGCAACTTTCTGCACCAATACATTCTGCGTATCAGAACTGATGCCCTCTGGTTGCCACATGCATAGACACTTAGCCAGACTCGCATTACACATATCGTCAGGGTTGAGTGATGCAACAGCAGAATAAAAAGGTATTTTCTGACGAGTCTGGGTTCACAATGACAAACAGTGATTGTATACAAGTCTGGCGGTGCCCAAGAGAACGATTCGTCAATGGCTACCTTCGGGTACCAGCATAGAAGTGCCTTGTTGATGGTCGGGGAAGGGTTCCATCTTCACGGCAGCACCTCTCTTCATCTTGTTCGTGGTGCTCTGACTGGAATCCAGTCCAGAAACCAGACTGTGCGGCGGGTCAGGGGCCCAGTTTCATGCCGCAAGATGACAACAATGCTGCGCATCGTGCTCGAGAGGCGACCTACCTCTTGCTGCAGCAGTAAGATCAGCGGCTTGTCCGGTCAGCATGTTCGTTCGAAGTCGCTTCCATTGGGCAACGTCCGGGGCATCCTTGGACGCCACTTCTTTTTGAAAATTGACATCGTAACTTTCAGGCTTACGAATAGTGATGTACTTATTAAGCTGAACCCTAGCTCAGAAAACCTGTTTCTCTCCAGTGATGAGAGAGAAATCAATGGCAGGCTTGAGAAGCTGTTCATACGAAACTAGACGTTTGTCAGTGGTTAGTGGTTTAGTGACCTCACCTTAGCGGGAATACTTATTTGACATGTCCATGGGAGACGAATCATCTGTCGTATTAATCTCCCGTACGGTGCTCCTTTTCGCTACTTCAGCTCGTAAGTCTGTCAGAACGTGAACCACAACTAAATTCTTTCTTATTCATTCTTTGCGAGAGAACTTGACGGACATAGCACTCAAGGGAGCAGTCTTCGCCCCCACCTCCCATACCTTGCTTTTTTCACTCCCTCATCTCAAGATGTCGGACAATGGAGAACAATTAAACTCTTCTCTGCCTTCAACAGACAACAATTATGCCATTTGGGATTCTGCGCGGTGTCGTGACACTCAGTCCTGTAAACAATGAATGTCTTCAAGTCGGTCCATGCACAGAGGCAGGACACCCGTCCCTCTTCAGCATAGTACACAGCTCTCTTCCTTGTCTGAACCTGTTCTGTTAATCCAAGGAACACAGCATATGACCGATACTCATCCCCACGTACCAAAGAAAACTGAGGAACGTTCCAGAACTTTTTCGCCCATCTGCAAACGCTGATAATGAGCTCGACCGTGTTTGTGATATTTTGAAGTTCCAGAAACATTACAATAGTCCTGTTTAAAGACCGGATATTTGCTATGATCTTGTCTCTTTTCGTAAAGACTTTCAAAGTAGTGTAGCACACAAGGTACATTTGCTGAGATCTCGTCTCTTATCGCAAAGACTTTAAAAGCGGTCTGGCATACAACGTCTTTGGTTTTATCGACTTTGGTTCAAAGTGTCCATCCTTTTTGTTCAAATCGCGTTTACTGACAAGTCCAAGCCCAAAAAGAGAGTTGCGCCTACTAGTTATTGCCCAGCTGCTCATGCTCGAGAATTTCCAGACCACTCTCCGTCTGACAGCTCCATGTACTCAGCTAAATTCAGAGCTTTAATCCTTGCATTCAAACGGGTCTGTCATTTGGACGTAATTACAAAGAATCAGAGCTTCGTTTTGTTAGTTTGTTTCTTTCTTTTAAGCCAGTACAGTGGATGTAGACAGTTGACTAAGCTGAACCATCGAAGCAAGTTTTACGAATCCAGCCAAAGAAAAGATCGATTCCGGTAACAATGTAAGGTCTTCTAGAAGAGGATTCAGAAAGCAGTCTTCATATGACCTTTACAGAGGACGCAGA
This sequence comes from Conus canariensis, assembly GCA_033310375.1. Classification (NCBI taxonomy): domain Eukaryota; kingdom Metazoa; phylum Mollusca; class Gastropoda; order Neogastropoda; family Conidae; genus Conus; species Conus canariensis. The sequence continues at coordinate 14,895,038 of CM065724.1, read as the reverse complement.
ACATTGACGTGTCCCTCAAGACAATAAAAACTCTGTCACATTGTCATCTGTCATCTGTCTCTCCGTCTGTCTGTCTGGCTCCGTCTTTATCTCTGCCTATCTGTCTGTCCGTTTGTCTCTGTCTCTGTCTGTCTGTCTGTCTGTCTGTCTGTCTGTCTGTCTCTGTCTCTGCTCTGTCTGTCTGTCTGTCTTTGTCTCTGTCTTTGTTCTCTCTCTCTCTCTCTCTCTCTCTCTCTCTCTCTCTCTCTCTCTCTCTCTCTCTCTGTGTCTCTTTTAACATTCCATTGAAATGATAAGTTTAATTCCAGTCGTGGACACACACACACACACACACACACACACACACACACACACACACACACACACACACACACACACACACACACAGAGAGAGAGAGAGAGAGAGAGAGAGAGGGAAACTGATACTTTATTCACATTGCCCCTCATGAAGGGGTGCATCTGGAAATCATTCAAATGATTTTAAACGGCCAAAACTGATTCAATGCCGTACATTGGAAACAAGAACATATCGTACCTTAAATGATCTGTACAGGCTAATGGACAGGTTTCTAGCTGTTCGTTCGTTATTTGATGCTAGAAATAAACGTAATTTGAAAAGACTTGGAAATCTATAGTATTTTAAATGTGTATTACGTTCCTTAATTTCGTTTTTTAATGGACAGCAGACCACAAAATTCACTTCGTTTTCTTTCTCTTCTTTACACAATGGACAAAATAAATCAATCGTGGTAGGTTGTTTGTATCGATATCTACGTGCAGCAACATCTGAAATACCCATTCTGAATTGTATCGTATGGATCTTGATATGTCTGTCTAGATTCAAGATTAAATGCATTTTATCGACCGCCATTGTGCGAAAGTCTAACATACACTAAATCGGTCACAGTTCTGGACATGAAAATCCCATTCTTGCCATCTGCAAAGTGCGAGAAGCTGTTCGTCTCCTTCACAACCTTGGTTTAACCACACATAATCAAAACCAAACATGTGTAACTTACAGCAAATGTCAGATGCCCAGCGTGTCATATCACGAGAGTCTAACTCAAATAACGTTTTATATGATTCTCATGGTAATCTTGACTCATCCATTCTCGTTAGCTTTAATTAGTAGTGCATAGACCTAACGGCAAAATTTATATAAATAGGGTATCAGTTCGTATCTCGATATACCAGATCATTCGGTGTTTGTATTTGAATCTCCTAAAAGTTTTAAGAACAAAGAAACTTCGCTTTTCACAGAGATGTGCAGCAGTACTTAGGCCCCACAATTCAGCACCATACTTAACTATTGGTTGTATCTGCGCATCAAATACTTTTAAATATACAGCAAGAGAATTGTATTTTAATTTCAGTGATTTTTGCAATATACATAACAATGCATGCTCCGCTTTGCAGGCAAGGTTCTGACAGGAAACAGGAAATGTCGACCGTGTTGAAAAATAGATGCCTTAATATTGATAAACATTAAAAACAGACATAAGGATTACAATGCAAGTCCAACGTTCACTAGCTGCTAAGCAACCACCTTTTCTAAATACAATTGTAATTATTTTGAAATTCAAGTTCATATTTAGATAGAATGTTATTGCTGCCCTATATAGACTATTTCGTTGCATCTGCAGCCCAGCTATTGTTTCCGACAGAAGAGCTACGTCATCTGCCAAAAGCAATATAAACAGTTCGAAATAATCATGCGTAAATGTTGCACCATGCCTCCCATTTCTAATTACTTCTATTGCTAATTCATTTATAAATAATGAGAACAGCACCGGACTTGTAACATCCCCTCGGGTAGAGTTTATTATAGCCTGTCAATTTTTCACCAGAACGAATTCTAGCTCTGACAGTAGTGTACATGCTATGAATACACCGAAAAAGTTTTTCCTTTGATACAATTTTTTTTTATCAGAATAGGCCACACTGGGTTTATTTCTGTACAGCCAATGTTGTCGTTAGACACTACAGTAAATCTGTTTTCTAAATTTGTTTCAAGAAAGTGTTCGAAGTGTTTATACCAGTTATCAATTGTATTTTTACGTGGTTACTTTCTTTTTGAAGAAATTCTATGGACGTTTCCCCAAAACTTTCTCTGATCACTTGTACAATTAACTAACGACCCTAACAATTACTCATTATGTTTTTGTTTCCTCTAAATTTGAGCACATTCTTATACTCTCTCCTAACTGTTCAGTAACATCACGATCAGAACTATCCTTCGTTCGCCGTTTGGTTTTTAGCAATTCTTTTGCTTTCGATTTACTTAGTTTACATTCTTTGTCATACCAGTCATTTTGTTCATCTTTCATGTTCACGCAGATTTTTGTCCATGAAAAAAAAAGTCTTAACACATGTAATAAACATATTAACATATCAAAAGCTTCATTGCAGTCGCAATCAGTTATATGGATCGACTGTCAAGAGATGACTATGCTTTGTCCGAATGCATGACATTGACGTAAGAATTTTCAAACTAAGGATTCCACACAAGGGTTTTTTTTTAATATTTATTTTTTTTTTTTTAAATAACCTCACGTACCTTTCCAACGGTCAAAGACACGGGCTTAAGATTCGGCAATTCAAAATGAAGTTCGATGGGTACATGGTCAGATTCCAATCGCTCTGATACAAATAAACTGCAAGACGATAACACAAGTGAACACAATTCTTGGGAAGTCAGAAAATAGTCATTTACACTGCACCCTGACTCTAATATATATGTGTAGTGCCCACCAAGGTCACCATGACATATTCCATTTAGTATACACAATCCAAGCGGAAAAAACATATCCAACATTTTCCATAGTTATTGGTTATACTGTCGGATGATTTTCTTTTCGAAAAAGTGGAGCAACTGGTCATGTATGATATGTATATAATATATATATATATATAATATATATATATATATATATATATATATGATATATATATATTATCTTGAGAAACATTTGCTGATCTACTATTCAAGTCGCCAGATAGGATCGCATGTATGTTGTTCACACCAAGCATGCAATCAGTAAGGCATCTTCGAGAGAACTATACCATTGTCAATATCAAAATAAGCATAATACCGTGACCCCTCAGGATGCACGTATACACAAACATATAACACATCTGCTAAATCAAACAAAGTCCCGTCAATCTAAAACAAAAGAGCATATGAGCAATGGACCTGGAGTTTTCTGACCTAGGGCACAAAATCATTCTTAATCAGGACATGACAGCCCTTCTAATCGTCTGCCTTGTCTAGTAAACTTAATAGCGGGTTTGCTCAAAACAATATAACATGTAAACAAATTAAATTCAAGATTTTCCACAAAAGTTTCTACAAGACAGTTGAAGTCAAACCGGATAAATACGAAAGAACATTTTCATTGTGAATTTTAGAAAGAATACCATTAATATCCCAGTGTAAAAACATTGAATATTGTAAATGTGTATTACTTATTTTATATCTGTTATCATGCAAAATATGTTTACTTTTGTCACAGTTCTCGTTACGTCTTTCGTCATCCGACACTGACGGCTCTCTCACATTGGCTTAGACAGGAATTAAAAAAAAAAAAACACTGTCATTGCTGCTGCACGTCTTCTGTCATGTCAACCCTACTGTAATCCTCCCTAACACCGCGTGCTTTCACTGAGATATGTCTCTGCTCTATATTTCAATCATCCCTAGTTCTCTGGTCAGCTGTGTCATAGTCATAAGACTGAAAACATGCCAATTTTCACTTTCATAAAAACAATGCTTTCCATAGAACCAAAAGAAACAAATCGAAAGCATGGTTATTCGACGTATTCCCATTAGCACTATTTACGAATCAGTCATACCCCGGCCCCACCACAGAACCCATGTTTGCGCTGTCATGGGCAGAATGTTCACTCACTGTGGCAGCGTCCTTGTCATCAACGCACGCTTCCTTCTCTGCACGGGATTTTTGCATACAGCGCACAGAAAATACTGGTGTCACTGTGCCCCCCCCCCCCCCCCTTCCCCTATACTATTTCCTTGCGGTTTTGTTCATCATTGTCGTCAAGACCACACTTCTTCCCCTCGATAAGTAGATGGTCGAAGATCACGGCCACACGTTTTCCTTCACACTAGTTTCTTTAGATGAAAGGTTAGTTTCCATTATTACCTCTCTGACTCTAAGTGAAAAATCCTCCCCTAAAACACCTGTGTCCCCATTAAGTTTATATCTTACCTTCAAGATCTTTGCTTTGTCCTTGAAGAATGTGCAGCAACCGATGACTAGGGAGTTATTCTTTGAATTCAGGCGGTGGATTCGGTCAAAATGGATGTCTCCAGCAATATCCAGGTTGTCTACATGCAAGTCATGGACAGGGTTTGCACAGTCTTGCTGAATTCCGTTCTCCCTCCAGAAACGTCCATGAAAAATCAGGTTGTTTACGTTTTGAACGGACTTCCAGATCATCAACCTTTCGCTCCAAGAAATCCGTTTTCTTTTGTAGACTGTCGATGCTGGTGCGGAGATGATCATTTTCCCCGTCGCAGCTCCGTCACTTCCTGCCTCAAAGATCCCAACTCTCCCTGAAGGGCAGCAAATTCATCACCCAAATCCTTCACGTCGCCCTTCATTTCATCGAGTTTCGTGTTTAGCGACTGGAGCATGGACATCACATCGAGATTCGAAGGATGCTGGGTGGTTGGTGTAGTTCCTGAAGAACTAGATGGTGTACGTCCTGAGGGATTGTCCACACTCTCCCTTCGGTCTCCACTTGTTAGGCTGGTCTGCCGCAGAGAATTCTTCTGTGGCCCTGGGTTCAGCTCCACGTCGGCGCATAGTAATAAAAAAAAATTGCCCCAGAACAAAATCGTCAGGAGGCAGTCAAAGGTAACACCGTCTGCCACGGTCCTAAGCTTTAATGTTTTCTGTCTCATGGCCGCTCGAATTTTTTTTTTGTTCTTTTCCACATGAAAGATATAAATACTGTCACAAAACAGCCGCAATGCGCCCACAAAATTAAGTTGTCCAGAAGGCATGGTGCCGTAGGAATGATCAGCTCAGAGCCCCCAAGAGAGAGAGAGAGAGAGAGAGAGAGAGAGAGAGAGAGAGAGAGAGAGAGAGAGAGAGACAGAGACAGAGACAGAGAGAGAGAGAGAGATAAGAGAGAGAGATAGGAGAGTTAAGCATGGGGCATGACATTTAGAAATGTAAATTAAGAAAAGAAAACAAACGCAAAGAAAAGAAAATTAAAGAATTTAAATTCATAGAAACAACAACAACAACAAAACCACCGTCTTAAGCATAATAATAATGTACAATAGAAGTGCATTTGCACTCGAACGCGCACGCTGAGCGCACGCACACACACACACACACACACACACACACACACACACACACACACACACACACACACACCACACACACACACACGCACACACACACACACACCACACACACACACACACACACACACACACACACAACACACACACACACACACACACACACACACAGAGTTAGCAGATCAATTGTCAGCCAGTGCACCATTATCCACTGAAAATATTTTAAATAATCATGCATTACTTTGCATGTTCTCTGAAAATTTTAATTCCAGTCCACTTGGTATCTATCTCTGATGTATTTTAAACTAGAATTGTTGTGTTGTACGACATTGATATGAAAGAGTTACGTTTATATGATATATATGGTTAGCCCTAACCCCCCCCCCCCCCCCCCCCCCCGCACTCCCTCCTATTCCTCCTCCTTTCCACCCTGATGCCCCCCATCCCCACCCGCAAACCCCCCTCCCCCCACCCATCCCCCTGCATTATGTTCCAATCCTACTAAACTTGTTTCGTTTGATATACTTTAATTTCCCCGATTAACATACACCAAAGGCTAGATAAAGAACCAGGATAAGTAAATATCTACATATCTCACCACCCATCCCAACCTCCCCCTCTTGCCCCTAGCACAGTCCTCTCTCTCTCTCTCTCTCTCTCTCTCTCTCTTCAGGCGCACACACACACATAATTATGCACGCACACACACGCACTCAAACGCACACACATGCACACACACACACGCGCGCGCGCACGCCCACGCACACACACACGAACACACACAATTTCCCCCCCCCCCCCCCCCCCCCCCCGTCTAATAACACTTATAGTGAATAGACGTTAAACTAGAGAACTAACACACACACACACACACACACACACACACACACACACACACACACACACACACACACACACACACACACACACACACACTATAGCCACGCGCACCTCAAACTCAGTCCCCAACGCGTGGATCTAATACAGGCACGTTCATACGTGTGCATACATGTAACATAAATCTGAAATCAATACACTGGATGATAAAGAAAAGAAAAACTTGAATCACGGCGATAATCAAAACACTTGCAGTCAGGTTCCAGGGGAAAAAAAATTATAATACGCCTTTTTTAACGATGATAAACTGAATTGGTTTTTTTGATGCTATGATTCCTAAGTCTGCCACCTAAGTAAGAAAAAGGCGTCACGCAAATGTCTGGCCTCGGAGGGAGGGAAGGGGGAAGGGGCGTAGCATGAGTGTAGGGGCGGGTGTAGTACGTTTATATGTTTTTCGAGAAATGAGCTGTGCAAATAAACTGAAATTAGATGATTGACAAAATTTAGAAAAAAAGAGGGGTTAGTTACTGCCAAGGACACAGACAAACAAAGTACAGGACAAAACACTGTTTCTTTGTTTGTCTATGTCTTTGGCGGTAACTACCCCCCGCCCCTCTTTTTTTTTCTTCTAAATTTTGCTTCATTTTCCGTCCTCAGTCACTCCGTTTTGAAACTAAATGATTGACGATTTTATACACGAGGACATATTTGATAAAACAGCATTTAAGTCCAAAAGAAAAAAAAAAGTGTTTGTTTTTTTAATCGCTAGGGAAAAGGGAAGACGAATATAAAGGGCATTGTTAAATAGAATGTGTATACAGGCTTCGAAAAGATCCTGAACAGCTTTTGCTTCCAAAATGATAGCAGGTTAACGTATACAATATGTCTGGTTGAACGTATACTGATTGGAGCGGGGAGGGGGGGGGCACAGAGGAGAGAGAGAGAGAGAGAGAGAGAGAGAGAGAGAGAGAGAGAGAGAGAGAGAGAGAACGAACGAACGAAGCATGAACGCTTTTTTACATCCAGCCCTCTGGGCAAGAAAAAAAATCGGTATATAGTAAAAAGCAAATCAAACAAACACACATGAAAAAATGCAACAATTGCTTGCATGAGAAACTTTGACAAAAAGAAGAAAGAAGAAAAAGAAACCAATAAACACCACCACCACCACTACCAACAACAACAAGAAAACAAAATTATCAGGGCAAGAGGGGGGGTGAATGGAGAGAGAGAGAGAGAGAGAGAGAGAGAGAGAGAGAGAGAGAGAGAGAGAGCGACGGACCGATCGACCGACTGGCGATAGATAGTCAGAGATAAAGGAAGAGAAAGACAATGAAGCAGACATGGAGAAACACCCGCGAAAAGCTTTGAAAAAACACATTAATGGCATAGGATGATCAGTGCAATTTGCGTAGAATTGAGTCAACTTCGAACATCACATATTTGTTAAATTAAATCTGAATTGAGAATTTTCAATACATTTTAGGGTATAGTGCAGTCAAATCTGAGACATTCATAAGATATTTTTGAAAATTAGACTTGAATTTTTTAAAGTTTGATTGATTTTTTAGTTCTTGAGGAATAAGGTTCCATAGCCAACCTCCGGAATACGCCAAACTAGACTAGATTAATCATTGCAAACGGGAGGTTTATTTTATGTGAATGTCGATAGTCGTTAAAAGTGAACATATTTGTTAGAGAGAGTGGAGCATTTCCATGGAGTACCTTATGCATAAAGAGTCCCTTATTGTATAGAAGTTTGGCTTTAAATGGGAGAATGCCTGATTGCTTATAGTCCGAATCTACCAGTGACTTTGACAGCTCTTTTGTGAAGGCTAATTAGTGGTTTGAGTGAATTATTGCTCGCTGAGTCCCAAAGCGTTGAGGCATAGTCAATAAAAGGCTGAATGTAAGAGTGAAAGAATAGTTTTCTTGCATGCAACTTTAAGAAGTTCCTAATCCTTTTTAGAAGATGTAGTTTTCTTGCAACGTTTCTAGATAAAGACTCTAAGTGTTTTGACCAAGTTAGATTATTATCTATTGTTATTCCCAAGACTTTGTGACTGGTTACGTTTTCGTTAGAAATGCAAAGTACTGGCAGATTTTGGCTTAGAGTTTGACGTTTCTGTCTTGTAGTTATCATCATGAATTTAGTTTTATGAGGATGGAGATCCATGTGATTAAATCGTGTCCATTTAACCAAAAGATTGATGTTTTCTTGGATGTCACTGCAAACCTGTTTGGCGTCAGAATTACTTGTGTCTAAGGTTGTATCATCAGCGAACATTTCACTGTTTATTTTCAAGTACAATGGCAGATCATTGATGTAAAATGAAAACAATAGAGGACCTAATACTGACCCTTGTGGGACACCAAATTTGTTGGGAAGAAAATCAGATTTGTATGTGTTTACGGACACAATTTGTTGTCTGTTGGAGAGAAAAGATGAAATCAGTTTCAGTGTTTTGTATGATAGCTTATACAAAGTTAGTTTTCTGAGTAAAAGTTCATGATTTATAACGTCGAAAGCTTTTGCGAAATCTACAAGAGAGAGAGAGAGAGAGAGAGAGAGAGAGAGGAGGAGAGAGATAGAGGAGGAGGAGAACGAAGAGCAGGGACGGATGAGGGTGGGAGTGTGAGGATGATAGTGGTCGTAGAGGTTTGGGAGGAAGACACTAGCACACAGGGTCGAGTGCGTAGACCTTTAAATGTGCGCAGCCGACACTTGTAAGGTCTCCAGAGAAGGATGAAGGCAATACGATTAACCTCACTACAAGTTCTACGACAGGGGAAAGACAAGCGCAGCCAATGCAGTCCAGAGAGAGAGAGAGAGAGAGAGAGAGAGAGAGAAGAGAGAGAGAGAGAGAGAGAGAGAGAGAGAGAGAGAGAGAGGCAAGCAGACAAACAGACAGACGGAGATGGGGTAGAGTGAAAGGGGTGAAAGTCTGGCAGATGCTGAGGCAGTGTATATACATTTATAAATCCTAATGAAGATTTCAACTCATTGTGTCATTACATTTTAGTTTTGATAAATGCAGCAAACAAAGCCATTTAAAACCAAACGATTAACAATTATCCCAAACGAACTCGACTGCTTAAAGAATTGTAGTTGCCGTGGATTTGTGACTCCCCTTGGCCATTAGGAAATAGGAGTGAAATCCGGAAAGAAAGAAATCATGCTAATTATCTGAAACGCGCGACAAAAATAACTTACTTTCAAGAACTGGTTTCATCAAATACGAACAGCATGGAAGCAGTTAGTTGAGCAGTAGGAGTATTAATACGAATGATGCAACTGTTAAAGAACTATCTCCTGGAAAAAAAATAAATAATAAAACACTTCATGTCCATTTCTGTCCGGTTGCAAGTCACCAAAGAAATCGAACAAGTCTGTTCTTAAGTAGAAAGAAACTCGTGGAGAGCGTGGCAGCAGAGAGTCCTCAGAAGAGAAGCCCCCTTCAAGCAAGTGTTTCGGCCCTTATCTCCTGACACTCTAGGGGGGTTGGGCCACACCCGGTTCATGACTCCGGATGTCCCTCTGCTGCCCCTTTTTTTTTTTTTTTTTTGGACGAGCCATGGCTGGGATTCGAACCCATGACCCTCTGGACATGCTCATTTTCCACTTAATGACTCGCGCTTTAACCACTGAGCCACAGGGACACCTGATATTTGTAGGGAAATTAAGCCTTATGAAGTTCACTTTTGTTCCTCCTTGACCAGATCCAGCTTGAACACCTCTCTGCCGCTTCTGCCATTGCTTTCAGGGCTCTGGTTTTTTCCCTCCCTGCAACTGAGAGCTGTTTCATGAGGCTGTATGCAGACGTTCCTACAAACCCCCTAGCTCCAATTTCTGCAGTGAGGACTTTGACCTGATAGCCTTCTCTCCTCAGGCTGTTTGCCAGATCAGCATACTTTTCAGTCTTGTAGATTTGAGCTGCCTCCATTCTGTTCTCATATGGAACCGTGAGCTCGATCATGATCAGCTGCTTGGTTGACTTAGAGTGGACTACTATGTCTGGTCTCATGCCACTCTTGCTGATGATCTCTGGGTGACTTTTCCATTCTGGGAGGTCTGCAGTGCACTCCCAGTCATCTGCCCCGTCCAGCAGACTCTGCCTGCACGTTTCGAGTGGCACTGTTGTTCTTGGCCATGATTTGCTGCCTCCTGCCGTGAAGAATGTTGCGGGTGCTTTTGGAGTCCTGATTTTCCCTTTTGTGGTGTTGGTACTAGCCCAGAGTACTTGTACAATCTCTTTGAGCACTTGGTTGTGCCTCCATGTGTACCTTCCTTGAGCCAGGGCTACTTTACACGAGCTTAGGACATGCTCCATTGTTTGTTTTTCATGGCAGAGGGGGCATGCAGGATCGTCTGTTTTCCCCCACTTCACCAGGTTTGCATTTGAGGGCAGAAGGTCATATGCAGATCTGAGAATGAAGCTGATCCTGAGAGGGGCCATGTGCCAAATGTCATTCCAAGTGAGACTTCTTTGGAGTGCATTCTCCCACGTTGTCCATTGCCCTTGCTGGCTCTGCTGGACTGCTTTTTGGAGTCTTTTTTGGTCTTCTTCTTTTCTCATCTCCTGAATCATCATGTCTCTTTTGGCTTTTCCTTTGGCCTTTGACCACCATTCAGTTTTGGTCACCCCCAGTCCTTGTCTGTTGGTCTGTGTGTGTCCTGTTATTTCTCTGATCTTGAGACTTTCTTTTGCAGAATCCATCGCCTCTTGAACTTTCCATTTTCTGCCTGTCTTCAGGTGGGGCTTGATTGCTTCTACCACCTTGTCTCCTGAGTCCTCCAGCATGCTTTGAAGTCTGATCTTCCCTGCTTTGTATTCCTCCAGGATGGATTTCAGTGGTAGTTTCAGCTTTGCTTGGCGACAGTACAGCGCTATGTCAGTCAGACAGGGTGGGACACCAAGCCATTTCCTTGTGAACTTGTTGATTTTGGCTTCCATTGCCTCCACTATGCTGGTGCAGATGTCGTATATCATCAGAGGCCATAGAAGCTTTGGTATCAGCATGAACTGCAGACACCAGACCTTGTATTTGCCAGGGAGCCCACACTGGTCAATGGTCTCCAAGCCTTCCTCCGCCATCTGCTTGGTTTCTTTTGCTCTTTGTGTGTCTTTCAGCGTATCATCATACCATCTTCCAAGGCTCTTGACTGGTTCTTCTGTGACTGTTGGAATGGCCTGGTTGGCAACACTGAAGACCACAGATCCGGCCACTTTTCCTTTCCTCAGTGAGAGACTCCGTGATTTCTTTGGCTTGAACTTCATTCTGGATGAGGCAACTATGTCGTCCAGCCTCTCCAGCACATGACGTGTCTCGTCTTCTCTGGATGAAATCACTGTAGTGTCATCCATGAAGGCCTTGAGAGGAGGCATCTTGTATCCATCGCCAAGGTCTGTTTGTCTCGCGTTGTTTGTTGCTGCTTTCAAGATGAGTTCCATTGCCAGCACGAACAGTATTGGGGAAATTGCACAGCCCATTGCAATACCCACTTCCAAGTTGATCCAGTCTGTTGTGTAGTCCTTGGTAGAGAACCGCATTGAGAAGCCATTGAAGTACTTCTTGAGCATGTCGCGGATGTTCTTTGGCACATGGTACATCTCAAGAGCCAACTGTATCATCTCATGGGGCACAGATCCATATGCGTTTGCCAGATCAAGCCACACTACGTCCAGGTCTCTCTTTTCTGTTTTTGCTTTTTGGATTGCGTCCCAGATCATTGTGGCGTGTTCTACACAGCCAGCCACGCCTGGGATGCCACCTTTCTGGACTGACACATCCAAGTACTTGTTTTCCATCAGGTACTTGGTCAGCCTTGCTGCCATGACAGAGAAGATTTTCCCTTCGACGTTCAGTAGTGATATTGGCCTGAACTGGCTGATGTCACTTGAGTTTTGCTCTTTGGGGATGTACACACCATCTGCCGTCATCCACTGGCCGCTGATCTTCTGGTTTCTCCAAGCCGATCGCAGCAGCCTGTGGAGCCACTCCAGCACCTTGGGACATTTCTTGTAAAGCTGGTAAGGTATTCCGTTTGGCCCTGGTGATGATTTGGCTCTGGCTTTGTCGACCACCTTCTTGATTTCCGCCAACGTTGGAGGCTTGCCATTGAACTGTTCCTCAGGGTTGGTTGGCCACACCAGACCTTGAATGTCGAGTGGTGCTTTGCTCTGTGGGTCAGAGTATGTTTTCCTCAGATGCTGCTCAAGAACTCCTTTGTCCACACTTAGGGTCCCAGATTTTGGCTGCTCAAACAGTGTTCTGGCAAACTGGAAGGGGTCTCTGAAGAAGCGCTCTTGTGTCTTCTTCTTTTTGTTCTTCCTCTTCCTCGCAGATTCCGCTTTGCTGAGGGCGCTGTGTTTTTCTTTCAGGTCTTTCCACAGTTTTTCCAAGCCTTGTTTTTCAGCTGGCAGTGCGGTCTTCATTTGCATCTTGAGGTTTTTCTTTTGGACCCTGATCTTGTCCATCTTTTCTTGGCGTCTGGATTTCTTTGGAGGTGTTTTCTCTTTGGGTAGTTTTGCTCCATATGCGTCTCTACATGTGGCATACACAATGTCCCCATATGTGGCTAGTTTGTGTTCCAGGGTGCTTTTCCCTATCAGTGCATCGAGTCTTTGGACGATTTTTGCATCCAGTTTCTCCCAATCTTCAGTTTCGTTTGCTCGTGGCAGGTTGAGTTTCAGGCGCCTGGCATCGAGGGCCTGTGCAAATTCCTCATCCGAACCAACAGCGTGGATGTCCTTGGCACTGTGGTTTAAATCCTGGCCTTGGTCTTCCGACGTCTTATCTGCTGATGCAGTGCGCTGCTGCTCATTCAGATGAGTCTTCACACATCCCATCTTTGTTCTGTGGATCTTCATGCCACGGGTGGTAGCGAAACGCTTTCCACAGACACATGGATATTCCATTTGGTCCATGTTCATAGTCCGTTTGGGATTTGCAGTCATGATTGGTTGAGCACCGATGGATTCATCATTCTCTCCCCCTTTCGGTGAATCCTGGGAGCATCTTTTCCTTTTATTCTTAGTAGCCACATGTTTAAGGCAAAGTGGGGAGCCAGCCCACAGAGCCCTTGGTTCTGGTCTTTCCCAGTGTCCTCCGGTCTTTCCCGGACGTCCTCCGGCCTATTCCCGGAAGTCAATGGTTTACCCATGCATCAGTAGAAAGAAACTCAGCGTATCATCATACCATCACATGCGATTCTTAAAACATACCTTCTGGCTTAAAGATTCCCCTAATGTATGTCTGTGAAACAAATGGCGCTGCAGTTTATTCCAAAGAAAAGTGCACTCGTAGATTTTTAACACTGACGACAAAATTAGAAAAAAGGCACTCCGGCTATTTCCGAAACACTTGCATTCATAATTTGCGCATAAGTAAAAAAAAACAAACAAACAATTTCCAAAAGCCTTTAAAGACGTTTAAGTCATTGTTTTTTGGTTTTGTTTTAATCATAAATCAGGCAACTCAGGCAATGTGTTAGATTAGAGACCGATCTTTATTTTATCAACTCTGTTAAACTGTTCAGAAAGGCACATACAAAAATATATACTTTGATATGTTGATAAATGTGGCATGTTTTAACTGTGAATGATATGTGGATCTTTCTGATTTTGAAGGAAAAAATCCTTTGATTCTGTTCATAGCGTTTATTTCATATTATTTGTTTAAAAATGAAATGAGATGAAATTGTTCCAATGTGTCATGACGGTGTATTATTTTGTAAAACCTAATGAAAGTTGGTGTGTTTCACCATCGAGATTGCACCTTTCACTGGATGCCGATCGGGCTGTGAAATCTTTCGACCAGTGATTAGAGTACCTGGAGCACTTACACCCAACTGTCGACGTTCAGTTGTGTGTCAGCGGCACCGGGAGACGTTCCCGACTGCCTTGCAATCACCCCTTCCCTGACAAGCGGTTTCGGGGTGAGTGCCAAGGAATTCAAAATGTTCACATCATTTTACCTTTTGAGTTTTATTAATCCAAAATTTGAGAAATGTATATTACAAGAAAAAAGGATTTTCCCCCTCACAGCTTTAGGGATTCTGATTCCGACCTCGCCTTCCCTCTGATCTTCGGCGGAAAAAAGAAATGAACTTTATGTCTGGACTCTTATTTTTCGGGTCATGTTCTGGCGTCCTGCCGCGACCGGACCTTGTCGGCGCCAAAAGAAGCGCTTGGTGCCATCTCAGACGGTCAGCGTGAGGTCAGAAGGGAAGAAGACCAGTCCTCCAGCCAGGGGAGGGATGGATCCCTTCACGATTTTGTCGGTGCCCACAACGTTCGCTCGAAGTAGAACGCTACAGCGGGACTAGCAAAAGATAATTCTTCTTTTTTTTAAGTCTTTCTCCATTTTTTCCCCTCGGAAGATAAAAGGGGAATGTAGAGAGGATAAAAAAAGCCTGCCTCTCTTGTAATGAATAATGATGGCACATTTGGAGGAAATACATCTTTAAAATGTAAAATTCAATTCAGTCAACTTTATTGTCCATCGGAAATTTTTCTTCTGTTCCGCATTATTTCATAAGTACATAAGACATTACAAAAAGACATAAATCGTCACACAAAAGCCTGTGTTAGTATATGTGTTTATCTATATACACCAACACTCACACACCCCACCCCCAGCCCCACACACACATGTACACACACACACGCACACACCGAAACACACACGCATACACAAATAACGCGGGGATTTTTTTTATTTCAGATTCTAAGGGCCTTTTCCCAAATACACTCAGGTGAACCGGCATGACATGGAGAGGGTGACAGCAGTGGAGATGGGGAATTGGACCCACGCTCGCATGCAACTTCTCTGGAGCTGAGCGACGACAACGGTCGGGGTATGCGTCCCCTGAGCCTTACTCACAGGTCAGATGGGTTCACAGTCCGATCAGCAACGAGTAACCAATCAAATAACACACGATATATTCAGTAAAAGATACGTATTGTAGTAGTCAGTGAAAAACACATAACATGATAATCAGTGAAAGACATACCATTCCCATCAAGTTTTAGTCATACTTCCTCATGTCTTCCTGATACAATTTTAACCTCATTTATCTAAGGCAAAATATGCCATAAATACTATTAACAGAATCATATTAGCAGAATCAAACTCTACCTTAAATCAATAAAAGCCATACACAATTTCGTAATCAAAAAAGATATTTATTTGCACCAATAGTGTAAAAGCATGTAATATATCTTTGTGTAATTTCGCTTAAATCCAGCTCGGCACTTGCTGGGTAAGTTCTTTTCCACTACTCATTCCTAAGGCTTATCGTTGATGATAGGACTATACACAGTTTATTTCAAATATTTCAAAAGGAAGAACACCTTTAATTGTTTTAAACATGAATACCATATTGGTCATATAACAGGGGAATCACTGATTTGTTCC
>CM065724.1:14864446-14866946 GCA_033310375.1 Conus canariensis | reverse complement strand
AACGACTCGAAATAAAACAAAACAACCATGCATGTCTTATGAGTGACGGAAAACAAACAAACAAATAAACAAACAAACAAACAAACAAACAAACAACAAACAAAAACAAGGCAAACACACCGCGAAAACGTCATATGTGTTTTAAGAAATGAAAGCCAAAAAAAAAAAAAAAATTGAGTAAAGGAAAACCCTAACTCAATCAAAAAACAAAAATCAATTAAATGAAAGGAAAAAAAAAACAAAATAAAGGTTCACTACGATATCAATGTTGACTGTGTGACATTTGAAGTGGTAACATTTTTCAGGGTGTTCTTCTTTCCACTTCAAACTTTCATGTTTGTTTGCTTGTTTTTTTATTTTTATTTTTCTCCCAATATCTCTCAAGGGGAAATATAGCAAAGATGGGAGAAAGATTGATTGGTTGGGAACAACACCGTCCCCCACTGAGTGAGAGCGTACACGTATCCTCTGCCTGTCTGTCTTACTGTCCGTCTGTCTGTCTGTCTGTCTGTCTGTCTGTCTGTCTGTCTGTCTGTCTGTCTGCCTCTCTCTCTCTCTGAATGGTTGCATATATGTTTGTATTAATCATTTTCTCTCTCTCTCTCTCTCTCTCTCTCTCTCTCTCGCTCGCTCTCGCTCTCTCTCTATCTCTCTGTCTCTGTCTCTCTGTCTCTGTCTCCCTGTCTCTGTCTCTCTCTTTATCTCCCTTTATCTCTCTTTATCTCTCTCTCTCTCTCTCTCTCTCTCTCTCTCTCTCTCTCTCTCTCTCTCTCTCTCTCTCTCTCTCTCTCCGACACGGATTTCTGTGCTGGTGAATGTACGAAAGTGAAACCTTAAATCCAGTACTTGACACCAGCATACAGATAGTGACAATGCCCCATGATTCTGATGTCCGAACATGTTGACGAGCCCGAAGAAGATTTAGACGACGTGTGCCGTGGTGTGCCAGTAAACGCGACACAATCAACATATACAGAATGCGACATAGAGACACAGCAGACAGAAGATAACGTTACCCACCTGGCAGACAGTCCAACATTGCAGGAAGATCAAGGACAGGATATTGGCCAGCGAATAATGATGTCTACGAAAAAAACAACGCAAAATGCCATACATCGCATTCTCGGGAGTTTTCGTGAGCAGGCCTCCAAAGAAGATAGTATGCGTCTAAGTGTTGGTGAAGAAGGAAATCCTCGTCTGGATACATGGTAGAAACTGAAAAAAGTAGGTTGACTGTAACTCACTTATATTAACTGTTGTATATTTCATGTTAAACATCTCACTACCAAAATATCGCGTCCATGTTGCGAGGAATTTTGTATATTCACGAATGGTTGTGTTGTTTTTAGTCGATTTTGACTTCCGCCCCCTCCCCACCTTTCCAATTGTAAATGGGCTACATGCTTAAAACACAAAAACGAATTTGGGTCTTGGTCTTGCATATTGAGTCACTCTCTCTCTCTCGTTCTCTCTCTCTCTCTCTCTCTCTCTCTCTCTCTCTCTCTCTCTCTCTCTTCTCTCCTCTCCTGTTTTTCTCATAATCTGCCCGTCTCACTCCTTATCTGCACAAAAAACACGCGTGTGCACGCGCAAATAGAGAAACGCAAGCACACAGGTGTGTAACATTAAACATGTAATCACATGCAGATGTAACGCAGGTACATGCACACGCTCGGTTTCTGTGTAACGTACACACACACACACACACACACACACACACACACACACACACACACACACACACACACACACACACACACCACACACACACACACACACACACCACACACGCACGCACACACACACACACACACACACACACACACACATAAACATGTGCGCGCACACGCACGCACGCACGCACGCGCTACGCCGCTAGACGGAGAGAGAGAGAGAGAGAGAGAGAGAGACGAGAGAGAGAGAGAGAGAGAGAGAAGAGAGAGAGAGAGAGAGAGAAGAGCAGGCAGTCACACCAACAGAGAGACAATTACTGAGACACAGACATGGATGAAGACCTTTAACTAAATCCAATTGGCATTGATGTTTCTTCCTGGGGGTACGGACACAGATCAGAACGAAAGATGAAACAGATCGACCGCAAGTTCTCGTTCCACGAGAAACTGTTATGTTCCGTATCTTCTAAACTAAAGAACAGGGCGCAAAGCCCTTTCCTAAAGAATAGCTGAAGAAGAAGAAGAAGAAGAAGAAGAAAAGAAGAAAAGAAGAAAGAAGAAGAGAGAAGAAGAAGAAAGAAGAAGAAGAAGAAGAAGAAGACGAAAAAGAAGAAGAAGAAGAAGAAGAAGAAGAAGAAGAAGAAGAAGAAGAAGAAGAAGAAGAAGAAGAAATGAAAACAAAAAGAAATAAAGAAGGAAGGAAAAAAGTAAGACATATTGAAAGGAAAGGAAAAATGAATTACATCTCTCTCACACCTTACACCAACTACTCGCAGCCCATTCACAAAATATTCCAGAGAAAAACAGCACAAACATAATGTTGATAT
>CM065724.1:14854446-14856946 GCA_033310375.1 Conus canariensis | reverse complement strand
ATCCGTTCGAATGTTTTAATCATCAAAGAGCAATTTCGGAACTTTTAATCAAGGTGTCTACAATGGCGTGTTCCAAACAGACTAATCTCCTGCAGCAGCGAACAGACTTTATATTTACTAGGTTTAAGTTTCCTTCACAGACTTCCGGTTCCGTTTGGTAAATAGAGCAATTTCAC
This sequence comes from Conus canariensis, assembly GCA_033310375.1. Lineage (NCBI taxonomy): Eukaryota > Metazoa > Mollusca > Gastropoda > Neogastropoda > Conidae > Conus > Conus canariensis. The sequence goes on along the minus strand of CM065724.1, from coordinate 14,856,770 downwards.
GTTACGGAATCAACCCCTGTTTGAATGATAACGTCATTTCGTTTTCTTTCGCCTAAATACGCAAGTCCTATAAACAACAACAACAACAACAACAACGACAACAACAACTGCAAAGTGATTGAGCGCATATTCCATCATTACAAAGAAAATCAAAGACTGACTTTTGATGGCTATCCAAAAAGTCATGTGGATTTCTTCGATTCTAAATGTAGAATAAAGTATCGTCTACAATAGGAATCATGTTCTATAGTTGATTATTATTAGCCACTAGACTCTTTAAACAGATCATAAACTATACAAGCGGACTTCTTAAAAATATGCGTATCCATTTTCATTTTCTCGAATAGTTATTCGAGAACACGTAACCACTCCTGCATGCGAATTCGAAGCGGGGGAAACAAACCCCTCTCAATCTGGAATACGTCGCGGATGGCTTATTTGGAGGCAGACTCAATTTCCAAATATTACTATCCGGAGTTACCTACAGACTTACCGCACCTTATCAACAATGTCTATAACCCAAATGGCCATGCTTCCACTCCCAGCACCCCATCCCCAACATATACACACACTTCCATTCAAAGTCCTTCCACTCATCAGACCAATGACAGGAAATTCAACAATTCCATGCCTGTTCAAAATCTTCAAATCCATATACGCTTTCGCCGGATCACCCATCCCTATACCGTAGGACCACACAAAAGGGAGAGCTTGACAGCAGAAGGACTTCAGAAAAAAAAAGCATATTTATACTCATTATCAGCTCCGTTTCCACAGACATTGTGAGTCTATAGATCATTTACTGCACAGACGATGAACTCTCCTCTGCCCATTTCTCCCGATACCACGCTGAAACGTGCAGTCGCCAGTATTCTCAGCGTGTCAGAGTCAACAAACACATCAATTGTGAATCCTGCAAATGTGTTCTTAAAGAAAATCGTTTCAATTTTGGATTGATGTCAGATATACTGGGTGCATCCTTTAGTATTAGTTTAAAAAAAAAAAAAAAAAAAGATTACGTTATCTCCTATTCCTTCTCTTTCGATGTCTTGTTTTTCTTAGGATTGTGTGTGCGCGCGCGCTTGCTTGTGTTGTGTGTGTGTGTGTGTGTGTGTGTGTGTGTGTGTGTGTGTGTGTGTGTGTGTGTGTGTGTGTGTGTGTGTAAAGGGAGGAAGGCTGCGTGGAGAGGGAGGGGGAGGAAGGCTTAGGGATGGGATATTTTTCATGAAACACTGATCGTCTGGACCGAACAATTGTAATATTTCACCCCAGCATGGTTTTATCATAATAATTAACTGTAGCAGAGAGAGAGAGAGAGAGAGAGAGAGGAGAGAGAGAGAGAGAGGAGAGAGAGGAGAGAGAGAGGAGAGAGAGAGAGAGAGAAGAGAGAGAGAGAGAGAAAGAAAACGACCGAAAGACGGAGCAGAATCTGTTTGTGGGTATGTATGCATATATGTATGTATTACATATGTATGTATGTACGTACAGCACATATGTATGTATGTATGTATGTATGTATGTATGTATGTATGTATGCATGCATGTATGTATGCATGTATGCATGTATGTATGTATGTATGTAATGTATGCATGTATGCATGTATCATGTATGCATGTATGTATGTATGTATGTATGTGCGTACGTGTATGTATGCATGTATGTATATATGTATGTATGGATGGATGGATGGGTGGATAGATGGATGCATGGATGGATGCATGCATGTATGTATGTTATATGTATGTGTGTGTATGTATGTATGTATGTATGTATGTATGTATGTATGTATGTATTTTATGTATGTATGTATGTATGTATCCATCGATCTGTCTCTCTTACGAGAAACCACTTATCTTCTCATATTCGGCACAATCGTGCGCGAATATGAGAAGATAAGTGGTTTCTTGTACTTCATTTTCACTGTCCTAAATGTTATTTGTTTTTGCCTGAAGAGGACCCAAGACGTCGAAATGCATCGTGTCTTGCCTTGTACTTTTTTTGGGGTCTATATCCTTGGCGGTAACTAACCCCCTCTGTTTCTAAATTTTACTCTTAAAGTTGTAAGCACCTAATTTCATGTGTGGTACGTAATTTTTGTTTTTGCATGACACAAAGAAAAAATGAGCAACATGTTCATATTGGAAATATCATCGAAGTGCAAGCTTGTACACTCTCAAAAAAGACAGATCTCTCTCCTGTTTCTCAGCTTACCATTCTTTTTAAAAGACGGAAATGAGGGCGAAGCAGCAATGTGCGTTTATGTTCCTGAGCATTATTCGCTAAGTGCTCGGGGCAAATGACCACAAGCAAATGTGACTTGGTC
>CM065724.1:14844446-14851946 GCA_033310375.1 Conus canariensis | reverse complement strand
CTTCACTAGCTGCATAAGGGAACCATCGCAATCCCTTTTGAAGGCAGATGTATTTGTATTGCCTGCTCCGAGGCCTTTCGTCCGCTGGGTCGGACTCATCAGGGAGACACGGCTGGTTGTGTCTGCGCTCCTGGCGTCAAATAGAGACACACCACAGTCCATAATATTGTGGTGTTCTCACCACCAAGAGTGCAAAAAAGAATCCAATAGCACCCCAAAGCAGCCAGCGAAGAGTAGTAAATGAAACCAAACGAAAGTGTGGGGAGGAAAAAAGTTGCTGAAAAACTAAAGACATTATGCAAACATTATAAAATATAGGGGACAATCTTTGAGCCTACGCTTGAGGATCCACCCAAAGATGCAAGGGAGATCAAAAGACAAACACACAGACGGACAGAAACAAATACAAATAACCTCAATTTAATCAAAACAAAATCGGAAATGAAATGAGGCAGGGAACAGTAAACGATAAACAGTAAACAAGTTGGGTATTTTTTGCTCCCATAAGAAAAGCTAACACAGAGTAACTTTTATTCAAGACTGGCACAGCCTTTTAAACTTGAATAAAGTCAGACAAATACATAGACGAACAATCTAATAGTAGGGGAAAAAACAAGCGCAGGCCAACAACTGAACTATCTTCATAGTAATGACTTGGCAAAGATTTGGACTTAAGGAGGGAGGGGGGGGGGGGAATTTGAAGATGGAGAAACTGGGAACATGAAATTAAGAAAATATGTTACAGATATGAAAACTCTTCACTAGCTGCATAAGGGAACCATCGCAATCCCTTTTGAAGGCAGATATATTTGTATTGCCTGCTCCGAGGCCTTTCGTCCGCTGGGTCGGACTCATCAGGGAGACACGGCTGGTTGTGTCTGCGCTCCTGGCGTCAAATAGAGACACACCACAGTCCATAATACTGTGGTGTTCTCACCACCAAGAGTGCAAAAAAGAATCCAATAGCACCCCCTCCCCTCCTTAAGTCCAAATCTTTGCCAAGTCATTACTATGAAGATAGTTCAGTTGTTGGCCTGCGCTTGTTTTTTCCCCCACTATTAGATTGTTCGTCTATGTATTTGTCTGACTTTATTCAAGTTTAAAAAGGCTGTGCCAGTCTTGAATAAAAGTTACTCTGTGTTAGCTTTTCTTATGGGAGCAAAAAATACCCAACTTGTTTACTGTTTATCGTTTACTGTTCCCTGCCTCATTTCATTTCCGATTTTGTTTTGATTAAATTGAGGTTATTTGTATTTGTTTCTGTCCGTCTGTGTGTTTGTCTTTTGATCTCCCTTGCATCTTTGGGTGGATCCTCAAGCGTAGGCTCAAAGATTGTCCCCTATATTTTATAATGTTTGCATAATGTCTTTAGTTTTTTCAGCAACTTTTTTCCTCCCCACACTTTCGTTTGGTTTCATTTACTACTCTTCGCTGGCTGCTTTGGGGTGCTATTGGATTCTTTTTTGCACTCTTGGTGGTGAGAACACCACAGTATTATGGACTGTGGTGTGTCTCTATTTGACGCCAGGAGCGCAGACACAACCAGCCGTGTCTCCCTGATGAGTCCGACCCAGCGGACGAAAGGCCTCGGAGCAGGCAATACAAATACATCTGCCTTCAAAAGGGATTGCGATGGTTCCCTTATGCAGCTAGTGAAGAGTTTTCATATCTGTAACATATTTTCTTAATTTCATGTTCCCAGTTTCTCCATCTTCAATTCCCCCCCCCCCCTCCCCTCCTTAAGTCCAAATCTTTGCCAAGTCATTACTATGAAGATAGTTCAGTTGTTGGCCTGCGCTTGTTTTTTCCCCACTATTAGATTGTTCGTCTATGTATTTGTCTGACTTTATTCAAGTTTAAAAGGCTGTGCCAGTCTTGAATAAAAGTTACTCTGTGTTAGCTTTTCTTATGGAGCAAAAAATACCCAACTTGTTTACTGTTTATCGTTTACTGTTCCCTGCCTCATTTCATTTCCGATTTTGTTTTGATTAAATTGAGGTTATTTGTATTTGTTTCTGTCCGTCTGTGTGTTTGTCTTTTGATCTCCCTTGCATCTTTGGGTGATCCTCAAGCGTAGGCTCAAAGATTGTCCCCTATATTTTATAATGTTTGCATAATGTCTTTAGTTTTTCAGCAACTTTTTTCCTCCCCACACTTTCGTTTGGTTTCATTTACTACTCTTCGCTGGCTGCTTTGGGGTGCTATTGGATTCTTTTTTGCACTCTTGGTGGTGAGAACACCACAGTATTATGGACTGTGGTGTGTCTCTATTTGACGCCAGGAGGGCAGACACAACCAGCCGTGTCTCCCTGATGAGTCCGACCCAGCGGACGAAAGGCCTCGGAGCAGGCAATACAAATATATCTGCCTTCAAAAGGGATTGCGATGGTTCCCTTATGCAGCTAGTGAAGAGTTTTCATATCTGTAACATATTTTCTTAATTTCATGTTCCCAGTTTCTCCATCTTCAAATTCCCCCCCCCCCCCCCCCCCCTCCTTAAGTCCAAATCTTTGCCAAGTCATTACTATGAAGATAGTTCAGTTGTTGGCCTGCGCTTGTTTTTTCCCCCACTATTAGATTGTTCGTCTATGTATTTGTCTGACTTTATTCAAGTTTAAAAGGCTGTGCCAGTCTTGAATAAAAGTTACTCTGTGTTAGCTTTTCTTATGGGAGCAAAAAATACCCAACTTGTTTACTGTTTATCGTTTACTGTTCCCTGCCTCATTTCATTTCCGCTTATGAAGAGGTTTATGGTTCCGTTGTAAGTAACGCGTAGGTGGTCGAAAGTTGTACAAACCTTAATCTCCCAGTAATGAGCTGATGGTCTGTTTCACCTTTCCGCCTGTCAGTTAGCCACTGAAATCAGTTTATGTCTGTCTGTCTGCTTTTGTCTGTTAGTTTACTCTCTCTCTCATTGGTGAAAGAGCATGTATGGAACTGGATTCAGAGTATGGGTCTGATAACCTTGAGCAGTTTTAAGTGTTGGTATCCGCATGTCGCATCCCCCAATATTGTCTTTGTCTCCTTCCTTTCATTCACTCATTCATTACACAATAATTTGCTCATTCTGGTCTGCTGGTTCATCATTCCTTTGTTCTTTGGTTGGGTTGTCCATCCTTCCTTCCTTCTTTCCTTCCTTCCTTCCTTCTTGTTCTCATTCCTTTCTGCTGTCATGCCATTCTACTCGCATATTCATTTATTTTCTCACTATTTTAGTTTTTTGTTTGCACTGTGCGGGCGAATCATTATTTTTGTGTTTCCTTTACCATTCTATTTTCTTTTTCGATTTTTCTAACATACCCCTCATTTGCTTCTTTTGTTCTCCATATCTACACCCCCATCCTATTTTTCTTACTACATTTACTGAGTAGAACCCTAAACGAGTGATCATTGTGCTCTCATTTTTGTGTCCATTATTTTGGAAATCAAATCAATCAATGAATCGAAACAAATGTTCTTCTCCCTTTCTTTCTCCATCCCCATTTCCAATTCCTCTCCCCCCCCCTCCTCCCCAATTGTTCCTTCACGTCTCCTCTCCTTCTCCTTATTCTCCTCTGTTTCCTCCTTCTTCCTTGGTGAAGCCTACCAGTGCCAGCTTGTCAACGAATGTGCTCTTCTTCATCTGTTTTTTTTTTTCTTCCCCTTTTCTTCCTTTCACCACAGCTCCTTCTCTTTCTGCTTCTCTGTCAGTCTATCTGTCAGTCCCCCTGTCAGTATGCCTGTCTGTCTCTCTATCAATCGGTCTGACTGTCTGTCTGTCTGTCGATCGGTCGGTCGGTCGGTCGGTCGGTCTGTCGGTCTGTCGGTCTGTCGGCCTGTCACACACACACACACACACACACACACACACACACACACACACACACACACACACACACACAAACACACACACACACACACACACACACACACACACACACACACACACACACACACACACCACACACACACACACACACACACACACACACACATAAACACACACACACACACACACACACACACACAAAACACACACACACACACACACACACACACACATAAACACCACACACACACACACACACACACACACACCACACACACACACACACACACACACGCCTTTCCCGTTTTCCTTCTTTCAGCCTGGTTTCTCACAACATTCAGAAAATAGTCGCTAAGCCATCCCCCCCCCCCCCCCCCCCCCCCCCCCCCTACACACACACACCCTTTCGACCCCGCAGACAATTACCTAATGGCCTTTTTGGACAGGATCAAACGCGTGGCTCTGTTGAGTACTCACACGTGTTCCCTTCTATACTCTCCCGATCTAAAATCCCTCACCTCCACCCCCTCATCCTACTCCACACCCCTAGTAGCCCCTTTACTCACCATGTTCTCTTCAGTATCGGACCTCGTCCTCTTGTCTCTGGGTCTTCCATTACACCTACCTTCTTCTTTTACTGATCGGCAGTATTTTTCCTGACCTATACCCCTTCCCAAACAACGCCCCCCCCCCCCCACACATGCTGGTCCTTCCTTGTGTTGTCCTCTCCTGCCCTCCACCCACCCCTTACGCCCATCATCTTCACCCTCCCCTTCACCTCCTCCTCTGCATTCTGATGATCAAAGCAGGTGGGATGGGATGTAATACTTTAGCAATGTTAGAGTTATGAAGCCTTTCACTCCCGGCCGCGGATATAGCCGCGGTTCAAGGGTCATCGCATAATTGGATCATCTGACCGGTCACATGATATTGTTTACTTGCTTGCAAATGGCGGCTCCCATACAGCGTGTTTGAAGCGATTTCTCAGCAAGTTTTGGGTCGATTTTGACGCGGTTTTTTGCGTTTTGTAAAGCGAAAATTAGTCGAGGAGATCAACATGGCTGCCAGGAGATGTATTGCTGAAGAGGTAGTGAGAACTGTGTTTGAAACGCTGTACGAAGGTGAAATTAGCAACGACGAAAGTGAAAGGAAAATGAAAGTGACGTGGTTGTCGATCATCCTGACAAAGAGTCAAGTGATTCGGATTACCTGGATGAAGATATTGATCTACCAAGTACATCGACAGGTCGTGCTGGTAGTGGGCGTAGTTGAGGACGTGATAGGAAAGGAAAAAATGGTTAAAATGTGACGCAAAAATTGTTAGAGTGTGACGCCAGTGACAGTGGTTGACAACACTTGATATGTTAATTTTTTGCCAATTTTTTTTGTATGACGGGTGAAGTGCTAGTAAACGTCGCATCTCTAGCCGACATTGACATGCATTACTCAATGCATCCCTGAACACACTGTGTGTTTTTTTTTAGTAAATAATTGCACTTGGTTCTTATGTCCTATAGATGTGTGCACATTTCAATACCATTTCCACCTATGATATATTGAGACTTGAATTTTCGTGGATTTTTTTTTTCAAAATATTGTTTATTTTTTCATAAAATCTTGGTTATCTTCCCATGATTGTGAGTTATCTTATCCTGTCAACATGAAACATATGATAATTATATTCTCCATTCATTTTCCTTCAAGAAAATGTATACTTCTGTATGCTTTAGAGCAATACTTGAATTTTTGCGATTTTTTTTGTAAGGTTGGTGGGTTTTTTTCCCAAAAATTACAAATAGTTCTGGGAGTCAAAGGGTTCTTGTTGCCTGTGTTGTTTTTTTCTTTGTTGTTGCTTTTTTCTTTTCTTTTTTCATTTTCTCTCTTCTTATCGCTGTGTCATTGTCTGTCTGTCTGTCTGTCTGTCTGTCTGTCTCTGTCTCTCTCTCTCTCTGTCTCTCTCTCTCTCTCTCTCTCTCTCTCTCTCTCTCTCTCTCTCTCTCTCTCTCTCTCTCCTTCCTTCCCCGTGGTTGTGGTTTCACTATGATTTCTCTTTGTTTTCCAACCCCACAGACACTTACCATGGACATCAGGATAATGACAATAATGATGAATATCATCATCATCATCGTTATCACTACTACTACTATTACTACTACTACTACTGATACTACTATCAGCAGCAGCAGCAGTAACATCAGTCCTCTTTTTAGCGAAGCTTGAAAACGACGTGATAATAACCAATAATGTTCGATTAGATGAAACATAGTACCGAACAAGCCTGATTGAACTGGCGATAGAGAGTGTCGCTTTCTGTTGGCCAATGAGGTGTTGATCAGTATGCGGTAGTCCTATAGAAGACATCACAGTTAGGAGTTATACTTAGGAAGCCTAAGTGTGCAGGGATTAAACAGAGGAGAAAGGAAAGAGAAAAAGAGAAAGTGCTTAAACGCTAAAGGTATTAGTTAAACGACTTGTGTGTGTGTGTGTGTGTGTGTGTGTGTGTGTGTGTGTGTGTGAGAGAGAGAGAGAGAGGCCCATTCAGGTTTGCGATGGCGAGCTCCATGCTGATGTAGATGCCCACTCTCAGAGCAAACTCGTGTTGCAGTCACACACACTGTGAATGGAAGCGTAGCATAATTGATGTGGATGGTAGTCATGATGGTGATGAAGTTGGAGATGAATTGGGGATGGTGTTCGTCGTGCAGGAGGAGAAGGTGGTAACGGTGGGTGATTATTAAAGGTAGAAGTTGTAACGGTGTGACATTGGGTGTGCTGTTGTGTGGATGATTAGGAAAGTGTCAAGCTATACCTATTTTTTTTCATTTCTGAGGTTTTAAGACTTCATACTATTGAACAAGATGACTTCGCTCAGGGAGAGAAAGGAATTGCTTTTGAACATCAGAAAACCTGTGAAAACGAGTAGACAAAAGAAGGCAGTATTTCTAAATTGCGAAACGTCAGATGCCACCTTTCAAATAGACGGCATCCCAATGAACTTTGAAACCAAAAACAGTAAAACAATTGGGTATTTTTTGCTCCCATAAGAAAAGCTAACACAGAGTAACTTTTATTCAAGACTGGCACAGCCTTTTAAACTTGAATAAAGTCAGACAAATACATAAACGAACAATCTAATAGTGGGGGAAAAACAAGCGCAGGCCAACAACTGAACTATCTTCATAGTAATGACTTGGCAAAGATTTGGACTTAAGGAGGAGGGGGGGGGGGGGGGGTGCGGAATTTGAAGATGGAGAAACTGGGAACATGAAATTAAGAAAATATGTTACAGATATGAAAACTTTTCACTAGCTGCATAAGGGAACCATCCCAATCCCTTTTGAAGGCAGATATATTTGTATTGCCTGCTCCGAGGCCTTTCGTCCGCTGGGTCAGACTCATCAGGGAGACACGGCTGGTTGTGTGTGCGCTCCTGGCGTCAAATAGAGACACACCACAGTCCATAATACTGTGGTGTTCTCACCACCAAGAGTGCAAAAAAAATCCAATAGCACCCCCCAAAGCAGCCAGCGAAGAGTAGTAAATGAAACCAAACGAAAGTTGGGGAGGAAAAAAGTTGCTGAAAAACTAAAGACATTATGCAAACAGTATAAAATAAAGGGGACAATCTTTGAGCCTACGCTTGAGGATCCACCCAAAGATGCAAGGGAGATCAAAAGACAAACACACAGACG
>CM065724.1:14806946-14809446 GCA_033310375.1 Conus canariensis | reverse complement strand
TCTGTCTGTCTGTCTCTGTCTGTCTGTCTGTCCTGTCTGTCTGTCTGTCTCTGTCTGTCTGTCTGTCTGTCTGTCTGTCTCTGTCTGTCGTCTGTCTGTCTCTCTCTCTCTCTCTCTCTTCTCTCTCTCTCTCTCTCTCTCTCTGCATCACAGTCTTTTTCTTTTTCAATTTTAAATTCTCACCAACGCAGCCAAACGTCCCATCTTTCGAATCCTAGGCCAGACACTAACGAGACCTTTCGAAACTCAAGATTGCCGATACTTCAATGCCCGATACTTCAATTGCCCGATACTTCAATGGAAAAAATATCAGTGTGGAGAAAAGAAGACAAATAAACAAACAGCTGCTCTCTCTCTCTCTCTCTCTCTCTCTCTCTCTCTCACACACACACACACACACACACACACACACACACACGCACGCACGCACGCACACAAGCACGCACACACACACACACACACACGACACACAAGATGGCGGCTATGGTAAATAGCTAATCTACACGCCTGCTGAGTTTTTTGCCGAAGTTCCTGAGAATGACCAGGTTCCCCCAAACAAGAGTCTTTAAGCGCGGTCCTTCAGCGTTGACGACTCTGATTTTGGATACCGGCGAATTACTAAAAAAGAAATCTACCAAGAAATTGAAACAAGGAAAATCGAGAGCCGAGGACCGTTTCTTCGCCTCAGACCAACCGACCTGTGGAACGGTTCGTTCTTCCAGTCACAGGCCTGTCAACAAGTCTGGCGCCGTGAGTACTGTTTCAGAGCTGAAAAGTGTGATAGAAATGCTATGCGATCGCATTTCTGGCTTAGAAGAAACTATACGAAATCAAAATGAAAAAATTGACATGATCCTAAATAAGAACTGGACGACGACCAAGATCAGCATTGCCACCCAGACTGCCGAACTGCCAGCATACACATCATACGCTGAAGCGGTCAGCTCGGGGCCAGTGCCATCGCCCGCGGAGCAGCAGAAGAGAGGCCCTCCACACAAAAAAACGACCAAAAAACCCAAAGACAAAGAAAGCGCCGATCCATTGAAAAATAGAACTCAACAAAAACAGCGAATTGACGTAAATAAACCATTACGTCAAACAGACAACAACACGTCACGATTCTGCATCTAGAGGTTAGAAGAAAGAAGAAAGAACTGAATTTGATCTCCCCCGTCTCCTTGTTTTACACGATTCTGTGACCAGCAAAGTCAATGATGAGAGACTTGGAGATTCCTTTGGATTCCAAGCAGAATCGTGGAAAAATTTCAAGATTAAGGACATCCAAAAGACATTTGAATCGGCATACCGAAGACACGATGCACTACTGATCCACTGTGGAGTAAATGATCTAAAGTCAACATCTCCCATGGACTGCAGTAGAGATCTGGTGCAGTGTGTCAGACACATCAAGAAAGAAAATCCTGGTCTAAAAATAATTGTTAGTAAAGCAGCACCAGTCACAGATACTCAGCTCAACATCAAGAGAGATCTGTTCAACGCCCTCCTGACATCGGAGCTAAATGAAGACAAGGACGTCAGCCTGATCAGCCATAACAACCTCCGCACTAGCTCCTGGCATCTCTGTGACGGCCTCCACCCCACCTACAGTGGTGCCAGCGTCCTGGCCAGGAACATCGGGCGCCACGTGAGAGACCTGCTGTGGAGCCGACCCAGGAAGACCCGACGATCGAGGCACCAGCCACCCTGGTACTACCAGCCCTATCCGGATCCTCTGCTCTACAGTCTGGGCCCCAGGAGCAACAGGTTCAGGCGACTGGTGAAAGTAGAACTTTGTCAAATTCCAGCACCACTTGTGACTATAGTGTAACTCACGCTAATATTTCAATTGCAGCATACGAAAATCATCATCCATTTTGTATTGACTCAGACATTCATTAAGTGTATTTGTTGTTAACTTTATCTAAATATCGTTTGTATTAACTTACAGATAAGTTAAAATTCTGGTCATAAGTTAAAATTCTGATGTTAAAAGACGGCCCTTTTAAGGTATTTCAGTGGAACTGTCGATCTATTATAACTTCCATTGACCAGTTAACACAAAAACTTGCAGAAGAAAACTACAGTGTGTTGGCCTTACAATCCCTAAACACACATAGAAATAAGTTACCTAAACTCGCTGGCTATTATTTCCCCCCAATTGTTCAACAGGGGAACACTAATGATAAAATCAACGCAGCCATTTACATCAAGGAAGGAGAGAACTACATCTCCTGTGCAAGTCCCGTTCCACCAGACACACCTGACTCCTATTCTTGCGCAGTCAGGGTTCAGGTAAATACTAACATCGTTTTAACTGTTGTGTCCGTCTATCTACCACGGGGACCTAACGAGCACAATTCTGAATGGTTACGATCTTTTCATTTAAGATCAGATGAAAACAATAGATATCTTATAACTGGAGATTTTAATGCTCATTCCCCGTTTTGGGAAAAGGATTGCCAGTTGATTACTAGTAACCGTTTTATTGAAAATCTCGTCG
>CM065724.1:14789446-14791946 GCA_033310375.1 Conus canariensis | reverse complement strand
ATCAATTTAAATAGTTTGAGGTGACACTGGACTCCATCCTGTCTTTGTAGGAACTTGTATAAACTGAATTAAATGTTGGTTCAGATTAGTTCATTTAAGTACGATCCAACACCCACATGGGATTTAAATGCACTTCTTTTACTGATGGAGCATGAACATTCAACCACAACGTTCTTTTTGCTCAAAGGAAACATTAATAGACAAAAAGGTTTTGGTGTAGCTTGGTTTTAAAAGGATGTAGGCAACGATTTCAAATTAAAATTTGAATTTAAAGAGAGGTTGATGTGTTTTCAGAAAGAAAATGGACATGCCAGCATAGCTGCTTCTCTCATATAAAAACGATTTTAAAGCAGAGATATATTTAAAGATTGCTACACATAGTTATCCTAATATCTAAGTATTATCTAAATACCTTTTAGGGGAAACAATACCTATCATTAGGCAACAAAGCATGATCAATATAAACTGAGAGAAAAGGCACTGAAGATTTTCCAAATTTCGCGTGTGATTGCCTCACAATTACAGCTATTCGAACTGCAAACTTTTCAGTGAGCAGGTTCTACAGAGAAAATTTCATGGCAGTTCTATCAAATTACAATGAACAAAATACTCTATAATTGGCAAATTACTACCAGGAGATAGCCATTTCATATCATCAATGAATAGACATAATTTCAGCACCTTATATGTACCAACACTCTACGGTTGTCCATGGCTTGACGTTCTAAGACATTTGATGTGTGTGTGTGTGTGTGTGTGTGTGTGTGTGTGTGTGTGTGTGTGTGTGTGTGTGTGTGTGTGTGTGTGTGTGTGTGTGTGTGCATGCGAGCGTGTCCTCTCTAGAACATTTGTGACATTGCTTCAGTTTGATTTCTCTTCATTTACCTGTGTTTCCCGCTAACTATTGATACAGCGCTGTGTAGCTCTCCTGCCTGCAGGGCCTATTCGCTATAGGCAATGAAAGCCTTGTCACACTCTCTCTAAACGTTTACACACACCCCACCATACCCCCCCTTCTCTCTCTCTCTCTCTCTCTCTCTCTCTCTCTCTCTCTCTTTGTCTATCGCACTGTCAATCTCTCTCTCTCTCTCTCTCTCTCTCTCTCTCTTTGTCTATCGCACTGTCAATCTCTCTCTCTCTCTCTCTTTGTCTATCGCACTGTCAATCTCTCTCTCTCTCTCTCTCTCTCTCTCTCTCTCTCTCTCTTTGTCTATCGCACTGTCAATCTCTCTCTCTCTCTCTCTCTCTCTCTCTCTCTCTCTCTCTCTCTCTCTCTCAAATCTATTTTTTAGTGTTTAACGATTTGTACAGAGTCTAGATGCTAAACAAATACGCCATATGCATCTTTACGTTTGCAACGCCCCATTCCATACAGGAATGGGTTGAAGATAATAATATCACTGGCGAATATCAGGCAGGTTTTAAGCGCAATTATTCAACTGTTGATCATATATTTACTTTGATGGCTTTGGTGCAAAAACAGTTTTCTTTAAATCGTAAGCTGTTTGTCGCTTTTATAGATTTTGAGAAAGCATTTGATTCTGTTAATAGAACTATTCTGTGGCCTATTCTCTTAAAAGCTGGTGTTCATGGAAAACTGTTTAGATGCATAGTTGCCATGTATTCCTGTGTTAAAAAAAAAGGTTTGGTGTGGAGGAAATATGACTGACTACATTCAATGTACATCTGGTGTAAAACAAGGGGATGTGTGCAGTCCTGTTTTATTTTCTCTTTTCATTAATGAGTTAACATCAGAGGTTGTTAGAAATGGAAAACATGGTGCACAATTTACTTGCGATGCTCTTGAGTTGTTTATTCTTCTCTTGGCAGACGATGTTGTTCTGATGTCTGAAACTATTATTGGCTTGCAAACTCAACTAAATAATCTATCACGATCTGCATCTTCACTTCAGTTAACAATTAACATGTCAAAAAGCAATATAAGTGTGTTTAGAAAGGGTGTTGTTTTAGGAATTAGAGAAAGGTGGACTTATAATGGAGTGTTTATGCCTGTGGTCAACGTATATAAATATTTAGGAATATATTTTTTCAACGAAATTAAGCTTTACTTTTGCATGCAAGGATCTTGCCAGTAGAGCTAAGCGTGCACTACTATGTATCATGCAACACTTATCAAAATTAGAAAACCAGTCTTTGAAATTATTTATACAATTGTTCGATTCTCAGGTACAGCCTATCGCTCAGTATGGAGCTGAAATCTGGGGTCTTTATGATTCTGCTGTTTATTGTGAAAATGTCCATTTATTTGCATTGAAAAAGTTTCTAGGAGTGAGCATGCGAACACCTAACGATTTAGTCTACGGCGAAGTAAACAGATATCCAATATATTTGAATTCTGCGACAGCTTGCATACGTTATTGGTTGAAAATAACACAAATGGAAATTTCAAGGTTGCCCAGGAAAGCATATAATATGTTGTATGATTTGGATGGTAGAGGGAAAAGAAACTGGGTTTCTAACGTGAGGACTAAATTACATA
>CM065724.1:14764446-14771946 GCA_033310375.1 Conus canariensis | reverse complement strand
CTTCGCCCCCAATCAAAAATTGGGAAAATGGGGGGGGGGGGGGAGGGGGGGAAGGGGGGGGAAAACAGTGACCACCTCCACTATCTGATCCCAGAGCCCTCTACGTAGCAACCTTGTCCTAATACGCAGCAGTAATCGAATCAGTGTGTCCTTACTGTCTTAATCTTCCCCTGAGAGAGTGCTCCCTGTCGCCTCCTTCTGGAACGTGACACACTTCGTTCTGGAGTCAAGACTCTTTCTGTCTATCTCCCTCTCTTGTCTCTATCTCTGTCTCTGTCTCTCTGTCTGTCTGTCTGTCTATCTGTCCGTCTGTCTCTTTTTCTCTCTCTTTGGCTGTCTGTCTGACTGTCTGTCTGTCTATCTCTTCGTGTCTCTGACTCTGTCTGTCTCTCCGTCCTCTGTCTCTGTCTCTATATGTCTGTCTGTCTGTCTGTCTGTCTGTCTCTCTGTCTGTCTGTCTGTCTGTCTCTCTCTCTCTCTCTCTCTCTCTCTCTCTCTCTCTCTCTCTCTCCTCTCTCTCTCTGTCTGTCTGTCTGTAAAAGAAACGTTCAGAAGCCGCTCTCTCTATCTGCTTTACGTCTGTCTGTCTGCCTGCTTGCCTTCCTGCCTGCCTGCCTGCCTGTCTATCTGTCTGTCTGTCTGTCTGTCTGTCTGTCTGTCTCTCATTGTACTATATGTTGTCATGACTATGCGCACCTTTTATGTTGTCCTCTATGTCCACTATGTAGCATTACGACCACATGTCATTCCGAGTCCACTGTGCAAAGCGACATCCAGATGTGTCGTTTAAATGTGTTAATGCTATCTTGATGTTGTGTTTGTAAAAAAAATAAACAGATTGCAACGTTTTCTTTATCATAACCTGTCATTTCTTATTTTGCTCGTGACATTCAACTGCTTAAAAACGCGCTTGCATCTCCCAGCTCACAGTACAAGCAAATTTCTAAGCGATCCGAAGCGTCCAAACAATGCTTTGTCTGTGATGCCAAGTCTTGAAATGTACTTCCGTCATTCTTATTTCTTTCAAACATTTGATTAGTAGTCTGATTATCATCAAGTTTTCACTTTTAAACCAGCAATTCAAAGCATGAAAGAACGATAGATGCGAAGCAGGCATCTGTTCGTCCCTCCACATTTGAATTGTTTTCGTTGACCTTCATATGTATAAAGGTATGTAATATCTTTCAGTTAAGATCTTAAATGACCCCAATTTGGAAATAAGTGCAGCACATCAATACAGTAGTCTGGAATTGATTTGTGCTTCAAAGAAAATATACAAGCCCATGGTTCCAGAGTACCGTCGTATGCAGAGTCGCCATTATTTTTACCGCTTTTATTCTTGCTTTCCCTACGATCTCACACAACAACAGTTTATGAGTATTCCCGTTAATGTAGATGCAATTAAATAGTTTTAACTCAATGCAATTTCGATTTCTTGTTCGATGCAAACTTATTTTGGGGTTTGTTTGTTGTTTTTTTTCTCAGCTGACCTTTCGTGAAGACCGAACTTTGTTTCTATTTTCTTTATTCGAAGCTAACTTTGAATCATGGGAGTAAGAAACATGCTGTATGTTATCTATCTGATCTAGGAAAGGAGAGGTAGACACCCGGGCGGCAGCGTTGGCAAAGATCAATGGAGACATCTTCTGGCAACGTGGCAGACATTCATATCCATGCTTTCCATCATGTGTCGCCTTATCAGCCACATCTGTCGCTAGATCGGACACTTGGGAGAGAGTAGACCTCTGTCAAGATGGATCGATTTCGGATCCATCCTCAGATTTGAATCCTGACTGCCAGTCTGTACTAAAATTGTATGGGTTTGTCCCGGGCCGACATTCTCTTTTTCTACCGAGTGTCATTAAATTTGATTGATTACATTTTGCGAAAACTTCTTGAAAGACAGATAAACCGACAAATTTGGGTGAAAATATAATTTCACGAGGGGAGTGTGTGTGTGTGTGTGTGTGGTGGGGGGGGGGAAAGATAGGGTGAAAAAAGTGAATAACAGCGCTTGGCCTGTTCCATCATAGCTGGGACAAAATCTGACAATTGTGCTCTGCACGCATACACAGATGCATACATATCTGTCAAGGTTTTCAACAGTTTAGTCGATGTTGTTTCGTACTGCCCATAGCTTGTGTAACATCGAATGTAAAGGGTTGTGTTTTGAAAATCAGAGAATGCAATATTATGTTTTCTTCAGAGAATGCAATATTATGTTTTCTTCAGAGAATGCAATATTATGTTTTCTTCAGAGAATGCAATATTATGTTTTCTTCCAGGTGTATGTTTCTTTCCCATTTGGACAATAGTTTATCTTACTCATCAAGGCAGTGATGAAGCCAGTCATTGATACTCTTTTTCTGAGAGAGAGAGAGAGAGAGAGAGAGAGAGAGAGAGAGAGAGAGAGAGAGAGAGAGAGAGAGAGAGAGAGAGAGAGAGAGAGAGAGGTATGCCTAGTTCCTACACAACATCCAGAAATTCGCCATGCAAATCTCTTTCTTATTAAAATAATGCACGGAAGATGGATTTCGATACGACTTTTGGGGCATTCTACACCACGTCCAACTCCGATCACTCTGTATGTATGCTTGTCCCAACACCAACAGCAATCAAAGGTCAGGTGGTCATTGTCTGTGCAGTATTGATCGCTCTACAAACCTGACCCCACCCACGCCCACTGCCTACATTCCTTCCCTCTAGGGAGGACACCATTTGACAGCATTGTTCTAGTTCTGAACATCGGAGATGTGTGTGTTGTGTGTGTGTGTGTGTGTGTGTGTGTGTGTGTGTGTGTGTGTGTGGTGTGTATTGCACGCAATGGCAGTTAGAAGTAAATCCAAAGAAAACAAAAATAGTTGTCTTTCATGGTCGAAATAGTATGCGTGAAATTTTTTTCTTTGGGAATGAAAAAATAGAGGTTCTTAATTCAATGAAATACTTAGGCATCGAGTTCAGCAGAACAGGTTCTTTTTACAAAGCAAAAAAATGTGCTTATAATCAGGCTCTCAGGGCAATGTTTTCATTATTACAAACTGCAAGAAAACAGAAATTGCCAATTGATGTTTGCATACAATTATTTTATTCCATAGTTGTACCTGTGTTGTTGTATGGTTGTGAAATTTGGGGTTATGAAAATGTTGATATATTAGAAAAGTTACAGTTACGTTTTTTAAAGTATCTATTTAGATTAAATAAAACTACAATGACTTCAATGATTTATGGTGAAACCGGAATCTATCCTTTATCTGTACTGATTAAAGTGAGAATGATAAGGTTCTGGGCTAACTTAGTTGTTCCTGATTCTAAGAAGTATTCAAACAAAGTATATAATATCTTACATGAACTATATACAAAAGGAATGTTCGTTTCACCATGGCTTAGTTATGTTAAAAGCATTTTATTTGAAACTGGTTTTGATTGTGTTTGGGAATCTCATTCATTCACAAACAGAAGTAACTTATGTAAGTGTGTTAAAAAGGAGTTGCAAAATAATTATGCTCGTGATTGGCGCAGTTCTCTTGAAAACAGCAACAAGTGTGTATTCTATAAAAGTGTAAAGACTGTCTTTGGAAAAGAACATTATATTTCTACCTTACCAGATATTTATGTTATATCTTTATTTAAATTTAGATGTAGTAACCATAAATTGCAAATTGAAATTGGAAGACACCATAATGTTCCAAGAGAATTGCGTATTTGTCGTAACTGTGAAATGGGTGAAATTGGAGATGAATTTCATTGCATCATGGAATGTCCAAAATATAATGAACTTCGTGAAAAATTCATCCCTAAAAAATATCTACAACCAAAGTCTGTTTTCAACTTTTGTAATATATTTCAAAAAGGAAGACGCATTTGTTTGAATATTAGTAAGTTTCTAAAAAATGGGAAGATTGTTTAATGAGATCATTACAGTTCACCAGAATTCAGCATTTCGCAACTATGTTCACACATTGTTCTGAGTGAGTTTCGTATTTCTCTTTGTTACATTTGTATCCTCCATGCCCCCACAGGGGTCAAAGGATTAAATCTGAATTGAATTGAATTGAATTGTGTGTGTGTGTGTGTGTGTGTGTGTGTGTGTGTGTGTGTGTGTGTGTGTGTGTGTGTGTCTGTGCGTGCGTGCGTGTGTGTGTGTGTGTGTGTGTGTGTGTGTGTGTGTGTGTGTGTGTGTGTGTATGTGTGTGTGTGTGTGTGTTTGTGTGTGTATGTGTGTGTGTGCGTGCGTGGTGTGTGTGTGTGGGGGGGGGGGGGGGTTGGTGAGTGAGTGAGTGCTTTGAATTCTGTCTCTCTGTGTTTATCTGTTTCTCTCTCTCTCTGTTTTAAAGAGAGAGAGAGAGAGAGAGAGAGAGAGAGAGAGAGAGAGAGAGAGAGAGAGAGAGAGAGAGAGAGAGATGATGGTGTAAGAAGGCAGACAAACGATCAATTAGGAGGACGGAGTCACGCAGTAAATGAATATAAATGTAGATCATATCTTTTTGTTCTTTTTTTTTCAATTCCTGTATTAAACCAAAAAGAGTCGAGTGAAAATCGAAGTCAGACTCAGCCTATCGCTTTCAATAAACCAAGATGGCTCTTCCCATACCTTGTCCTTTACCCTCTCCGTCCCACTCTCCACGCCCGGCCCCCCCCCTCCACACACACACACACACACACACACACACACACACACACACACACACACACACACACACACACACACACACACACACACACACACACACACACACA
The DNA here is from genome assembly GCA_033310375.1 of Conus canariensis. Lineage (NCBI taxonomy): Eukaryota > Metazoa > Mollusca > Gastropoda > Neogastropoda > Conidae > Conus > Conus canariensis. The sequence continues at coordinate 14,767,209 of CM065724.1, read as the reverse complement.
TCCCTTCGTCTTCAAAAAGAAAAAGAAAAGAAACCCCTCAAGTATTCTGTACCTACCTCTCTTCATCGCAAGCATGTCTTGATACGCAATACTAATCAAATCAATTCGTCCTTAATGGCATTATCTTCCCCTGAGACAGCCCTCCTTTTTATCTGGTTCTAGAAAGTGACACACTTAATTCGCTCTGAAGTCAAGACTCTCTCTCTCTCTCTCTCTCTCTCTCTCTCTCTCTCTCCTCTCTCTCTCTCTCTCTCTCTCTCTCTCTCTCTCTCTCTGAACTATGGGAGATAATTATTCATTCATGTCGCCAGGTTTTCCCTTTTGCAAAGATTGCATTCAGTTCTCTCATATCAGCTAAGTGCAGACATAACTAAAACAATTCTATCATTCCTTCATACCGTAATCTTTAATGACCAAAATCCTTGAATGACCAAAAAACTAAATACATTATAATACCTTCGTGGCAAAAATGGCAAAAAATAACCTTCAGTCTGCCTTCTATACAAATGGGTGATAGAGTCATTCAGGAAGTATATATTCACAAAGTCTTAGGAGTTAATGACCAAAAAACTAAATACGTGATAATACCTTCGTGGCAAAAATGGCAAAAAAATAACCTCCAGTCTGCCTTAATTACAAATGGGTGATAGAGTTATTCAGGAAGTAGATATTCACAAAATCCTAGGAGCTACCATCGACAATAATGTTTCCTGGACACCGCATGTTGAAAGTGTATGCAAACGCGTTTCCCGAAAGTTATTTCTGCTCTCAAAAATTTAAGAATTTCCTCCATGGCACAACACGAACAAATTCTTCCATGCATTATTTCAGTTTATCGATTACGCCTCAGGACACTATGATCTATGCCGTGCAAACACATTCAAATGTCTAAACAGAATTCATAAACACTCCCTCAAGCTTGTGCTTTTCTGTTTCAGGCACTAAAAACTTCAAATTGCACTACATAGTAAATGTTAGACCGTTGTTTCCCATGCCCAACGATATGAAAGAAAAATGTACCATGCATTTTGACCTAATTTCATGTTTAAACGAAAGTGTATCTATTGTTCTCAGTAAATCGGCTCCTCTGTTCCCCACCACGGGTCCCCCCCTCTCTCTCTTTCTGTGTGTGTGTGTGTGTGTGTGTGTGTGTGTGTGTGGTGTGTGTGTGGGTGTGTGTGCGTGTGCGTGCGTGCGTGCGTGCGTGCGTGCGTGCGTGCGTGCGCGCGTGTGTGTGCATACATACACACACAAGTTAAAAGTCCCACAGACTCGTTCATATTGCTAAGGCCATGCATAGTCTTCATTGTCTCCAGCACATTGTCTTATACTCTCCTGCAGTCTCATATGACAATATTTTCAGAGACAATCTGGTTAGCAAATGTAAACTTTAATTTCAATTTCTTGTATTGTGTAAAACTTTTGCTTTGGTCTGCTCATATTACTACGTTTTGTAAAGATCAGGTCTCTTTTTGCGATGTAACTGATGAATCCAGCAAACCAAGGCGTGCGCGTAATCATAGCTCTAATCTTGAAAACGAGGGGGGGATACCAGGACGACCTCGCTGGCAAACAGCCGTAGAACCATGTTATGGCAACCTGGCAGAAGTTGACATCCATGCGTTCCATTGTTTGCACCTTTGTAAACTACATTTGTAACAAGAGGGGCTCTTGGAAGAATGGACAATTCTGTGAATATGAATGGATGTTAGATCCACCGTTGGTATTGAATCCGCACTGCACGTTCATATCATTTTGTTTTTCTTCACTAGGGCCACATTTCATTTTTCTACCGTGTGTTGTTAGACTTGATTGATTACGTTTCTCATAATCTTCCTTAAAGACAGATACAGCAACAGATCTGTGGGAAAACATAAACTCCCAGGGGGAGTAATAAACTGTCTTAAAAAAGGATAACGACATATTGCCAGGCCTACCTTCATCCTAGCTGGATGGCCAAAGAGTGATATGTCTGCTCTGCAGACCGGCACAGTCAAATATATTTCCGTCATCATTTTACACACTTTAGTCGACTCTTTGGCCACACACTCTTTAGCTTGTTGCGAAAAATTAAATCAAAACATTGTTCTTTTTGTATTCCATGACTGTAACTTAACGTATTCTTCTGTGATTTCCATCCAGACAATTATTTATCTTACAAACTAAAGTAGGGACGGAATCAATCATTGTGTTTTGTTCTAGTGTTGTTGTTTTTCATTTCTGAAGAGAGAGAAGAGAGAGAGAGAGAGAGAAGAGAGAGAGAGAGAGAGATCAGAACTCCGAAAACTTCTACTGGACCAAGGATTGACGTTTTAAGCAGAGCCTATTCTTCCAGTCTGTCCTTGAAAGCTAAATCATGAAATGAGATTTAAAGACAAGAAAACGACAAGAAATAGGAAAATGCTTTCAACGTTATTCGTTCATACAGAACATCCAGAATTCGCTTCATAAAATGTCTTTCTAACGAACATGTCGCACGGAAAAACAGTTTTCAGCAGGCCTTGTCGGGCATCCTGAACCATCTCCCACTCCTCAGGTCTCTGTCCCCGAGGTGTGTATGATTGTCCCAATGCCAACACCAATCCGAAAATCAGGAGGTCCGAGTCTCTACTGTATTGATCGCTCCACAACCACATACCCACTCCACCCCTCACCCCCGCCCACTGCCCACTTTCCTGCCCTCAAGGGAAGACACCATTTGACAGCATTGTTCTTGTTTTGAATAGTGTGTGTGTGTGTGTGTGTGTGTGTGTGTGTGTGTGT
>CM065724.1:14749446-14751946 GCA_033310375.1 Conus canariensis | reverse complement strand
GCCAGTCTTGTTCAGATTGCCACAAATGTTTTTTGTTATGTCTTTGTTGGTTTTATTTGTTTGTTTGTTTGTTTTCCTCTTAAATGACACCTTACATCATCACAGTTTTGTTATCAAATTACATTATTTTTTTCGCCATTGGAAGTTTCGGGAACAGCTGAACTAGTTATATGACGCTATGTACAGGATTGAGTCTACCGTGAAATGAAAATTACCAGAAGAAAATGGCGGGCTTAACATACGCATAGACGTTTATTCATACAAAGAAATAAAAAAAGATAAATGGACCAGCAAAAAAAAAAAAAGATAAATCAAATTAAAGGAAAAAAAAAGAAATGAAGGGTAAGAAAACGAAAACAGAGATATGGAAGAGAGATTTGAAGGAATGAGAGTGAAAAAACAACAAAAACAAATAAGATATTTTCCCACAGTGTGAAGCCTAAAAATCCCAATGCAGGAGCTCGCACACACACACACACACACACACACACACACACCACACACACACACAGAGAGAGAGAGAGAGAGAGAGAGAGAGAGAGAGAGAGAGAGAGAGAGCAAAATAGTTACTGAAACCATTCTGCCACTGCAAATATATCGGCTAATTCATACCCTCTGCCGCAAACACTGCCAGATAACTTCACTTTTACAAATCGTTTCACTGCCTGCTTGTGGCGTATGTTGAGTTACCATGTGAATACCTGTCGCTAAGAAGTAAGCCCTACCTCTTTGACATAATTGAAGAAACAGCATGTTGCTTACACAAACTTCAAAGGTATTAGCCGCCGAAGTAAACCAGAACCCGATGCAACGTATCAATCAAATCCATCCTCCCTCCTCCCCCTTCCCTCCACCATTTTACCCTCAAATGCATAAAATAGATCTGATTAGAAAAGCGAAGTCGACGGAATTGTGAATCTGCGTTCTAGTAAGGATCTACATAACGGAATTCTATCATTTCAAGGGTCCGTTCTTAATTCACATTTTCGCCTTCAAACAAATTTCTGTAAAAATCGAGTTTGTAATTTTTGCGTGATCTTGCTAACAGAGAGACAAAAGCAGATACACCACCAAACGTAAGTGGTTTGAAACTGAGGACCAAACTCCTATTCCGTGACACGTCAGTGGACGCAGAAAGCTGACTAAAGTCAATGGAAAGAGGAGAGAACTGGTTCTAATTTCACACAGAGTCGTACCTAGACAGTCAAAAGGTCAACCTTGCTATTAAGGTTTAAATCTTCAAGCCAAAAATTCAGAAACCGTTCTACATGTGATCGTTGCAAAGATCCCGAAACAAGCAAGGGTCCTTGTATCAAACACATCCACAGACCGTTCTCTGAGATGACTCTATGACCTCCTTATTTCAGCTTATATATGTAATTCACGAATCACAAATTTTGAGAACCATGGCACAGCACAACCATTCAACAAACGTCGAATATTCCAAAAAAGTTCGAGAATCATGACGTGATATAAGCGTGCGTGATTAAAACGCATGAACATGGAGTCCGGGAACTTATAACGTGTTAGAGTCAATCATAACTCACAGAACATTTAGGAAATCTTGAAACTCGTGACGTAATGTAATTAATCAAAAGGTAAAGAATATTCTAAACAAAGTTCCGTGCGTGCCTTTGTTCACGTGCATGATGTTATGCTGGATCATTTACGATGCGTCACGATAACAGGGACAAACGTTCAACTCTGGGAGAAAAAGAATACAACTATTTCCTCATTATCTCAGGTCAGAACGACAGTTTCCCTTCACTACCAACCAGGATAGTACGTAGAAAGTATTGTTCTCTCTCCACATCACAGGACAAACGCACTGCTGACTTTCTCCTTTTACCACAGCAAGATGCAAAACTACAACTCCTTTCTGCCGCCCATCAGACGCCAAAAGAAATCCTAGCCAGCAATCCCCATGGCACCTTGGTCTGCATCATGATCCTGCGACCTGGATAGAGTGGGTGCAATGTTCATCAATGGCACGTACTTTTGGAAGTTCCCGATAGTTGCCTATCCATTAAGGTTGTAAAGTGGGTCCAAGTGGGGGGGGGGGGGGGGGGGGGAACGACAGCGTGACTGGGCAATTTAGAATCCTAGTTCCTATGAGGATGTGACTTCAGAGGGCATACTCGAATCGTTCTGACCAGCAAAGTTGGTGTCCAATACTCCCCGACCCGCATTTTACCCTGTATGTACTATAAAGGGAGACGGTGCGGTCATGTCACGTATCATCGACATTTTTGTTATCAAAAGTTTCTCCTGCTTCTCCTCCATCTGCTTTTCCTCCTGCTCCTCCTGTTCGTCCATTTCTTTCGCTCCTCTCCTCCTCCTCCTCTTCTTCTTCTTCCTCCTCCTCCTCCTCCTCCTCATCGTCATCATCATCATTATCGTCGTCGTCAATAAGATCATCAGCTGCATCGTCGTCATCATTATCAATATCATACGAGGGAATGCGTTCATGTCATGTATTATCAACATCATCGTCATCAAT
>CM065724.1:14744446-14746946 GCA_033310375.1 Conus canariensis | reverse complement strand
CTTACAATTGCTGCATCTCCTTTGGCAGTTGTCCCTAGAGCATGGGGGAAACAAGCGTTTGGCGCTGAATGGTGTCTCATGTGCCTGATCTCGTCGTTCTTATTTTTTGTGTTCTGCTTGTCCTCATTCTGGCTCCTATCATTTCTGTTCCATTCTTCTTCTGTCGGTCTTTTGTCTATCTCTTGTTTATTTGTTTTGCTTGCTTGCTGCCCTTATTGTCATGGTCATTGCTGCTGTTGTTATCACTTTTGTTGTTGTTGTTGTTGTTCTTCTTCTTCTTCTTCTTCTTCTCTTCTTCTTTTCTTTTGCTTCTTTTTGTTTCTTTGTGTTTGCTCTTCTTAATACCGACAACACGATGCATGTTTTTTCCGACTTAATTAGGAATACCTGCATATTTCTTGGCCCGGCGATTGATATCCATCTTTGCCGACACGTTCATTTTCTTCCATAATCCCACGGTCATTTATGTAACTTTGATCACGAACTCATGAGACACAATGCAAAACAGATTTGAACTCTGCGTTCACGACACTCAGGCCAAGAGGCAACACATGTTCAGGGCAAGTTAGGAAACATGTTGTGAGGGCACAGTTCATGTCAGGTGTTGGCAGTTTGGGAGATGGGTCGGGCAAAAAGAATTTCGCAGTGGGCTTGAGATTCACCCCGCCTTTTGTTTTGTTTTGTTTTGTGTTGTTTTGCTGTCTTTCAATTGCTGCATCTCCTTTGGCAGTTGTCCCTAGAGCATGGGGGAGACAAGCGTTTGGCGCTGAATGGTGTCTCATGTGCCTGATCTCGTCGTTTTCATTTTGTTCCTTGTTCTGCTTCTCCAGTCTCTGGCTCCTATACTTTCTTTTCCTTTCTTCGTTTTTGTCCTTTGTCTCCCTCTGTTTGTTTGTTTGTTTGTTTGTTTGCTTGTGTGTTTGTTTGTTTGTTTGTTTGGTATTGCTGTCATTATCGTTTTGTTGTCTTTGTTTTATTTTTGTTGTTGATGTTGCTGTTGTTATGTTGTTGTTGTTGTTGTTGTTGTTCTTCTTCTTCTTCTCGTCTTCTTCTTCTTCTTCTTCTTCTTCTTCTTCTTCTCTCGTCGTCGTCGTCGTCGTCGTCGTCGTCGTCGTCGTCGTGGTCGTCGTGGTCGTCGTCGTCGTCGTCGTCGTTGTCGTCGTCTTTTGTTTTCTAACCCCCCTGCCCTTTTTTTTCTTCATTCCTTTTCGTCCGTTTTTCTTTATCCCAACAACATTGTGTGTTTGCTTTCCCCACTTAGTTACAGATACCTGTATATGTCTTGTGTTTGCTTTCCCCACTTAGTTACAGACACCTGTACATGTCTTGTGTTTGCTTTCCCCACTTAGTTACAGACACCTGTACATGTCTTGTGTTTGCTTTCCCCACTTAGTTACAGATACCTGTACATGTCTTGTGTTTGCTTTCCCCACTTAGTTACAGATACCTGTACATGTCTTGTGTTTGCTTTCCCCACTTAGTTACAGATACCTGTACATGTCTTGTGTTTGCTTTCCCCACTTAGTTACAGACACCTGTACATGTCTTGTGTTTGCTTTCCCCACTTAGTTACAGACACCTGTACATGTCTTGTGTTTGCTTTCCCCACTTAGTTACAGACACCTGTACATGTCTTGTGTTTGCTTTCCCCACTTAGTTACAGATACCTGTACATGTCTTGTGTTTGCTTTCCCCACTTAGTTACAGATACCTGTACATGTCTTGTGTTTGCTTTCCCCACTTAGTTACAGACACCTGTACATGTCTTGTGTTTGCTTTCCCCACTTAGTTACAGATACCTGTACATGTCTTGTGTTTGCTTTCCCCACTTAGTTACAGATACCTGTACATGTCTTGGCTTGGCGACTGACATCCATCATTGTTGAGACTGTTCATTTCCCTGTATTACCCTCCCCATGTTCCTGCCCTCCTCTTTCCCCTCCTTGCTCCCTCCATTCGTATCCTTCACATTAGGCCGGTCCATGCATCACCTGGCAGTACCTTGACAATCTGCGTGCTACAGTAGGAGGCACCATGAAGCCCTGTCTGCCCAGCTCTGGCACTAAATGTTGGTGTTCTACGGAGCATGACTGGAAATGGGACAGATTTCACAACTGCATTTTTTCTACTCAGTTTGTTCCTTCAGGTTTAAATGTCAGTTCCAACTTCAGGTATAACAGCCTATGAAAAATCGAAATGTCCAGCGAATGTGGTGATGATCATGAATGATCCCAAAATGTAATCCAGCAGAAGATAGTAATAGCCGGGTTTATAAATCATATATCTGACATTAAAAAAACAACAATACTGTAACTTTGATGAAACACATTGCAAAGTAGGTTTACACTCTGAACTTATTCAATGGTAGATTAGACATCTGACGAAGCCATCACAACTGCCAAATACTTACGTAAGTGACTATATCTTTCTTCCCTGTTCATGTCATTCTTGTTTATTTAAATGACAAAGTAATCAGCCTAGAATTTGCAAACTGATCTTC
>CM065724.1:14716722-14734346 GCA_033310375.1 Conus canariensis | reverse complement strand
AACCACACCAGTTCTGCAACTGGCTGACAGTGGCTGCCAACAAGGACGACACCGACTCAGCACAGGCCAAGGGCACCCAACCCGACGAGGACCTGGCACTAACTATTGACTCGAAGTCACTCTTCAAAAACTACCGGCGCTGCCGCCGCACCTACAAGGAGTACGTCCACTCCGACGAACACCAGGGACCGAAGTGAAGCTACCCCAACACATTCCGCCCTGGTCGGAATCAAGCGAACTCTACTCATCACACAAAACAACGATTGGTCAGAGAAGTGTATCCCTCCGCAGAGCTGACACGCCTGACCAACGGACTAGTTGTTGCTCGTGCAACAACACGACAATTTACCACAACAACTCACAGACTTGACAACACAACAACAGCCGATATCCTGCCCCGCCTTCTCTGGTATAGAACCAAAGTAATAAAAGGGTAACAATCGGGAACGAACCAACCTCCCGCTTCCATTCCATTCCTTCAATAAGTGAAGACTGGAATGAAAGAATATTGTATGTCCTATTTCCCCTGCCCCCTACCTAGCCTAACCTTACTACCTAACCCTGAGGAACTTAGCCTAACCCTAGCTAACTAAACCCCAACCTCACATACCGCGAGCGCGCGTGCACGCACACACACACACACACACACACACACACACACACACACACACACACACACACACACCTCGCACGCATACTCGCACACGCTCTCTATCTTGGACCACACTACTCTTAAACACGTGGACTTACTAGTTTAGTACCCGCCGATCGGTGACACACCCCCCTGCCTAAGTTTTAACTACAGGTTAAAACCAACAACAACTTTCACTCGATCGGCTTTTTTGCCACACCCTACCTATAACAATCCAATTCTCTATCACTCATTCTGTCCTACTGTTACTTTTGATGCACACCAAAACTTCCATCCCAACAACATCAACTTTTAAATACATCAACAACCACAGGTTACATTAATCAACCTGGTACTAACTCTGCCTACAACGACCTTAACGCAGGCACTTATAGGCAGCCGTTACACTACGCACTACATAAAATTTCATAACTGAGGGTGCTCTGATTACGCACAACTGCTGTGTAACACGTGCTACAAATACCACACCCTCAGTAACACTTTGCTACGCCATTCTCTACCAAAGATAACACATGCATAGCTTCGACAATGTCAACCTCTCACGACACAGGTTAATGGAACCCTCAGGTTTTCTCTCTCTCTCTCTCTCTCTCTCTCTCTTCTCTCTCTCTCTCTCTCTCTCTCTCTCTCTCTCCTCTACGGCAAGCGACTCAAGAAGTCTGCCGCCACATTGTCCTTCCAGACACTGCCTGCACCGTAAACTGAAATGGCTGCAGCTGCAGTGCCCACCTTGTGATCCTCCCACTAACAGACTTCATCTTTTCTAAGTATTGGAGTGGGGAATGATCTGTCTGGACAATAAAGGGGGTCCCATACAAATACACCTGGAACTTTTGTATTCCCCACACCACTGCCAGACACTCCTTCTCTACTATAGGGTAATTCTGCTCTGCAGGGCTTAATTTTCTACTGGCACATGCTACAGGGCGCATCTCTTCAGGGTACTGCTGACACAGTATAGCTCCCACTCCCATTTCTGATGCGTCAGTCTGGAGCACAAATGTCAAACCTGGTACCGGCAAATTACAGACGGGAGGTTGGCAGAAATGCTGCTTCAAGCTTGGAACGCACGTTCGCACTCGTCGTCCCATTTCACCTGCCTGGTTGTTCCCTTAGTGAGATCAGTAAGGGGCTTGGCAATGTCAGCAAACCGGGGCACAAATTTCCTGTAGTACCCCACTATCCCAGGAATCCCCGCACCTGCGTTTGGTCTCAGGCCTAGGCGCATCCATAATGCGGATCATTTTATCCTGCTCAGGCCATATCTTCCCTGCACCTATCCTGTGCCCTAAGTAGGTGATTTCCCTTCCTCCCAGCTCACACTTTGAAGGCCGGGCTGACAAAGAACATTCCTTGAGTCTCTGGAACACACGCCTGAGAACCTCTATATGGCTGTCCTGATCAACTGTGGCCACCAGGATTCATCAATGAAATTATCGACATCTGGGCTCTCAAGTGGCTGCAATAGCTTTCTCATCATGCGCGTGAACACTGCCCCTGAGGTACACAGTCCAAATGGCATAACCTTCCACTGGAATTGTCCTTCCGGTGTAGCAAAAGCAGTCTTCGCGCGGTCCTCTCTACTCATCGGGATCTGCCAATACCCCTTAGCGAGGTCGATCTTGCTGAACACCTTCTTCTCACCAAGCTTGGCGAACAGGTATTCGATATCCGGCATGGGTTCAGCATCGAACTGTACGATGCGATTCAACCTCCTGAAATCCACACAAAACCTGATCTTCCCATCCTTCTTCTTAACTAGTACGATGGGTGAGCAGTATGGCGACGTCGATGGCTCAATCGCACCCATCCTGATCATGGCTTTGACCTCCTCCCTAACGTCTCTCGTTGCGCAAAAGGCACTGGGTATGGCTTCGACCTGATAGGGATGTCTGACGTCAACTTGATGCCGCACGTTTCTAGGTTTGTGCATGAGGGCACATCAGTCAGTACTTCCTTGAATTCGGCCACTAACTCGTGCAACTTCCTAGTAAAGTGCTGGTCTTCAGTAAGTACTACACATCTTTAGGGCCTTCTGTGGCCTCCAAGGGAATGGTAGGAATGTCCTTGCTCATCAAGGGAGTTACTGTTTCCTCTTCAGGCTCCTCCGGCACAACAACCGCAGCTACCGAGGCTGTTGGATCTGCAGCGCGCTCGATGAACGACTTTAGTAGGTTTGCGTGGAAAATCTTCGTCTTTCCCCCTACTGCTATGCGGTAATCTGCTTCACCCACTCTTTCTAGTACTGTATAGGGACCCTCTCCATGCCAGTTCCAATTTGTTCTGCTTGGTCGGCCGAAGTACTAGTACTCTGGACCCCACAGCTATCTTCCTGGGTTTCGCCCTCAAGTCAAAATGTCGCTTGTACCTATACGCTGCCCTTGCCAAGTTCTCCCTTGCCAGCTCGCATGACTCGCTATCTTGTTCCTCAAGTTGACGACGTATTCTGCCGCTGTACGGAGCTCTTGCCTTTCCGGTTGTAACCACAGATCTCTCAATATCTGCATCGGCCCGCGCACCTGGCGTCCATATAGCAGCTCAAAAGGCGAAAAACCGGTACTCTCTTGTGGGACCTCTCGGTACGCAAACAGCAGTGCTGGTATCCACCGATCCCAATCACCTGGTTTCTCCTGACATAGCCTGCGCAGCATCCGCTTCAGAGTACCGTTGAAGCGTTCCACCAATCCATTGCACTGCGCATGGTATGGTGTGGTAGTCAGACCTCGAATGGCTAATAGTCGGTAGACCTCCTGCATGATCTGACCAGTAAACTGGGTTCCTCTGTCAGTCAGTACCGACCCAGGGACTCCCGTTCGTGTCCACATGTTGAACGCTGCCTCTGCCACCGACTCACTCGTGATCTGGCGAAGAGGGACTGCTTCCGGATATCTTGTCGCAAAGTCGACCGTCACCAACACGTATCTGTACCCATTCTGGGATGCTGGAACGATGGGACCAATGATGTCCATCCCAACCCGCTCGAACGGCTCACGCATCAGTGGCATCCTTCACGAGGGGAACTCTTGAGACTCTTCCCTTGTCCACAGTACGCTGACACTGGAAGCATGACTGGCAGTACCGACGAATGTCAGCATGCATGCCTGGCCAATAAAAATGGCGACCAACTCGCTCCTTGGTTCGGGTGGTACCTAAGTGACCAGACATGGGTACGTCGTGGGCTAGCTTCATCACCGTGGTCCGTAGTTCAGCTGGGACGCAGATCTGACTCGCTACGTCCTTGGGACCCTCAAACCGCCGAACCAGTACACCAGATTTCCGAGCGTACTCGACTCGTCCAAACTTGGTGTGGAAGTGCGTCCCTGCTTCACACGCACTCCGAGCCTTCCTCAAGGTTTCATCCTGGTCCTGCAATCTGAATTAACTGCTGGGTAGAGGTGTTCAGAATGCATTCCTCGACGGGCAGTGGTACAGGTTCTTGCTGCTCCCTGGCTCTCTGCGCGCGTGTCTGCACTGCCCCTACCAACGCCGGGTCTGCGTATACAGGCACACGTGTCCAACCGGATCCCTACTCTCTTTGCGAAGTTTCCGATCAGGACTTCCTGCACAGGGCTATTCATGACCAAAACCTCCAACTTCCCTGCGATGAATGGGACTTCAACTCTATTACCGCCACAGGTAACACGGACCTACATCTGGACTCAGCCAACACTACTGGACTGTCTCTCCTGTGTACGCATCTGCCGGTACTAACCACTTGGCCACTACGGTGTGTCCGGCACCAGTGTCCCGTAATCCATTGGCCGGAGACCCGTTAACTTCTACAATGCACGCAGGCTCGTACCGCTGCTCAGCGCATGGGCGACACAACGTAGGGACTACTCGAGCTTGGGGCTGGTCACAACAATGAACAGCTCCAACAGAATGGGGCTCAGGGCATTTCCTAGCGATGTGGCCTGGCTTCTTGCAGTTGAAACAACTATGGTCGATCTAGGTCCTTCTGATCTCCTGTTCAGCTGCTGTAGTGCACCATCACTTTGTTGGGACTCTGTGTGGGCTGGCTCCCTACTGTTTCGCGCCGTATTACCCAGGTTGGGCTGGTCTAACTGTTCGGTCTTGCCTCGCTTCCTCCCCAGTCTTTTGGCCTCTGCCTAAAACAGTAGCTTCCGTTGCAAGTTGTTCCAACAGTTTTCGGGCATGTCTTCCGGACCTCAGATGTGAACTCTGGGACAAGCTAGCTGATAAAACTGTTCTTGGAAAAGCAGATCCTTTACATCCTCTGCCACACTCTCATCCTTGCCCGCTGCCGCACACCAGAGGGAAAACCACCGCTTCATCCTTCCCAGCATCTGGCCGAAAGTCTCAGCAGCGTCCTTCTTGATGCTTCCTGAACTTTTCCGGTAGGCCTCAGCATCTAGCCTGAAGTGCTTAACAGGGCGCTCTTTATCGATCATAGTCGCCTAACTCATCCGCACTTAACCGCATCACCGCTTCTCTAGCCTTTCCTCTCAGCAGAGACATCAGACGTGTGGGCCATGAGGTCTTGCTCCACTTGCACATCTGGGCTACACGCTCAAATTGGGCGATGAAAGCGTCCACGTCGTCGTTCTCTCCTAACGGCTCAAGGTGGACATGCTTCGTTTCCTCCACCTCAATCAAGCGTTTCCTATGCGCTGCTTCATCTAAGGCCTGTCTCTCTTGTATGATTAGCTCTCGCTCTCTTGCCTCTAACTCGGCTTCATCCCTTCGTCTCTTGAGATCTAACTCGGCTTGCCGTGCTTGAAGCTTCTATTTCCCTTATTGCCCTTTCTTCCTCCATCTTCTTCCTCTGCAGTTCCAGTTCCATCGGTTCCATCTCGTCTCTGCTTCTCTGTTCTCTCGTTTCTTCATCCTTCCGCTTTAACCTTTCCTTCTCCTCTTCGATCTTCTTCTGCTTCACCTCCTAGTTCCCTCTGTCCTATCAGCTTTCTCCTCTTCTATCCTTCTCTGCTGCATCTCTAGCTCCTCTGCCTACACTTCTCCTCTTCATCTTGCTCCCTGCATCTTTCTAGCTCCCTCTCATCCTATCAGCTTCTCCTCACTTCTCCTCTTCGATCTTCCTCTGCTGCATTTCTAGCTCCCTTGCTACAGCCTTCTCCTCTTCTATCTCTCGCTGCATTCTAGCTCCCTCTCACACCTCTCCTCTCTCATCTTCTGCCTCACTTTCTCCTCCATCCGGAGCTCCAATTCTGCTTCTCTCGCCGTCTTCTCATCCTCATTACGTACTGAGTCCTGTGACGAACTTGGCGAGGTCTCCCCCAGCTAAACCCATCGCCGCTCCCAACTTGGCAAACTTTGCATAAGCCCCCGTCCCCTGTTCTGATCCACCCCCGCATCCTGGTCACTAACCTTAGGTTTGGTATCCGCCGAAGGGGCCTGTGGATCCATGACACTATCGGGGTCGTACTGCGGATGGGCTCGGGTGTGTTTAGACATAGGGTACCCCTACCACCACAGAACTAGCAACGGACAGTATGCGATCTGAGCGCAACTGGAGGTTCCTGACTACGCACTAGCCCCTGAAGCAACTCAGCACAAGTACACAATACTCTCAATGTGTCACGCACCAAGCATAACTCCACCCACACTTGTGTACCTCATACATATACCCACATGGGCTCCAACCCATAAATACTACCATGCACTGTCTGGTCACTGACTGAACACGTGACACCGTGTGTCCACCGTCCACTGTGCATGCGCACCAGTTACCCACAGTCACAGGCCTCACTGTCTCTGGTAGGCCGCACCCACACGATCACAGTGCACTTGCACCCCACAAGTCCATGTGCACTCACAGCATACCCTATGCCACAACACTGCGCACCCTCGTGCTTCCCATACAGTCACCTGGGCTTACTCTGCCCTTAATTTCCCCACAGGATATCCGAGCACACAGCGTGCACAGTCACGGGCCGGGTACCACTCTACCTATCACTGGGGTATACCACATGTAAGGGACACAAAAGACACCTGGTACCCTCCGGCACCTCACCTACACTGTACGTGTAATCACTCACACTTCCAACAACCACTCAAAGTTTATTGACCATTTATACCTCACTCACTCGGTAGCGCCAACCCATTCACACCAACACAGTGCCCTGCCCAATGCCAATGGAAACCTGCCTGAAGTGAACAGGGACACTACGTACCACCTCCCAGGTACTGGTACGCTCCCACCAACCCCCACTTACATTTCACACAACGTACACACCCGGACACAACACCCCCCTACCTCCCTCCTAGCTACCTATCACCTACCCAGAACCCCTTATGTTACCCCGCATCTCCACCAAAGTGTCACGGTCGCTAAGCCGACGGCCCTACCACCCTTACCCACGCCTATCACACACTAGGTCAACAACACAGCACACTAACACAGTTTTACAATCACGCACGCTTCTTTATTTCACACACACTCCATGGCGCCACCACTCACGCACATCCACAACTGCACACAAGTATCCCAATTCCCGCTGACTCACCCTACTCTACTATAACGACCTGGAAGACCCTAACCTAACCTAAAACACCAGTTCAGTAATATCACTGTGACCTGGGGACACAGCGATAGCCCGCACACGTGGTGACTAACTACTAGGGACAAGGATTTACCAAAGGGACTCTAAACTCTTAACGACTGCTACCACCCACACCTCTCCCCAGGACTCACCCTTCTCTTTTAACCCGGGACCACTACCAAACTGGTCGCTGCGTCCCTAAGGGAGGCAACGACAAGTACCCTACACTGTGCCGGCCACTACGTCCTAAAAGGAGGCAGTAGCTAACACCCCTAACCCTACTCCTAACGCTACACCCCTTCTATCACAAACATGGACAACCCATCCCGGCCCGGAAAGCTCCAGTCCTCGGCCTGTACGTGGCCCCTCACAGGCTGAACCTCCCCGGAAGACTCTGCACCCCGGCGCTGACCGTGGCTCCTCCGCGGGCCAACACCCTCCCGAAGACTCTGCACCGCGACCCTCTCGACGGGTCCGGGGCTCGTAGGACGCCTCCTCCTCTGAAGGCCCCGCCGGACACCCAGGGTGGAAAAAGGCCTGGTGCAGCGCCCTCTCACAGGACGCCTAAACCGGGACGAGGAACCAGTGCCGGAGAACTCCCGGAAGAGCACCGGTAGCTGGAGGAGAGCTGCCCCACAGAAGGCAGACGGCCTGGGTGGTCTCCCTCTCCCGGGAAAACAACAGGTACTGGAAAGCGCCGCTCACCTGCCGGCACGCGGCAGTAAACTGCGGTGATCTGGCCCCAGCCTCAGGACGGAACAGGATACCTGCTGACACAACTGTAGGCCCCTACTGTAATGTTGCTACTACCCGAGTTATCAAGGCACACAGGCTACTTTGTAAAGCTTTAACTCTCCATCTCCCTTGCCTACTTCCCACTCGGGCATGAGAGTGACCCCTTGAATTTCGAACACATCCCCCAACCCATTACTCACTTTGGGGTCATCAGACCCATTTCCTGCCAACCCTTACAACAGCAGTAAAACAATATTCTCTCTGAGCCAATCCACGCTATTACATATGAAATTATGAATCACACCCAAATCTCGGAAAAGAAAAGAAAACTAAGCGATCCCAATGCGGACTTCACGGGTCCCCTTAGGACATACTAAATAATCTAGGAAATGGGCAATTTCACAAGGAAATGTCTCCACACAATAACCAGTAGTAATACACATCTCTCAGAGGAAAAACTTATCAATTTCATCGGTTTACAGTTCCAGCATGTTCACACAAGAGAATCGGCTCGCAGCCACAATCCTTCACATTCTTACCCCTCTTTGCACTGTCAATTATAATCATATATCCAAAACATGATTTGTTCGCCAAAATTTCCATCCAGCACCCCACTCTCATGTCATCTCTTGTCAGATAACCCAGTGGTTAATCCTTGTTATGCCAACACAACCACACTTCATACAATATTACCTGCTGCACATCATCCGTTTTTATCCTATCGACTGCTAAGCTACTCGCCTTAAACTTTACCTTCCCCTTCTTTCCGACTACTAAATTTCATAATGGGACTGTCTCCCCACAACCTAAGACATCTTTCTCTAACCCCGTTCTGTCACAAACACATACATCCCTGCATGTGTGACGACTGTCACTTGTATTACAAAAACTTCTACCCTATGGACTCACTGTCCTGTACCAAATGCGTACGTCACAGATACAGTCCGCACGCGCACGACACCCGCGTCGATAACCCTGACTCGTAACGAAAGTGAAAAGACACCAATATAAGTTGAATGGTTACGACCGTACCCCAGTATAAACCACTCGACCACAAATTGGCCTTGGCCTTACTACACAGTTAACCGATTCCAATGCTGTGCAGGTCAACTCCGAAATCGCTAATCAATTTCAACGAACTCCTACTATTTACAATTGAGATTGAGCACAATCATCAAACCCCTCTATGATTCACGCAGACACATCTGCACCTGACTCATATTATGATCCTCAACCAAAAAGCAACCTCGTATTACCTTCTTATTGAACCCACTGACATTAACATGAACTAACCACAAACAACATCTACATCACCGTCCATCAACGGTTATTATATCGAACTCACATTGTCTAGCCAAACTGTCACATGACAATCGAACTCAGGAACCACTATGTACACTACTTACAGAATATACCGAAAAGAGGTAACAACACAAACCGGCTGACAACAAATTTCAATCACGGAACCAAGACAACATCATACCAGACAGCCAGTATACGCAACGAACACCATACAACTAATCCCAACATGAGACAACTACAGTACAACTCGCCATAATACAAGACAACACGACGAACTACAACACAACGAATCTAACAGATCACCAACCTGGACATACAGACGACCAACCACACCAGTTCTGCAACTGGCTGACCGTGGCTGCTAACAAGGACGACACCGACTCAGCACAGGCCAAGGGCACCCAACCCCGACGAGGACCTGGCACTAACTATGACTCGAAGTCACTCTTCAAAACTAACGGCGCTGCCGCCGCACCTACAAGGAGTACGTCCACTCCGACGAACACCAGGGACCGAAGTGAAGCTACCCCAACGCATTCCGCCCTGGTCGGAATCAAGCGAACTCCACTCACCACACAAAACAACGATTGGTCAGAGCAGTGTATCCCTCCGCAGAGCTGACACACCTGACCAACGGACTAGTTGTTGCTCGTGCAACAACACGACAATTTACCACAACAACTCACAGACTCGACAACACAACAACAACCGATATCCTGCCCCGCCTTCTCTGGTATAGAACCAAAGTAACAAAAGGGTAACAATCGGGAACGAAACCAACCTCCCGCTTCCATTCCATTCCTTCAATAAGTGAAGACTGGAATGAAAGAATATTGTATGTCCTATTTCCCCAGCCTCCTACCTAGCCTAATCTTTCTACCTAACCCTGAGGAACTTAACCTAACTCTAGCTAACTAAACCCCAGTCTTACCCCGCGCGCGCGCACGCACACACACACACACACACACACACACACACACACACACACACACACACACACACACACTCGCACGCATACGCGCACACGCTCTATATCTTGAATCCACACCACTCTTAAACACGTGGACTTACTAGTTTAGTACCGCCGATCGGTGACATACCCCCCTGCCTAAGTTTTAACTACAGGTTAAAACCAACAACAACTTCTCACTCGATCGGCGTTTTAGCCATACTCTACCTATAACAATCCAATTTCCCATCACTCATTCTGTCCTACTGTTACTTTTGATGCACACCAAAACTTCCATCCCAACAACATCAACTTTTAAATACATCAACAACCACAGGTTACATTAATCAACCTGGTCTAACGCTGCTACATATGACCTTAATGCAGGCACTTATAGGTAGCCGTTACACTACGCACTACATACAAATTTCATAACTGAGGGGGCTCTGATTACGCACAACTGCTGTGTAGCACGTGCTACAAATACCACACCCTCAGTAACACTTTGCTACGCCATTCTCTACCAAAGATAACACATGCATAGCTTCGACCATGTCAACCTCTCACGACACAGGTTAATGGAACCCTCAGGTTTTCTCTCTCTCTCTCTCTCTCTCTCTCTCTCTCTCTCTCCTCTCTCTCTCTCTCTCTCTCTCTACGGCAAGCGACTCAAGAAGTCTGCCGCCACATTGTCCTTCCCAGACACTGCCTGCACCGTAAACTGAAATGGCTGCAGCTGCAGTGCCCACCTTGTGATCCTCCCACTAACAGACTTCATCTTTTCTAAGTATTGGAGTGGGGAATGATCTGTCTGGACAATAAAGGGGGTCCCATACAAATACACCTGGAACTTTTGTATTCCCCACACCACTGCCAGACACTCCTTCTCTACTATAGGGTAATTCTGCTCTGCAGGGCTTAATTTTCTACTGGCACATGCTACAGGGCGCATCTCTTCAGGGTACTGCTGACACAGTATAGCTCCCACTCCCATTTCTGATGCGTCAGTCTGGAGCACAAATGTCAAACCTGGTACCGGCAAATTACAGACGGGAGGTTGGCAGAAATGCTGCTTCAAGGCTTGGAACGCACGTTCGCACTCGTCGTCCCATTCCACCTGCCTGGTTGTTCCCTTAGTGAGATCAGTAAGGGGCTTGGCAATGTCAGCAAACCGGGGCACAAATTTCCTGTAGTACCCCACTAGTCCTAGGAATCCCCGCACCTGCTGTTTGGTCTCAGGCCTAGGCGCATCCATAATGCGGGTCATTTTATCCTGCTCAGGCCATATTTTCCCTGCACCTATCCTGTGCCCTAAGTAGGTGATTTCCCTTCCTCCCAGCTCACACTTTGAAGGCCGGGCTGACAAAGAACATTCCTTGAGTCTCTGGAACACACGCCTGAGAACCTCTATATGGCTGTCCTGATCAACTGTGGCCACCAGGATATCATCAATGAAATTATCGACATCCGGGCTCTCAAGTGGCTGCAATAGCTTTCTCATCATGCGCGTGAACACTGCCCCTGAGGTACACAGTCCAAATGGCATAACCTTCCACTGGAATTGTCCTTCCGGTGTAGCAAAAGCAGTCTTCGCGCGGTCCTCTCTACTCATCGGGATCTGCCAATACCCCTTAGCGAGGTCGATCTTGCTGAACACCTTCTTCTCACCAAGCTTGGCGAACAGGTATTCGATATCCGGCATGGGTTCAGCATCGAACTGTACGATGCGATTCAACCTCCTGAAATCCACACAAAACCTGATCTTCCCATCCTTCTTCTTAACTAGTACGATGGGTGAGCAGTATGGCGACGTCGATGGCTCAATCGCACCCATCCTGATCATGGCTTTGACCTCCTCCCTAACCGTCTCTCGTTGCGCAAAAGGCACCGGGTATGGCTTCGACCTGATAGGGATGTCTGAGGTCAACTTGATGCTGCACGTTTCTAGGTTTGTGCATGAGGGCACATCAGTCAGTACTTCCTTGAATTCGGCCACTAACTCGTGCAACTTCCTAGCAAAGTGCTGGTCTTCAGTAAGTACTATCACATCTTTAGGGCCTTCTGTGGCCTCCAAGGGAATGGTAGGAATGTCCTTGCTCATCAAGGGAGTTACTGTTTCCTCTTCAGGCTCCTCCGGCACAACAACCGCAGCTACCGAGGCTGTTGGATCTGCAGCGCGCTCGATGAACGACTTTAGTAGGTTTGCGTGGAAAATCTTCGTCTTTCCCCCTACTGCTATGCGGTAATCTGCTTCACCCACTCTTTCTAGTACTGTATAGGGACCTCTCCATGCCAATTCCAATTTGTTCTGCTTGGTCGGCCGAAGTACTAGTACTCTGGACCCCACAGCTATCTTCCTGGGTTTCGCCCTCAAGTCAAAATGTCGCTTGTACCTATACGCTGCCCTTGCCAAGTTCTCCCTTGCCAGCTCGCATGACTCGGCTATCTTGTTCCTCAAGTTGACGACGTATTCTGCCGCTGTACGGAGCTCTTGCCTTTCCGGTTGTAACCACAGATCTCTCAATATCTGCATCGGCCCGCGCACCTGGCGTCCATATAGCAGCTCAAAAGGCGAAAAACCGGTACTCTCTTGTGGGACCTCACGGTACGCAAACAGCAGTGCTGGTATCCACCGATCCCAATCACCTGGTTTCTCCTGACATAGCCTGCGCAGCATCCGCTTCAGAGTACCGTTGAAGCGTTCCACCAATCCATTGCACTGCGCATGGTATGGTGTGGTAGTCAGACCTCGAATGGCTAATAGTCGGTAGACCTCCTGCATGATCTGACCAGTAAACTGGGTTCCTCTGTCAGTCAGTACCGACCCAGGGACTCCCGTTCGTGTCCACATGTTGAACGCTGCCTCTGCCACCGACTCACTCGTGATCTGGCGAAGAGGGACTGCTTCCGGATATCTTGTCGCAAAGTCGACCGTCACCAACACGTATCTGTACCCATTCTGGGATGCTGGAACGATGGGACCAATGATGTCCATCCCAACCCGCTCGAACGGCTCACGCATCAGTGGCATCTTCACGAGGGGAACTCTTGAGACTCTTCCCTTGTCCACAGTACGCTGACACTGGAAGCATGACTGGCAGTACCGACGAATGTCAGCATGCATGCCTGGCCAATAAAAATGGCGACCAACTCGCTCCTTGGTTCGGGTGGTACCTAAGTGACCAGACATGGGTACGTCGTGGGCTAGCTTCATCACCGTGGTCCGTAGTTCAGCTGGGACGCAGATCTGACTCGCTACGTCCTTGGAACCCTCAAACCGCCGAACCAGTACACCAGATTTCCGAGCGTACTCGACTCGTCCAAACTTGGTGTGGAAGTGCGTCCCTGCTTCACATGCACTCTGAGCCTTCCTCAAGGTTTCATCCTGGTCCTGCATCTGAATTAACTGCTGGGTAGAGGTGTTCAGAATGCATTCCTCGAGGGTAGTGGTACAGGTTCTTGCTGCTCCCTGGCTCTCTGCGCGCGTGTCTGCACTGCCCCTACCAACGCCGGGTCTGCGTATACAGGCACACGTGTCCAACCAGGATCTCCTACTCTCTTTGCGAAGTTTCCGATCAGGACTTCCTGCACAGGGCTATTCATGACCAAAACCTCCAACTTCCCTGCGATGAATGGTGACTTCAACTCTATTACCGCCACAGGTAACACGGACCTACATCTGGACTCAGCCAACACTACTGGGACTGTCTCTCCTGTGTACGCATCTGCCGGTACTAACCACTTGGCCACTACGGTGTGTCCGGCACCCGTGTCCCGTAATCCATTGGCCGGAGACCCGTTAATTTCTACAATGCACGCAGGCTCGTACCGCTGCTCAGCGCATGGGCGACACAACGTAGGGACTACTCGAGCTTGGGGCTGGTCACAACAATGAACAGCTCCAACAGAATGGGGCTCAGGGCATTTCCTAGCGATGTGGCCTGGCTTCTTGCAGTTGAAACAGATGATGGTCGATCTAGGTCCTTCTGATCTCCTGTCCAGCTGCTGCAGTGTACCATCACTCTGTTGGGATCTCTGTGTGGGCTGGCTCCCTACTGTTTCGCGCCGATTACCCAGGTTGGGCTGGTCAACTGTTCGGTCTTGCCTCGACTTCCTCCCCAATCTTTTGGCCTCTGCTAAAACAGTAGCTTCCGTTGCAAGTTGTTCAACAGTTTTCGGGCATGTCTTCCGGACCTCGATCGTGAACTCTGGGGACAGCAGCTGATAAAACTGTTCTTGGAAAAGCAGATCCTTTACATCCTCTGCCACACTCTCATCCTTGCCCGCTGCCGCACACCAGAGGGAAAACCACCGCTTCATCCTTCCCAGCATCTGGCCGAAAGTCTCAGCAGCGTCCTTCTTGATGCTTCTGAACTTTTCCCGGTAGGCCTCAGCATCTAGCCTGAAGTGACTTAACAGGGCGCTCTTTATCCGATCATAGTCGCCTAACTCATCCGCACTTAACCGCATCACCGCTTCTCTAGCCTTTCCTCTCAGCAGAGACATCAGACGTGTGGGCCATGAGGTCTCGCTCCACTTGCACATCTGGGCTACACGCTCAAATTGGGCGATGAAAGCGTCCACGTCGTCGTTCTCTCCTAACGGCTCAAGGTGGACATGCTTCGTTTCCTCCACCTCAATCAAGCGTTTCCTATGCGCTGCTTCATCTAAGGCCTGTCTCTCTTGTATGATTAGCTCTCGCTCTCTTGCCTCTAACTCGGCTTCATCCCTTCGTCTCTTGAGATCTAACTCGGCTTGCCGTGCTTGAGCTTCTATTTCCCTTATTGCCCTTTCTTCCTCCATCTTCTTCCTCTGCAGTTCCAGTTCCATCTGTCTGGCTGCTTTCTCATCTTCGATCTTCTTCTGCTTCACCTCTAGTTCCCTCTGCCTAGCAGCTTTCTCCTCTTCATCCTTCTGCTTTAACCTTTCCTTCTCCTCTTCGATCTTCTTCTGCTTCACCTCTAGTTCCCTCTGTCTATCAGCTTTCTCCTCTTCTATCTTCCTCTGCTGCATCTCTAGCTCCCTCTGCCTAGCAGCCTTCTTCTCTTCAATCTGCGTCCGCTGCATTTCTAGCTCCCTCTCATCCTTCATCTTCTGCCTCACTTTCTCCTCTTCGATCTTCTTCTGCTTCATTTCTAGCTCCCTCTGTCTATCAGCTTTCTCCTCTTCTATCTTCCTCTGCTGCATCTCTAGCTCCCTCTGCCTAGCAGCCTTCTCCTCTTCATCCCTCATCTTCTGCCTCACTTTCTCCTCCATCCGGAGCTCCAATTCTGCTTCTCTCGCCGTCTTCTCATCCTCATTACGTACTGAGTCTGTGACGAACTTGGCGAGGTCTCCCCCAGCTAAACCCATCGCCGCTCCCAACTTGGCAAACTTTGCATAAGCCCCCGTCCCCTGTTCTTGATCCACCCCCGCTCCCTGGTCACTAACCTTAGGTTTGGTATCCGCCACAGGGGCCTGTGGATCCATGACACTATCGGGGTCGTACTGCGGATGGGCTCGGGTGTGTTTAGACATAGGGTACCCCTACCACCACAGAGCTAGCAACGGACAGTATGCGATCTGAGCGCAACTGGAGGTTCCTGACTACGCACTAGCCCCTGAAGCAACTCAGCACAAGTACACAATACTCTCAATGAGTCACGCACCAAGCATAACTCCACCCACACTTGTGTACCTCATACATATACCCACATGGGCTCCAACCCATACAATACTACCAATGCACTGTCTGGTCACTGACTGAACCACGTGACACCGTGTGTCCACTGTCCACTGTGCATGCGCACCAGTTACCCACAGTCACAGGCCTCACTGTCTCTGGTAGGCCGCACCCACACGATCACAGTGCACTTGCACCCCTCAAGTCCAGGTGCACTCACAGCATACCCTATGCCACAACACTGCGCACCCTCGTGCTTCACACACACAGTCACCTGGGCTTACTCTGCCCTTAATCCCCACAGGATATCCGAGCACACAGCGTGCACAGTCACGGGCCGGGTACCACTCTACCTACTCACTGGGGTATACCACATGTAAGGGACACAAAAGACACCTGGTACCCTCCGGCACCTCACCTACACTGTACTGTGTAATCACTCACACTTCCAACAACCACTCAAAGTTTATTGACCATTCATACCTCACTCACTCGGTAGCGCCAACCCATTCACACCAACCCACGTGCCCTGCCCAATGCCAATGAAAACCTGCCTGAAGTGAACAGGGACACTACGTACCACCTCCCAAGGTACTGGTACGCTCCCACCAACCACCCACTTACATTTCACACAACGTACACCCCGGACACAACCCCCCCTACCTCCCTCCTAGCTACCTATCACCTACCCAGAACCGCTTATGTACCCCGCATCTCCACCAAAGTGTCACGGTCGCTAAGCCGGACGGCCCTACCACCCTTACCCACGCCTATCACACACTAGGTCAGACAACACAGCACACTAACAGTTTTACAATCACGCACGCTTCTTTATTTCACACACACTCCATGGCGCCACCACTCACGCACATCCACAACTGCACACAAGTATCCCAATTCCCGCTGACTCAGCCTACTCTACTATAATGACCTGGAAGACCCTAACCTAACCTAAAACACCAGTTACAGTATATCACTGTGACCTGGGGACACAGCGATAGCCCGCACACGTGGTGACTAACTACTAGGGACAAGGATTTACCAAAGGGACTCTAAACTCTTAACGACTGCTACCACCCACACCTCTCCCCAGGACTCACCCTTCTCTTTTAACCCAGGACCACTACCAAACTGGTCGCTGCGTCCCTAAGGGAGGCAACGACAAGTACCCTACACTGTGCCGGCCACTACGTCCTAAAAGGAGGCAGTAGCTAACACCCCTAACCCTACTGCCTAACGCTACACCCCTTCTATCACAAACATGAGACAACCCATCCCGGCCCGGAAAGCTCCAGTCCTCGGCACTGTACGTGGCCCCTCACAGGCTGACACCTCCCCGGAAGACTCTGCACCCCGGCGCTGACCGTGGCTCCTCCGCGGGCCGACACCCTCCCCGAAGACTCTGCACCCCGGCGCTGACCGTGGCTTCCCGCAGTCTGACTCCTCCCTGCGATGGGCACGACACCCAACGTACACACACCAGACGCCCTCTCGACGGGTCCGGGGCTCGTAGGACGCCTCCTCCTCTGAAGGCCCCGCCGGACACCCAGGGTGGAAAAAGGCCTGGTGCAGCGCCCTCTCACAGGACGCCTAAACCGGGACGAGGAACCAGTGCCGGAGAACTCCCGGAAGAGCACCGGTAGCTGGAGGAGAGCTGCCCCACAGAAGGCAGACGGCCTGGGTGGTCTCCCTCTCCCGGGAAAACAACAGGTACTGGAAAGCGCCGCTCACCTGCCGGCACGCGGCAGTAAACTGCGGTGATCTGGCCCCAGCCTCAGGACGGAACAGGATACCTGCTGACAC